>CM056376.1:4424186-4694442 GCA_029718625.1 Synaphobranchus kaupii
TACTACTACTCCTACTACTAATAATAATAATATAGAATGACAAGGGAGACAAACAGGCAAGTTAAATAAACCAATAATAAGAATTATATTACTAATAAAGGAATAAAGCAGTTTTAGTTTTTGGAAAGAAATGTACTTGGCACTTTCTGTCATGAAATAATTGACATTTTTCTTTTTGCTTGCTTTTATTGAAACTATTTTTAACTGTTTTTGTATCTGTTATCATCCTGCTAATGTGTTACAAGTGATATTTTAGTCTATATTGTGCAGAAAAAAAGTAAGTTAAAACTCAATGTAACTTATCTTGAGTGATTGAAATGTGGTCAGGTCTATGTTTGCATTGTTCAAAATTTTGTTGTGTCTACATGTATGTGTGTGTGTGTGTGTCTGTGGGTGCCAGGGAGGACTCATGGCATGTAGCCAAAATGGTGAAAAGCTATATGCAGCAGCACAACCTGCCGCAGAGAGAGGTGGTGGAGTCCACAGGACTCAACCAGTCCCATCTCTCTCAGCACCTCAACAAAGGCACCCCCATGAAAAACCAGAAGAGGGCAGCACTGTACAGCTGGTACGTCAGGAAGCGAGGAGAAATCAGTCAGCGTGAGTATCGCCCAGGATGTCCCTGGCATAATCCGTCGCTATGGAAGTCCAGGTCTGGCCACTGATCAGACTATGGCTTTCCAAGCCCCCTGGCGTGCAGAAAACTGAGGGATTATGGGAGATTAAAAATTGGAGCTCATGTCTGTCTGTGTCTAGTGCATGGGGAAAATCTCAGGCATTTGATTGTCTCTGTGAAATTAGACTCCATGTCTCAAGCCAGCAACATTAGATCTATGATAATGCATTTTAGAGATTGAGAGTACACAGCAGAGATAGTTGGCAGGCATGCCCTTCTCACCAGACACCTCTCAGCTGTAGTCAATGAGTGCAAACTATTCACAAAGAAAAGTGTACCTGCACCATATACAGTTATACACAAGGCAAAATTATACATTGTGAATTTTGCCTCATAGTCATTGTTTGATTTGAAAATAAAAATTGGATTAGTATAGAGGAAAAAACAACCAATTTGACACAACTGTCCCAATACTTTTGCATTTAACTCTAATGCAAGGGCAGGACGCTGGTTGGGAGAGTGAGAATATATTTATTCTCTTGGATAACGTAAAATTATAAAGGGGTTATTGTAATAGTATTAAGTTTATTATCTCTACAACTAAATAATTTTGGAAGAGTTCCAGAGTGTGATTGGTACCATGCACAGATATGGAAATTGCACCAATATACTCCAGGATTTCTCTATTGATCATTTTGCCTTCATTAACTGTGCCACTTGACCCCCCAGTTATTGTATTCTATTAAACACACCTGTGACCATAGTCCCACACAATCAGACTAAGAGCTACAGGTGAAGCAGTTACCACAGAACTATTTCTCCCATAATAAGATATACATGGCAAATGACCATGCTTGCTGTTTGAATTGCAGGGTTTAATAATTTATAATTTAATTACTGGGTTTACTGCATGCACCGTAACAGTTAAAATATTGAGATACAAATTAGAGGAAGGGGTGGCATAAGAAGCTAGGCTAAAAACCCATATTAAAGTGAAAGAAGAGTGTGTGATGTGGTCTTCTGATGGTCAGCTCTCTTTTCCCAGAATTCACCAATGCCAGCCGGGGAATGCTAATGGGGGAGGAGTCTGGGGAGGATGTAAGGAAAGGGCGGAGGAACAGGTTTAAATGGGGTCCCGCCTCCCAGCAGATCCTCTTCCAGGCTTACGAGCGACAGAAAAACCCCAGCAAGGAGGAGAGAGAGGGGCTGGTGGAGGAATGCAACAGGTTAGTGAGTAAGAGAGATATATAAGAGGGAGAGGGTGAGGAGGAAAACTAGAGCTCCTCTTTCAAGTCCACTTACAATGTGAACACAAAAAGTTAATTTGCAACTTTTTGGTTCACTTTAAAATTTGGTTTGTTTAAAAAGAACTATACGTGAAAACACCCTTACTGTAAGACCAGTCCTGAAACAACTATAGTCTCAGTAGCTCTCAGTGTGAGTGTTGCTGAGTGTCAGTATCTCACAGTGTCAGTGTCTCCTCGGTGTGAATGTTGCTGAGTGTCAGTATCTCAGTGTCAGTGTCCCGTCAGTGTGAGTGTTGCTGAGTGTCAGTATCTCAGTGTCAGTGTCCCCCTCAGCATGAGTGTTGCTGAGTGTCAGTATCTCAGTGTCAGTGTCCCCCTCAGTGTCAGTGTTGCTGAGTGTCAGTATCTCATAGTGTCAGTGTCCCCTCAGCATGAGTGTTACTGAGTGTCAGTATCTCAGTGTCAGTGTCCCCTCAGCATGAGTGTTGCTGAGTGTCAGTATCTCAGTGTCAGTGTCCCCTCAGTGTGAGTGTTGCTGATTGTCAGTATCTCATAGTGTCAGTGTCCCCTCAGTGTGAGTGTTGCTGAGTGTCAGTATCTCAGTGTCAGTGTCCCCTCAGTGTGAGTGTTGCTGAGTGTCAGTATCTCAGTGTCAGTGTCCCCTCAGCATGAGTGTTGCTGAGTGTCAGTATTTCAGTGTCAGTGTCCCCTCAGTGTCAGTGTTGCTGAGTGTCAGTATCTCATAGTGTCAGTGTCCCCTCAGCACGAGTGTTGCTGAGTGTCAGTATCTCAGTGTCAGTGTCCCCTCAGCGTGAGTGTTGCTGAGTGTCAGTATCTCAGTGTCAGTGTCCCCTCAGTGTGAGTGTTGCTGATTGTCAGTATCTCATAGTGTCAGTGTCCCCTCAGTGTGAGTGTTGCTGAGTGTCAGTATCTCACAGTGTCAGTGTCCCCTCAGTGTGAGTGTTGCTGAGTGTCAGTATCTCAGTGTCAGTGTCCCCTCAGCGTGAGTGTTGCTGAGTGTCAGTATCTCAGTGTCAGTGTCCCCTCAGTGTGAGTGTTGCTGATTGTCAGTATCTCATAGTGTCAGTGTCCCCTCAGTGTGAGTGTTGCTGAGTGTCAGTATCTCACAGTGTCAGTGTCCCCTCAGTGTGAGTGATGCTGAGTGTCAGTATCTCAGTGTCAGTGTCCCCTCAGTGTGAGTGTTGCTGAGTGTCAGTATCTCATAGTGTCAGTGTCCCCTCAGCGTGAGTGTTGCTGAGTGTCAGTATCTCAGTGTCAGTGTCCCCTCAGCATCTCAGTGTCAGTGTCCCCTCAGCATGAGTGATGCTGAGTGTCAGTATCTCAGTGTCAGTGTCCCCTCAGCGTGAGTGTTGCTGAGTGTCAGTATCTCATAGTGTCAGTGTCCCCTCAGTGTGAGTGATGCTGAGTGTCAGTATCTGTGTCAGTGTCCCCTCAGTGTGAGTGTTGCTGAGTGTCAGTATCTCACAGTGTCAGTGTCCCCTCAGTGTGAGTGATGCTGAGTGTCAGTATCTCAGTGTCAGTGTCCCCTCAGTGTGAGTGTTGCTGAGTGTCAGTATCTCACAGTGTCAGTGTCCCCTCAGTGTGAGTGATGCTGAGTGTCAGTATCTCAGTGTCAGTGTCCCCTCAGCGTGAGTGATGCTGAGTGTCAGTGTTTCTCCCACAGGGCAGAGTGTCTTCAGCGGGGGGGTGTCCCCGTCACAGCTGGCAGGACTGGGCTCTAACCTGGTGACAGAGGTGCGAGTGTACAACTGGTTTGCCAACCGGCGCAAAGAAGAGGCTTTCCGCCACAAGCTGGCTCTGGACACGCCATATAACAGCCAAACAACAACCTCCTCCAACCATGCCTTACACACAAGCCCTTCTCATGGTAAGGACCTCAAATTTGCTAACTCAAAATAATTCATGTTTTACCATAAATTACAAGTACAAATTAAATATTTAAAAGTAAAGAGAGAGAGAAGCCACACAATGCCTTTTCATCTGGAACAGAACCTTGATGTAATTTAATCGCACCCACACATCCTCCATCCCTCTCTCTCCGTTCCCACATCTCAGGCATGAAATATACCCAGCATGTGACCAATGAGAGCCTGGGATCGGGCCATCATGTGGACAGGAGTGTGGGTGGGCGGTTAGTTGTCAGCCCAGTCCAGTTGGAGCCAAGCCACACCCTTTTGGAGACACATCACAAACCGGTAAGACATCATAACGTACCACTGAAACGCATGGCATGGCTTATTACAGCTTTTACATACCGAATAAGGGGGCCTGGTTTTATATGTATTATATTATCATATGTCAAAACAAGCCAATAAGGAGGCAAACGCTGACATTAATACAATACTTACATTAATGACAAGTGCCTGGCCAAAAAAAAAGTCGCACACGCTAATATTTCGTTGGACCGCCTATAGCCTTGATTATGGCGCGCATTCGTCGTGGCATTGTTTCGACAACCTTATGCACGTCACAACATTTATTTCCGTCCAGAGTTGCATTAATGTTTGGCCGAGATCTTGTATTGACGACGGGAGAGTCGAACCACTCCGTAACGTCTTCTCCAGCACACCCCAAAGACTTTCAATGGGATTAAGGTCAGGACTCTGGTGGCCAGTTCATGTGTGAAAATGATTCCTCATGCTCCCTGAACCGCTCTTCACAATTTGAGCCTGATGAATCTTGGCATTGTCTTCCTGGAATATGCCCATTGATGGGATAACCTGGTCATTCAGTACATTCAGGTACTCAGCTGACTTCATTTTATTGCTGCATAACGTTGCTGAGCCTAGACCTGACCAATTGAAGCAACCCCAGATCTTAACACTACCTCCAGAGGCTTGTACAGTGGGCGCTATGCATGACGGGTGCAACGGCGACTTTGTTTTTGGCCAGGCAGTGTAGTATATACAGTAGGGAGGGGGGGGGGGACTACAAGGTAAAAAAAACTATAACAGTAATTGCAAAGGACACCAGTAGTTTTGGAAGTGGCTGAAGATCATCTCTCTCAAATTACCTTCATCCTTAATTGTGAGGACAATGGTGTGATTCTCTCCCCTTTCCTCTTTCTCTCTCTGTCCTTCCTCCTTTACCCAGGTGTCAGGAGGTGGCCCTCTGCCTCCTGTCAGCACGCTGACTGCTCTGCATGGTCTGTCTGCCTCGCCCGCACCTTCTCAGAGCCTCATCATGGCCTCCCTGCCGAGTGTCATGAGCCTCGGGGAGTCCTCGCTTCTTATTGGTAACCTACTTTGACCAGCTGTCCAATTACTGACAATTGCGGTGGAATAGTGAGGCTAAAACCCTGTTAACTCCAAAAGAGGGAGGAGCCATCGTACGTTGTCTCACTGAACCTGTGGAAACGCAGCTTTTTGATTGGATCATGCAAGTTGGTAATTGACTGTGTATGGTAGCTCCACCCATTATGGGGCTTGAGAAACCTCACTCACTCACCATCACTACATTCTGACACAGTTACTGGCTTCATATCTGCCTGGTTGACTTACTTAGCACATTGACTAAAAACACTGATACTTACTGGTAAATGTCCTTACACACACTTTCATATGCACAGGGAAACACACTCCTTTACACTTAGGCAGTTAACTTAAGTTGAATTGCTACGTTATGGGAAGGATGTGCTTAAATAAGGTTTATCTGCTAAATAAATAAATATCAGTCTATATCAGGCAAACTCCCTCACCTGGGATGCATTAGAATATCAGTGTTCTTCTCGTCTATCTCCTTGTCCACAGGTCTGGCCTCTTCTCAGCCCCAGACCGTTCCAGTCATTAATAACGTTGGAGGCGGTTTCACAACCCTCCAACCAATCTCCTTTCAACAGCAGCTCCACGCCTCGCACCAACAGCCAATCACGCAGCAGTTCCCAAATCACATGGGACACAGCTCCTTCATGGCAACAATGGCGCAGCTTCCATGCCACAGTAAGGGTACCTGGGTGGGCACTCAATTGCTTGGTCAGCCACAGAATGCATGAACTGAACCCAGGTTGACTTTAATGAGTTCCTCAGGCCTTTTGAGGTTTGTCATGCAGTCTCTATCCTCCCTCTGGCACAGTGTACAGCAAATCCGACCTGTCCTACACCCCCTCCAGTCTCCTGTCCCAAGCCATGGTCATCACAGATAGCAGTAGTCTCGGAACACTCACTAGCCTAACTGCAGTCCGACAGGTAAGACTCACCCACACCCAGGGTTTTTAAAATAAGATTAAAGAAGACTGTTACAAATGCAGTTGTGGGAGCCAATATGGAAGGGATTTAGCCATTCAAACAAATAGAGCAGATTAGTTCTGGCTTGGCTCCAGTACGTGTAAAGGTTAATATAAACCCGATGTTAATAATCCTGCATGTAGCACGTACATGGTACATCTCAGAGTGCACTTTGCATTACACACAACAAAAGAGGTGACTCTCAATAGGCACAGGTAAAGACACATGACATAGGTCATGTGTACGCAAGACAGAAACAGATGAGTTGTGGTCAAACTAAGCGATGAAATGTACTAAATTATATATATATGTATTTCACTGAGGATGAACAGAAATTATAGGGGAGCATTATCTTTCAGACAAAACACCAGAATTCTGAAATTTCACTCAGAATCTTTATTTTCTCTCAGAACTTCTTCTCTTCTTTGGAAGCACAACAACCTGCTATGCGAAGGCTAACAGGCCCATATATTCATAAAGCCCCTTTGCAAATCTGCTTTTGTCCTGTAGATTCTATCAACAGACCCTGAGGACCAGACAGACTCCCCCCTCCAAGAGCCCTCTCTTCACCTGCATACAAGCTCACCTGTGCCAGGTAACACTCACCTGAGACGTATCAAACAGAATACAACAAAGCTGTAGTTGAAAGGGACCTCTGCCGGGCCAAGACATCTTGTCGTGTTCTCTGCCAACAACAATAATCTTGTCTACTCAAGAGCTGCAGGATGAGTTTAATCATTGACCTGTTTAAAGCACAACTGAACTTTGGTAGAACTTTAGTTGTTCTGTGCTCCCCTGGGGTGATAATCCAGAATAGGGTATTTGTCGCTCTCCATTAACTTCTATAGGGCAGCTAAAACGGTCGCAAAATGACACTTCTAGCACGTATACGAAAGCGAACAAAGCGGATTCTGTCAATACAAACAATAACCAGTCCTCGTACGTATTTTTTTTGTGTAATTAAAATTATTTATAAAGGTACTATTTTCTTCAATGTTGTTAGCAAGCTACCAGAAAAGACTAGCAAAATGTCGGCAGGTCGGTTTGTTTACCATAGATATACAGTATACTACCAGGAAAGCTTGCTTCCGTGGAAATTTGGACCAATGAGTGGTTTTTAACACATCGGTGCATTAACGCTGTTTCTGGCGCAAGAATTACCTACCGGATCTAAATTCCAAAAAAAAAATCCAGGAAAGGGCCATTTAATTAAAAGAAAAAATACGTATGAGGATTAGTTATTGTTTGTATTGACAGAATCCACTTTGTTAGCGTGCGTATACGTGCTAGAAGTGTAATTTTGAGACTGTTTTAGCTGCCCTATGGAAGTGAATGGAGAGCGACAAATACCCTATTCTGGATTATCACCCCAGGGGAGCACAGAGCAACTAACAAACATATTTCGCCAGCATTTGGACTCATATCATGGCCAGGTAACTACACAACCCAAAGTTCTACCAAAGTTCAGTTGTGCTTTCAGTCAAAAAGTGGAATCAAGTATGGGAGGACTGATGTTTATAGCTGCAACACATTCTGTAGACATCAAAACTTGGTTTAGATCCAGTACTGTAGAAGCTCAGAGATAGAATTAATCAGGAATGGAGGCTGTTTGGAAGAGTTGTCATCAGTGTCGTGCAGAGACCTTTTGAGGGGCAGGTGCTCAAAGTGAGAAAAGGGCACATCAACCTAGAAAAACCATTTGGGGGACACTTTAGTGCTAGGGGCAACGCTCAGATTGATGATGACTTGTTGACTGCGCTCTCACAGCATGCCTTTCAAACTAAAAGTACATAGCAAACCTTTTTTTTCGGTACAATTTCAATTTCGGACAAGTTTAACCGCTTCCTACGTCCCTGAAAGGGGCACATCGGGCAAAAGGGGCAGGTGCTCGGGCACCCAGAGCCACCCCCTCTGCACGTGCCTGGTTGTCATACACCATTTTTGAGAATTTTAATCATTTATTGATTGGAATTGTTACTTACATTACCAAAGCCTTACTTGTTAAATAAGTTCCTCTCATTTTAATCTAAAAATCTTAAATTGATATCAGATACCAGTACTCGGGATATAAATGTTTTTTTCTATGTTGGCTTTCCAAATAGTGCATCTCTTTTTCAGTGACTCACTCACTAGATTTGTCCTCTGTTTGTTAGATTGTTTCTGGCCTCTGACTAAACACTGTTTTCCCACATGACCTTCATTAGCAAAAGTGTGAAGACGTGATCACTAATAGTATTTACTTTTTCTCAATGAAAGGTTTGACTGTTTAATGCTTGCCTTTTTGCATAGTACAGGACTTGACAAGGTATTGCATATGGCATGTCCTATTTCATATCCATATGCTCGACCGTCGGTCTGTAACTGATGGATGTATCTTTGCAGTTCTACTGCATGCGCTGTCATCTTCTATACAGTATGATTAACAGTTTGATCCATCAGATATCATATTATCTCAATAGATGTAAAAACACTACTTCATCTGCTAAACAGTCTGGTCAACTGATGCATGGTGGTGACATCAGTCGGAAGAAGTCTGCTCCTTCTCCTATGCATCCAAATGGCGGATTTTTATAGACCCCAAGATGATGGCTGTATACTTTACAGGCTGGCTCTTTCTCTCATCCTGTCTTGCAGTTTCTGGGAGTTTGGAACTTTACCCTTCATCGCAGTCCAGCGAGACCCACCCATCACATCTCCTAGCTTCTCCGCCAGCAGACATGGACCCCTACATCCCTACACAGATGGTATCGACTGCACAATAGCCACAGTAGAGCGTGGATCTACTATTACAGAGAATGGGGGCAGGCTATACAGTGTCTATGGCACATTTACTGGAGAAAGAGGCTGAGTGGTATAGGGTGGCAGTAGTGGAGAGATGCTTTGCAGAGAAAGGCATAAGAACCCCTTTTTCCAATAACTACTACCTCCGTTTCAATCAGCCATTTCCCAGAGAGAACCGAATGCCTCGACAAACACGCAAAACCAGAACTAAATCACTGGCAGGAGTCAGACTTCTGATTACGGTCTGTGTCTATACCTCAGTCCCACACTGTTCCACGGTCAGTGAATGTTATGTGAAAAGAATCACTGTAATTCCAGTAAAGAGAAATCTATTGCAATTTTCCTGTGCGGTTGTGTGTCTTATTTACTCCAAGGCGACCAGTCTCCTGTGACAGAACTCATGATGCATTTGGTGTGTCAACCCTAACCATGGAAGAAAGGTGGTAACTGTCCAATTTTACTAATCCATCAGTGAAGGCTTACATTAGCAACTTAAAGGTTGTATCAGCGATTTTGGGTCGAAACATAAATGATCACATTCATCTGATTTTTCCTCACGATCCGCTAGCTGCCCGCCCCATAAGCAGGCCGTCAAAAAAACGCGTCTCTGTAGGCAGCCTATGCTCCGAGATCGTACACAAAAACAAATGGTACTACCAACCACTCAAAACCAAAATAAACAGTATTCCAACCAATCACCGACAAGGGGTGGGTGATACTAATACGCTAATACTCTTATCTCGCTGAAATCTTGACGGATTTACAAACGGTTTGGTTTCTTACAAACGTTATTAACGTGGTTATAATTCTGGATGCTTGAACACTATTTTTAAAAACATAACATAATTGGCTCTGAGCTGGAGCTGGCTCTGTTTGTTTGGGATTTCGCTTCAGAAGTGACGTCACCCAAAATCGCTGATACAACCTTTAAGGCCAATCAGCTACTATTGCACAATAGTGGATGAATTCCCATGCATTCCCAATGCAGCTGGGGACACTGTGAGTGGGGTTACAGCTGTGGTAACTGAGGGTTGGGTAATTGCTGTTGGGATCGCTGTGGGAAATGGGGCCCATACCCATAAAGTTGTGAGTTCATGTCTCAAGTGTATGGCATTATCATTGTAGCATTGAACTAGGAACCTAACTGAATTTAGCAGAGATTCAGCTCCAAAATGCACTGTACTTATACCTTGGATAAGACTGCCAGCCAAGAAAATGATTACTGAAAAATACATTTGAAGAAACTTAGAAAAATATTTAATTAGACATTTGTTGCAGTCAATACCTCATACAGACCTGAGACAGTTTCCATGAGGTACTACTGCGTGTGTAGATGCCAAAAACAAGAAACATATTTACAAAAATATTTACAAAATGGTACCGAGCCAAAACTAGTCTCAGTCAATGAAAACCGACCTAGGAAACAAAAAACATATCCACTGCATACATTTATATATCCAAGCACACATAAATTACACAGTGCTTCAATTTGCAGAAGAACCAGGCTCAAAATGTAACTGCTTTGCCACTTTCAAAGTGGCCAAATCCCTTCAGGAGCTCCTTAGATATTCCCCTTTTCTACATTATTTCACAACATCTCCCCCCCTGGACTGCATGGGGCCTTGTGAGGTCCAAGATCACTCACACAGGATTATGTTTTGGGAAATGTCACAAGATTTCAAGGGGGCCTCTGGAATATGGTGTTCTTCAAGCAGATGAGTGGATAGAACGGAAGGTTATGTTCCCCAAATGTCATGAACTATCGCTTAGTCAGTGAAGTTACTCTTGTTCCCCACTCCCTTACCTCTGATGTTTGTGTAGCCCATTCTAAAACGGGAAACAACAAATTAAAACAACAGTAATGCAAAACAGAAATTCCTTGGAGTACTGTTAAAACATTTACGTGATTAACAAAGCCCAACCAGGATATAAACCCTGTGCTGCAGTCTGACCGCAGTCCTTTAGGTGCAGCCTACTCCTCACACCTCACCCTCTCCTGTACTCTTCCTCTTCTTTTTCTTCTTCAAGGTGGTTTCCTCTGGCTGCTGTGCCGAATCTATTGGGGGAAAGCTCTCCTCCTCTGTACCGCCCTGTTCCGCCATCTTCTCTTTGCTATGAACGAAGTCCCCGTTGTTTGTTTCCATCTCGCTCTCCTGATCCCCTCCCTTGGTCAGTTTCCTTTTTTTCTTTTTCTTTGTTTCCAAACTGCCATTCTCCTTCTCTCCCTCTACTCCACTTGGTCTTCCCTCACTTTCCCTATTCTTCTTCTTCTTCTTCTTCTTTTTCTTTTCAGCAGAGGGAGGGGCAGGTGAGGCCAGGGACTGAGGCATGCTGGGAAGCAGATGTTGAGGAAGGAGGTCTGTGACTGAGACGGCTGCCTCTCTGAGTCGCATCTCCATTTCACTGTCACTGTCACTGCAAGGACAGACAGAAGAGCGGCTCAATATAGCAGCCAAATGCATCCCATTCTTATTCTTACACTATATTGTACTACTATACTAGAATACACCACCTAACATGTGAATACTGAAATCCATGCTGCGTCATCCACTCATATTTCTTACAAAGACCACAAATATGGCACTTAATGGATCTACCATATTGATTTGATTGGGAGTTGGGATGTAATGTAATAAATATGAGGTCCCTGCTGTAGACATAATCCATTTACACAATTATTCAAAGTTCAAAACCTAGAAACAGTAAGGAAATGAAAATCTGGTTCCAGATTCTAGAAAGTCAAGCTTTGATCAACCGACAACTCACCTGGAGCTGGGGATGGGGCGTCGGCGAGCCGGTGGAGAGGGCTGTTCGGTACTTAGTCCAGGGACAGAAGTAGAGAACAGCCTAAAACCTGGAGATGAAAAATATGTGTGTAATGTATTTTGCTTTCATAGATTTGTCTGTTAGGGACAAAGTAAATCGTAGCAACATCCATTTCAAGTAGTTTTAATTCCAAATCATAGTCTTCTGTTTGTCTTTTTTTCTCGACCTGTCCCATAGCCAACTTCTCCTCACCTTCCTCCTCAACATCCTCCTCGTCATCTTTACCTCTTGCTGGTAGCACAGTGGAGGTGTCTATGGTTTCTGGACTGGTGCTCTCCGAAATACAACTAGACACGAATACAATGCGAAGGCATGGATCAAAGAACTAATCTACAGAAACAACTTATTTTACATGATACGCATTAGCAGAGCCTCTTAATAGCCCTATTTAATCACATATTAAGCACAATGTCAAATATTTCACACCCTAACAGCTCACCTGTCCAGCATCGCTACCAATTTCTTTGCAACGTGGGCACGGAACTCTGGGGTCGTCTGAAGTTCGTTTCCATCGTGGTCGTGCCTGGACACACTCACCCTGTCAACCACCAACGGGATAAAGGTTTGAATCCAGGGAGCAATATGTCAAGTAGATATTATCAAACACAAGATTTTTCAAATGTACTTGAAACATAATTGCAAGGAGCGAATATCGTTGTTAATTAAACGAACCTTCGACTCTGCTTGCCGTTCCCGTGAATCCCGTCCCCACCTAAACACAGAACAAGGAACACCGAAGCACTTTTGTTGCTCATATGGCTCCTTGTAACAAATAACAGGCTCCATCATGTTACATTCGTTAGCAGTCTAACGGTAGCGACAACATAACTTTCCACCAGTTTCGTAAACAGCATGTCATTTGCTAATAGCTAATCCACCGGTACTTCTCATTTCTAAGATTAGCCTATATATCAGAAACAATTTATTGAGTTGAAAATTAATCACAGCGAACGTGTTTCTGGTCGATTTTAATAGATCTTATATTTATACGTACGGACCCATGCACTACCAATACCTACCAGCTGAATTACTCTGCTGGGTGCCGTTAGTACTAGGAGGTCCAAAACTCCAAGCGGCCTCCCTCAATTTCTCCTGATCCTCATCTTCGCTGCTCGATTTCTCTTCAGGCACGGCTCCTCTGGACGCCGCCATGTTCAATAACAACACGTGTGGCAGGGAGGCAGGATTAGCTGCAGAGCACTGTGGGTAATGATGTCCTATGTTTGAGGCCCTCTTGTGTCGACTGTGTAGATGGAACAGCAGCAAGCTATTTCGTGAAATGTTGCTAGAAGTCGTCATGACTGAGTCATTTTAACATTTACAGTCTTACATAAAAAGTATAAGTTTTAAATCAGCATTAAAATTATGAACCTCTATGATATGTTGGGATGTTCACCTCACAGACTGAGAAAAATTGTGTTCAACACTCGAAAATAAAGGTACAGTGGAGGTACATTTTTCTTGTGTCAGGAACACACTTCCCAAATGTATCCTGAAAGTACAATAATGCTATATTTGGGTACTAATAATGAGCTTTTCAAGCGAAAAGGTACAAATTAATACTATTCCCCTGTAATTTACAGCTTAATCTAGTCCCACCCAATTCCCATAGAGATCCATTCAAATGCAGAGAGGTTATAACATCGCTTCTAAGAGTACCTGGAAATAAGATATCAAGAATCGTTTGATATCCTTTTATAGAGTCATAATAGCATCACCTGTTTACCAGTGGAATACCTGTTTACCACAGAAATTGGTTGAGAGAATGGCAAGAATGTGCAAAGCCGTTATCAAGGCAAAGGGTGGCTACTTTGATAAATCTAAAATATGAGACTTTTTTGATTTGTTTAACACTTTTTTGGTCTTATTATACGCTTATTTTCATTTGTGTTATCTCATAGTTTTGATATCTTAAAATAACGGAAAAAAAAAACCTGAGTAGGTGTGTCCAAACTTTTGACTGGTACTGTATATATGTGCACATACATTGTTTAATGTACAAGTGTACTGACTAATCGACAGATATACGAGTAACATGTATAACAATAAATGCCATGTGTACCAAAAATATACGTATTCATTCACATTCTAACATTTCTTCCAGCCTTGTGGAATATATGCAACCTGCAACCCTCATGACTTGTATTCTGACAAATACAACCAGGTGATGAAAGTTGTGAAAATCAAAAGTTATTTATTATTCCTCTTCTGACAAAATAACGTTTTGTACAAACACCTGAAAATCACTCTGAACATAAAAAGGCAAGATGTTAAAAATACAAAGGCATTAATCTTACCTCATTTCCATACAGTTCCTACAATTCCACAAAAAGACAAGGGCAGATATTATATTGTAACTGATATACAATGTCTAAAGTCCCTGAAAATTTGGATAATTCCTTCAAAACTGTGATTTTCTTTAGTTCTGTTAAAACTGGGTCCTACTTGGGTTTTTAATGAAATTAAAAACTTTTAAAATGTTATTTAAAAAAACAAAACAACATGATAAATGTACAACTAAATGAAAACAACGGAAAAACTGTATAAACCAAATGGGTTCCAGTTTAAACATTATCAGTAACAAGCAAACAAGCAAATCAATATAAAAAAAAGACACAAAAATAACATCAGCAGCCGTTAAACAATAGTTAATGTAATGCCGTCATTAGTGTTCATAACAAGATGCCATCTGAAAACGGACTGAACACACCTACGAAGCAGCTCCAATGAGCTCATTGGTCAGGATATGTGAGCATCTTCTGCAGTGTTTTCAACATAATGGTTTGATATATATGAGTGGCTAACCAATATGCATTTTTAAGAATACAAATTTACTGGAGGCTAGACTAACCAGTTACACACAAGTTATAATTTCAACCATTAAAAGACGATTTCCTTGACCAACTGAACAGTCACCATTCGCAAGCACTTGCAGTGCTGACAGTGTAGAAAAGGACTAAGAACATGAATTTGGTCAGCTGATTTAACGATCAAATTCTAGTATATAACTTTAATATCCTCTACACGTAATGGTGGGCAAGCTTGGTCCTTGAGGGCCACAGTGATTTCGCATTGTCAGGCCATTTTAAGTTTCAATTGCTTATTTTTTTGGAGTGAGGAATTGCTCCAATATGTGCACTGAAGTTAGAAAATAACAATTGGCTGCTAATTGAAAAAAATAAAGATACATTGTCTGAGCCCACAGGGTCAGATGTTATCCAGATATTTTGTGAAGAATCTTTTTGTTTTATTTATTTATTTTTTTAAATGTTCCTTCGACACAATGCCAGTGCATGGCCATGGTCCCAGACTGTAAATACATGATTGTGAATCTCGCCACTGGAGAGAAATTAATGAAAACCGAAAGTCAGCAGCCTTTGAGGGCTAAGGTTTCCCACCACTGGCCTACATACACCCTGTATCTCAATTGGTTGCACAAAAAAGGGCACTTAATTTACAATTTCTATAACATACATTCTTGCACTGACCGTAGCACTGTAACTCTTCGTTACCCCGGCTTATCAAAATTCAAGTTGAAAAGATTAGGAGAAAATACATTTTTGTTGCAACTTATTCAAGGGGCTGAGGAAAGGGTTACCAGGAGATGCATCTAGATTCTCCCTCAAAGCTGGTTCTGAGGTAAAGCCTTTGGATACTTATTCCTGAGCTCTTGATCGACTAGATTATTTACAGGATATTTTTCATCCACATTGTCCTTGTGCTACAACAATCACACTTCTAGCCATACAGTATGCCTAAATGCAAGATTTAGCCTTTTACAACATCAGGGAAAATGTGAGCTGTACCCTGTTACTGAACTCGTCTAGTTTGTGTGTATATTTCAGAATTTCGCTAATTAAAAGTGCGTCTGTCTGCGTGCTTCAAGAAGAAAAGCCTACATATGCATTTGACACCAAGTGTGTGCACAGGAGGGGGTGAGGAATGGATGTGGAGACCACAACCCTGAGAAACAGCAACAGACAGCTGGCCGTGACAAGGAGGGCACTTGCGCAACAAACAGAGATGCACCGAGGCCTTCTGACCGCGGACCGTACATGCTATAATTACGAGCGTTTGTGTCCGTTTGAAATAAGAGTACACATTTGTGCTTTTGTAGTCTGTCCGTCTATAAATAGTCGTGGCAGGAGCAGGACTCGCTTTCCTTAATTCCGCAGAAAGTGAGCTAGCTATTCAGTAATCACTTAGCATTCACTGGAGATGCGTTCTAGAACATTGTCGCATATGCGAAAACCACAAATAGCCCTTTGATCTTTGTGCACTGCAGTCAACTCATTAGTGATGCGTTAAGGTCCGTTGCAAGTTTGTCCAAAATGATTCAACTTTTTTGGCTGAGAGCCTTGGCCTTAGGCCTTAGGCTTCGACTCAACTCACTGCACCATCACTTGCTTATCTTTCTGGTGCCAATGATTAAGAGACTTCGGTAAAAGCTGTGCAGAGAACAGGTGTCGAACGCCGAGATGCCGGCAAACGCAATGCATTCCTTTCTGCAGCAGAAGTCCGAATACTTACTGTGAATGCTAAGGGAATACAGTTTAACTTAGTAAAGGCTTGATCGGTCACTGCCTCCCTAGTGCAAAGTAACAACTACATCAGTTTGTCCAGTCACTGCTCTGCTCTAGAGAAATACAGGTAAGGGCTTTGGGCAAGGTTAATAGGTCCTTTAAAATCATAGTGTTCTCATGCTTCCATAAACATAATTTCACTGAAGACTAACATTATTTGTGAGTTGCGGATCTGTTGCGTATAGTACAGATAGCCCAATCAAAACATAATGTTCACATGGCGTTTTAAGCAAGGTTACAGCCAATGTCGATAAGCATAAGCGAGGGATGGATGGTGAGGGGTGGCCCAAGGATAGGGAGGGACTGATGCATTTGAATCTGCTAAAGGCCCAAGGAGAGTTAAGGACCGGGTGCTACTTTACACGTATAGGCTACATTTCGAGATACTCGTTGAGAGGTCCTCGTGGAATTAATGAACAAAAAGGCAGGTTCACTCTCCCTACTTTCAAATTTTACCTTTCTGATTAAGCTGCCCTTACAGCCATCAAGATCATTAGGCAGAGCAGAAGAGGAAAAAAAAAATCTGCCCAGTCTTGTTTAGGACAATAAAGGCAGGCTTCCAACTCTCTGCGGTCATTAAATATCCCACAGCACACGAGGGGATGAAATGCAGTGTCGTGCCTACATTCCCTGGCTGCATAATTATCCCCCAATTTAATTGACTTAATTAACCCGTGCTGATGAGCACCACCCAGGTGCGTGCTACATGTGAGGCTCCTTCTCCCTCCTTGCAAAGTATCTTGTGAAAAATGACCGATTCAATGAATAATTAGCATTATGCCGACGTTCACTGTTATGAATGCTACCGCAATAACAGAGCAGCCAGGGCCACGGCATCAGTCACGTGATCCACAACAACACACCACTTCATCTGTTGCGAGATTTGTTGCGTGTTTGACAAAACAAAAAGAAAAGGTGGAGGCTTGGGCAGTTGGGGGGGGTGTTCAAGGCATCTAGTCTCACAATGAGTTACCTCTCCCATCGTGCATAAACGGGAACACGTAACAGACAAAGAAAATGAGAGAATATAAAAAGGTACACATCATTATTATAACTTGGGAGGCAAAGTTTGCCCTTTCTCTATCCCTCCCTCCATTTTTTATTTTTACTTTTATTTGCTGATCCCCCAGACCTGGGTTTGGAGTGGTAAGGCTTACTGGAATGTCTGAAGTGAGAGTCCTGGGTCCGTAAGGTGTGTTAGTGTCAGGTGTGACCTTGTGTCGCTCCGCGCTGTACATGCGTACGCCTCCCCCCACGGCACTACTGGCCTCCGTTGTAGGCGTAGTCTGCTTTGTTGTGCATGATCAGTTTGTTGTCCACGAAATAGAAGCTATCTGACCGGGTCTCGTAAGGGTGTTCCACCATCTGACGAACTGCGCAGAAAGAGAGGGGGGAGAGAGAGAGAGAGAGAGAGAGAGAGAGAGAGAATCAGTCCATTGTCACGCCAATGAAGGTCATTTGAATAAAACTTTAAATAAAAGGATAAACAGGGACATTTACATATAGCAGAGGACACACAGCAAGAGCGAAAGGGGAGAATGGGGGGGGGGGATGTTTAGACAGTAGAACGGTCTTTAAATATTTTATGCTTCAGCAATGCTTCAGCATTGGATGCTTTGCAGTTGCTGCAATGTAAACACATAGGCTATGCCTTGTAATAAAGAGGCTGCTATAATAATAGCCCATGGTGAGTTTCCTGGAAGTGACATTCCATGGTGACTTTTCCCAACGAAGAGCAGCATTGAAGCCTTAAGACGGCACAAACAACGGCAGACATCAACATGTTTTCCTCATTAAAACCTTGCCATAAATTTAATTTTTAATTGAGTAGAAAGTGCAAGTACTCACTTAACATGCTAAATTACTGAAGTAACGTTAACATGACAAAATTTTACGTCATGCAATTTCTGTTACAGCTTCTCAATAAACGTGCATGCATTGTACTTGTGTTATATTTGCTTGCTAAATGACCTTACATTTCCTAAACACTGGATGAGGGGACTTAAAATTAAACAAGACAATAAAAATGAAGGGCTTCTCTGCATTCGACTGGCTACTCACTTGCATTGTATTTTGTGTAACCACTGTATATAAAAAATAAAATAAAATAAACCCATTGCGGGTCGAGGTATATTGTGTTACAAATGAACAGTGGACAAGGAGACGGACAGAGACTCACTGAGGTCCTCGGGCAGCTGTGGAAACTCGTATATGTGCTCGCAGGTGTTGCGGCTGTTGGGGATGCAGAAGCCGAAGTCAAAGTCGAAGTTCTTCAGGAGGCGTTCCCTGAAGTAGTGCCGCTCGATCATTCTGAAGCTGTTCACCGGCCGGTCACCCACAGTGAACTCCACACTGAGCAAAGAACGGAAACAAACAGAAAGGCTAAGGCTGCAGCGGTGCAGGCACTGGGAAAATAACTTGCGTTGTGTTTTATGCTACAGCAAATGAAATCAATATTTATTTATATAGCGCACTTCACAACTAGTTGTCACAATGCACTTCACAGAAAAAACCCAGCCTCAAACCCCCACAAGAGCAAGCCAATGGCAACAGTGGCAAGGGAAAAACTCCCTGGTTTAGCTAGGAAGAAACCTTGGGAGGAACCAGACTCAAGGGGGGAACCCATCCTCCTCTGGTCGGCTCAGGGTCTAGGGCTTAAGCATGGTCAAAACAGCCAATGTCCACTGACTGTCAAGTGTGGATATGCTGGGCTGTGGCTGTCATTCATATCAGTCAGTGTCACCATTACAACCGTTTGACATATCAGTGACCATTCTAAAAGGCCCGTCCACACCAAGAACGATAACTATAACGATGTGCGCATCCACACTGATGAACGATGACGTTCTGAAAGCAGCGGCACCAAGCAAGCGCTGCGCGCTCCAGCTGTGTCGGCAGCTTGTCAATTCTGATGGATTTTGATTGGCTGTCGAGTGTTTCTATCGTTCATCAAATCGCTCTGAAAGTGATCCCAACAATATCGTTCGTCATGTTGTCGTTATGGTTGTGGTGCGGACTCCGCCATCCGCTCGAGTTAGAACGAGTTTTAAAACAATATATTTATAGTTATCGCTACTGTTCTTGGTGTGGACGGGCCTTAACTCTCCAGCTTTGGCTGAAGACATGCAAAGTTCAGTCTTGGTGCTACGTCTTGTCTTTCTCCTTGCTGTAGGGCTGTACAGTTTTGAGGCCTAACTAAGGAATTAAAGACAAAAAAAAGATTGGCAGTATTGGTTCGGCGGGCGCTAAACCTTCTTTTGCCAATTGCAACACGTTCAGTGTTGCAACTTACATAGTGTGCACACCATATTGATGGGATATCATAGCCTCCTGCATCACAGGACTTCCTGGACGAAATTTTTTTTTTAGCACACAGTCGCAAGGACACTACTCTTTCTAGGCCACTTTAGTTGCAGGCAAAAACTGGAAGCCCTCTATGGGTGATTCAATGGAATTGCACTAGCAGTACACAGGACAACTAACGAGACTGTGAGACACTATAGAGCCTGTGCCTGTGCCTGTACATGTACCAGTGTATGTGTGTGTATGTGAATATCTGAGGGACTCACGTGGCACCTATGGTCCGCAGTCTCAGGAAGGCAGGTGTGAACTGATAGCGAACAAAGCGGCCGGCACTGGAGTCACCCTCTACGTTCTCCTCATCGTCCTCTTCTGAGTCTATCACAAAAAGACAATATCATCGACACATTTTCCAAGGCCACAATCCCATAATCCTCTTGATACTAGGGATGGGCGTGAGTACTCAAGTACTTGTTCAGAACCTTAGTATTTGAAAATAGTCTAACTTTTTTTTTCTAATCATTTAAAAAAAAAAAATATATTTCAGGCGGGTTAAATTATTAAAATATAAAGAATTAATTACAAATAAATACACATTTATAATACAAATAAAAAGTTATTTCTACGTACAATTGTTAAATAAATATATTAAATACATTTTAATAGGGCTATTAACACTAGAAACGCCGGGCTTTTTTGAGGCTGGGACCACCAAAGACAACGCTAAACAGCATCCTTTTATTCTCATGGGCCATCAGTCCTCCACCCCGATTGATAATGGCCAAAGCCCAGCCCCCAACAAATCATAGGTAACTATGCTACAGGTCAACAATAAACAACTGTCAGGCAGACAGCTTCTTAGTCTTACTGGTAGGCTACACTTTTAGCAGTTTGAAATAGACTTTCAATATGCTATCTATTTTATTTATTATTTTAAAATGTTTCCGCGCTGCCTCCCACTGCAGTATTATAAACAGAAGCAGGAGCCTTATCGGAACAAAGCCTAGATGAGTGGCTCTTGATAAATTGGATGGCTGACTATTGAAAATGAATAATTTTGTTTTACAGGGAATCTCTATTGGGCTACATCTGGTGTTATTTTAAGTTGTAAACAGCATAGCCTACAAGCTAAAGCCAAACAGTTGCCGCCAGCTATTCCTAAAATGATCTCCTCTTGAAAAAAGAAAATGTATCTGGAAGATATCCGACCTGTTAAAATTCAGCGCAATCCCGGGCCATGTCTGTGACAGGGGATTTCTGGACCCAGATAGGCTATTCCCGATTCGGAGAAGTGGACAGCCATGTCTGGTAATTTATAGCAGGTCTCTGTACAAGAACACCTCGGTGCACAAGATTATGTCCATTTCTAACGGCAGACACGCATCCGCAGATGGCCAGATTGGCTACAGTCCATCTTCGGATTTGTGCATTTGTGTGTCCGCCCCGTAAATTGTGCTTGTAATCAATTCAGACGTTTTTATTTGGGTAAGTAAAATAATTACAAATAAACGATAGACAAGCAAAGGAAAAACCGTTCTTTACAGACATAATACACTGCCCGGCCAAAAAAAAAGTCGCACACTGTAATATTTAATTGGGCCACCTTTAGCTTTGATTACGGCGCGCATTCGTCGTGGCATTATTTCGACAACCTTATGCAACGTCACAACATTTATTTCTGTCCAGAGTTGCATTCATTTTTGGCCAAGATCTTGTATTGACGACGGGAGAGTCAAACCACTCCGTAAAGTCTTCTCCAGCACATCCCAAAGACTTTCAATGGGGATAAGGTCAGGACTCTGGTGGCCAATTCATGTGTGAAAATGATTCCTCATGCTCCCTGAACCACTCTTTCACAATTTGAGCCCGATGAATCTTGGCATTGTCGTCCTGGAATATGCCCATTGATGGGATAACCTGGTCATTCAGTACATTCAGGTACTCAGCTGACTTCATTTTATTGCTGCATAACGGTGCTGAGCCTAGACCTGACCAATTGAAGCAACCCCAGATCATAACACTACCTCCAGAGGCTTGTACAGTGGGCACTATGCATGATGGGTGCAGTGGCAACTTTTTTTTTGGCCAGGCAGTGTAATAGGCTACTGCTTTAAGCAACAGGTGCGTGGAGCGGGGGGGAAAAAAAAACAAAAAAACATTCAAAGTTTCAAAAATTCACTGAGCACTTCGTTCACTTGTGATTCTGCAAATAAATTGCTTCTAAAGCAAATTTTTACTTCGGCCTTTTTTATTTTAGCAGTTTGGAATAGACTATTTACGCCATTTATTTTCCGCCTTATTATCAGCTTCGATTGCAAGAAACTGAACGTGGCACTTAGAGGGGTTTTTTGTGGTTAAAACGAAAAAAATAATCTATCTGGTTTTCTAAGTGCAATTTAAAAATTAACAACGTAGGCATTTGCAGTAATGCCATTTACTAAAATCAAAGCATGACAGAAACATGGCACACTGATTCACTTTAAATCATACTGCCAATTTGCGGTTCTAGTGTTAATAGTTACCATTCATTTACATTTTTATTACATTTTATTAAATATTAAACATAATATTTAATAATAAATGCGTGTTGTGGATTCATGAAATGAAAAACCTTACCCATTAGCGTTTTTAAAAATGGTCAGACTTACACATGGTGAGCGTAGCTAATTTGCTTATATGTGCGCACATCAATGAAGAAACAAGTTCTCGAGTACTCGTTTCTAATTCCACGCGAGTACTCGAACAGGGAAATCAGGTCAAATGCACATCCCTACTCCATACCACCAACACGGGTCACACAGATACAAACAGGCATGGGCCAGACAGACTGAGCAGTACCGCAATTTGGGGGTTTGGCAATCTCAAATAGCACCGTGCCCGTCTCCAGGTCCCTGATCTTGAAGCGTGTGAAATCGATGTTGAACACGTTGTCCTCTGGTTTACACAGGTAATCTGGGGATACGCAGAGAAAGGGGGGGGGGGGGGGGGTCAGCTTTCAGATCACCTGAATCACCTGACACGCTTTAAACACTCATTCTATCACCTGACACGCTTTAAACACTCATTCTATCACCTGACACGTTTTAAACACTCATTCTATCACCTGACACGTTTTAAACACTCATTCTATCACCTGACACGTTTTAAACACTCATTCTATCACCTGACACATTTTAAACACTCATTCTATCACCTGACACGCTTTAAACACTCATTCTATCACCTGACACGTTTTAAACACTCATTCTATCACCTGACACGCTTTAAACACTCATTCTATCACCTGACACGTTTTAAACACTCATTCTATCACCTGACACGTTTTAAACACTCATTCTATCACCTGACACGTTTTAAACACTCATTCTATCACCTGACACGTTTTAAACACTCATTCTATCACCTGACACGTTTTAAACACTCATTCTATCACCTGACACGTTTTAAACACTCATTCTATCACCTGACACGTTTTAAACACTCATTCTATCACCTGACACGTTTTAAACACTCATTCTATCACCTGACACGTTTTAAACACTCATTCTATCACCTGACATGTTTTAAACACGCATTCTATCACCTGACACGTTTTAAACACTCATTCTTGTAGTTCACTTTCTAGGTTTTTGAAAAAAATATTATTTCAGTTTTAGTTTATGTTTCGATTGGCCCAGACGGTTTTTACGTGCATTGAAGGATATCTTAGGTATGGACAGAAGCTTTTGACGACCTACCGGCTTTACGATAGATGGTATCGGGGTGTTCAATAATTTAAAGGTCCTTGATGTATTTAGATATGCTGCCCATCTAAAGGACGACCACAATAAGGCTGAGAAAAAAAAACATCTTTCAAAGCAGAATCTGCTGCAACAGGCAGAAACACCACTGCAGTAACATATTTAAAACCTGACCAATCAATATCGCTTTTAAACACCTGCTTTGCTTTCCTTATTGTGCCGGTTGTTTATGGGACATTTTGGGCACCAGAGTGCAAACAGATCAGTGAGCACCTGGCCTTTTAATCTCTGTAGGAATCTAGTCAATCCAGACAGGAAAGTTTCAGCTTATGTTCTTTCTTGGATTTGGTGCCAGTATTGTGCACTATATAGTCTACCAATTCCTACACTAGAACGGATCTGCGCAAAGCAGTAACACAACGTGCTAATTCTGCTCAACCACTTTATATTTGGTTTTTTACTCCATTCAATTATTTCTTTCAGTTGAACTGTTTATTTATTTGTTAGACGAATACTGACTTTACATGTCTTGGTCGATGAGGAGTCCTTTCTGACAGAACTGTGTTGTTAGGAGGTGGCGGTGTTGTTGAAAAACGTCAATGATACATTTTGGGGTTTATTTTATGTGGCCCAAATTGTTTTAGACCAGTGGTCCCTAAGCCTATCCTTGGGTGCCCCCACTCAAATCCAGCTATTTGATGTGCTCCACCTCAAGCACATGTGATACAACTAACCTAGCCCTTGATCAAACATCTGGATCCGGCTGGAGAAACGGAGAGGCGTGGGAACCACTGTTCTAGTGTTCACTGTTCCCCTTAACACTCAATTAGTTGAAAGATCTTGGGCTAAATAATCATTCACACAACATATTGATTTAAGGGGCAAACACACTGACCTCAGATGATTTACAATTGTGCTTAAAAATGTATGAGGAACGTAACGCATACAACTCCAGTGCATGTTTTCTCCGGGATGTAACGTTTACGCAAAATATGATCGTCGTCTACATCTATCCGTATAACGTCAAGCAACAAGTGGCCTGAAATTTCGGATGATGATTTTTTAAAATCCCGGTTCTGGGTACATATGGAGTTACTCAACATTAGGCACACACTGGAGTAACGTTAGTGACTGCCCCTCCCAAAAAAGTTGTGACTAGCTAAAATGAGCTAACGTCAACCAGTTACAACACTTGCCTGTGTAAATAAAGTTAACGGTATTGCAGCAGAGAGCCGCCAAGTCGGTCCCAAGCTAACGAAACACCTGTCATGGCGAAACGTTAGTAGTGCGGATCGACTGTTATAACTAACTTGATACATACGATAGCCCACTTTGATTGATAAAATAACATATTAGCTAATGAAATCACATAAGTGGAGACGGCGTAGCGTTACATTGCGGCATCCTAATAATCTAAGTTAAGGTAACAGTTATGTTACATACTAGCTTGCTAACTTAACGTTAGCTAGCTAACTTTTACCCATTTCACAAACAATCTTAGTTAGCGAGCTGGCTATTGGCTAACATGTCTAGTGACATATTTATGAACTCGTTCTAACTGCTGCTGTGTATTAATTCGCAGTAAAACTATTGTACAGACCAGTGCACATGGAAACAATCTTATCTCAATTATCAACCCCCACCCTCCCTAAACGTTAGCTTTACAACAGAGGTAACAGTTAACGTTAACTTAGCTGGCAATGAAGACTGGAGCAGAACTGGCCCGGTTGGATAGCAATTTGGCTATTGATGAGTAATGTAACGTTACAGCCAGCTGCCCCTTAAGCACAAAAACAATAGCCTTACCAAACTCCCACCAGAAATAAGAACATAGCCCTTCCTCCCCAGCCTTTGTACCTCGAGTGACAACCCGTAGCCCCAGGACTTCATCTGGAGTGATATCTCTCCCCAGCGCCCGAAGCTCATCCTCTGTAACAGGCCTCCTATCCGGTTGGTTTCGCCGGGACTTAAGTCTCTTCAGTACACCTCCAGCAGGCTTGCGGTCTCTGGTAGGACCTGTGGACCCTGTATCGGTATCTGGGCCATTTACATTAGTTGGCATTTCGGTTCGAGGCTTAGGACCGCTCATTTCTTCGGTCTGTTTTCTGTAGTTAGCTGGCTAATGTATTCGAATGCGTGGAAGAGTGCTCAGGTCAGCTCAAGATGGCGTCCTGCGTCTCTATGGAGAGACTATGCTGAGAACAGTCGTCTGTCATTGGCTGCACATGTTCAGCGGTTGTCATGGCTACTTCCACATTTGCGCTGTTTACTCAGCCCGAGACCCCTTGTTTTATTGTAACTATTCCACCAATTTCCTGCGTTTTTCCTGTAGTTTCAACTCTCAACTAATACATCTTAATAATATTCTACAGGGTTGCATTTCCATATTTACACGTACGTGTGATGTACTGCAGTCAGTTCAATAGTTAGTGTTAGCTGTCTCAAGATTTAGTTTGTTCAAGTAGGCTAACGTTGTTATCCAAGTTGCCTAGCTAACTCTATCTAATGTGGCTACAAGTTACTATGCTAGCTTGATTGTGTGGCTGTCCATCCTGTTGTCGGTATTATATATATATATGGTCGGTATGGCATTTAAACCGCTCCGTGCTCAGCGACGCAGGGTAAATGGCGAGGTTCCCACACTTAAAGACATTTTCTAAGACAAAACACCGTCCAACTCTGCAATTTAGATAAAATAGCACATTTATTAAAAAGAAACAACCTTAAGTAACATTAGTCAGCAGTTCCCAATTTAGATGCATTTTGACAAGAGTAGAGATTGTGGTGGCGGGAAGGGGGCTTTTTTCTGACTTGTTTGAATCTGTCCGTCATTTGTGTTTTGAAAACTAAACGAAGAGAGAACAATAGGGGAAGATGGATTCTACTCTAAAAGCCTTTATAGCAGTCACCAGTTTCTCTCCAACTCACACTTTCAGTCAGACCTGAATAGCTTGCAATGTGTGATGGTAAATTAAAGAGTACACGCAGTGTACTCAATATGTACACCTATGTATTTAAGTAGCATAAGAGTAGTTGTGAATGGTGTCATTGTTGCCAGATGCCGAATTTACCCCCCACCCCCATCTTTAATTGACGCTCATATATGTATCACAATTTGTCCCCCATAGCTACGTCCTTTTACAATCCCACATCTGCCATTGCCTCCCATACATTTTTACTGTAAAACCTTCCCACCCCTGATAGTTTAGTCACCCCACAATCTCTCCGGTCAGGTTAGTGACTGTCTTTGGTTCCCAACTGGAGTGTTAAAGCATTGTGTGCTGATACGAATACAAGACTATCCGTTTCGTAATGACAGGTAAAACGTACTATGTGATTAAAAACAAAAAATAAATCAGGAGTGATCGAATGACCATGCAAACTGGAAAATAATGAATGGACACAAAACCAGTCACAGAATAAAGGATTGTAAAGCATGTCTGCATGTATTCAAAATCAAGGCAACATGAATCAAATCAAAACTATACACAAATGAGAAAAATGCTCTTTAAAATTATAACACCAGGCAGTGCAGAAAAAAATAAAAATAAAATAAAATTCACACCAATAAAATTAAATATCATTGTAAAAGGTAAAACCAAACAAACCGAGGTCCTGAGGGAAAAATTAAAAAGTTACAAATGCTTATTAATCAATTATCAATATTATTAATCCTTTTTTAAATTATACAACAAAAAAAGCAAAGTGACCCACATTTTCAGATTAGCCTCATTCTCCAACTTCCTGACCATCAGTCAGTGTGTCTGCTAGGCTGTTTGTCCAGCATTTTTTTCTCGACCACTCCCTCCCTTCACCACCATTAACAGAAAGGCTATATTGCCCTCGTTAAGACAGCCATTTAAAAAAACCCATAGCGCTTCAATAATAAAGATTTAAAGGAAAAAAAACAACAACCTCAACACACTACAATAAGTGTGATTTTGTACCTTATATACACACGCACTGTGTAGATTTTCATTTGCCAGTACAAAGAGAAAAGCTTCCAACTTTGGTGTGGATTTTGAATTAACTTTTTGTTTTTAGACAAAGAAAAAAAGGTGCTTCTGTTTGATTGTTTAACTCTCCACTGTCCTGGAAGGATGGCACAAATCTGTTTTTCCCTTCAACCGCAAAAAAAAACATCTTGCCTGATCACCTGGAGTTATTCACGGTCATTTTACAGACCTGGATTATCAATAACTTATTTTGGCTAGAGACTCCAGTCAGGATGGTATTGAAGTTTACAGAACACATACGATTTGCTATGAATTCAAGAGGAGATTTGTCCTGTGTTCTCAAGGGCTGTGTTCCAGACACATTCACAAGTACAGAGAGAAAGATGCCTTGACAGACAGAATCCACCCCCCACCCCCACCACAAATGTGCACAAATATACACACGTCAACAGATGTTTGGCGACTCAAACAAGTACACAGTATAGGGTTAGTCGGTAAAAATAAGTCTTGCTTCAAACTCAATCTAATTAACAGGTAGATTGAGGAGGAAGTTTTCAGAGCGAGGAAAATGATATGGGAGACACAGCAGTGGAGGCACTGGAATTAAGGGAAATTAAGAGATAAAATGGGAAGTTTTAAGAAAAATTATGGTAAACACCAAAGATCAAATTCTATGCAAATTCTGTCGACCTGAAAAAAACATAAGACTGGAAAACAGGTATTTTATCAATCAGAGATTTTGTAATCACATAAATTACTCTTACTGGGGTCTTCGTAGGGTGCTGAGATATAACCATCTCCACTTGAACTAAATACGAAATCCGCTGGACAAATACATCGTCCAAAAAATTAAAAATAACCTGCACAGTTGGGAGATCTCCCTCTGTCACACGTTTCAAGCCACCACCAAAATGGCAGACCTATAGCAGTCACTAAACACTGCTGCTTTGTCTGTCCCCCAAGACAGGCACATATGTAAAACCACACATCCTCAACTGACCTTGCAGCATCTATCAAATTCAGTACTACAGCACCAATGATCTGAACTCGAATTACAAGAGATCAAAAATACCCTTCAAACTAATACCAGCACATTAAATGTATGCATTAGCTGCTAAATGACCGTTGCGTGAAATCCTGCAGTGCAAACAGCGACTGTAGGGACTATGGCCGAGGTAACGATGCGAATGAGCATTTAACTCTACCCTCCATACTCAAGTATGGCAAAATATCATGAAACGGTGGATTGCTTTGGAGAAACTACGGAAGGCCTGCATAGCTCAAGCTAAACAAAAAAGAAAAGCGGCAACGATATGTCAAGGGACTGTTGAAAAAAACAACACAACAAAAAAAAAAAAAAAGGTCTCTTCACCACAGAGACAGAAACACAGATCTGAACTGGCCCCTTCCACGCTCTGTACCATTATGTTAAGGAAGCTCAATTTTAATTGATCACATTACAAACGAGTTTCTTCACTGCCTCTCACAGTGGAGCCTTGATTCAAGAATAAACCCAGGACTGTACCAACAACAACAGGGGAAAAGACATTTCTACCCGGGTAGAAAAATGCACACAAATCTTGAATCCTCTCCAGGTCAAATGCAATAATTTCCAAATTGGAAGCCCATCTGTGTCTTTGGTGAGTTCCCTCTCCAAACGGACACTAACTACAGGACCCCATTCTGCACACCAGAACATCAAGTCCTGGGCAGTTATCAGTTACTGTAAGCATTTGAAAGAAACTGTAAAGCACATGTTAGTGCACTGGGGATGCTAAAGTGAGTTTCAATTTATTTCATAGGTAAGACGCTCTGCTTCCCACCACCTTTTTAAATGTACAGTAATAAACATATTGCACGCCATCTTAGGTTTGTGAGGAATACAGATTGTTTGTACTTCAGTAAGCAAATACGGTCTTCCATTTTAATCAGCTGTTTCAACGATCAATGCTTGCAGTATAAAAGTGCCCTGCTATTTATTTGCTCTTGAATAGAGCAGAGGAACAGTGATCGAATAAAAATTAAAAGGCAGCAAGTGAGTGCACTATGTCCCTTACAAATTTAATTGAAGCAACCTACAGGTTTATACTGGTGGTGGCCGTTCTCGGTAAAACTGTCCTGGCTTGTGTTCACTTCCCCCACAAACAAGCTGTGGCATGACGTTTCAAATCTGTTTTTTATCAAACTAAAAACAATTGGCTTTATCACACGGGGGCATGGTTTAAATATCGTAAAGCACAAACTTGATGAAAACTCAAAAAAAAAGAAAAAGAAAAAAAAGGCAAGCAAAAATTTAAATGTACGAAATCAACGGCACACATCTACTGAATCTGCTATGTTTTTCAAGGCGTTCTTCCAATTGCTTGCTTTTTTGCATAACCCACAAACGCACGCCGTGCTTTCTTTTTACCCTGAAATCTACTGAATTGCTAACGGACCGATTTGAGCAAGTCTCTTCCCCTGAAAGTTCTGTCGCCCCGCAGCATGCAACGGTCCCATTCCCTCCGCACGTCACCACGACTAAAAAGCAGCGCTCACAGGCATGGCGGGGGGACAGCCAATTGCGAGCAACATCCCCAAGTATGGCACTTTCCATTTCCTGCAAGGACCGACAATCTGGTTTTGAAAGAAGTCCTTTCTTGTATATCGGTGTGGTGTGTGTGTGTGTGTGTGTGTGTGTATGCCCGTGCATGCGCTTGTGTGTATTTGAGTGATTTTCATTGTCTGTTAACAGTGATGTTGTGTTTGGTTGTGTCACCAGTCAGTCTCTTTCTTGCACGCACCCATACATGCACAAGCACACACTGTTTTAGCTCCTCTCCCCCTCTCCCTGGTGGATGGAGTAGGAAACTTTCTGTCCTTGTTTCACATCCTTTTCAGCTGTACCCATTTATGCTGTGACCCTCTCATCCACCCCTTCTCCATCTCTGTCAGTACTCCCAGTCTCCCTCCCTCCCTCCCTCCCTCCCTTAGGTGTGTCTGTTGCCCTCTTTTTCTCCCTCCACTTGTTCCATTTGTTGTCTTGTGTCGGTATACCTGCCTCCTCCGTGGTTTCTCCCCTTCCTCTACTCCCTCTCTCCTCTTGTCCGTCACGTCCCCAGTCCTCCCCCAGTCCCCCCCCGCCCCCATTCTCTCTTTCTCACAGCCGACAGAGGCAGAACAGGGTAGGGATGAAGACCCCAAACGCCACCAGAATTGGGAACATCAGGCTGCTGTTGTCGGCTGCGTACGGGTTGGGCGTTCGGGGTCCCGACTGGACCCTGTGCTTGGGCGCCGCCGAGGCACTCTTCTTACCCCCCTCCTCTCCTCCTTCCACCTCTTCTTCCTCCTCCTCCTCCTCTTCCGGCTTCTCAAGGCCAGGGTGAGGTTGGAGTTTTGGCACATCTGACAATCATGATGGAAGGAGGGAGAGAGAGAGAAAAGAGAAAAGGGGAGTGGGGAAAGAGGGCACAGATGAGGGAGGAGGAGGTAATGGGTGGTACAGAGGGAGGGATCATTAATAAATGAGGGTGGGAAGAAACAAGAGAAGCAGGCAGAAATGTAGATGTAGGGAAAATAGGAAGTAGAGTTAGAGGAGAGATTGTGAAAGGGAAAACCAGGGAAGAAGAGAGGTAGGGGAAAGTGCATTGGCGGGATTAATCCAGGATTCTACCACTGAATTGCTGGATTACTATGGCACGTTATGTTAACACTGCTCTATGAAAGACTGCAATAAAGAATGGGAAGAAGCCTAGGATTTAGAGAAAAGGGAGAAATCAGAGATTGGAGGCAATCATTTCAACCGACAAGGAGAGACAGAGTAATGCTGGAAAGATAATCTCTCTTTCTGAAGCTACTGAAATCACCATAATTGCGAGAAATTATGAAAGATGAAAGCTACATGCTTTTTCCCCCACTCCTGGTACCCCACAGATTTATTGCTCACCTTCCAGAGTCCCCTTCATCACATAGAGTGCACACACCTTAGGGTTGTCATAGTAACCCTACAGAGACAGAGGAGCAAAAAAAAAAAACAACGAGTTAAGTTAAAACCAGCCATGAATGTAACACAACACGAGGCAAAGTTGCATACAGACACACAGTGACACACACAACAAAGCTGCATCACTCTCAGTGCAGGACAAAAAAGTGGAATGAAGATTATGTACATCACTGTACAAACTGTGGGTATACCTCAGGGTGTCAAAGAAACCAGTGGAAGCCAGTTTGATCTTGTATGTTACGTGTGAGTGTGACTATGCCCCTTACCTTGACAAACTCCACGGTGAGCTTGCCGTTGAAGGTGGACACCTCACTCTGTACACTCAGCTTGCCCTTGCGAACGGAGAAGGGCACGATCTCATCATGGGCCGTACTGTGACCAACTCTCTCAAAGATATCCAGGTCCTTCACCACCACGTGACCGTTAAGCCGCACATCAAACACCTGAGAGGGAAGGAAAGAGTAGGAGTTCAATAAAGGAAAGTGTAGGTAGGCCATGACCTTGCACATAAAAGCATGCTGGGCAAATACACAACTTCCAGACTCACTTCCAGAAGGTCCAAAATCAGAAGTTTCAAACCAATATTACAAGATGAACCTGTTTTTAAAAATACAAATTGGAATTTCTTCTTGGACCTCAATAACTGCCTGTTGCAGCAAGATATTACTCATGAAACTAGTTACACCATTAATGTGATATGCCTAAGGACAATACATGATCATGCTGTAGGTTCCACCTTACCTTTTGCTGGGACTGGGCAAAGTAGACCTCTGCATATTTCATAACCAGGATGTAATCTCCTTCCTCGCGGATTGGCACCTCATAGCCGAATGTGTCCTCATTGTAACGCTCCGTCTGATACAAAACCTGGTCCTCGGGACTGGACCGTAGGATGGGAAGGCGCATTCCATAATCTGAAGCTATATGTAGGAGAGCAAGGACAGGTGATATAAGGACAAAATTAACTATGCCATAATATCATACATCATGCCATACCACATATATGCAATGTCCTCTGTTTTAGTGCACTGAATGTAATGGCTGTGTGCACTGCATTAACTGCCGAGATCCAAGACAAAACCAAAGAAAGGTTAGCTCAGTGTATCATTGAGACTAACACAGATGTTTTCCACTTTTGTAATCAGCTCTGGGATAAGAGTGTCTTCTAAGTTTGTAATGCAATATAAACACGATAAGAAAATGTTCATCATAAAAATTTAATTATCTTTGTATTTACAGTATAAATTGAATATTATATGCATGCCCTTATCCAGGCTGAGACAAAAAAAAAAAAAAACACTGAACTACTTCAAATTAACACTACTGAGGCCTGACATCCTTAGATACATTACCAGGCACTTTCACTTCCCTTTTACGCAAATTAAGTGCATTTCCTCCAACGTTCATAAAATGAGGACTGTTAAAGCCACTTAACCCAAGAAGGGATCCAGACTACGATACGGAGAATGGGGTTCCAGAGGTTGAAAGTCCAGGGGTCAGAAAATAAAAGTCCTGCCATGCTTTTCATCCATCCTTGAACTCAGCCAACTGATTTCACTAATTAGTTCTACCTCCTGGCTGAAGAATTGTGCTAATCCTGGAGATTGGAACAAAATACTGGGGAGGACTTTTATTTTCTGATCTTGGACCTTACATTTCTGTTGATATCGCAGAAACACTAAAACCCCATTAATATGTAGCTATCTTGCCGTAATTGCTACGTTTACAACGTTGTTTCCGAGTGTCTGCATTGTAAGCGATTGTGCATTGGTTTTGGTGGGACTTGACAGAACAAATAGCTACTCAGCTACAAGCTAGCTGGGGGAAATGACAGCTATGAAGTTTAGACGTTTCAAGTATGTCTAGCGTGTGTTCATTCACACTGCCTTTTGTCTCAACAGGAACAACTGGTATCAACTTTAACTAACCCTACACAAATCAAGACGTGCTGGCAAATTATGCATATTACCTGCTGTAATTATAACTGTATAATTAAACAAATTTAATTAAAGCTAACTTATTTCCATGTCCTCTCCATCGTATTTGCTCAGCTGACTGGTTTACAGTTATTAACGTTACACAACTAGACAAAGGACATTGTAGCTACCTCGCTAACATTACTACAACCCGGTAGTCACACTCACCTTTACCGACTTTCCCCTCCAGTGGATCTTTCTTGAAATTAATACCATGCAGATCCGTGTGAGCATCCCCGCCGGAATTCACTGCCCAGATTACACGTTCAGCCAGGCTTGGGCCCCCGCCGTCTGCCCGACACCGTTCAGCCAATAGCGACAGCACCGCCACGACAAACCCGGCACCCCACGGCATCGTTACACGCCGCATAGCCATACACAACTGGGAACACACCGACACACAGCCGTGGGTTTCAGATTCAAAGGCAGAAGACAGCAAATCTTGAATATAGCCACTGAATACTCAAAGTTAAAATACACACACGGCTAAATATATATATTTACCGACAGATAAATAGCGATGAAGCTAGCTGTACCATCAAGGAAATTAGCACGTAAAAGCCAGCAGGTCAAAGAGCTACTCATTGAATGCCGGTTGCCAATTTTGAAACAGCTCCGGTCAGTTTAGCTGCTGTAGTGTCCCACTCAATGTGTGTCTACCTGTCTAACTGACTTCCTCCTCTGTCAAATGTTGCCAACTGTAGAACTACAGGTATTTTCTTACATTGAAAAATCCTATGTACAGCGTGCCTCTTTGCCGGTTCCTTGGGTAAAAAAATCCGGATTATGCGTTTATTTCTGTCTACACACTAAACTATTGTTATCCGTAATATTAGTGTCTCTATTATTATTATTAGTTTCTATTGAGGCCCACACGGTGCATTGGCTAGTGATGTTGGTGCAGGTTCAAGGGGGAAGGGCGAGTCTAACTTGCTGGTTGGGCAACATAGTAGCGGACAGACAGCAGCAACGTCCAATCACACAGCGATCCGAGACACAATTTTTTACAGTCATAAAGTTATTACATATTAATTAGAAAGCATACCTGGTTCTAGCAAATCACTACGCAGTATTGACGGGACCGGCGACCACAGTGTATCAACTTTCACTTCATTATACTAATGAAAGATAAAATTCTGTACATGGGAGGGAAGAAAGAAAGGGGCCTTGTGTGTTTGGTTGAGCTGCAGTGCTGTTCAGTTGGCAGAATGCGGAAGACAGGCACACAACGCACGCAGTTAAAGGGGATTTTTACAATTCGCATATAGTTAGAATCAGATGCACTCAGTTATTAAGATAACAGTGCGAATAATCCATTCATACTTTAAAGATTTTATCCTAATGGGAATTAAAATCTGCGTCCATGTTTTGTTAATTTTCTCCAATTGTGAATCCTTCAGTTCACATGAATCACCCTTGTTAAAAAATGGTTTTACCTACCTCAGTGTCGTCAGTACAGGCTATAATATGTCTTCACTGACCACAGGTAGAGCTGTGAAATCCTTAAATTTCGAAAGTAAAACAATGGAATTTATATAATTATTCAGACTCTTTCCCCGATAAATAAAGTATTTAGTCCATACTTTGACATACAAAAACTGGCATCGATCGACAAAATTATGCTTTAGCTACTAAAAAATGCCCACACTCCCTTAAATGTGGCAATGTAGTAGGTCTGAATATCATCCAATCAGGTTGGTCCAGCACAGCGTGCGTGCGGTGCATTCTGGGCTGTCAGCGGAGGAATGAATGAGCGCATGGAACGTTGTTATAGTGACGGTTGATGCTGTGTGACTGTAACTAGACGTTGTTAAAGGTTCTGATATTTTATTAATTTAGCTACCAGTGTTATCTTTGTCATAGACAGTAATTTAGAGATTATTGATAAAGTGGAAATAGCCTATGGCCATTTATATTTATCAGAAATAGGTAACTAACTTTAAATGAAACTATATATAGCTAACGTAGGGTGACCAGATTTCTGGAAGCAAATCCGGGGACATTTCTCGGAAGTGATGCAAATGTTGCTGTGCAAACGCATCAGAAAACAATGATTTTGATAATTTGTGTGTCAAATGTCATCACTATAACGTTAATTTGAATTCATTAGAAAGGCCGAACAGTGAAACAAAAAAATTAACTCAAACACTTAACTTTACAAAATAAAATATTAAAAGTAGCAATACTGATTTTTAGCTCCCAATTGTAATTTATTTGTGTGCGCACGCATTCTTTGTTCTTGGGATTACACTTTTTACTGCCTGGCACCTGGAAAAGTGTGTGTGCCTCTCTGGGAACTGTTAAAGGGGAACGCCACCCTGAAAACATAAATATGTTGATCCTTGCCCAAGTAATCTAATTTTAATAGCATAATGTATAGAACAATGCTTCTAGCGTATATAATGCTTCGCTGCCTGGTCCCCAAATAAGTAAATAGTATGGTACTGAACAATTTACATTTCTCTATGTCACATAACTGACTAAATTAACTCATTAGGACCTATGCTAAATATTTTCTGTGTAAAACACCTGGGAAGCACCAAACTCAACACTGACCAAATGTTCAGCATTTATTAATTGAGATTTTGTATGTGTGGGGGCTCCATCATGGTATTGGAAAAAAAATCTGCCACTGGTACTGACGTAGGCGATAAGGCAGAGAACAAGGTGTCCAACAAGGGTCGTAAGGTGTCCAGGTGTAGGTCAGATGAATCTTCTGGCTGGATACAGGTGAGAGGTCTGGTCGTCTGGATATTTCAGTGCATACTTGGCCCAGGTCTGATCTGCGGTTGAATATAAATTTCACAACCAATTTCGTTAGTCCTCAACTTATATTGTGCCCATTTCGGATAAAGTGACAAAGTTAGTCATTTTGACTTCTGGACAAGCAGGGGGAAAATGCACAGTGATTGTGTGTGACGGACTCACGAGAAGACAATTTGTGTGATGTCGAGATCACGAAATAAGAAACCGAACTTGTTGAAATAACGAAATAATAAATAATGATCTCGACAAAACAACTTTGTTCTGTCGAAGTCACAAAATAATTATTTGTGATCACGATCGAAGTATACAAATTTAAAATGTACCCGATCCTCTCCGGTCTTCCGTATGAAAGTACCTTTCTAAACTCGCAGTGATGTAGTAACGTTATGCAGTATAACGTTAGTTAGCCTACGAACCTTTCAAACACAGCCAATGCTTTTCTTTGCTAAATCAATTAACGTTAACAAACAAAAACAAAAGCGACATGGGCAAAATGTAGCAATTTACTGCATGTGCTCATGTAACGCACGTAAGGCATGCTCCAGAAGAGTTTTTGATCAGAAAGTTTTTATTTTTCAGTCCGTCACTCCTGGCGTCCCCCTCCTCTTGCTGTGCTGTCGGCACGGTCTGATTGAGGGCGCAGTTAATACGATCGTTTTGGTCTTTTTTCGGGCAGGGCTCAGCAAAAATGTCTTTGGCCTCGGACCGGGCCGATCCTTGGTCTCGGCTCACTCAGTAGGCAGGATCGGGAACCGATTTTCCAGCACGTTGAGAACTCTAGTGGTTCTAACTAGCAGCAGGTTACTGTGGTGAGAGGAGAATTGTAACATATAAATTTTTTCCTTCATTAAATCCGAAGTACAGACTCTCGAAGTGTGACTGATTTTTATCCGAAACAGATAGCTACCATACTTTTATTAGTGTTTATTTTCTTACCAAGCTAATGGCGTAACGTTAACATTGTCATTGTCTAACAATGTTAGCAGCTAACGGTTGGCTAGCTATTGAATAACGTTAGGTAATGGTAGTTATTGTTAGCTAGCTGGCATAACGTTAGCTAGCTACTGAATAACGTTAACGTCGTTAGGTTATCAACAACAAACAACTGGTATTCCTTTGATAAGATAAACTCACGAACACCGACTACGGCCAGTGAACGTAAGAGTTAATGAAAATTAAAAACATGACAATGTATTTAATCGATTGTAATGTAACTTAGCTACCTGCTGTCTGCTGCAATAGCTACCTACAGTCTACTGCCGATTGAGGGGGAGGGAGAGCGGGAAGATTAGGCTGCTATGGCAAATCTAACAGGCCAACAAGAGTCAAAGAGTCATTCTGATTGGTCTAACAACTTGAACTGAAAAGTATCTGATCGGCAGTAAAAATTACACACACATGACGGCAAATCGAAACGGGGTGTTTTAAATTTTTTTTTAAAACGGGGACATTTCCGGGGATAAGGCATCGAAAACGGGGACTATTCCTGGAAAACCGGGACGTCTGGTCACCCTACATCATTTAACGTAAACACGCTAGGCTATTTCCAGTGTTCGCGGTGTATACTATCGAATTAGTATGTTAGCTAGCTTAATAATGTAGATGAACACTATTATTAGCTAAAACTGCAAAAAAGAAGAAGAAAACAAAACCTCACACAAAGTGGAGTAGGAGATGTAGGCGACGGCTAATGGCCTTTATTGCGAGTGCCTCCAAATTTGGGCCACCAGGAGGTGTAGACAGAACCTATGAATTACGACTCAAATGATTATACAAAGCCTATATGTTGCAATGTGAAGGTATACCCTTTGTTATCACTTCTTCTGAATCAGGGTATTATGTAACCTATATTATTATGTTATTCTTATCTCCTGCCACTCCACCGTCATTCCACAAAAGCAGCATTTTTGAGACAGTGGCAATAAGGAAACCATTAGCCTACTGGGGGTTTCCTTATTGCCACTAAATTCCATGTAGTTTGCAAGAAGGCATTTCAGGAAGGAATTTACTAGGATGAGAAGCTGCAAAACTGCTACTTTTTGGTCAAAATGTAATGTAGTTTCAAAAACAACATTTTGTGGAATGCTGGGCTATGGTGCATTGACATTTTTACCCATCTCAGGCATTAAACTCTAGCACTTTCTACGTAACTGTCAGCCTCACAGGTTTGCCTGGCTGCTCAGTTGTGAGGTACACCCTGATCTAAGCAGCACGAGTAGCTAAATAGTTTTTAGTTATCTTCACAGATAGATAGCTATCTGTGACTTCCTACAACTTTATCCATGAGTTGAGATGGGGTTTACCTAAAATAAATAAAGATTAAATACATGTAAATAATATGATGATAAAGATGACATCAACTGTGCAGGTCTCCCTTGTTACCAGAGGGGGGAGCCCGAGTTTTGCCTTGCATTGGTCCAAGTAAAAGTAGAAACCGTTACCATGGAAACGTGGCCATTTCAGTACCTGCTGCGGCAGATATCGCCGCTGATCATCAGTCCATTTGAACCACAAAGGAGCACACGAACAGCTCCCCTCGGGCCCAGCACCTTGTTTTAAGCAAATGTACTGGAATAATTAGCATGTTATGTAAAATACGCCACAGACGTGCTCACCATGTCACTGGAGATTTGTCTATTTTTAGATTTTTTATTGCTTGCTGCCTGACCAACTGTGGAAGTGATATCATGCAATAATTGCAATAATAAAATGTTTTTAGGATGACAAGGACATAAGGATGCATACTTACACTATTATTCTCTGCAGGTTGCTGGATTGGTTATGGGCTCAAATTCCAGATGGGAAATTGTTGTCAGTGTTGGTAAGTGTCTTTACCTATAATATTCACAATATTATATTTTTCCATCAGGCAACCAAAAGAATACATACTGGCAGTCTTTTATTAATGTGTCTGATACATTTTTCTTAAGTCAATAAAAATATGTCTTTGGAAGGCAACCTGGTGACTTTGTGCTTCGATGAGTTTTCAATAGGCCTACTAATTGTTCAAGGACACATTTTTTGGCAGGAAAGATTGGTTGACTATGCTGTCAGTGATCATAAATTATATGATCTATGAACATTTACATAAACAACAATTGGTCCAGTTTGCCTAGGTGCCAAAGGATTGTACCGTATCTTTCAATAAACTAATTATGATAAAAGAAACAATCATAAGTCAAACCCTATTGATGTACTGCTGCAGAAATATTTATACAATGCAGAGTAAACTGGAAGTGGGGGAGGAGACCATTTAGAGTGAGCAGGAATCAAATGTCTATTATGAATCACTGATATAAATTTAGTGTCTCATATCTTTAACCTTGAAATACCTATATTATTGTTGTCCTCAACTCAGTTCATTTTATGATGAGGATCACCATAATTTGTGAAGAAGCCCAAAACTGCATAACACAAGTGGACACCTGATCATTAGCTTTCAAGGAATATTTATTATCTGTCTTCTGTGTTTTCTTTAAAGTTTGTTTCTTTTTTGGCATGCGTAAAGACACGTAACATGACAGAATTCAGAACGCAGATAAAGTTACACACCAGTGACTGCCATACAGTACAATTAAACAACTAACACACAAACACAGTTTATCTCATAAGTGCATCCATGTGTTCAGAAGTTGTCCTAAATAAGGTCAGGATGAGTGAAGTGAACGCAGAAGTCTTCTTGGTGTGGCAGCCCTGTTCCAGGGTTTCCGACAAGAGAACATTTCTTACAGATGTTAAGTACAGATCAATTAAACTCAATATGGAAATATATAAATCTATTAAGGCTGGTGTATGGAACATTGTGCTTACTAGGATCTCAATAATACATTTTGGACATAGCAGGATGAACCACATTGTCTGTCGTCATTACAAAACTGCTAATATTGGAGCATAGTGGTCTTCACATGGCTTTGAGATGCTCTTCAATATGTTTAATAAAAATATGTAAATAATATTCTCTTTTCTCACACGGTTTCCAGCTCTGACTACAATTGAATCACTCACCCACTTCCTTTCATTTAGACACAAAGTCAAGTAACACATCTTAATTAAACAGAACACACGGAGACACATACACACAGACACGCATACAGACATACCGACAAACAAACAAGCAAACATACAAATAACAGACATTAAACATAAAGTAATAATATTGCCATTACATATTAGGGCAGGGGAAGCCCCCACTCCCCAAATAATATATGTACAATGATATTTGAGGACTGGGGAGGGTTGAAAGTGCTGAAACTGTCAGTGTGTCAGTCTGTCAATCAGGATGTCAGTCCGGCTGGGGTAGGGAAAATAGAGGAGGAAGCTGTGGTGATCATTTTTATCTTGGACTGTACTTGAGAGATCAGAGGTTGTTTAATTTCCAGTTCTCTTAGGAAAGGTGGCTCGGGTCAACGCAGAGTGATGTCCCTATTCTTTCTCTTTCAATCTTTCTTCCTTATTCATGTAATGGGGGAGGGACAGCAGCTGACTGACATCAAGTGCATGTGGCCAGGTCCTTGTCTTTCAGCGAGACATCATTCGGACAAACTCTGGGGAGAGAGTGAAGGAGAGAGAGAGAGAAAGAAAGGCACAGAAACTTGTCATATACACCACTGAACACAAGTAAAGAACTACAAAAATGCAGGTCAGCTGGTTGACCAAGCAATTGACACACACGCGGTTAGCCTGAGGAAAGCACAACCAGAAAGCTAGTGGAATGTCCAGTGAAAGTCCCATAAAAATTCTAGATTTAAGCCAGAAAAGGGAGAGAAAGAAACAACAACAGAGTAAGTAACTGCCTGGCCAAAATAAAGAAAAACAGCTGAATGAAAGTTGCACACTGCAATACCAGTGTGCTAGACTGAGTCTAATATGAAAGGTGCAGTCTTAACTATTCCCGCACAATGAAGAATGATATTGATGCTAGTATAGTGATGCATGCAAAAATCCCTGTCTTCCATTTTCCATCATCGCTAAATTAAGAAATCTAGCATCTCTAGATGCTCCCACTTTCATTCTCTCTCTCTCTCTCTCTCTCTCTCTGTGTATTTTTATTTTCACATTTTCAACAGCATTTTTGTGTGCTTTGTGTCGTACTTTAAAAATGTCAAAGAAAATGAAATAAATACAGCACCTGAATATGACCTCTTTTACTAAAATGCAAGGGTCAAACTACTCACCTTCAAAGTCTACATGGCCATCACCGTTCAGGTCAATGTCCCTCAAAATATCCTCTAAGTCCCTGTGACCAACCTGCCGGAAGAGTGACAGGGTTCACTGCACTGCAATACATGGAAGTCAAGGCAGTCAGAGCGTTAGGCAGGCATGGAGGCACAGGCTACCCCTCTGACCTCACCTGTTGTCCTAACAACTTCTTCATGGCTTCTCTGAGCTCTGCTGTGCTGATCTGTCCATCGCCATTGGTGTCAAACTGAGACAGGAAGGGATGAAGGATGAAGAGGAGTTGGGTGGGTAGGAAATGAAAGAGTTGTGGAAGGGTGGAATGGAGGTAAAATAGAATGGGGCAGAATATGAGAACTTCTTGAGACACATTAATAAGATGGCCTGAAGATAAATCCATGATATTTAAAATCAGACAGAACAAACCACAAACAAAACATAATGAAGAATGGCGATAGTTCTCCTGAGTACCTTTAATGGGGAACTTAAATCTAAAATCATTATTTTGCATGTTGGTCTTCGCTTTAAGAATTATTTATCTTTGTCATTTCAAAAGTGTCACAAGTAATATTTTAGCCATAAACAAAGAAAGTGTACAGAACCCCACCCAAACAATTTTATCACCTAAAGACTCCGCTGACCTGCATAGATTAAACAAAATCTAGTCTCCAAATCTTCAGTCGTGTCTTAAAGGTGCACTATGCAGAACTTTTAGCCTTGCTGTTGTCCTGTGTTTACAATCAAAGAAATCTCCTCCTCTGTCCTGAACCCCACCCACTCATTTTTTAACTACTGATGTAGGATTTTAACTACTGATGTAGGCTACTGTTTTATTGGTGCAATAGTGAATCACATAAAACATCAGGCTAAAGCTGTATAAAACATCCGTTAAAGCTGTAATCATTCATGCGGGCACAAATGACACCAGGCTGAGAAAATCGGAAGTTTTAAAGAATGATTTTATTTCATTATATAACTGTATGAAACCCATTTGCAAGCTTGTGATCTCAGACCCGCTTTCTGTTTTAAACCGTGGCAGTGAGAAATTGGTGTGCTTGTTCAGTATTTAGCTAACGTTATTCTGAACATTCATTTAGAACTGGGATGTAAAGACAGAATCATTTGTGGAATAAGTAACGTTAGCAGACCATATCTTGTATCATAGCTAGCTAATACCCTTGTAAAGTAAATGACTTTTTCATGAAGATATTTGTATACAAATATTATTTACAACGTAATATTACATTATTATTAATTTGATATAAAAAGTACCCGACTTTGGCCATCTAGCTACCTAGCTGGGATAGCTAGAGGTAGCGTTACTTACAGGTCCAACAGAAAACACGGCAACTACGTGTCACTTTTTAAAACCCTTGTAAATCTTCAGCTGTCCCCATCGAGGAAAAGCTTCTTGAACACCCTGTCGGCTTGTTGTTTGGCTTAGCTGTAGGCTAACTGTGCTTGTTCACCTCTGCCATTGCAGTAGCCAGCTGGCTACAAACACTCAGCTGAAACCTCCCCACAGGCTCTGTAGCCACACCCACCTCTCCCCACACAGAGACGAGTGCCACACCCAGAAACATCCCGAACACATCTTAGATTAATAAAGACAGGCAGAGGAGCAAGGTTTCTGCAATTTTTTTCAGACAGAGTTTGCCAGTGCACCATAGATATGACTGAGCATGGTTATTTTATAATATTTTCTAGATAGAAATCCTGCATAGTGCACCTTTAAATACTGCGAGTGTGTGTAATTTAGGCAAAAACAACACCACTATTTACTTAAATTATAGGAAGGGCTATAACGTATATGTCCATGACATCATCACTTCAAATGATCTCTTGCAGAAACATACAAAAGTTTTAACGTACCAAAGTATGTTCTTGTTTTAGCAGAGTTCCCCTTAATGTTTGAATAGAAGGATTACACACTCTCGCTCTCATCCAGCCCTCTCAATTTCTTACCTCTTTGAAGGCGTCCCTCAGCTCCTTGACACCGATCATGTCTGCCGTCTCAGCCAGCAGCTTGGGTCCCATCAACTCCACAAAGTCCTCAAAATCCACATGACCCCCCCACTTCAGAGATGAACGGTGGGAAAGAGAGACAAAGATCAGGATCAGGGAGAGAATAAAATGCTTTCGAGAGAAATCCCAGACCAGTGAAATATTTTATTTGAAGGATCAGTCTCAGCCACTCTCATGCTAAGAAATGTGCACATTCCAGTTACTTTATGCTAGAAGACACACATGGCTATCATCGGTGTGCTAGATCACTTTTACAGTTACAAGTTACCCTACTATAATACTTTATAATGCTTTATTTGGTAAATTATGGTAATGTAATATCTGATACTAATGGTGCAATACAACAATCTATGTCTTTTGTGCCAAGTGTTGTGGTTATGAGGTTTTAAGCTGCTCCAATGTAGGACCCTTAAGAGGAAGAGTTACCCTGTTTTCGTACGATGTGAATAGACATACGTGTGCACACACTCACGGTTCATGTTGATCTGCTGGCTGAGTTCAATCAGCTCCATTTCTGTAGGCATATATCCCATGGTCCTCATGCAGTTCCCCAGGTCTTTACAGCCGATGAAACCATCTTTGTCTTTGTCAAACTCTTTAAATGCTTCACGCAACTCTGCAGAAACATACATCTTTTTTTTACTGAGTTTCTTTCATTCGCACAGACAACAATTGATAATGATGACAAACCTAAGCCACTAACTATAAATTCTCAATTCTCTACGAATTATTTGTACATGACTTGCTATATTACAAACCAGTCATAGTCAAACCTACATATGGGCTCTTTGATGTAACATGTAATTCCATCTGCCCCATAATGACCGAATACCCAATAGTGCATCATCAGACAACAGGGCAGACTCACCATCAATTTCCTCTGGTCTCAGTTCTCTGTCCTGCAAAACAAAACCATCCAGATTAATCATCACAAGTACAGAACTGAAGGTAAGGAATATGACATTATTAATTTTAATGATAAAGAAATGTTAATTAGGTAAGAAATTCCTTAGTGCAGTGTGTTCAAATGGGTGAATATCCCCTTTGATACGTGCATTTGAACCCGATCCTGTGTGGCTGAAGATGTGACACCAGGTGACTAGAGCTTCCATTTTCCTCACGATGCTCTATGGTCAGAGAGAAGCAATGAGGTGCCCAGCCCTCAGCTCAGGGGGCTTTCTACTGGAAGGCGACGTCACCAAAACCCTGTTCTGCATTTTTCAAGTAACGCCGTACCCCCCGTAGACCCTCCTCAGGCTACACAGACGCACGGCCAAACCAGGACGGACGTGGCTGTTACCTCCATGAAAAACGAGACTGTTATTTTTTTTCTGTTTGACGGCGGCATGACGGAGGAATCCTTGGTCTGGCTTACGCAGGAAGGGTATAGCTGGGGAGGGGGCTCTTTCCCAGCCCGCCATGACCGACGGCCTTTAAAGGAGATGCCAGGCGACAGGGGAGAAACACTTCCCAGAAACCTCAGGGGTTAACAAAAGGGAGAGGGCAGGAGACTAAACACAACATGCCTGCTGACGTCACACCCCGCGCGCTGCCCAGCCGGAACCGCTGAGGGGGGCACGGAGGGGGCTGCTCCCTTTGGCCTTTTCCCAATCACCACCCCCCAAACAACATGTGTTCAGACCATAAATCCTTTGTCTTTTCCCCCGCTCTGCAGTGTCTTTACTGCACGCCTTTGTAACCTCTCTATGTACACCTTGGGATGAGAGGCAGGTCAGATTTCCTCAGCCAAACCCTTTACTGCACAAAAGGTACGGGCCATCAACTCGGTGCAGCTGCCCAAAATGGCAGACAGATTGAGGAACGACGCAATCGACTCAGTTTGCCTTGTTTGGTTTCTTCAGTGTGACACGTACAAGGTCCTTTTACGTCAGCATTTCCTCCAGCAGTTCAGTCTAGATCCTTTACAATTGTAAAAAAACAGTACATCTCTTCTGCCAACAGTCCTCAACATACACACACACACATGCACACACACAATGCTCCCCAAAAGTGCTGTGGTACCCAGTAACATGCAATCCTAAAAAACTGCCATTTGTATTGGCAGCGCATATCAATCTCCACTCTTTGGCTCAGACCGTGCCACTCTCACATGCAGTGATATAACGTAAACATTAATGAGGTGTTGTGGATATATGGATTGAATTGTGTATGCGTGTATGCAGGTGTTTTTTTGCACATGTATGCGTGTGTTGTGTATGTGTGCGTGTGGTGTGTGTATGTGTGTGTGTGTGTGTGTGTGTGTGTGTGTGTGTGTGTGTGTGTGTGTGTGTATGAAAGTGTGTGCCCAGACTTACGTACAGTCTGCCTGTTCTCAGCGAAGCCTTTGCGGAGGAAGATGCAGGCAGGGCCCAGTATGTTGTGCATGAGAGCGCAGTTCTGGGCTAGGGCCAATAGAGGCTCCTGGCAGGCCCCCTGGCCCCCTCCTGGGCCCCCTCCCGGGCCCCCTCGTGAGCTCCCTTCCTCAGAGGATCGCACTGCTTTGTACCTCTGCTTCTCATCCTGGGGCGTCTTTCAGGGGGGCCCAGGAGACGTAGGTAAGGGAGGGGGGGCAGAGACAGCGTTAGAGATGGAATAATAACTGCAGCTTGCATACAAAAGTGGGAAAATGCATAGACACCATGGGCTGTGGGAAGAGGAGGTGACAGTGAGGAGATGAGGGAGGATGAAAGGCGGAGGGAGGGGGAGGAAGGGGGGGGGCGGATATTTGGGAGGGAGAGCGTAGGGTCCCCAGTCAGTCTGATTGATGGGTGTAATGACATCAGTCATACTTCCAGCCCACTGGAGAGCCCGCGTAAGCTGGTTTTAACATTCGTCGGGCCATCAAACATGCCTGCGCCGCCGCGAAGATGCTTTAAGCCCGAGTGGTTGGATTATCACGCTTAACGCGCATGTCAAGAGTGCCAACTCTCAGCTCAATTCCAGCACCCTCATCGTAAACAGCCCTTCACACTGCGTAGACCCCCCCCCTTTTTCCAGTTATGCACCAATAAACACACAATACACTTTCACTAACTCCATCCTTCCTTAGTCAGGACTCAGACTCTTAAGTAAGCCCTTCTTAACTCCACTCTATTTGATATCTCTCTCTCTCTCTCTCTCTCTCTCTCTCTCTCTCTCTCTCTCTTATCTCAAGTTAAGCATTCTATCTTTTTAATTAGGATTTGCCAAGCTTGGTGATTTTTTATATCCCTCAGAGGTGCAGCTAGATTTAAAAGCATCGTTCCTTTTTTGTTGTTCCTCCCCTACTCATTCTGACATCAGTTGCGAGAAACCCTTTGCAGCAGCAGACTATGACTAATGCTGCAGAGCTTCGATTGCATTCTTCACGTACAAATCTGGAGTTTCTGGCGGAATCATTACATGCAATTATTACAGACAATACTTTAAATATATCAGTATATTCAACAGCCCTATTACATTCGTGTTTGCCAGCTTCAGAAAGCACAGTGTCCCACCAGTGTAGAGTCAGTTAATCTACACTGATGGAAAAAACTAAATGTTTTTTGCTTGCTGCCTTATTATTTGAGCAATATTTAAATATGTATTAAATTTTTCCCACCCTATAAATATTTTTGTGGAATTTTGTGCTGGGGTATTTTGTACCTCTTACTCTTAATATTACCTGAAGAGGCTTTAAGGACGGCTATGTATTATTGGTGGGTTAATAACTTTATTAAGGTTAATAACCTTCATCTGTTCATCTGTAATTCCAGTTTCACACATATTATTTAACATTTACCATTACAGTCATTACTTTGCAGTACGGCTTAAAAAAAACATTTTAAAAAACTGATTGTATCATATGAGGTAACTGATGAATACCTCAGATCCCCCTCCAGTCAATTCTACCTTCCCCCTTGTCCATCTATTTACTAGCATAATTACTTTCTTATCACTCTCCCCCGTTTCCAGTTTTGCCATTAACTTGAGCAAGCATTTACTTTAATCTTTCTCACCATGTTAATGCAAACAGCAGCGCACAATGGATTACTGTTTGCCACTACGCTGTTTGTGCTGTGGACAGGAAGAGGGATGTTGGCTGCTGTTATTTTAGTAAGAGGCAAGTTGGCAACCTATTGTACTGTGCAGTGTGCTATTGCTATGGCTGGTCTAAGGAATTATTGCATTACATTGGATTACATTAATTGGTGGTCTTGTCCAGAGGCTGTCTGGACCATAAATGCAGCCACTACATGTTTTATAACCAAGCAGATTGGCATGGGTACTACACTTTCAAAAAAAGAGAGAGGGAGAGATGGAGAGCGATAGAGGGAACAACAGAAAGAAAGGGGCATCTGTATTTGTACATCAATAAGAAACATGTGCCCAGTTTTCCATTCATTCATCATAACAATTTACCAGTTGAGCTGTGTAGACTGGCACTACAGACCTATACACTGCCAGGTGCACTGTAAACACACACACAGTGTGTGAGAGAGACTGAAGTAAAAGAGTGAGACAGATGGTTGAGAAAGGGTAGAAACAAACAGGGGATGAAAAAATGAAAAAGAGCGAGACAAAGAAGAGAGGGAGAGGAAGAGAGGAAGGCAAAACGAAAGAGACCCCCCCCCCGACCCTGTGGACCTGGAGCTCCTGTGATGAGTAATTCATACAGACAGCTGAATAATGCGAGTTACAGATAAATTAAACAGGGCACGTGTTCGTGTTCGGACAAGGTTACAATTGTTAGGAAGCCTTATACTGACAAGAGAGACTCAAAGGATGCAAAATGTTTCAACCTCAGCTTTATATTCAGAGAGAGAGAGAGATGATTGATGTAAATTTTAAATAAGAGTGACTAACAAGCTGAGCCAGTATTCCTATGGTTGAATTCTATAATCTGTACTGTGCTCTGTTTACGGAGGCAAAGCCAGACACATAACAGATGAAATGACCATACAAGTAACTGGCGTGGTCCCCAGAGACAAGTATTTATGTGCTCTAAGATGAGCAAGAAAACTGAAGCACAGATATGCTTCCAACGGATATGCTGTGTATCTATAAATGATGCAGTGAAATCGTATTTTTGATTTCTCATTTCAAGTGAAAGAGAAATAGCGCAGGAGGGAAAGATAGAGAGAGAGAGAGAGAGAACAAGCGGAATAGATGAATATGAAAGGTAATTTTGTCTCTTTGTGGCAATTACGAGGGCTTGAATGAAATCAATATCATACCATTAAAATGTCAAATCAACCTAGGAATAGACAAGTGGCAGAATGTTACGGAATGTAAACTCCCAACTGAAGAGGGGGCTACAGGTTAAATGTTGCACCCAGCTCATTATTACATTATTAATCTTGCTTAAAGCAAACAAACAGCTGGAAACTATACAGCTTGAAATATATGACAATCAACTATTTGGCAACAGACACACAAAAACCCGAATGAAAAACAGATGGGGATGCACATGCACAGCGCAGTATTGAGAGCACCTTAGCTTCACTCCTCCAATATTCCTCTGTTGCCTCTCCTTGCTGCTTTTCCTTCCAACAGCTTTTCCCAAACCATTCTTACTCTTTCAAAGTCAAGTCAATTCGGTTTGACTTCCCCTACTGGCATGACAAAGAAATGTTTGTGTTGGCTAAGCACAATCAGAATTTCTAATAAAAATCACATAATTCACTCTCTACCCTTCTTGGACGTCTCTTCATCTCTACGAGCACCCATTAGCCTTCTCAGGTCCGTTCATATTTGGCGCTAATGTTCACAGCCTGGCTGCAATGCACTGACTTACTAGCCCATTGATTTTCTTTAACAGACGTACTGACAATCTAAACAAACTGATGACTATCTCACTGACTGTCACAGTTGATTGCCAAACACACACACACACACACACACACACACACACACACACACACACACACACTGTTTTGCCCTGCGCTGGTTGTGCATTTTGTGCCATTTTACTGGCTGGATCACGCATACCATTACCACATGCCCTCTGATGCCCTATCTGCTAAAAGGATACAAAAACCATGCTAGCTGTTTTTCTGTTTCCTGAGCAGGTCTTTCAAGGTCAATGAAGTCACTGAGTTAGTGAAATAGGGATGAGACTGTGAAGGAAGGAGTGATTGTGCAGTTTTAATGAAGAAAACGTCACACTTCTACGTTCATATGATTGCCATTATGCGCAATCTGTTATATCAAACTGATAACATTGGCACCATTAAAGAAACAGCACCGTTCCGCTTCATACTGCTGCGGCTACCGCTACTACGACTGTTATGACTATAAGTATGTTTTTATTTATTCTCTGGTCTAAGTGGGGTATGACTATTTGCCATAAATTAAAAACAAATCTAGAGTGAGTTTTGGAGTAGGAGGAAAGTGCTGCCTCCTGTTGTTTCTGTTTAATTTTTAATTCCCTGTCAGTCTGCTTTCTATTTTCTTACCAGCTAGTGTGTGTGTGTGTGTGTGTGTGTGTGTGTGTGTGTGTGTGTGTGTGTGTGTGTGTGTGTGTGTGTGTGTGTATGTGTGTATGTGTGTGTGTGTGTGTGTGTGTGTGTGTGTGTGTGTGTTTGGGTGGGGGGGGGGGCGCTTGAGTGCTGCACTTGTCTCATTACACCTGTAAATCATCCTCAGTGGACGGGCTATTCATTAAAGACTCCATTTACCCTAACTATATTTCTACATGTCTCCTTCTCCCACAACAGTTCCCCTGCAGTAATTCCCAAAAACAATGTCAAAAGGCAAATATACTGTGGGATTAACGTTTTTTAAAACGTTTTTTTTTGGTTTGTTGTAGTATTCTTAGATGTGTACCAATTTGCTGTCTTGTTTTTCATTTTACCAACTCCACCTCTGTTGTTTATGAAGGTGGATATTTCTGTGCCCTGATTTTGGCTTCCTCCTAGGTGGCTCAAGGGATTGCTAAATACTCCTATGCAGACCTGCATTACTGACCTGCACTGTATCCTGTCCTTACTCATGTAGCGCACTGCTTCCCCCTACACAATGAAAATTTTAATTTTTTACATTACAAAAATTCTGTAATACACTGAATAACACATTTGAATACATGGAGGTCATCCAAATACATTTTCCGATAAATGCCAATATACTGACATTTTACTTACTAATGCATTATGTTGGTTATATTCAGAATATATACCACCAAAGTAGGGAAAGCAGAAATAATTGGTATATTTTGCAATATATTTCTAGATATTGTTCAACACATTTCTTGGCATAAATTACAATATATTAAAAGTTTCAAGTAGCAGTTCATTATTTCACATATAATGTCTGTGTTATGTCTTGATATCATTGGCATGTGCAGAGCAGCCTGTCGTTATCACACAACATGGAAAAATATATTTTTGTTGTGGAAGGATCATTATAAAGTTTATAATTCATTTTGGGAGGAAGGAGAATGCTCCCTGCTACCAATCAATGCAAGCATATAATGGAATTGCTGAGCGCCTTGAGTGCTGCACTCTTTCCCTATGCTTGTAGTTCAGTAGGTTTGGAGACTGACCATCTGCAAGCTGCAGTTACTACACTACTCTGCCTGGTGTGGTCTGTACTTCATGAGATTTAATTAGAAGGCCAGCTGGGACTCGCCATTTTAATTAGATATCAGCCCAAACATGCTCTCGGATCTTCTGAATATAGTCTCCTGTGTATTCCAAAGGTACATCACAAAAGAAGTGGAGAAGCTTCCTTTTATTTCCATGCCCTCACACTATGGAATACCTAAGTCCGACAGATCAGAGTTACCTACTGTAGCATGGTTTACGAGACCTCTGAAAATATACTTTTTAGATGATTGTACTTTAATCTTAGTTTTATATTTCCTTGCTTTTACTTGATTTTTATTGTATTATGTTTTATTATGTTTTATAAATTTGTTTGTTAAATTGTATTTTGCTCTCATGTTTTTATTCTATTAAGCATTTTGTGCTGCATTTTTTGCATGAAAGGTGCAACATAAATAAAGTTTATTATTATTATAATTATTATTACGACAAGCCAACCTTCATACCAGGGGTTGTACTCGACGTCCTAGACTAGACTACTAGACGTCCACCTGGGACTTGCCCGACCTTGGGCCAGTTCCAAAACCACAGCACTGAGTCACGAAAACAGGTCAAAGATAAAACCGCAACGTCTTGTGCAGGATAGCCTAACAACACCCGCAGGCCGTCAGAGTTGAGAATAGAATATTACTGTGAAATACAGTCCAGCCATCCATCGCAGTCTAGCACAGGGAAGTCTTGTGATAAAGTCGAGTCGAGGATTATAAAGACCCACAGTACAGTATCTAACAGCAAAGTGTGACACAAGTACACAGCAGTACAGGGAAAATAAAAAGTTGTAAAACCATACTAATGCACAACATCATAGCTTAATGAGGTACAATTACAGTTATAATACAGATATAATACGTCACAATGTCAAATCAAGTCCAGCAGAGTGCTATGTAAACTGGTCTATTCTGTACAGTACTGTTATAACTGTGTTGTATTTGGATGGAGATTAATGCCAGCCTGCACAGCGCTGAACTGAAAGCTATAGCAATGGCAATCCCAAAGAGCCCTGCTCAATGTAACAGAGACTTAAGACACAGTACCCAGGCACAAGCACTCAGGGATTGAGAAGACATTAAGAACAGCATACCACACACAGGCTTACCTTCTTAGAGAGATTTTTCATAGGAGATTTTATACAGTTTCCCATAGATAAGGATCTCTCAGTCTGTGTCTCTGTATGTGTGTGTGCGTGTGTGTGTGTGTGTGTGTGTGTGTGTGTGTGTGTGTGTGTGTGTGTGTGTGTGTGTGTGTGTGTGTGTGTGTTAGAAGGGCTGTTTCTGGGGTCTTTCTTGGGCAGATGCTAATATTTGGGGGGCCGGAGGATGAGACATGAGGAACCTGGGGACAGATGCTGAGAGGCTGAGAGAGAGGGAGAAAAAGGGAGTGGGGGAGGGAGAGAGAGAGAGAGAGAGAGAGAGAGAGAGAGAGAGAGAGAGAGAGAGAGAGAGAGAGAGAGAAAGAGAGAGGTAGGCTCCGCTGGTTAGCACGGATGGATGAACTGGCTCAAATAAGAGAGGCAAAGAAGGAGGGAAAACAACAACAGCAGCTCACACACGCAGAGGGAGGGGGCAGAGGGAGATGGAGAGAGAGAGAGAGAGAGAGAGAGAGAAAGGGAAAGGGACATGTCTGTCATCCCTGTGAAATTTGCGTGCTCAAAGCAGCAAAGTGAGGAGTGGGGAAAAAATCAAGATTGTGTGAATTCATCCGCTTGCATTCTCTTTATCCATTTCAGTCTGCAGCCATCCATACAGACAGAGGATGAGAGAGACATAGACTCATCAGACAAGCACATTACCATTCCTGCAGACACTAAACCAAAAGCACATACCCACATAGTCCATTAAACACACACACACACACACACACACACACACACACACACACACACACACACACACACACACACACACACACACACACACACACACACACACACACACACACACAGGGCTATGGAGGCTGCTAAAAATACAACACAGAGATGCAGACGGGCCTCTTAAAAGTATTAAAAAATTAATCCATGACATTGTACTAGCAAAACCTGAGATCATTGGAAAACGTAAGCAGAAATAAATCTGTATCAGTGGCCTTCAACTGAACAAGATATTACTGTGTATTCACTTTTCTTTATACCCTTACATTTCTATGTACATTCCTCTGCCTCTTTTCTCTCTGTCCTTACTTCCTCTCTCCCTCTTCCCATAACTCCTCCTCTAAACCCTTCTTTCATTCTCAGCAATCATATTCTCTCTCTCATTTCTTCTATTAATATTTCTCCCTCCCTCTTTATCTCATCCCTCCATTTCTGTCCACCTCTCCCTTTCCTCTCTTTCTATCCCATGTCTCTACCCCCTTTTATATTCCTTCCATATACCTATTTTCTCCTATCGCTGAATCACCCCCCCATACGCGGCTCATTGTAAACTTTAGATCGCGTCACGAATCAGACACGCGCGCTGTCCGCTTGCATCATGTGAGCCCAGTGTACACACATACCCTTGCACACAACATGCATATGCAAATGCTATTATGTGCAAGATCCTCACACGTATGCAAACACACACACACACACACACACACACACACACACACACACACACACACACACACACACACACACACATGCACGAGCAAACAGAGAGGACAAGCAGGAAAGGTAAACACAACAGTTAATCCAAAGCAGAATGTTGATAATTGCAGTCAGTGTTTAACAAAGATCTCAGTTTGAGCTCATGCGCCATGGAAGGATAATCCCATTAGAGGCAGAGAGAGAGAGAGAGAGAGAAGGGGACTCTGGGGAGGAGGGAAACGAGGACGAAGGAGAAATCATATAAATGCCGCAGGAACGACGTAAAAGCAATAAGGATGGATAGACGGAGAAGGGGAAGTGCGTGCTAACCGGCTGGCTGCACAAGACAAGGAAGAAAACCACATGGGCCAAGTATCCTACAGCCCTTTGGCAAAATGTGCTAATTTCCCATCGTGTGTGGCATGTGTTTGTTACGATGTGAAACGAAGCAGCGCTGATGAACAAGCGGTGAAATTTCCCAACAAACAATTAATCCTGCGAACTGTAATGCATCCGTATGTCTCTGTCCATCCTTGGTCTTTCTGTAAGGCTTTCCACTCTTTTACTGGCGGCCATTATCCCCCTCATCGTTTTTTCTGTCCCATAATCCCTCTCTCTACCAGCTCCCTGATCCCTTTCACCCACTGTTGCCATCTTTGGGGTGCCTTCACTATTGCATTAATATTATGGCAGTTGACAGTGCGCACGCACACACACACACACACACACACACACACACACACACATACACGCACATGCACACACATACCTTTTTTTTTTCTTTCCTCCAATTTCGACTACACACATCTGATTAAATGAAAATTCAGACCCTGAAAAAACGGTGTCTGCTCCTTTAAATGTCATTGTAGATATTGACCAAAAGTAGGCAAACTGACCTCACACTGTGAACACGCCAAAGCCAGGGAGCAATGTGATAAATATAACCTATATCCTCACCTCCCCTTTCTTCTCCATCATCCCTCCCTCCTTTCTCTCTCCCTCTCCACGGGGACCAGGGCAAGGTCATTCTGACCTGGGCATAGACGCACACAGACTCAGTGTGGAGGGAGATGAAGACAGAGAGGCAGAATGCCACAGCTGGGCTTTTACATAACACTTCCTTACGTCGTTTCGCAAACAAATTTCCAAATGATATCAGTACAGAGATGCAATAAAACAGAGAACGAGAGAGTGATACATTTTGCTGCCTTGTTTCTCTTACGTAACCACACCTCTGTGAGACTGCTTTCCCGCTCCTCAGTCGTTCCTCGCCGCTTCTCTCCGACAGGGTGCCATGCAAGGAGAACGCTCACGCTGGTCATGTGTCACACTGACTGACACGTTGACTAGTTAACACCGCAGCTAGAAGGCTTTTGCGCCGAATGTTGGACAGGCGAGTCTCTGCGATGTGCTTGCGAAGCCTCAAACTCTTCAGCACGTGAGCATGTCCCAATGTCCCAGAAGGCTGACACACTGATGAACTCAGAGGCTCAAATTAATCTGTTACGCGATGGCTCCTGTCATACATGACATCAGTGTAGAGCCTTATAATGGAGTGCCCCCCCCTCGTACAGTGCCCCTAATGTTTGGTATAACTGCCCTACTTCCCTTTCTGTGCACGGCCCTATAGCCTGAAATTTTCACTGTGCTTTTCGAACCACTCTGTTTCCAACCGTCACTATCCGTGGTGTGTCCAGTGTGTGTCTCTATGATACGAGGTCTATCTGAGAGATCTGTCCTTCAAACAGAATTCACTTCAACTCACAACATATTACATTGTCGTTTTGGCTATATCAACAGCATGCCATTGAAAACATAATTGTGCTACAGGAGCATTAGAATACATGATGGGACTAAGAGGGAGAACAGAAAACTAGCTTTATCACTTTCAAGTTTTTTTAAAATGCTATTCCTATCTGGGGACAGTCTGTTCTGAATCAATCTGTACCCACATAATAATGGAGTAGCGCTACCTGCTCACTAAAATCTTTGGAATGTTCTTCTCAGCATGGCTCTCTCCTTTATTTACTGGGAAGGAAGTACTCACTGTACAGTACAAGGAACACTGCCCCTGCTTCATTCAAACGGATGAGCCAAAATAACTATCTGTGCTACCAGTGTCATGAATCAGGTGCAAATGTACCACATGCAGCACAGACTGCAGCAACTGAATTACTGCACACAGTGCAGCTTCCTCAGTAGCAGCAACAATGTTCTTTTTGTGCTAACAAGAGCTTAATCTATATCGGGTATAAAACCTATTACCTTACTACCTCCCCTGTTCACTTTGTACCTGAAAAAACACTGACCATTGATGGAGAACCTTGATTATGGGATTGATCTGAGTTTCGCCTTGTGAAACCTGGAATGGAGAAGATGTGTTGATTGTTTAAATGTCACATACACGGTCAAGTCCATAGCTCATAATCGCTTGGGTGTCATTTAGATTTTTCAACTTGAAAATTCACCTTTGTCATATAAAGTAGAATTATCAGCAACACAGGCTGTTGAAAAAGAGCCTTTTCTCTCTCTTTTAGTGTCTTATAATCAGGTTTTGGAGAGGGCTATATTTAGCCACTACCACCAGAGTGTGATTTCTGTAGGGATTGTGTGCAGGGTTAGAAATTGGCGAGAGAGACGGGATAATGATAGATTTGACTCTTTTGGGATGATTTCAGTTTTAATAATAGCCAAAGCTTCAGTGTGTCAGAGGGACTTTATATGAGCTGTGTGTGTATGAGAGAAAGAGAGAGAGAGAGAGTGTGTGTGTGTGTGTGTGTGTGTGTTCGCACACGCACACATTTGTTGCCTATGAATACAATGCTATAGCACAATGTACTTCTTAGCCTGTGTGCACCTGTTGTGAAAACGAGAAAGGTAGCTGTAGCTTCCACAGCTTCTCTAAGGAACATAAATACACAGGTTTTAACAGCAGTCTGATGGACCTCGTTTTCCAGGTGACAGGTGTTCAAGGAAATTGGGTAAAGTATGTCATGTTTCCTTACATCAAAAATAAATCTATATACACTTAATTGCATGAAAAGATGAATATTTATTTTCTTTCCTCTCAAAAGTGACAGGATTTTAAATAATGTTATTTGAAAACACCAGCAATGTCTGTGGGAACTGCATCAGGCATGTGGTAGAGGTTTTCCCTCTTTCAAGGTCAACAAACATTTTTCAGCTATACTTTCTTTATCTGAAAGCACATGCTAGTTACTGGTAACATATTGGGAGATTCTTTTCTTCAACCATTTTACTTTGTCAACACCATAATGCTTTAGGATTACATTTATTCCCTTTTTTGGTTTTTATTTTGACTATGATATTCGTCCTTGAAAAGAGAAGACCGGAGGAATACAAATTAATGGCAAACACACAAAAAATAGAGGCATATTAAAATGCAAATTACACTATAAACAGTCATGATGCTTACATCTAAAAATGCTAATTTGGGACATAGCTAGTTAATAGATATAAGCTGTATGGTGCACTTTAGGACATGTGACAGCCCTCCACAGCAGACAACCAGACTCTCACCAGGGCAATACCACTCAAACCACAGAGTCCATCAACCTTCCATTTCCAGGGCACCCGGAACATCTCTAGCACATCTCTATGTATTATTCCCACACTTCTGCCAACTCCTCCACCAAACAGCTGATAAATGGTTCTTTCCAAATTGTTCTGGCCAAAATGTTCCACTATTAAGAGCAGTTTTTCCATTCCACTTGAATGGACTGTGACATTACAGGCAGAGCGTCCTCTGTACGTAATATAACCAAACTGCCTCCACAACGCATTCTGACAATTACTCCTTGCTCTTGCAAAACGTCCAATTTCACAGTTCAGTGAATAGTAATTAGGCATACCTTCTAATCAAGATCCCTAAATTAACGTCACAACATCTCACTGCCGCCTAAGTTCGCGTTCATGTGCCGACTATGGTCACGAGGCGAGGAATAAAATTCCAGCGTGCATCGGACGAGACGCAGGAGTAGACCCTGGACACGTTGCCAAACCATCGCAGAGCACACACAACATTCACTCACACACTCATACCTATGGGCAATATAGAGTCTCCAAGGCCTAACCTGCATGTTTTTGGACTGTGGGAGGAAACAGGGGTACCCAGAGGAAACCGGGTACCTTCTTGCTGTGAGGCGACAGTGCTACCCACTGCAGCACCGTGCTGCTTCGAATACAGCCACAAATGGAATGATGCTGTTGGCCTTACTGCCCCCAGCTCAGGTAGTGTCAGAATTAAAGAAATCAAGAGGGCTGTTTCATATTGGGTATGGATACTATGTAAAAAATGCCTAAAAAAGTTGTGTACGTCGCTCTGGATAAGAGCGTCTGCTAAATGCCTGTAATGTAATGTCTAATATTCTTTCTTTGGCCAATTAAAACAATGTCCCAGATCTGTATTGTAATCCTTGCTGCACAGAGGTATTATGAGCTTCTGCTAATTTGATATCCTTTTGTTTCTCTCATCTCGTAGAAATGTACATAAAAGATGTGAGGCGATCAGCGGAAGTTGACCGATGAACAGGCCAGGCTAAGTGGCACACAGACAGATATGAATTGACGCTCTGTCACAGCACCCTTCTGATTCAGTGACAAAATTATTATTATTATTATTATTAAAAAAACAACAACGGCTTGCTAGGGTTCCAAACTAATAACCTAGTTCTGCCACAGCTGTGCCTGTGCCCCACCCGTTTTATAGAAATGAGCTGAGGAAGGACCAGGGGCAGCAAAGCAGCTACTGTAGTGACCAATACGGGAACCAATACCAATACTTTGAACATCAAAGTGGTTTTCTTCAAAGCCCAAGCAAACGAAAAGCAGGTAAACATGAATATAGAGGTTTTGATCAATATGAGGGGTGTAATATATGCACTGAATTGCTTTGGTTTAAATAGCAACATTTCACTGATCAAATGCGGCCCCACCCTCACTCACAAACTCAGAGGATAAAAGGATAAATCAATGGCTGATTATGAATTGACTGATCAATCAACAGCTGTAAAGCACATGTGCTGATTAAAGGGAGAGGTTTGGAAGGATGACAAAGCTTTCAGTTGGCATACAAAAGTAGAGGACGACAACCAAAGTGTCACGTCCCATACCGCTGTCCCGATTTCCTGGTTTTCCGTTTCTATGTGCATTCCGTTCCGTGTTTTCCCTCTCTCCCTCCATTTTGTGTCTCCACGTCCCCGCACCTGAATTGTGTTTCCACATGTGTTCTCGTCTCACCTGTTCCTCGTTGTCTCGTCAGTAATTTGGCATATAGTCTCCCCAGTTTCTTTGTTCTGTGCCAGATCGTCTTGTGCTTGTCATATTACCTTCCAGCGTTTTTGTTGTTTCCTGCCTGTTCCCGACCTGCTCCTCGACCCTGTGTTCAGTCCTGTGTACCCGTCCAGTTCGTCTTTCTCCTGCCTGTCCAGCCTGCCCCTGTCCAGCCCATTCCCATCCAGCCCAGCTCCTGTTCTCCTGCCTGCCTTGCCTTCCCCGTCCTAGCCCTGCTCCTGCCCTTCGCCCTCCTGTTCCCCTGCTCTGACGGATTCCCCGATTCTGACCCCTGCCTATCCCTGGACTTCGCTTTAGCCTGTCTGCTGCCCTGTGTGGGGAGTCTTGCTAATAAATACACTCCTTGGTGGAGTTTAGTTTGAGTCTGCCCCTGAGTCTTGCGTTTCGGTCCAGTCCAGTACTCAGAACACAAAGATTGCCATCCATATGTGCCATATATGTGAAAATAACTCATCTTCAACATCCTCCTTTTTTGACCTCAGAGTAGTTACAAATAGCTAGACCATATTTAAATGTCCTGTGTTGCAACTTTACAGAACATTCTGGCACCAAAACTGTGAAATATACGACTCTAGGAAAGGTGCTTTTATAAGTGTGAATAACAACCCAATTACATGAAGTACTGGGTGACTGGTCACAGTATTGTTCTGAATAAGATTTATTTTAAATGTTCTATGTAATGTACAGGATATATTGACTGAAAGACCTCCTGTCAGCATTCCTGTATTGCGTGTTAGGGTTTCTATTCCAATCTCTGGCACAGTACTAAGACAGCTAAGGTCTGCACAGGTCAAATAGAAATTACAGTTAAAAATAGGGAAGCACAGTCATCAGAAATAGAGTGCTGGGTACATACAGGGGACAGGAGACTGAGGAAATACAGGGCTAATACAAGACGTTTCTTAAACACCATTATCAAGTAATGAACAAAAGGGTGATATTGACCATCTCCCACCACGTAGAAAGGACACAGCATATATTTGAAAGTTGAATCAACTCTACATGTATCTCTTCTGGATTCGAAACAAATTCTATGACAGTTGAATTTAAACTGAACATTTCACCATTAACCCCCCCCCCCCCCCCCCCGCGCTCTCTATTTACTGCTGTTTCTCCTCCAATTAATAATACCCACCACCACTCAATCGGTTTTTCCCCACCACACCTACACAAGACGTTCATACTGCTTCATCTCCTCTTTAGTCTTATGTTTCTCATCTGTTGTACCACCCAGTGTAGTATCTCCTGTCTTTCTACTGGACCAGGACTGCGCAAACTATTTAAAAATGTATTCATTAATTAATTATTAATACCCTTTTCTCCTTCTGAGCTATCCACAGTCCAGTGACTGCTGATGCCCGTGCTAATGTGCTCAAGTCTAATGCCTCATATTAGCCCATGTCCATCCTCATGGGCATCTTTTGACAACAATACTGGACGTTCCTGATTCCCTCTATGCAAAGAGTCTCCGGCGTCACACTTCTACCTGACAGCAACTCAAATGTACCGTGTGTTAAGAAGAACATCTGACATTAGCCGTCTCGCTTCTTCTCAGAATATTCTGGCGCTTAACACTTCCAGATAATACCACCATTTCAAACTGGTCAAGAACCCTAATTCGCCATGAACACATGACAAGTAGCGTGTGGGGTATTTTAAAGGGATAAAGCAGAGAGTGGAATTTAAATTCTGGAGTTCACCCAGTTGAAGATACTGGAGTAGAGTATCTTGGATGCCTTATCAACATTGTCATTGTGCCAGATACTTCAGAAGCCAATGTCCTACTTGTAAAGAAGCAGATTATGCTGTTCACTGTCTCTCTTCTATCCTTGACAATCTGACGTATAGCTGCTTCAAACTCCAAACAAGAGCAATACCTACAAATATAACAATAGAAATAAGAGCAGACTGTTAATCGTTATTCAAATTGATACCTACCTGTATTCTCAATTAATTTGTAGAATATGTTGCAAGACTTCAGTATGAATTCAGAAATTCTGTTTGTCATCAAGGCGTTGAATATACAGATATTGCAGGTGGTATACATATTCAATGTTGTTGTACTCACAAAAAAGACAACAGTTTTACTGCTTCTATCCCTCTGTACAGCACTGTGGTTTCAGCTACAGCTGTCTGAGGCCAATGAAAACATGGTTACACGCTTCATATGAGACTACATGGGGAATGTCTCTCTGGATATAGAAGTATTGTGATTTGAATTAGCTATTATTTTCGTTTTGACAGAGTTACCGTGACAGTAGTACGTGTACATCCCAAACTACTTTTTTTTCTGGCCGGGTGGGAAGACCCATCTGGTCAAAACATGTGTATGTTTTCTTTAAAAAAAGGCTGGGCGATTCGCTGTTTGTGATGTTCTGCTTCTTCGCAAGCGACTGGCAGAGTCGCAAGTGTAGCTATGATGCTGTTCAGAGAATTAAAAGTGTGTGATGTAATAAAAACACACTTTTTTTTGTGAGCTCATGCGTTAATGTTCTTTTGCAGCTATGAAGACACATGAGATTTGCCGTGAGTGGTTGCATAAATAAATGACTATTTCAGAAGCTGTCTGTACTCTTATCGCTTATAAGAGTTGATGGCGAGAACCATCGAATGTGGTTCAGTACTGAAGGGAAAGGAAAGGACAAGCAGTCATTCCCTGCTATTGGTTTACATTCACATTTCCAGAATCTGCTTATTTAAGTTCAGTATTGTTTCAATTATTTCATTATTTCAATTGGAAGTAGGCCTATATGTTAAATGATAATTGTCAGTGGGGTGCTACGTATGGTTGCTACACACTGGAGGTAGGTTGAGATGAGCTTTCTGCTTCACAGTAAAAGGTTTTAAAATTATGAAAGGAGCTATATACAGTGCCCTCCACTATTATTGGCACCCCTGGTATAGATGAGTAAAAAGTTGAATAAAAAAATTCACCGTTTGGTGAATTAGCTTAATCTCACACTGAAAAAATGTGATAAATACAACCTTTAATTGACGTAAATTTATTATGAAAAAAAAAAAATCCCTCATCAAGAAATAATTATTTTTAACAAAACCATGTGTGCCACAATTATTGGCACCCCTGCATTTATATATAGAATAAAGTAATCATTTTTAATATTTTGTCGCATATCCTTTGCATGCCATGACTTCCTGATGTCTGTGACCCAACAACATCAAAAGACTCTTGATATCTTATTTTCTGGTACTTTTACAAGCGATACTATAACGTCTCTGCATTTGAATGGATCTCTATGGGAATTGGGGGGTGGGACTAGATTTAGCTGTAAATTACACTGGAACAGTATGGAACACATAGTTGGCTAAATGGCTCCAAGTGTGCCAGAATTTCGCAAAAACATGCTCAACCGTGCGGTTGATATGTGGGTAAAGGGTAGATATGACCATGAGGCAGGGCAGATGTTAGCATAGTAGTTAGTATGGTAGGAAGATGTTTGAGTGGAAAAAGCGAACAAATTCAATGAAATTAGATTACATTACTAAAACACAATATTATCCTATTACATTCTATGTATATGCCTTAGTATGCACATATACACTCAGTGACCACTTTATTAGGTAGACCTGTACACAAGCTTGTTAATGTAAATATACAGTGAACACCCCCCCCCCCCCCATTTTCAGGCATCAAAAAATATTGGACAGTTTAACATAATGTAGAATAAAGTAATCATTTTTAATAGTTGGTTGCATATCATTTGCATGCCATGACCTCCTGATGTCTGTGACCTATCAACATCATCACACTGCTGCCAGATATGCCATAGATACAGATGGATCATTATATTTTTCCCATTGAACTCTATAGGAAAATTAGTAAGGAGAAACATCCGCTAATATGATCCACCTGTATCTATGGCCTATCTGGCAGCAGTGTGATGGTTTGAAGCTCATTTGATACCTTGGACCCTTGATGACTTAAAGCCATTTAGCCAACAAATTTGTTCCATACTGTATCAGCATAATTTACAGCTGAATCTAGTCCCACCCCCCAATTCCCGTAGAGATCAATTCAAATGCAGTTTAGAGTTTTTGTATCGCTTGTAGTACAGCCTGAAAATAAGATATCCAGACATCAAGAAGTCATGGCATGCAAATGATATGCAACCAAATATAAAAAATGATTACTTTATTCTACATTATTTTATTCTGGTTAAACTGTCCAATATTTTTTTGATTCCCGAAAATGGGGGGGGCATGTACAAACGTTGCTTTCATTTGTAAACGGTTCATACGATATGGATGAAAACACCCTCAAATTAAAGCTGACAGTCTGCACTTCAACCTCATTGTCATTGTATCCTTTCACACTGTCCAATGAATTATGGTGCTCACTGTATATTCACATTAACAAGCTGGTGTACAGGTCTACCTAATAGTCGTAGTTAATGATATGTTCGATATGAAATATGTAATCGAAATGAACTCAATGATACCTGGAATGAATGTTTTTTTTTACAGTTCTGTTGATAGAAACAAAATAGTTTAAACTTATAAAATGACAATCAAACAGTGCCTGATTTTAAAGCAGAAATGCCATATGATGCAGTATATGTCAATATATACAGATTTGTGTACCTAGCCATTGTAATTGATGGGACATTTACAGGCCAAAAACATGTTGATGGAGTGTAAAAAAAAGCAATAAACTGTTTTAAGGTTTTAAAGAGAGATTAAAATGATTGTGTTTCAGGAATAATGTTCAGAAATATAGCAATTTGTGAATAGCATTTTTTACCATTAACTGACATCTCAACCATACGGTAGAGGTCTATAATTTCTAAAAAAAAAAAGGTCAAGTTTCATCACCTATTTCAATGAGTGACAGTTAAAGGGTTAAAGTGATCCAGAGGGTACTGTACGTATATCTATTATAATCATTTTTATCATTAGAGTAAACTAATGAAAAACCTCAGGGAACAACTTAGGGAGCCCTTAAAGTAAGAACCATTGGGACTGCTGGGTGGCTCACTCAGTTAAGGCACCACGCTGTGGTGGATGGATGAGCCCAACGATCTTGGATTGAATCCAGACCGTGCCAGTGCCGACTAGTGGGCCGTAGCTTCATAGAGCGACGTGCAATTGGCAAATTCGTCGCCCCCGGATTTGGGAGGGTTCAGTCTGTTTAGGGTCCTCGTTTCATTGCCATCTAGCCTACCCCTGCTGGTTGATCGAGCACCTGTGGATTACATGTTAGAGGTCTGCATCCAGACCTGACCCAGAACCTGACGTGGCCCCAAGGCATGCTGTGATCGGGCCGGGTATCGGGCCTATTTTTATCTCTGTGACGTCGGGTGGTTCCCAATGGTTCTTACTTTAAGGGTTCTCTAAGTTGTTCGCTGAGGTTTTTCATTAGTTTGCTCTTATGATAAAAATGATTATAATAGATATACAGTGCCCTCTGGATCACTTTAAGGGTTGTTTCTCCTGACAAATTTTCCTATTGAACTCTATGGAAAAATAAGTCAGGAGAAGAAACCCATAATTGGACATTCCAAATTAGGGTGGAAATTGGATATGCACAGCCCCATGATGGGTACCACATTTCTAATAAAAAAAGAAAAAACCATTGCTGAGCTTTAACAGTGCATGTTTAGACCTCGAGAAAGTAACCTGTGTGCAGAAACAGTCAACTTGTATCGGGAGAATTTCGTTGAAAAATCCATCAAAATCATGTCTTTTTTATCAAGTACGTACTACTAATTCACGGTGACATCATCTGAAACAATCTGGTTTAGCTCTCTTCCATATAAATATCCACCAGCATTGCCTGTGTGTTTTCACAGCTTCACATCTATCAGTTGACAAAGGGTGCTCCAGATGTAGAGGACATGTTGTTCTCACTGACAAATGTAAAGCGGACCTTTGACTGCAGCAAGCTGCTTTCTAGAACTGTTTTGAAATGCAAAGTGGGAGCATATGTCACACATTTCATATATTAGAACCATGCAGCTGTTTTTGATCAAATTCCATCATGCTGATATCAGGAAAATGATCACAGTTGTCAAATAAAGCTATTTTGGGCATGAATTCATTCTGTAACAGCGATGTCTGAATTTCCTGGGAAACTTCTGGCATAACAACCAAATCAAAAAGTCAGATTCTGGAATTTCTGCAATCTGCAGAACAAGACTAAATCCCAGTGTCAGGTTATGATACATGTCTCTGGTTGACTGCAGAAAAGCATGATTTTGGCATTTACCGCTGTTGTGTCATAATGACTGAACAGATGTCATAATCCGCTGCTGGGAATTGTTTGCATTATGCAAATGCAGGAATAAAAGTTAAGAAATGATTCCTTTGAAAACAGAACTATATGGTATGACTGAAACTGGGCTAGGCACAGCTCACCATCAGAACAGTCTGATTTCAGTTTGATCTATGAAATAGCAACAACAACAAAAAAACAGAAAATAAATAAAAATAAGAATTTACTGTCAATAACTATTGACTTGCTCTAGATCTTGATAAGGAGAAAGCCACTTTAGCCTTCCAAGTTGCATGTGAATTTAATCTGCTTGCCTGATGAAAGCCATTCTCTAGCTATTTCCCCACAACTAAGGGGAAAAACAATGTATCACTCTGCATTGCCATGAAAATAAAGTTCTGATTGATGTTCTCAGATCACGTCAGCTGCATACAATGTATTTTCAAGGTGAAAAGCTATATATTGTTATTATTTGTTCCAATCTTTTTTTTAATTGACTTAAGTTTCCCAGAATCCAAACCCTCTGATCTCTACTGCATGCCAATCGGCAATTAACACGTTGCGTTGTCAATTAACGTGTTTCATTGTCACTGGGTTGCTGGAGCCATTCTACACATGATGCTCTATGACCTTGAACCATTGTGGTCAGTTCTATAACATTGAGACTAAGGCTAATATCTGCGGCTGGTGATTCAGTAAGAACAGGAAAACAATATCTTCAAAGATGGGTTTCATATCTGCCACAGTATTCGCCTTTCAGATAGTAGCTGATAACCAATCAAGTTGAGCGTGCAATGCAGCTGTGTAAAGTATTCACGCAACTGAAGTGCGACCAGAAAATAATCAGGTTCAAATCCCATGTGAGGTACCAGACTCCAGAGCAGGAAATTTAATAGGAAGGAACCACATCGGTAAGCATCCAGTTATACAATTTTGAAGATACATTGATTGTCGGACATACACATTGTCAGACAAAAAGGACATAGACATTACAAAGTTATGACACAGGAAGGAAGGTGAAAAGCAAGACTTGATTTTTGTGATATAGGCCACCCAGAAGAGGCCTTTCAGGTGAAAGTAAAAGCGAGCTCTCCAGTATTAGGGTTTAAACAGCAGGCTGGATTCAAAGAACACACCAGCACCCCCGTCTCGGGTCAGCATAAGAAAAAGAAAAAAAAAAGGACTAGGCTATAGCTAAACCACGCAACCAGCCACTGATCCGAAGACAATATCATTCTTAATTGATGGCTTTTACCCTCATTTAACGATTTGCGGTTCTTCACGGCCAAGATTCTACAAGAGGATAACTCCCCCCCCCTCCCCCCTCACTGCTATTCCTGATCAATTGTAGACAGTCGGCAGTTCCTTCCGACTCAGTAATAGAAACGGACGTCAGCGTGATTCAGACTCCAAATATACACAGTTCCGATTATCATTTCAACACACACTGGCGTCCTTTAGCCCACGTTGAGGGTTATTTCACAAGTTGCCTATCGCCTTTGCGCCCCGAATAAACACGATGAGCATGATTCTCAAGTGTTGACACCACACATTATTTATTAATTTTTTGTCATAAAACCCAACTCTGATTAAAAAAAACACATTTTCAGTGATTATGGGAAACGACAAACAGTTCAAATTATGTTAGATATTTGATCTCTCAGCATCAGCTTTGTGTAGGAAATTAGTGCACTATTACCTAGGCCTATATACAGTGCCCTCTACAATTATTGGCACCTCTGGTAAAGATGAGTAAAAAGGGTTATAAAAAATTCACCGTTTGGTGAATTAGCTTAATCTCACACTGAAAAACTTTAATTGAAGTTAATTTATTCTGAGAAAGAAAAATCCCTCATAAAGAAATAATTATTTTTAACAAAACCATGTGTGCCACAATTATTGGCACCCCTGCATTTAATACTTTGTACAACCGCCCTTTGCCAATAAAACAGCACTGAGTCTTCTCCCGTAACATCTAATAAGGTTGGAGAATACAGAGCAAGGAATCTGAGACCATTCCTCTTTTCAGAATCTCTCTGCACTCTCCTCTTCAGTTCAGTCCACAGGTTGTCAATGGGGTTTAGGTAAGGGACTGAGATGGTCATGGCAGAAACTTGATTTTGTGTTCAGTTAATCATTTTTGTTTTGATTTGGATGTATGTTTTGGATATTTTTTTTAATGTATTATTATTTATTTATTTATTTATTTTATATTTATTTTTAGGCCCCGTGGGGTAATTTGTCCTCTGCATTTGACCCATCCTAACTAGAAGCAGTTTTAGTTTTAGTTTCCTGGCAGAGGCAGCCAGATTCAAAATTTCCTCGTATTTCATGATGCCATGTACCCTAACAAGGTTCCCAGGGCCTTTGGAGGTAAAACAGCCCCACAACATCACGGAACCTCCACCATACTTAACAGTGGGGATCAGGTTATTTTCGGTATAGCCATCCTTCCTTTTACGCCAAACCCACCTTGAGTGTTCGTTGCCGAAAAGCTAAATTTTCGTTTAATCTAACCATAGAACACGGTTCCAGTCAAAGTTCCAGTAGCGTTTAGCAAACTCTAGGCGCTTACGTTTGTGGTGAAATGACAAGAAAGGCTTTTTTCTGGCATGCCTTCCAAATAATTTGTTGGCATGAAGGTGACGTCTAATGGTAGTTTTGGAGACTTGATGACCCCAAGATGCTACTTTCCTCTGTAATTCTCCAACAGTGATCCTTGGGGATTTGTTTGCATCTCTTACCATCAAAATAAACTTGGGTCCTCTTCCAGGCAAGTTTGTAACAGTTCCAGTAGCTTTGAACTTTTTAAGTATTTCCCTAAAGGTAGATATGGGCATTTTCAGGTGAGTGGCTATTTTTTTATAGCCATTCCCTGACTTATGAAGCTAAACACACTTTTCCCTCATTTGATTTGTGTTTTCTCTTATCTTTCTTATGTTGATGTATAAATAAGGGAATATGGCCTCTGTCTCACCTCATATTTATACGCCAGGGAAACAGGAATTCATGGATTATTGCTTTAAAGTTCATAAACACTCTGATCAACTTTAAAAAGTAAAATATAAATGGAAAAAATGCTTCAGTGACATTGTGTTCATAAGAATTTCTAGGGGTGCCAATAATTGTGTCACATGTGGTTTAGTTCAAAATAATTATTTCTTGATGAGGGATCTTTTTTCTCTGAATAAATTTACTTCAATTAAAGGTTGGATTTTTCTCATTTTTTCAGTGTGAGATTAAGCTAATTCACCAAAAGGTTAATTTTTTATAACCCTTTTTTCTCATCTTTACCAGGGGTGCCAATAATTGTGGAGGGCACTGTAGCTAACATAGACTATAACATGAATTGTCACAAAATTAAGTTTTACCGCCTTGAGCAAGGATGACATGTTCCTTCATGTCTGTAATAGAATGATATAACAAAAAATAAATGTTATCGCTAATATAGGCTAGTCTAATTAATGTAGGCTAAGACTAAGCTTCCTGTTTTGAAAGATATATGGGAAATGTTCAGGTAGACTACCCATTCAAGCATAGGCTACTGACATCTTTAAACTCACCTGGTTTAAAAGTAGCCTGCGCAAATTAGGCCGATATTCTCCAATGGGATATAGATTTAGTGAACGAAATCAAAGCATTTCCAGAATCATGTGAATCGTGATTCGCCTACCTCTTAGCAAAGATCAATAGGCCTAGCTACAGAATATTAGGCTATCCATACTTCGTGACCATGTAGCCTGTTGAATGACTGCATACCACGTAGCTACATAGCTAGCCTACTGAAGGCTGGTATAATATTTCGCAATCGCATCGCCCCGGAGGAGACTGTTTCCCACTTTCTTATAGCCAATAGAATAAGTAGCCTAGTAGTCGGGCCAGCCTCACCTAAAATAAATGCGTCCCCGGTGGTGCATTCCACTCCAAGCTCCAAAGTCAAACACACTTGACCACTATGCAGTTTTAGACCACCAACTTAGGAAAAGTTGGTTTCCTCTTAAGGCACTACGCAAAGTAATCTGAGCCACTTGTAGAGATAAAGGAGGCAGGGCAGTGAAGCAACTTTGCGACTCTATCTGCGTTTTCACGCGCCGCTTTGATGTAACAGTAACGCGCAACTTGGTCTTACCTGTCCAAATACGGAGTTGAGAATGGGGTGTAGATTTGAGTCAGATCCTGATGAAGCCGTGCTGGATCTTCCGGAGCGGCCAGATGAGCGACTGGAGGACGCAGGCAGTGGTGACGACGAAGCAGGGGAAGACAGGCTGGCAGGCGCGTCGGAGACCAGGCTGAGAGACGAACTGGCCCTCGTATGGTCCCTTGACTCAAAAAAGAACGCAGCATCGTCATTGCGCTTTGATAGAGAGTGTGCCGGGGAGGGGACCCGGACTGGAAGAGGGTTTCCGTAGCGATGTTCTGGACCTACGTCGTCCAGGGCGGTTCTCTGGTGGTGGTGATGGTGGTGGTGTGGGTGTCTGGACGGCTTGTTACGCTCCCTTCCACCCTGCCTCTCCGGCAGTTCTTCCTGGCCGTATCCGGGGGCGAAGTGGGCGTGTGGATGGTGGGACTGGCTTTTGGTCCCTCGTTTCATCCCACTATTCCGGTTACTTACGAGTCGAGGGTGACACAGAGGTCTTCGGGCGCTAGCGTCGCACTCAGCTGGCCAGCATGTTTCTTCTGCAGTGCTGCTGCTTCGCTGAGCGGCGGGGCGATGATTGCTGCGGCGGCCACTTCCAGTGTGTTCAGAGCGGTTTGTGGTCTTGCGACTCGCCGCGGAAGATTTCAACAGGGAGGTGGTAGATTCGCTCTTAGGAAGAGAGCTCATTATTGCTGTACTTCTTGTTGTTGGTAAACTGAGGAGCGGTATTTGCCTATACTGTTAAGACAAAGTCGTGCTTAGAATGTCATGTCCATGTGCAGTTGAGGCATCCCGCCAATGTGTCAGCAATGCCACAGACTACTGGATCCTTTCCTAACGTTGACAGCGCATTTCAATAGCAATGTAGCAACACCAATTTGTTCTCTGACTCTCACTCTTTCTCTCTCCCTCTATCTTAAAGAAAAAACTGTTTATAGCCACCTGCTCGCTCCTTAGCGCCGCGTCGTTATTCTGTTACTGAATGTGTAGCCTACGTGTGTATACACAGCAATGCTCCTGTGTGGGAGAGACGCTGCGATTGGCATCGAACCGTACACTGTCGTGCACGAGGATGTTTTAAGAACCCCGCTTTATGCTGTAGGCTATATTGCGTGTCTAACTGTCCTTGGACAATGATATAGCCTAGCTGCCTTCATTCTCGGTCCCTCGGTGACGACTGATTCAAATGACCCGTTTTAAAGCCCTATAATGGATATTAATTAGCTCCAGAGACGTTCTATTTTTAAATCAGAGCGGACACGTTGACAGGAACATCGTAAGAGTCTTCGTCATGTTTCATGTGAATCTAGTCCCAAAGAACGGAACATTTAACAACAACATCAGTAATAATAATAACAATAATAATAATAATAATAATACGACACGTAAGTGTCATATGATCTGACTACACGTTATATATCTGAGGATGACCTGCCTGTTGTCATTGACCTAGCATTGCCCCTGTCAGGAAGTAAGGGACTGAGGGTGATTCATTTTAAAGATCCTGATTGACACTCAATATGATCTATTGATCTCAGAGATCACAGCTGGGTGTGTCCAGCTCATCTGAAGTTTCTTCTTAGGTTCTCTGATGCACTTTCCATGTTGGAAGATGAGTGTATAAAGGTGTCATTACTGTTTATCATTTGTTTATGGGAAGGCATTGCTGCTCACCAGGCCATAACAGGCATGGGCTTCAAAATTAGCTCTGTCAATATCGAGGTTTTATAATCCCAGTATCTTTGTGCATGGTTTTTAAATGTGTGTGTGTTGGACAGTATATTTATTGCTTATAGCCCCCCAGCTCAAAGGTTGTAGATTCAGTTCCCAGATGGGGTAACTGTAAAAGCTTTATTTATTTATATACCACTTTTATTGTGTCCCAGAGGTACCTGTAGGGATCCACGATTAACATGGAAAATAAGTCAGTTGTCAGTTGTTCAAATGTAAATGTGTGGATAGCAGTGCAGGTTATGCAGGTTGACATAGACTGAGCTCTGGGTCTATTTTGAAACTACGGACGTGTGGAAACATTCAAATGCCTCCTTGCTAGAATGAAGCAGGGCTAAATCAGATGACATATAGGCAAAACAGTCACTAATTTGAATTAAGATGATTGCAGTGGCGACTAAGAAAGGTAATAGGCCAATTAATGTCTCACATAACCCTCTTTCTCTCATATACAGTTGCAGCCACTATTATTGGCACCCCTGGTAAAGACGAGTAAAAAGGGTTATACAAAATATACCGTATGGTGAATTACCGTAATCTCACACTGAAAAAATGAGAAAAATCCAACCTTTAATTGACGTTAATTTATTATGAGAAAAAAAAAATCCCTCATCAAGAAATAATTATTTTTAACAAAACCACGTTGGCCACAATTATTGGCACCCCTGCATTTATATATAGAATAAAGTAATAGTTTTTAATATTTGGTCGCATATCCTTTGCATGCCATGACTTCCTGATGTCTGTGACTCAACGACATCAAAAGACTCTTGATATATTATTTTCTGGTACTCTTACAAGCGATACTATAACCTCTCTGCATTTGAATGGATCTCTATGGGAATTGGGGGGTGGGTCTAGATTTAGCTGTAAATTACACTGGAACAGTATGGAACACATGGTTGGCTAAATGGCTGTAAGTCATCAAGGGTCTGACGTATCAAACAAGCTTTAAACCATCACTCTGCTGCCAGATATGCAGTAGATATGGATGAATAACTTGAAGGGTTTCTTCTCCTGACTTATTTTTCCATAGAGTTCAATAGGAAAATTTGTCAGGAGAAACAACCCTTAAAGTGATCCATCCATATCTACTGCATATCTGGCAGCAGAGTGATTGTTTAAGGCTTGTTTGATACCTCAGACCCTTGTTGACTTACAGCCATTTTACCAACCATGTATTCCATACTGTTCCAGAATAATTTACAGCTAAATCTAGTCCCACCCCCCAATTCCCATAGAGATCCATTCAAATGCAGAGATGTTATAGTATCGCTTGTAAGAGTACCAGAAAATAAGATATCAAGAGTCTTTTGATGTTGTTGGGTCACAGACATCAGGAAGTCATGGCATGCAAAGGATATGTGACCAAATATTAAAAATTATTACTTTATTCTATATATAAATGCAGGGGTGCCAATAATTGTGGCCAATGTGGTTTTGTTAAAAATAATTATTTCTTGATGAGGGATTTTTTTTTCTCTTAATAAATTAATGTCAATTAAAGGTTGGATTCTTCTTGTTTTTTCAGTGTAAGATTAAGATAATTCACCAAACGGTGAATTTTTTATAACCATTTTTGTTCATCTTTACAGGGGGTGCCAATAATAGTGGCCGCGACTGTATATACCTCCATCCTTTTCCCCTTTCTTCACTCTTTTTCAGTCTCACGCTATTACTTTCTGATGTGAAGATGCTGTCATATCCCCCCCACCGCCATTTTGGCCCCAGTCAAGGGTAAACTTACATTCATATGCTTTAATACTGACAGGCAACGTTGCATAACTCAATGTCCGTGATTTAATGCCCAATCCCTCTTAGCTTGATTTTCTTAACTGTCATTTTGTTTTTAGAGGGCACATTCTATTAGCCACATCACATGCTTATAGCTGCCAATTCGTGAAGGACACACTTATTATGCATTCTCTTGGCAGCTGTGATTTACACGGCTTAAATTCATCATAGCTGGATATGCACCGAAGCAGTACTGGTGAAGTACCTTGCTCAAGGATACAATAGGAATAGAACCCACATCCTCCTGGGGTTCATATTCATTGAGCTCCTATTCAGTAAGAAAAAAAAAAATCAACTGACCTCAAGTCCAGATGCAACCCAGAAATAATTGAAAATATACTGTATTAATTTGAAAATAAAAGTACCACACAAGCTTGAAAAGTACTAAATATTTTATTAACTATACAGGTCAGACAGAAAATGTAAAACAACCTTTTTATTTCCATTTTAACTCCAGCTCTCCCACTCCCACTTCTCTCTCTCTCTCTCTCTCTCTCTGTTTTTCTTTGTTTCTCTATGTTCTTTATCATATTTTCATCCCTTCTTTTTCCCTTTTCCTGCTGTATTTAATCAGTCGTCTCTCCTCCTTGTCAACTCGCTTTCTGTCACATAGATTTTCACAATACGCCACATTAGAAAGGACCTCCCTCTTCTCCCCCACAGATTTGCACTTGGCTGAACACTGTGGAATCCAGCACAGGGCATCTGGGCTTCAGGGCATAATCTGGCCCATTTTATTTTCCATAAATAAAGTAAAAAGCATGAAAAATGACTTCTGCACATAATAAGCAGCTGCATAAAAAGACATGCAATCATCCCTCTCTTTTTTTCTCTCTCCCTATGTACCAGTGCATGATTTCTCATGTGAGATATGTTATCAAGTGATTTTTTTCTCAATACACCACCTACCTATATATAATTTGTGTTCACAGTACTAATGTAGCCTTTGAAATTCACAATTTGTAAGTAAAATGATATTGCATGTTCATGTAAGTGAAAAGCATTAATTAATAAAGTAACATGTTTCTGGACTTGATTGCTGCTGGCGTTTCCCGCTTCAGGGTACAATCTTACTCATGCAAACACCAACCACTGTACATTTCCGTGCTTCTCTTTCAGATCTGGGGCCTCATTTATAAAAAATGTTATTGGATTTGAACTCAAGCGTAATCTTAAGATCAGTTCCCAAGAAAAATAACTGGGAAAAAAAGTTTCTTAAGTTGGTTTAAAGTGGTGTTTCTGACGGCGTATTATGCACTCCTGATACACACGTCTCAAATGAACTTAAATTTGAACTCTCGCGAACATGCTACAATTGCCCCGCCTTGTGTGTGGGCCAATACCAGCCCGCCAATACCAGCCATTTTCCTCCAAATAAGGTAGCATTTCAACATTTATTGCGGCTTGCCTTTTGTTAAAGTGCGAACAGAGCCCACGTTGGGGATGGCACTCAAACAGCTACCTCCAGATGACCAGCAATTAACTTACGTCTAGTATAAACTTTATACGTAGAGCAATGATCATATCCACGTCAAAGTGGGATTTTATAAATAACTACTTAGTCATGGTTTTCTGAGTAAGCCACTATTTAAGGTACAATTTGATTATAAGACCATTTTATAAATGAGGCCCCAGGTCTCACACACGCAACCTATAATGCAGTCTTAGCCGTGTCTGCTCAGTATATCCAACTATCTGGCCTCCACCGCTGACCTGCTTTCCTGGCACTGTTTGTAAGGATACTCATGAAAGATGTGCTGGTGGTGCATGAAATAAGTGCATGAATTATACAGTGTGAGGCTCGGTTTCATGGAGTCTTGCTAAATCTACACCAGCGACTGTGCCATCAAGAATATCATGCTTAATCATGCATAGAGTGCAGTTGTTGAAACTTACGAAAAAATTATTAAAATCAGAAGTTGTATGATAAAAAGAGGCAGTGGAAACAGAGTGGAGTCTGATGATGAAAAATAAAATAACAGAAGCTTTTCTTAATCAAACCCCACTCTTCTTCTCTTGTTTTTTATTATGATTACTCCTCAACCTCTTCCTCTCTTTCTCTCTCTTTGTTCGTATTTGTCTCATGCGGGATTGAATAAGTGAGCCGACGATTTCTTTGGTATTTTACTCTTCACATTCCGTCCACCTGCACCGCAGCCTGTGCCTGTGTTGTGTTTGAGTGTGTATGGTTATGTGCGTCGTTTCTGGACGTTTCAATAACACAAGTGAAATGCAAGGGTGATGAGGTGACAGGCAAAATACAGCAACATTATAACACAATGAGACCGCGGGCACTGAGTCTGGTGGTGGAGAGGATAAATATATTGAAATACAGGGAGGAATGGTTTGAGGAAATCTATTTAAAAATAAAGAAAAAAAAACCTAAAGGGAGGGAGAATGACGAAGACGGAGAGAGGGAAAGAGGGAGAAAGAGGGAGAAAGGGGGAGGGATGGAGTGACGCATGAGGGGCAAAATAATCACTACTATTTATAGACTCACAAAGACCTTTGTCTCTCTGTCACTCACACTTTCTCCCCCATTTCTCTTCATCTCCCATTCCCCGCCTCCCTCTCTGCCGCACACTCCTATCACTGCTCGAAGGACTCTTTTATTTTTTGGTATGACAAGAGCGTGCCAGTATTGCCAAAGTCAGCCGGAAAATACAAAAGCACCCCAAGGGCACGCTTTGTGCAGGGTGTCCTTGTGTAGTTACCTTGTAGCCCCCGTGCATTCTGGGGGAGGTTACTCACTTTCTGCACAAGCACCACAATTCATCTTTTCTGGCACAGGGTTCTCATGGCTTCTCCAGTTGCATACATTACACAGCCCCCCATGAAGGCTTCTGCTGCCAGTTTCCATTCCTATGGATGTCCTTGCCAAGGTCATTCAGAGATTCTGCAGATGAATACCAGCTGTTTTTTTAGGATGACATTTGGCATTTTGCTTGCAATTAATACATTTTCTGATATTTAATAGAAATGTCTTCAAATTTCTATTCCCTCCTGTTTTCAGCTCTTATTTTTATAAAGAAAAAAACATGCATATAAGTACATATAAATACATGTTTTACACGTCTGTCTGCTAGACTAATAAAATAAGAGTCAATTATTTTGATCATTTATTTAACCCATTTATATCATTATACAGTATAGAAATTTCTTAATACAAAATGTTCATCAAAATGTTTTTAAATGATAGATTTCTAAGTCACAACTAAGTATGGATATGCATAGAAATGTCCCCTCAGGGTCTTCTTCCATAGCAACTCTTAAACACAGAAAACAACCGTATCTAGGCTTTTTTAATAATAGAGATGCTCATGTATAGTGCAAATGGAGTAAAATAATCTCCACATTGATGAGGAGATATTTGCAACGGAAGACAGGAAAATATAATTACACAGCTGCCCTTCATCACAATCATATCACAGTATTCAGCAGACACAAGGTGTACTTCGCTTGCATTCAGTTAACAAACTAAATTTGCTTTAAATCACCCTGGGGGTGAGATGTTGGGACCTGCCTGACTGGCTCTGAAAAAATATTATTAAGACACATCTTCAGACATTGGGCAATTGTCCATGTACTCTATAATACCCGGCATCATGTGTGTGTTCTCAGACCAAATGTTGGGCTTTTAATGCACACTTAAAATGACAGTGTGAGCACCTGTATAGACAGCATGTCATGCGCTCTTGCTGTGGGAAATGCCTCTTGTTTGCAGCACTGAACTCCCATTAAACTTTCCAGTGGCTGTTTCTGCCATATGGATACCAAGTATTTTTTACCTTCAAGCAAAACCTCAAAAACTACAGATGTGCAAGTTCCACAAGGATGTTAGAATTGAGTTTGGATTATGAGTGTAGTTGTCGGGGGCCAGAAGATGATACCCTAACGTAATAACACACAGACCATTGTCTTAGACTTAGAGGGAGCATCTATGTGAGGTAAGAAACTGGTGAACCAGACAGCAGAAAGCAATGAAAAGGCCAGATTAAATATGCAGGATGAAGCCTTGGGGGGAAAAGAAGAAATACAATATAAATTTTCTCCCGAATGAACAATAGAAACCTAAGTGCCAGGGTTTGTGTGACGCAAGGCCTACTTAACAGTTAATAACACTGGTGTCAGTTTGCACAGAGGCAATTAGCTACTCATTAAGATCTCTTTACAATTAAAGCATTACAGCAAATGGCAGTGTGGGATTAAACACGGCCTCTGTCTGCATTAATACCCTGCACCAGAATGCTCCAGAATGGTCTCCATACGCACACGCACATGCACACACACACACACACACAGTTTCTCATGTTAAGTTAGATTTCAGTTCTACAGCATATGGGCTGCTTTGTGAAGCTGAATGATGCAAAATAGCTTGATGGCTCCGTGTTTATTATTATTTATTTAATTGTATATATCAGTGGCCACTTTATTATGTACACCGTTAACGCAAATATAGCCTACTCCTCCAAAAAGCAAATCATATGGCTGCAACTCAATGTATAAAGCATGACAGAGTGGTAAAGAGGTTTAGATGTTGATCAATCAAACATTATAATGGGCAAGACGTGTAATCTAAGGAACTTTGACCGTGGTATGATTGTTGGTGCCAGACGTGACGGTTCCAGCATCTCAGAAACAGCTTCCCTCCTGGGATTTTCACGCACTACAGTCTTTAGAATTTACAGAGAAGGGTGCGATAAACAAAAAACATCAAGTGAGCGGCAGTTCTGTGGGCCAATGAGAGAGGTCAGAGGACAATGGGCAGGCTCATTCAAGCTAACAGAATGGCCATGCACAAATGATCAAATTACAGCTGTTTACAACAGTAGTGTGCAGAAGAGCATCTCCAAATGCACAACACATCAAACCTTGATGTGGATGGGCTACAGCAGCAGAAGACCACGCTGCGTTCCACTCCTGTCAGCAAAGAACAGAAATATGAGGCTACAGTTGGCACATAATCGGCAAAACTGAACGAATGAACATTGGAAAAACGTTACCTGGTCTGACAAACCTCAATTTCTGCTGCAAAATGCAGATGGTAGGGTCAGAATCGGGCATAAACAGCATGAATCCATGAATCTATCTAGCCTTGTGTCAATGGTGCAGGCTGGTGGTGGTGGTGTAATAGTGTAGGGAATGTTTTCTTGGCACACGTTAAGCCTCATAATGCCAATCGAGCATCATTTGAATGCCACAGCAGTGTGCCTACGCATTGGTGCTGACCATGTGCATCCCTGCACAATCTTTTTCAAATATTTTCAGAAGGATAATGCACCATGTCACAAAGCATGCACCATCTAAAGCTAGTTCCATGAACTTGACAGTGACTTCAGTTTATTCCAATGTCTATATATACTGTGTGTATATAAACATTTAATTCTCAAACAGACTTTATTTTAATTTATAATGAAGAAACACACACAGATTTGCAGTTGGCCCACACTATGGTTTTTATTAGCTGTGGGTTACCAAGGAAAGAGAAAATACATCATCTTTATTCATTATGAACTGTGTTTAGAATATTTATATGGAACTTGAGAATGAACAATTGACATAGTCTATGGTAATAGATACAATTATCTTTTATGGTCAACGGTACAAGAAATCACTTCAGTAAATTATTTTTTACATGTGCTTTCAAATTTGATTGTGATCTTTGTTCAATAAAAAAAGAACATGACCTGTCACAAATGCCACACAGTCGCAACAACGGCAGCTGACAAAAATAAGGCAGAGAATACATGGAAACACAAATATGCACAAACATGCACAAACATGCACCATGTGGATAGATACACTCCTCTTCTACCATTTCTCTCAATAATTTTACAGTTTAAACCTTTTCCATCACTGCCTCACGTGCTCCCCTATATTAGAAGTGATAAAGTATCATAATGGCTATTGTTTTGAATGATTATACGGCATTTTCTCCTTCTGTTGTTTTCACCCCACATTGTTTGGCTGCCCAGAGAGCTGAGATATCCTGGTAAGCCCCCATGCAAGACTCACAGAAGACAAATCTGCACATGAATCTTACTGCAAAATGACCTGCCTACTCCCTCTTGCGTTTCTATCTTGAAATGGCAGTTTGATTAATTCATTTGATTTCCACTAGGAAACCCTCTGTGTATTTTGCATACGGAAAAATATTTGAAAGATTAGCCTTTTTTTAAAAATCTTTGAGATAACCATCATAAATAACTGCTGGCCAGACAGCTGTGTACATGTGCGCCTCCCCATGTATCTGCGGTAAATGAAAACAAGATGATTTTATTAACATATCAATAGGAAGGATGAACACTTCCCTCCTTCCTGTGGCAATCATTTTAAAGTAAGAGCCTGAAATGGGTTTGACACCAGTGTACATGGTGGGATGGAGGCTTTTAGAAGTCCATCATTGCGCCTTCACACACTCCTACCGAGGGTGCAACACAGCCTGTCTAATTTTACATAAAATGTTTCAAACAGTTAAACTGGCTCATTAAAATGTCTCCATCTATTGGAAGCTTGCTAGAATAACACTTCTAGTTTCCAAAAGATATGACTACGAGAAGTGACAAGTCTTGGGAAGCCTTGACCCAAGACTATTATTAGCCTTGTCTAATGCTGAATGCATTATAATTATTGTGATTATTATGGCTACTATCTAACGCCGTAGCTCTGGATCTCTTTGGATTCAAGTGACTATAAACGGTCTCTGTGAGACGAGGGCAGTGCGTGTTAGTTGGTGCACAACATGTTAGTAACAGAAAATCTAATTTGACTCAAGCAAATACATCAAACATTTTTATACCAAAATGTCCTAGAGTAACCAGATTTGAGTCACTTAAAATCAAGCAGTCACTCTGTGCAATTAATTCCCTGAACACATAAAAGCTAACAGCATTAGATGAACTTAGGGACACAAACTGGCAAATGTCAACAGAGTATGTCTGAATTCAATACTGTTTCACCTTAGAGGAAACTAGATTTAATTTCCTACCCCTAACTTTATTATTGTCTAAAGATGAAGCTGAGGCCCACTTGTTTTCTTACTAGTTGAGGAAAAATGGTATTGACTTTTCCACAACAGTTTAGAAGTGTGGCCTATATAGTTTGTCTGATAACTGAACATTTTTTTACTTAAAAAAAATCTTTCTAACTCAAATTAGTTTCTACATCAGCCATTATCTTCATAAAGGGAGCCATATTTTCATAACCATAACAAAATTTACAGCAAACATGTAATCACCCATTCTATTAAAATAATACAATCAATGGTCAGAAGGAAGATGTACATTTCTGAATAACAATGAAGGTTTTTCCTTTTTAAATCATCATATTTTCTTACAAAAGAAGTATAGAATATTATATAATACCTGCAATTTATTGATGGCATTTTCCTGGAGATATTTCCTCAAAAGCTCAAGCAAGTTTGAGTAAATCATTCTGTTACTCACCTTCCATCAATAAAGATAGTGGAATCCTCCATTCTATAAACATTACACTGATGTCCAGACAAAACCAACTGCTTCCTTTGTCAGCTGAATAGTTTCACCAGGTTATACTGTATGTGATACTATCTTCGTGACTTCCTTAGATGCTAAGAAGCTTTTTTTTTTTTTTTTTTGTACCATTTTCATGGTTTTCAAATAAACAAACAGCAATATCGGCCTAAAAAAAATCTGAAAAATGTGCCAGGAGGGTATTTCACAAAGCAGGATTACTGAGTTAGCTGGATAACTGCACTGAGTAAAACACGGAACAGCTCTCTTTACTTCAGTCCATGTTTCATATTTGGGAGGGTTCCGGGTTTTACTCAGTGCAGTTATCCAGCTAACTCAGTAATCCTGCTTCTCTTACTCAGTGCAGTTATCCAGCTAACTCAGTAATCCTGCTTTGTGAAATACCTCCCAGACGTCAAGCAGTAAACAATGGATAAGAGAAACCTTGGAATATGGCCATTTGACAAATCAGAGATTTTATGTCACTCGTCGTGGAGTTAAATACATACAATGATCACATTCAGAGATGAAGAGTCACTTCATGTCACACATTTACGTCCCATCTTTGCATATTAAACAAAGTGGGGTGAATAAACTTGACATCACCTGTGGCAAATGTCCTTAAAGCACCTTTCACTCATGCAGGTGAGTCATTGTGCATTTGGGCCAGAGATGAGACATGTTAACAGGCGTTATTTACTCATTAGCACACACTAGTGGCTTTCCTGAAAGTGGACCCTGCTTTAAGGCTTCAACAAAGATATTCATTCTTACTCTAAGATGTATTTGGGGTGTTGTTGGTCCTGGGTCCTCAAATGTCAGTTCTGCGTAGAACAGGTACACCACTAAGCACTACTTTCTATTTGCCTCAAGATGGAGCTTGCTGTGTTCCATCAGCACACAGGCCATGACATCTGGTCAGCGCAGATATAATATCTCTGCATGAAAGGTCCGGGAAAGTGATCCTTTTTAGGCCTCTTTCCCAAAAACACAAGTCAGATCTTTACATAATCTTGTTGAATCTCAGCTTCACACCAACAATCTGAAGCGTCGCGATGTCTTAACCCTTCTTTAAATAACCCTGTTGTGGATAACAAATATTAAAAACGCATGTGTGGGGCGTTTCTGTGTTGGGAGTGCTTGCAAGAAAGATAAATGCTGAGTTGCAGATTGATTAATTGAATTGATTAATTGAAACTTTTTTATATAAAATATAAATAAATAAAAAACTCCTAGCCTTTTTTTGTTTATGAATTTACTGTTGCAAAATTCACGGCACAGACAGCAATGGAAGCAGAATGTCACCTTAAAACTGGAATGCAAGAGAATATCACAGAACATGGGTATAAAATCTCACTCAACAGTAAACACTTTTTAAAATTCCAAAACCTGTACAAAAGTCTGCCCATACAAGAACACTGAATATATGAATAACTGATGCAATAACTTCAAAGTCATTTAGAGAACAGGAGTACTGGACAGAGACAGAAAAAGAATAAATCTACCTAGATATGCATGCCCATTAGTCACAGAATGAGCCCATAACAGCTTTCACATTACAAACTTCAAACAGTAAGAAACCGGCTCAGTTTTTTTCCCCCACCTCAGGTGAACAGCAATATAAAGTATTTGATTGTGAATTCAACATCCCCCTTTACCCAAATATCTTGTCAACAGCAAATCTGTATCAGAAAGTTTTTTACAGTACAGCGCAGATTGTCTCTGACAAACTAGTAAACAAGATTCATATGTGCTCATCCAACAGCGTCATACAATACATGTGAAATGTCTACCTCTTTTTCAGGGAGTGTAAAGGGTGGGTATTGATATTTAAGTGCCTCCAACATAGAGCACTGTAGATCACAATGGAATTGGGGTGAACCAGCAGTAGAATTAGCTTAGAGAGGAGACTGTAAACATTACATTGCACTTTAGATAAAGTCTTGTTTGGTCAAATGTAAGTCCCAAAGAGAAGATTTAACTTAGTGGAACTGGTGATCACAGTAGAAGAAAAGATATGTACATGGGGAGATTGACATGAGGGGTCCCTCCTCCCTCACTCTCCCTTTCTTTCTCTCCCGTTTCATCCTCTCATTCTATCGCCCTCAGCGACCAGGAGTGAAGATGTAATCCAGTGCCTGTCTCTCTGCGGCCGCCACGTTCGGATGCCAGAGGTCCACCATGAAGACCACCCTGGGGCCGTCCTCTGCACTGCCTGAGTAAAAAAAAAAAAGAAAGAAAAGAAATTGGGACTGCAGCAGCAATTGTCAGGCATCTTTACATGCTCACGTAGGCCGCAGCTCTCGTGTGCCAACTACACAATAAGAGAACCTCAATCTCCATTCGCCCCTTTCCTTTCAGCAGTTCATCATCTCAGTTGTCAGCAGTCACCACCACCTTCCTTCTCTTTACTTTTTTACAAACAATTTTTATTCCCCTATTTTTACTTATCCAGATTTTGGAATGTCCAACCATGTTTGGTAGGTCCATCCCATAAATGCAACATCTGTCATCAGAGCAGGAGAGAGCAGACTATCCCGCTTGCCCTCTCATGCATGTGCTTATTTACACTCTGCAGGCCACCAGCAGAAGTGTGCAGTCACTGGGTTGAAGGACTACACTTTTACGCACAGATCGGCAGCAGAGCAGTTAATGGGGCTGGGGTGGCTCATTCAGTTAAGGCACCATGTTGCGGTGTAAGCATGAGCCCCATAGACTCAAATCAAGACCACGCCAGTGCCAACTCGGGCCGGTAGCACCATATGGCGACGTGCAACTGCCGATTGCGTCGCACCGGTCAAGGGAGCGTTCAGATGGTTAGGGGTCCGGTCGATCAGGCGCCCGTGGACCGCACGTCAAAGCCACATATGAGAGGTCTTCCTCCCGACTCCACTGTACACAATCTTAGCTGTAGTCTGCGGTGTGAAAAGAAGCAGACTGTCGACACCGCGGTTCGCGGGAGAACCATGGATGTCTACACTCCCCCAAATAGGCAGTGGGGTTCATGCATGAATGTGGCCGTGGGTGCAGATAATTGGGACATTCCAAAATTGGACGTGTTCAGCCCCACATTATTGGGTGCCAAATTTAAAGAAAACAAAATCTTGTGCTATGAGGGGGGGGAAACCCTGTGGAGTGGAATCCTCCCTCTCTGGTGAGTATGCAGCCTAGTACTGCATGTGCCACTCCACGGGCCATATCAGACGGTGGGGGTGTGGTACTACATTGAGAACCACCAGCAGGATTTGCAGGATGCACCTCCCAATAGCCCCACTTTCTCACCACGTACCCGTGTCGCTTATCCTCCCTGTACCTCACCCTCTCTCTCTCTCCCTCCCTCTTCTCCTTGCCAAAGATCTCATTCTGCTCAAGCGATTTCAACACCGATCTGCTTTCCATTTAAAACGTCGAACATTCCAAACGGATTTCAGTTACGACGCTTGAATTCTCTCTCGCCCACTCTCACCTTCGTGGAAGGCAGTGTGCAGGAAAGAGTCATCAAACAGCAGGCAGCTCCCCTCCGACCAGCACTGCGGCTCTCCTCCTACCACAAGTTCACAGCCAGAAGGCACCCTCACACCTGGAGAGGAAGGGAGGAGTGCGACTTAGCGTCGTAGTCGAAACAAACTCCAGACATAACTGAAATACAGGCACGTTAACCGAAACATTATGAATTCAAAGTAAGTAATGGGACTGCTACTTAATGTGATATGTAAAGAAGGATATTAGATTGCACGTAAATATACTCACACATACACACAAAAAAAAAAAAGAGTTGAGAATTTTTATCATTAGTCACTGCACCGCATCTCTCAGTCTGTAATGCAGGGAAATATGTAATTTGAAATATGGCCAGAGCAAACAAACAAGGTAACCCTGCAGGCACAAAGATAAAAATATAATCTGGGCATTTGTGTTTCTGCAGCCATTTTTTTTTAGCAGATATCCCTACAAGCCCTTCACCCTGCAGACGAGTGCCTTCCCAGAACCACCCTCTCACCTAGGTGGCAGCGCAGCCTGACGTTGGTGGGACCGTAGTGCTCGGAAATCAACGCCCCAGGGCTCAGCACGGAGAAGCAGGCGTTCCCAAACACGTTGTTGGCAATGAAGGTGCGCAACTGGCCCAGGACCCTCCAGGCACGGGGGCATCGCCGGGCATTGAGAGCCAGTGGGGTGCCCTGGTTGACCAGGTAGAAGGTCCACCACTGCCCGTGTGGGGTGCTGTTGGCCTTCCACCCGGGGGGCAGGGAGGAGCCGGCCCTGGCCGGGGCGTGGTGGTAGACACTTTCGAACTCGGCCAGCAGGGCGGGGAAACTGCGCTCCAGCAGCTCAACGTCGTGTTTCTGCGCCTCACGGGAGAAGAAGGGGGCGGAGGGCAGGTCAGGCAGGAAGAAGACCTCTGGCTTCTGGATAGAGGGGCGGCTGGAGAGGTACCGGCCCTGGTCCCGCACTCCCTTGTGGACCCGGCCCATGCCGGCCCAAGTGTAGCGCTTGGCGTAGTCCTGCAGGCTGTGGTAGAGCCGCTGGTTCAGACCCTCCCCGGCGTGGACGCAGCGGAAGCATTCGGGTGAGTGGCAGTAGGCAAAGCCGTTCTGCTCCTCCGCACAGGCCGCCTGCCTCCCCTTGCCCCTGCCCCCCACCTCGGGGCTGATCAGTGCCCCTCCGCCCCCTCCCCCGCCTCTTCCCGGGTCCGCACTGTAGCCTCCGCGTAGGGTGGGGGCGCTGTGCTCGCGGCCCACGCGGTAGCAGTACCACACAAAAAGCAGCAGGAGGCAGAAGGCTGTGCCCACAGCGCTGGACTCACACTCCCGCATTGACTGCATCCCACCTGCCACCAGCTCCCGCACCCTCTCGAGGGACCACTCCATTGCCGTGTCCCCTGCTGCCACTGACTGACTTACCGCTCTATAAACCCACAGACCCACTGACCGATTTGTAGTGCCCGATTTGACACATTGATTGCCAGTCCACCTAAAAATCTCTTCTCCCTCACTTTTACTGACAAGGGGCGTGACTCCAACTATCCCAAGATGCTCCTCAGCCTCCTGCTACTTTGCAAATCTGAAATGGCAAGGCGTGACACCCAGATATTCCACTCTGACAATACACTCCATACAAACTGTAACAGGATTAAATCCTCATGACGAGTGTACAAGAAGGATGATTAAAACTGGATACAGTTTTGTGGTGCAATATTTGGTCTGAATTCTTCCTTTAATTTTGACAAAAAACACAAGCAGATAGCTGACCACAAGGCATCCGTTCTGTGCACTGGAAAAGAATGAGAGCGAGAGCGAGAGACAGAGAGATATTAAAGGTTATTGAAAACATCTGCAGAGAGAAACACAGATGAGAAAGCATATTTGCCTTTGCGTGTCAACGTGTACCTAGATATCATGAAATTTAGCCAAGTCACAGAACACCCACTGCTTCACTGAAACTACATTTTTCCTGCCGATCTCCCCCACACGATCTACTGTTCAACCAGCTTAGTCCTACTTTCATAACACCCACCCTAGCCCCTAACCCTCAAACACACACACAGCACTTGAAATTACATTTTTCCACACACCTCTGCACTGCACTGTGCAAAGACATGAGTCATGCATACACTGCTGCATTCTCTCAAGCACATAAAGTGAAGAACACACTCATTTGAATTAAATGTACAACTTGGAATTGAAGATGTAGCCTACCTGCTATCTCACAAGGGACAAAAAGGAGGTAGCCATCTGTCAAAATAAAATGGTACATTGCATCCAACAAGCATACAGACAGTGAAACATCAATATGTGGAGAGTGAGATAAAAGGAGGGTCGGATGTTTGCTACAGAATAAGCAATCAGTAGACCAGACGTCAGTATCAATGTCAATTGTAAATACCGCAAGGAAACAAAAGCGATGCTTCACTCAAAATGGAAAACACAACAACAACGGTTTTCATATTCGCACCACCAAACTTCCTCACTCCTGAACGGCCATCTCACCAAACGCAGCTCTTCTAACCAGCGGAGCAGCCTCTCCCTCCACTCACGAGCGCAGCCTCGCGGACTGCAGGCACATCGAGTCCCCGCGTAACGTTAGTTATCTAATCACAGCCTATTTGGGTAATGGCAATTATCCCCGAGACTAGCGTCACCGGTCCTCCCTCAGTTTCCCTCTCTCTTCTGCCTCTCGTAATCTCCCTAAAAAAACCTGTCACCCAACGGCCATAGTGTCAACTTACTTCACAAAAACCACGGCAGATGTTCAGGGTCTGTCACTGGCAATGACAGAAACCTAACGTTAGCTGGCTTGCCTTTACAATGAAATGCTGTAGCTAACGTTAATGATAATAAGCTAGTTGGTAGCTATCGACAGAGTGAAATAGTCAAGATCGTCATAATACGACTACTAAAACAAATCCAAATAAGCGCCATCGTGCATATGTTTACGTAGAATAGATGGTCTTGTAGCAATAAGTCTGCGAAATGGAGCTAGCTAGTTAGCTTGCTAGCTGCACACTGCATCATTCACTCCTGTCAATCACAGCCGCCTACATGTCTGACTGTCCACATATATGCGCACTGCAGAACAGCGGGACATGCACTTCACATGTGTGTATTTAGCAGTACTTACAGGGAAGCTAGATAGCTTGTAATCTGTAGAAAACTTACTCTTTTAAAAAGACGAATCTCTGACGAATGCTGTCGATAGATCTAGTTGCTGCAGCGACTGCTCGAACCTCCACAGCGTGATGTTACTGTCACCATGCAGGAACAAACATCGCCTTGTTATACATTACAGATATGTGAAGTTATATTGCGAAAAACAATCTTAAAATTACAATCCACCATCACATGAAAGCATTTACGTAACAGGTGTTTGGAGATCTCAACGTCGGTGTTTGTAACCAGCTAACTACTAGCTAAATAGCATCGAAACTGCAGTTCCCCGAATGCATCTCATGTACAGGAACTTCCGCCTTACACGTGATCACATTTTAAAAAAATTATTATTATATCCTTTATTTAATAAGCAGGGGACCCCACTGAGACCGAGGTCTCTTTTTCAGGGGGCCCCCGCGTACATATAAGTCTATGGCATATACATTACAAGTATAAAATACAAATAAAACGTTACAAGTTTAAATACAGATAAAACATTACAAATTTAAATACAGAAAATAGCGCAACCATGAAGGGAAGTAAATACAACACACAGATAAAACACATATTGGAGCTAAAACTACAATATAAATGCGTGTTTAGAAAAGCGAAATTGAGTTTTGATGACGTGGACAAATTCGCTGACAGCCGTCCACATCGTTAATGTAAAGCGTAAATCGTCCAAATGGATGCAAGGATGGGTCGAGGTTCGCCACTTTGCGAAAAACTGTGTGAGCGAATAGTCCAACAGTTTAAGAACATGTTTCTCAACGCACGAGTGCAAAGAATTTAGGGATTTCACCATCTACAGTCCATAATATTATTAACAGATTCAGAGAATCTGGAGAAATCTCTGTGCGTAAAAGGACAAGGCCGAAAACCAATATTGAATGCCCGTGACCCTCGATCTGCCTGTCTGTACTCCAGACCTGTCTCCCATTGAAAAGGTGTGGTGTATTATGAAGCGCAAAATACGACAATGGAGACCCCGGACTGCTGAGCAACTGAAGTCTTATATCAAGCAAGAATGGGACAACTACTTTCAAAACTACAACAATTAGTGTCCTCAGTTCCCAAAAGGTTACTGAGTGTTGTTAAAAAGGAAAGGTGATGTAACACAGTGGTAAACATGCCCCTGTCCTAACGTTTTTGGGACCTGTTGCAGGCATCAAATTTAGAATGAGGGTATATTTACAAAAAACAATTAGTTGATTAGTTAAAACATTAAATACCTTGTCTTTGTACTGTTTTCAATTGAATACAGGTTATTTGCAAATCATTCCCCGCTAGAAAAAACATTAGAAACCATCACGTTATGGTAACCATTACATAATGGGAATTGGGACATCTTGGTCCCACAGAGTCCAACAGAGCACCACCAGATGACCATTAGAAGCCACTGGATTACCAATGAAGACTATCAGAAACCAGCAGAATCCATCACAAAAACATGAAATTCCATTAAAACCATTAGGAATTGTCTGATGGTTTTTAATGTTTTTTCTAGCAGGGTTGCTTTCTGTCCCAACGTTTTTGAAATTGGGGTTTGTATAAGGATGTGAACATGTGATGCTTTTTTTTTTTGTAAAGAAGTGATGCTATTTCAGCCAATATAACATGTTTTCTTAAAAACTTGGTGGTTGCCATCTTTGTTTTGTGTGGAAGCCAGCTTGCTTGCTAACTAATAATTGCCAAAAGATTAAAAGTAATGCTTTTAGAGCTGTATTATCTTTCTGGGAGGCTAATTTATACTGTATTCTCTATCATTTCTCATGCAAACCCTACATACTACAAGGTTGGCCATAAAACCTTGGACTGAATTTGTAACTGTTAACCCCAGACAGCCCACTGAGCACCGCTACATACTGCGTTCCGTCTGTGGGAGATATCTGGGAGTCATATCTTCCCAATGGGAAAACTACCTCCAAGCAACTATCTCCTACAGATGGAGAGTGACAGAGTGCCTATGTCCGCCCTATGTAACTGTGCTGTCTGGGACGTTATTCTTTAACCAAAAAATGGTGTAGCCAGCTACATAGCTACATGTTTGTTTCATTCATACGTCTGGCTGGCTACCTAGCAACACAGCTTCATTAAACCAGCTGCATGGCTTGCTAGCATCTCCCTTGTACAGTTGAAATGGCTAGTTGGCTAGTTGAAATCATATCAAGGAAGCACCCATTATCAAAAATATGATCAGATCACACATACAGTTGTCATAGGACACACATTTCTCATTGGTATTTGTTTCATTTTTATCCTACCATGGCAATTATTAAAATGTGACAGCACACACTCCTGCAACTTACCTTTTTTTTGTTATTTTGCTTTTATGTAAAGTTGAAGTCGAAAGTTAACATACACCTTAGCCAAATCCATTTAAACTCAGTTTTTCCACAATTCCTGACATTTAATCCTTGTAAACATTTCCTGTCTTAGGTCAGTTAGGATCACAACTTTATTTTAAGAATGTGAAATGTCAGAATAATAGTTGAGAGAATGATTTATTTCAGCTTTTATTTCTTTCATCACATTCCCAGTGGGTCAGAAGTTTCCATACACTCTTAGTATTTGGTAGCATTGCCTTTAAATCGTTTAACTTGGGTCAAACATTGCGGGTAGCCTTCCACAAGCTTCTCACAATAAGTTGCTGGAATTTTGGCTCATTCCTCTTGACAGAACTGGTGTAACTGAGTCAGGTTTGTAGGCCTCCTTGCACACGCCTTTTCCCTTCTGCCCACAAATATTCGATTGGATTGAGGTCAGGACTTTGTGATGGCCACTCCTATATCTTGACTTTGTTGTCCTTAAGCTATTTTGCCACAACTTTGGAAGTATGCTTTGGGTCATTGTCCATTTGGAAGAGCCGTTTGCGACCAAGCTTTAACTTCCTGGCTGATGTCTTGAGATGTTGCTTCAATATATCCACATAACTTTCCTTCCTCATGATGCCATCTATTTTATGAAGTGCACCAGTCCCTCCTGCAGCAAAGCACCCGCACAACATGATGCTGCCACCCCCGTGCTTCACGGTTGGGATGGTGTTCTTCGGCTTGCAAGCCTCAAACTTTTTCCTCCAAACATAACGATGGTCATTATGGCCAAACTGTTAAATTTTTGTTTCATCAGACCAGAGGACATTTCTCCAAAGATTAAGACCTTTGTCCCCATGTACAGTTGCAAACTCTAGTCTGGCTTTTTTATGGCGGTGTTGGAGTAGTGGCTTCATCCTTGCTGAGCAGCCTTTAAGGTTATGTCGATATAGGACTCGTTTTCCTGTGGATATGGATACTTTTGTACCTGTTCCCTCCAGCATCTTCACAAGGTCCTTTGCTGTAGTTCTGGGATTGATTTGCACTTTTCGCACCAAAGCACGTTCATCTCTATGAGACAGAACGCGTCTCCTTCCTGAGCGGTATGACGGCTGCGTGGTCCCATGGTGTTTATACTTGCCTTTCTTATTCTTATTCTTTTGCCTTTCTTAAAGGTGCAGTAGGCAAGATTTTTTCAATATAATTTTGGCATTTTATTACATTTATTCATTATATTCCAGCAGCTATCAATAAATCAACCGAAAAAATCCGGTTTCTGTGAGTGTCCTGGACTCTGTATTAGGCTATTAAAAAATTTTACCCCGGTCCAACCAATCAGGGCAAGCTGTGTAGCTACTAATCAGGGCAACTATCTACACGCAAAAGATCCTCCCCGTAGAATAAACAGGAATAAACCCCTCCCTGTCTGCCTGTCTCCGCGTGTGCACTGGAGCGTAATTTGGTGGGAGGGGTTTAGGAGAGAGATAGGAGGGAGGAGAGCAAAAGGGGGAAGTCTTTTTGCCTTGTATAACTTGCCTACTGCAGCTTTAAATGTTTGTCTGCATGATGCCTCTGGTGTGTGACAAGTTTTCTTGGCTGTACTAGCTGTTGTATCAATGGCAGCCAGTACTAAGGTAAATTATTTTTGAGCCGGTGTTTATTGGAGACTGGTGTTCATTTGTATTTGCAAAAATATGACTCCCCTCCCAGCGTTTATAAGAGACCAGCACTTATTTGTGGCGTTAATTGGAAGTTTTACAGTATGTGTGTTTGTTTGTATCGGTGTACGCATGTCTCTCTCTAGAAGTAATCTTATCTTATGGTCAATACATTTATACAGTACCAGTCAAAAGTTTGGACACACCTACGGTTTTTTTCCATTATTTTTACTGTTTTCCACATTTTGGAATAGTAAAGACATCAAAACTATGAGATAACACAAATTAAATTATGCAAAAACCAAAAAAGGGTTAAACAAATAAAAAAAAGTCTTATATTTTACATTCTTCAAAGTAGCCACCCTTTGCCTTGATAACGGCTTTGCACATTCTTGCCATTCTCTCAAACAACTTCTGTGGCAAACAGGTATTCCACAGGTAAAAAGGTGATGCCATCATGACTGTATAAAAGGATATCAAAAGACTCCTGATATCTTATTTCCAGGTACTCTTAGAAGCGAAGGGTCATAAAGGGTCTGACGTATCAAACAAGCCTTAAACCATCACTCTGCTGCCACTTGAAGGATCACTTGAAGGGTTGTTTCTCCTGACAAATGTTCCTATTGAACTCTATGGAAAAATAAGTCAGGAGAAGAAACCCTTCAAGTTATCCATCCATATCTACTGTATTTCTGGCAGCAGAGTGATGGTTTAAGGCTTGTTTGATACCTCAGACCCTTGATGACTTAGAGCCATTTAGCCAACCATGTGTTCCACACTGTTCCAGTGTAATTTAAAGCTAAATCTAGTCCCACCCCCCAATTCCCATAGAGATCCATTCAAATGCAGAGGTTATAGTATCGCTTCTAAGAGTACCTGGAAATAAGATATCAGGAGTCTTTTGATATCGTTTTATACAGTCATGATGGCATCACCTTTTTACCTGTGGAATACCTGTTTACCACAGAAGTTGTTTGAGAGAATGGCAAGAATGTGCAAAGCTGTTATTAAGGCAAAGTGTGGCTACTTTGAAGAATCTAAAATATAAGACTTTTTTTTATTTGTTTAACCCTTTTTTGGTTTTTGCATAATTTAATTTGTGTTATCTCATAGTTTTGATGTTTTTACTATTCCAAAATGTGGAAAACAGTAAAAATAATGGAAAAAAAACTTCTATGAGTAGGTGTGTCCAAACTTTTGACTGGTACTGTATGTATTATCAGTTACTCATAACAAAACAATACAAAAATAACTGATATCTCAACAAAAAACGTTTTTAACATACAAAAATGCCAAGTTACATACAAAGCATTGTCTATAAGTCATATATAAAACTAGCAAAATATAGGCCTGCTGTTACAACTATTCATATCAAAAAGAGGCCATGTTACCACAAACAATATTGGCTACCTTACCCTGGCTCACACAAATTAAACAAGCTCTACTCCAAAGCAATGCTACCCAATGTTTCCTAAATTATTGCATGTAACTTGGCCATGTTTTTTCATCTTACCATCTGAAAAGAATGTCATCATTCAAGCTTTGTGAGGAATTATGACATTATTGACATTCTTCTGTCCAAGAAGACACTGGGCATCACACATAGCAAAAAATACAAAATAGTGCAAGCGGGGAGAATCGGGGTTGTACAATATGTAAGAACCTACCGACGCTGAATTTGAGAGTGAAGAAATTCCACAACCAGATAACCCGCATTCTCTAGCTTCACAGGTGGTGACGGAATTGTGGGGTTCAAGATACTAAGTTTCCATGTAATAACAAACCACACTTCTTAACTTTGTTATAATAGAATAGAATAGAATAACTTTTATTTTCCCGGCCCTGGTTTTTGTTCCGTCCAAACCAATAACTACATAACTGGATTAATTTTAATTAACCAGGGGGGTATTGTAATGTTCCGCTCCCTTCCTGTCCGTTTTCCGTGTTTTCCTGTTTTCCCTCCGTGTCATGTTGGATCCCTTTGTCCGTGTTTTCCCCGCTGCTGCGGACTAGGCGTGTCCTTCCCTGTCTTGTTCGTCTGGTTGTTTTGTCCTACTTCCGCCTTTCACTCCCTCCCCCTCGTTGCATGCATTGCCTCACCTGGTGTCTTGCAATCACTCCCGGTTTATGTTCACACCTGTACCGTATTTAGTCCTGTCAGTTAGCTCACTATATAGTCTTTCGGCTGGCTGCCAGTCGGCGCCAGTTCGTTAACTATCGTCACTTGGTGTTAGTGCTCGACTCGTTATCTGGTCTCCCTGCGTGAACTATTCGCTTAGTTGTGGAATGTGTTTCCCGTGCAGCTTAAGTTCTTCGCAAAACTACGGATTGGTAGTTTACCTCCCGCACAATTTCCTGTCATTTGGTGTAGCTAACCTGTTTCCCTTCTCCTCCATCTAACCCTGCACCCATTCTCCCGTGGCAGTGTTCGTTTTCCCCGTGTTCGTTGTGTGTGTTGCGGTACCTCCACCTCCAGCGCGTGTAGGCTCCGGGGTGATTCGTTACCTGGCTACCCTCCAGTTGTTCCTGTCCGACCGAAGAAACCACCCAGTTCTTCGGCGCCGGCTCCTGGAGCTCTGGAGACAGTCAGCTACTTACGGACCTACCGCAGCTGCGCCACATCACTCTGTCCTGCCGTGCTACATCAAGCCACCTGACTTCCAAACCCGGCACCTCCGTGAGAACCTCCCGGTCTTTCCCGTGCCTTCCCTTGCACTAACCCCCCTCTGTTGTTTTGTTTCTCTGTACCGGTGCAGTCAGTCCGGTCCAGTTCCTGCCCTGCCGTAGTGAGTCGCTCCCCTGCCAGTTCCAGTCCAGTCCAGGCGTGAGTTGTACAAACTACTCGCTCAAGGTCCAGTTCCGGTTTGGAACATTCCGTTTCATACACGGATTCCTGTGTGGACCTCCCGTTCCAGTCCAGTCCAGTTCCGGTTTGGAACATTCCGTTCCAGAACCCGATTCCCGTGTGGACCTCCCGGTCCAGTTCAGTCCAGTCCAGTTCCGGTTTGGAACATTCCGTTCCAGTACCCGATTCCCGTGTGGACCTCCCGGTCCAGTTCCAGTCCAGTCCAGTTCCGGTTCGGAACATTCCGTTCCTGAGCCAGATTCCCGTGTGGACCACCCGGTCCAGTTCCAGTCCAGTCCAGTTCCGGTTTGGAACAGTCCGTTCCAGATCCTCCAGTCCAGCTCCGGCTTGGAGCAGCCCGCCCCGGGCTTCCAGGCGCAAGACCTCTGTACATTCTGTGTTTGCCTTTCCTGTACAGTGTTGGGACTACCCCAACACTTAATTTATTAAAAACACCCCTTTGTGAAATCTGTCTCCTGGTCGTTGCACTTGGGTTCGTCCCGTAACAGATACGTAACAGAACGACCTGGCCAAAAACATGGACCCAGCCGACCTGGAGCAGATTCGGCACGCCTTCTCCTGCCAAACTGCGGTCAGCGACCAACAGGGCCGTCGTTTGGACGACGTGTTGGAAGTACTGAGGGGCATCACGGAACAAGTGACGCAGCTGTCTCTTCACCAGCCGCTTCCGCGTATTCCATTGGGCTCTACACCGCCCGTACCGGATCCTCCGGCGGACCCTCCTGTGTCCACTTCATTTCGTGAGCCTCGCGTACAACATCCTGAGTTATTCCGCGGGGAATTGGGGAAATGTCGCAAATTTCTTATGAAATGCGACATTGTCTTCCGGATGCAGCCCTCCTCCTTCGCCTCCGACCCATGTAAGATCGCGTTCATTATGAGCAGCCTGGGAGGAGGTGCCCTGGAGTGGGCTACATCCATCTGGGATAGCCAAGCCGCGCTCTGCAACAACTTCGCTGCCTTCACCGCCGAGATGCGGCGCGTGTTTGACCACCCTACCTGTGGGCGAGATGCAACTCAGCGCCTACTTCAGGTCCGTCAAGGGAGTCGTAGCGTCGCGGAGATGGCCATCCAATTTCGTACCCTCGCCGCGGAGTCCGGATGGAACGACACCGCCCTTCAGGGGGCTTTCCGCCAGGCACTCAGCGAGGAGCTTAAAGACCAACTAGCCACCCGTGAGGAATCCACCTCCCTCAATAGCCTGATTAGCCTGGCCATAGCAGTCGACAACCGTCTTCGTATCCGGGCCCGTGAGCGTGGGGGGAATCCCGGTCACCTTCCTCACATACGCTCTCACCCTTCTGCTTCTGGATCCAGGGCGGCGTCTGGGGTCTCCGAAGAGGAGCCCATGCAACTGGGCAGAGTTGCGGTCAACTCTGCAGAGCGCCAACGTCGCCTGCGATCCAGGTCTTGCTTCTATTGTGGCAAACCTGGCCACCAGATCGCCTCATGTCCCATCCGCCCAAAAGAATAGGCTCGCCAGTTAAACTGGGCGTACTGACGAGCCCTATCATACCCTGCCATGCAGCCCAGAATCGCCTGGTTTTCAAGGCCACTCTCCTGTGGAGGGACAAGTCCGAAGTCTCGTCGGCCCTCATCGACTCTGGAGCCGACGCCAACTTCATGGACACCACCTTCGCCCAGAGGGCCGGCATCCCCACGGAGCTTCTACCCTCTCCCATTACTGCCTTCGCCTTAGACGGTCGGAGTCTGGGGTTAGTGACCCACTCCACCGTTCCCTTACAGCTCGTCCTTTCCGGCAATCATCGGGAGAGCATTCAACTCCTCCTCATCAATTCTAAACAATCAGCCATAGTTTTAGGGCAGACCTGGCTCCGTCTCCATAACCCGCACATCGACTGGCAGGGCGGACGCATCCTGGCGTGGAGTGGCCACTGCCTGGCTAGCTGTCTCCGCTCCGCTCTTCCCCCTCCGGGGTCCAAGAATCCCAGCACCAACCTACCCGAACCCGATATGTCCACCGTTCCCAAGCAATATCACGACCTCGGTCGCACCTTTTCGAAATCACGTGCTCTGTCCCTACCTCCTCACCGCCCTTACGATTGTTGTATTGATCTGCTGGCGGGAGCCAAACTTCCGTCCGGCCGTCTCTACAGTCTGTCGGGACCAGAGAAACTCGCCATGGAGGAGTATATCCATGAGTCCCTCGCCTCGGGCATCATCCGTCCCTCCTCTTCTCCGGTTGGTGCTGGGTTCTTTTTTGTAGGGAAAAAGGACGGCTCACTACGGCCCTGCATCGACTACCGGGGACTCAATTCCATCACCATCCGCAACAAATATCCTCTCCCCCTCATTAACACTGCTTTTGAACCCCTCTCGCAGGCCGTCATTTTTACCAAGCTCGACCTCCGTAATGCGTACCACTTGGTGCGCATACGGGAGGGGGATGAGTGGAAGACTGCCTTCAATACCCCGTTGGGCCACTATGAGTACCTGGTGGTTCCTTTCGGCCTTACTAACGCCCCGGCAGTCTTCCAGGGCATGGTGAATGACGTACTGCGAGACCTATTGGGTAAGACTGTTTTTGTTTACATTGACGACATTTTGATTTTTTCTAAGTCCCCTCAGGAGCACATTCTCCATGTCCGGGAGGTTCTCCAGCGGCTCCTCGAGAACCAGCTCTTCGTCAAGGCGGAGAAGTGCTCCTTCCACGTCTCTTCAGTCCCGTTCCTCGGCTTCATTATTGAGGAGGGCAGTATCCGGGCGGATCCGGTCAAAGTCAAGGCGGTGACGGAATGGCCCCAACCCACCTCTCGTAAGCACCTACAACAATTCCTTGGTTTTGCTAATTTCTATCGTCGTTTTATCCGTAATTACAGTGTCATTGCTGCCCCCCTTACCAAACTTACCTCCACTGCTTTTTCTTTCTGTTGGAACTCCGAAGCCCAGCGTGCTTTTGAACAGCTCAAAACACGGTTTTCCTCAGCCCCTATTCTTTGCCACCCTGATCCCTCCCGCCAATTTACGATTGAGGTGGATGCCTCCGACACCGGCGTGGGGGCCATTCTGTCCCAACGTGCCGCCTTGGACAACAAACTCCATCCCTGTGCCTTTTTCTCCCGGAGGCTGTCCTCCGCTGAGCGAAATTATGATGTCGGGGATCGGGAGCTTCTTGCCATTAAGCTGGCTCTTGAGGAGTGGCGCCACTGGCTGGAGGGGGCAGGTACCCCCTTTGTTGTTTTAACTGACCACCAAAATTTAATTTATTTAAGGTCTGCTAAGAGGCTGAATGCTAGACAGGCTAGGTGGTCACTTTTCTTTGCCCGGTTCAATTTTTCGTTATCCTATCGCCCCGGTTCCCGCAATATTAAGGCGGATGCCTTATCCCGTGTGTTTTCCCTTCCCTCCAGTCCTGCTGACCCCGAACCCATTCTTCCAGCGTCCTGTATGGTGGCTGCGGTCTCCTGGAGGATTGAGGAGATCGTGAGGTCCGCCCAGACTTCCCACCCTGACCCCCGTAATAACCCTAACCCCTCCCTGTTTGTTCCCGACTCCGTCCGCTCCCAGGTCCTTGAGTGGGTTCACGCCTCCTGCCTGGCGTGTCACCCAGGTGTTGCCAGAACGACCACCCTCGTCAGGAGGAGCTTTTGGTGGCCCACCCTCAAGGAGGATACCCGTGCTTTTGTCCTGGCCTGCCCAGTATGCGCCAGGAGCAAGGCTTCCCACCAGCCTCCCTCTGGTCGTCTCCTTCCCCTCCCTGTCCCGGGCCGTCCTTGGAGCCACATTGGGGTGGATTTTGTAACCGGTCTGCCGTTGTCAGAGGGCAACTCTGTCATTCTGACAATTGTGGATCGGTTCTCCAAGGCGGTTCACTTCATTCCCCTCCCCAAGCTCCCGTCCGCCCTCGAAACGGCGGAGCTCCTGGTGGTACATGTGGTCAGGCTGCACGGGATCCCATCCGATATTGTGTCGGATCGTGGGCCCCAATTCTCCTCCCAGGTCTGGAAGGCGTTCTGTGTAGCCCTGGGGGCCTCGGCCAGTCTGTCGTCTGGCTTCCATCCCCAGTCGAACGGCCAGGCAGAGAGGGCGAACCAGGACCTGGGGGCCGCCCTGCGGTGCGTCACGGCTCGCAATCCCGCCTCCTGGAGCCGTTTCCTCCCCTGGGTGGAGTACTCTCACAACTCCCTTAAGAGTACCTCCACCGGGTTATCCCCTTTCGAGTGCTCGTTAGGGTACCAACCCCCTCTCCTGTCGGTCCAGGAGGCCGAGGTAGCAGTCCCCTCTGTCAAAGCCCACATCCTCAAATGCAAGCGCATTTGGAGGCTTGCACGCACCGCACTCCTACGTTCCAATTCCCGGTCACAGCGTCTGGCGGACCTGCACAGGACCGCAGCCCCCAAGTACAGGGCCGGTCAGCAGGTCTGGCTGTCCACGTCCAACATTTCCCTTCCCTCCTCCTCTAAAAAACTTCGGCCCCGGTTCATTGGTCCCTTCCTTGTTGTATGTCTTGTCAACCCAGTTTCCGTCAAACTCTCCCTCCCTGCCTCCCTCAAAGTTTACCCCGTTTTTCATGTTTCCCAAATGAAGCCTGTCGCCTCCAGCCCCCTCAGTGCCCCTACCCTCCCTCCTCCACCTGTCCGGGTCATCAACAACGCCCCGGCCTACACGGTGGACCGCATCATCGACATCCGCCGTAAGGGTCGGGGTTTCCAATACCTCGTGGACTGGGAGGGGTATGGTCCTGAGGAGCGGTCATGGCTCCACAGGGGCCTCATCCTGGATCAATCACTGATCCAGGATTTCCACAGTCGCTTCCCATCCAAGACCAGGCCGCCAGGTACGCCAGGTGGCGTACGTTGAGGGGGGGGTACTGTAATGTTCCGCTCCCTTCCTGTCCGTTTTCCGTGTTTTCCTGTTTTCCCTCCGTGTCATGTTGGATCCCTTTGTCCGTGTTTTCCCCGCTGCTGCGGACTAGGCGTGTCCTTCCCTGTCTTGTTCGTCTGGTTGTTTTGTCCTACTTCCGCCTTTCACTCCCTCCCCCTCGTTGCATGCATTGCCTCACCTGGTGTCTTGCAATCACTCCCGGTTTATGTTCACACCTGTACCGTATTTAGTCCTGTCAGTTAGCTCACTATATAGTCTTTCGGCTGGCTGCCAGTCGGCGCCAGTTCGTTAACTATCGTCACTTGGTGTTAGTGCTCGACTCGTTATCTGGTCTCCCTGCGTGAACTATTCGCTTAGTTGTGGAATGTGTTTCCCGTGCAGCTTAAGTTCTTCGCAAAACTACGGATTGGTAGTTTACCTCCCGCACAATTTCCTGTCATTTGGTGTAGCTAACCTGTTTCCCTTCTCCTCCATCTAACCCTGCACCCATTCTCCCGTGGCAGTGTTCGTTTTCCCCGTGTTCGTTGTGTGTGTTGCGGTACCTCCACCTCCAGCGCGTGTAGGCTCCGGGGTGATTCGTTACCTGGCTACCCTCCAGTTGTTCCTGTCCGACCGAAGAAACCACCCAGTTCTTCGGCGCCGGCTCCTGGAGCTCTGGAGACAGTCAGCTACTTACGGACCTACCGCAGCTGCGCCACATCACTCTGTCCTGCCGTGCTACATCAAGCCACCTGACTTCCAAACCCGGCACCTCCGTGAGAACCTCCCGGTCTTTCCCGTGCCTTCCCTTGCACTAACCCCCCTCTGTTGTTTTGTTTCTCTGTACCGGTGCAGTCAGTCCGGTCCAGTTCCTGCCCTGCCGTAGTGAGTCGCTCCCCTGCCAGTTCCAGTCCAGTCCAGGCGTGAGTTGTACAAACTACTCGCTCAAGGTCCAGTTCCGGTTTGGAACATTCCGTTTCATACACGGATTCCTGTGTGGACCTCCCGTTCCAGTCCAGTCCAGTTCCGGTTTGGAACATTCCGTTCCAGAACCCGATTCCCGTGTGGACCTCCCGGTCCAGTTCCAGTCCAGTCCAGTTCCGGTTTGGAACATTCCGTTCCAGTACCCGATTCCCGTGTGGACCTCCCGGTCCAGTTCCAGTCCAGTCCAGTTCCGGTTCGGAACATTCCGTTCCTGAGCCAGATTCCCGTGTGGACCACCCGGTCCAGTTCCAGTCCAGTCCAGTTCCGGTTTGGAACAGTCCGTTCCAGATCCTCCAGTCCAGCTCCGGCTTGGAGCAGCCCGCCCCGGGCTTCCAGGCGCAAGACCTCTGTACATTCTGTGTTTGCCTTTCCTGTACAGTGTTGGGACTACCCCAACACTTAATTTATTAAAAACACCCCTTTGTGAAATCTGTCTCCTGGTCGTTGCACTTGGGTTCGTCCCGTAACAGATACGTAACAGGTATACTACGAAGCAGGATTACTTAGTTAGCTGGATTACTGTACTAAGTAATTACCTGGGAGAAAACCAGGGCCGGGTGTAGATTCAATGTCCTGGGCCATGTACATCTTTGAGTCAACTTCATCAAAAAGCTTTTGAGTGGGAAGGTTTTTCTCACAAATGGGGGCATTTAAAATACCAGGATGAACCCCTTATTTCCAGGGTTTTGTTGAGGGAATTCAGGAGCACACTCATCTGCACAACTGTGCACTCATCCGACAATTTCAGTAAGTAACCCGGAAGTAAAAACGTAAAAGACATAGCGCGTATATGCATATCTATGGTACAAGAGCGGGTCATATTATGAACTACTCTCTTTATTTTTGTTAATTCATAATCTACACTTTGTAACCATCATCATTATGTAAACTGATTGATATTCTCAATAAAAATTCTTTTTTTTTTACAAAAAATATCACTCACTAGTTTGGAAAGAGTTTTGCGGGATTTCTTCCACACACTGCTTGCAAAGTCAGGGGACATGGCACATAGGGACAGGGAACAGGAGTCGTATTCAGTCAATTAGGTGCTTTTCTTGTTTATAGAAATTATTTACCCTCTTAAGCCACATTATGTCAGAAATAGGTATGCATATGTAGAATAAAAGTCCCATGTTCACATTGTTGATTGTGCTATATTACAAACACTGTTCAAATTAAAGACTGAGGTGAATCAACAGGCTCTTAATTAGTGAAAGTGTGGACACGACCTAAAACTAACCATTTGGTATATGAAGAATGCAATGAGAAAGCAAAGATAACAAGTCAACCATAAACTTGCATTGTGTTAATAAGGTTAAGGAAAAAATTACAAGAGAACTTAAACACATGTTTTCACCAACCTAATTAAAAACGTATTGATTAATTTCAGTCTTTAATTTGATCAGTTAAAACTTTTTATTGCCTCTTTTATGTAATTGTTTGCAATGTAGCACAATGTTAACATGGGAAGTTTATTCTACATCAGGGGTTCCCAAACCGGTCCTGGGGGACCCCTGTGTATGCTGGTTTTCGTTGCAACCACACTTGCAATCCCAGAATTTTAACAAGCTGTTAATTTTTCTTAATTAGGTGCTTGTCATGTTTGGAGGAATTATTCACCATCTTAAGCCACATTATATCAGAAATAGCTATGGATGCCATGTAGAATAAACTCCCCATGTTCACATTGTGCTTATTGTGCTATATTATTTAAAAAAGATAAGAGAATTATTTAACAGATCCATTTAAAAACTGATTTGAATCAATAGGCTCCTAATTGGTGAAAGTGTGGACACATGGCCACTAAAACTAACCATTTGGTAGATAATAAAGAATTCAAACACAAAGCAAATGATAACGAGCCAAACCTGCATTGTGTTAATATGCTTAAAGAAAAAATTGAGTTAAACACATGTGTTCAACAACCTAATTAGGAGCCTATTGATTCACTTCACTCTTTAATTTGAGTGAAAATACATTATTTTGTAACCTCTTTTTATGTAATTGTTGCAATATAGCACAATAAGCACAACGTGAACATGGGGAGTTTGTTCTACATGGCATGCATAGCTATTTCTGAGATAATGAGTCTTAAGAGGGCGAATAATTCCTCCAAACATGAAAAGCACCTAATTAAGAAAAATTAACAGCTTGTTAAAATTCTGGGATTGCAACTGTGGTTGCAACAAAAACCAGCATACACAGGGGTCCCCCAGGACCGGTTTGGGAACCCCATGACATGCATAGCTATTTCTGGCATAATGTGGATTAAGAGGGTAAATAATTTCTCTAAACATGAAAAATACCTAATTAAGAAAAATTAACAGTTTGTTAATATTCTGGGATTGCAATTGTGGTTGGAACCAAAGCCAACATATACAGGGACCCCTAGGACCGAAGTTGGGAACCAATGAACCCTGTTCCTGGAGATCTAGCTAGTGTCCCGTAGGTTTTCACTCCAACCTCAACAAAGCACACCTCATTCAACAGTTAGAGATCTTGTTGAGCTGCTAATTAGTAGAATCAGGTGTGCCAAATTCGGGTTGAAATGAAAACCTACAGGACGGCAGATCTCCAGGAACAGGGTTGAGGACAACTGATATAGCGTCCACATGTTTAATTAACAGGATCCCATACGCCCCACCCCAACTGCACTGCTGGATATCTGCAAGCTGGATATCCACAAATTGGATATCAGGGATATCAGGATATGGAATAAATCTTGGGTGCGTCCCAATACTAGAAAAATGTGCCTTCCCTTCCTCCACTACCACCTCCTCTCCTCTGTGCCCCGGAAACGGATCTTTCTGTTTTAATCTAATGCTGCAGATTACATCTTAATTACGTACTAATGGTCACATATTAATTAATGTCTCGAGGCAAACCGCAGTGTCAGGTACATTATATACTGTACATGCAACTACTTGTACTCAAAACGTTCAGGCAGTTTTGCACACTTCCAGGTAGGAGAGGAATGGTAGTGGGGGAGTGGATGAAAGGAGGTGGGGAGTGAAGAATATTAGGACGCAGGCAGCCCTTCACTCAGCTTGCCATACCTGAAAGGGGTGGAGGGTAGATTACTCTCCTCTCTCGCTGGTAAATAGTTTGCATTAGGCACACAGTCAAGCGCCAATCCTTAAAAGTTATGGCAAATTCTAAGACGAGAGTACCCTTGTGTGTGTGTCTCGCGCTCCCATGCGCACTTGGGATAATCGTGTCTTCTATCATTGCTATTTTTACCAGCCACAGGTGTTCCGATGGTGATTTCATGCACGCCGCAGTTTCGGCTGACTCAGAAACATGCTCGAAAATCGGAAGGTAAGTTAAGGCAGTCTATCCTCTCCGCTTATGCCATAGGCTTCCGTAGGATATGCAACAGTGCTTCTGACTGCAGTTTCCATTCCCCAAAAACGTATTGGCGAAAATAAGTTTGATGTATTAACAGATGATATTGAAACTTTGTTTTAAACTACTTTTTAAAAACGTGATTGTCTCCATTTTTGTGTTAAATACAGAGATACAGACCTACTGCTTCTAAAAGTAAAGAGTGCATTGTATACGTTCTCAGCAGTGAGAAACTAAACGTTAAATTCTGTAACGTTAGGCCAGATTTTACTTAGTCGTTCGAATAAACGGCTATCGGGAAGTTCCTTAGTAGAGGTAGGCCTATTCTGGGGGCAATTGTAACAGGGGGCAATTGCAACACCATAAAATTGCACCAATCTGAAACAAGCTAGAGCTGAGATTCTATCCTGCAAGCTAGCTAGTTTCATGTGTTCAGGGTTTGGGGTAGTTGTAACAAAAAACTGTTACAATTGACCCCTGTTACAATTGCCCCCAGAATACTCTATGCCGCCGATATCACGATGCTTCTCTGGCAAACGTCTGATTATTAATTTTTAAAAAATCGAATTGTTCTGACTATAAACAAAGTTGCGAATGAGATAAAAACATATATAAAATAAAAAGATTCCTCCTTAAAAAAAGGAAATTGTCTACAAAGGAATTGGCTACCAGGGGTGGATTCCAATCGCTTATTTTATCCGTCCTCTTCTCCTCTGACCCGGAAATCGGACATTCCAAACCGCTAAATGCTACTCGGAGGAGCAAGGAGGGAGGAACGACGAAGCACCCAGAGGATGCTTCAGTGAAGAAACCTTTGCCAGGCATTATGGCACCAAGTGTAGCCTTTGCAGAAGCCTTTTCTCGGAACACGTGACGTGTGTAAATTATCCACCACTCTCCACATCTGCCATGTCGCAGGCACACCCCTACACAAATGCAATTTTACCGTTCCTTTCCATTTATCATAAAGCGCTAATCCATAATGACTCATTCTTTATAACTAAAAAAAAACACGTTTATTCATGGAAAAATAAGTTAAAATGCATTATAGTTACACACGTGAGCATAATATGACGCTAACGCTTGATTGAGCAAGGACGTTCCATTTGCCAATGCATGTTGCCTCGTTTCCTCCATCCTCGTATCTGATCCTTGCATCCTTTCCTCGCATCCTCCATTGGGCGGAGCTAAGGAGCGAGGAAAGGATGCAAGGAGTAAAAATAAGCGATTGGAATGAATGGGCCAAAATTCCAGCAACATATTACGAGAAGCTTGTGGAAGGCTACCCGCAACGTTTGACAAGTTAAACAATTTAAAGGCAATGCTACCTAATACTAACAGGGTGTATGTAAACTTCTGACCCACTGGGAATGTGATGAAAGAAATAAAAGCTGAAATAAATAATTCTCTCTACTATTATTCTGACATTTCACATTCTTAAAATACAGTTGTGATCCTAACTGACCTAAGACAGGGAATGTTTACTAGATTAAATGTCAGGAATTGTGGAAAAACTGAGTTTAAATGGATTTGGCTAAGGTGTATGTAAGCTTTCAACTTTACGTAAAAGCAAAAAAATAATGAAAAAAAATGGTAAGTTGCAGGAGTGTGTGCTGTCACATTTTAATAATTGCCATGGTAGAACACAAATGAAACAAATACCAATGAGAAATGTGTGTCCTATGATTTTAAATGTAATTACATACTTTTTAGCCTTTTTGCCCATGGAAATGAAAATAAATTCTGTTTGAACGCTGTGTTCCCACAACCAGAGCTTACAGCAGCTGGCTGGTTTCAGTGTATGGGCATCTTACCATGTTCTGTCTTGGTTATTTGGCCTTTTTCTGCAATAATTTGTTCCCAGATTTTTTTGTCTGATAAAATGAGTAGGCAACACATGTCAAATTAGATTTACATTTTTTTTTCTAATTCTAAAAATTATTTCTGTTTCCCTAAGAAGGTGTCTAGCCTGTTACGTACTCTGGGATGACTTGGTGCAAACTACCTGTATTTAAACTAGGCTGTCATGTCTTCATACATTTCTGATTTAGATCAGTGTAACCTGAGCAGATGCATGGTTTCAGTGGATCATTATTTGTTTTTTAGCATGTTTTAGTCGCTTTTTAATTAAACTCACATTGCACTTGATGTCCTTGTGGGATCCCCATAGGCACTAGATAAGCACAATCCAACTAATAATCATAAGAAAAAGAGAACAATATGTATCTGAAGAAGAGTCATAGCTGTTATACTAGATCTGGGATTTATGTGCTATGAAAAAAAAAAAATTCCTCAATAGTATCATTTACAGTTCGTCTAACCCAGTGTTTCTAGCCCTGGTCCTGGAGGGCCGCAGGGTATGCTGGTTTTCGTTGTTACTCGGTACTTAATTGATCAATTAAAGCAGCCAATAACACAGTTAATTCACCACACCTGGTTTCTTGGGTCTGAATTGGTTTGCCGATATTAAGGCGAAAGCAAAAACCAGCATATCCTGCGGCCCTCCGGGACCAGGGTTGGGAAATACTGGTCTAACCTGGTGAACGTTGTATTTTTCTTTCCTGGTTTAGAGGCATCCTGCAGCGCGGGGGTTCAGCAGTAGATGGCGCCATTGCCACACTGTTGTGCACCACGCTTATCAATCCACAGAGCATGGGCCTTGGAGGCGGGTCTATATTCACTGTGCGGGAGAGAAATGGTACGGACACATCAAGGTCTCCTGTGCCAGCCCATGTCCCACTGCATGTCTCCTCCTGTATGTGAGCGCGTTTTCTTTATCACAATACTATCAAATATTAGCTGTATTGCTTGGGGTTAATAAAGCCAGGTAAGGTCAGACAAAGACGGTGACGTACGTATGCGTCAACATGATCAGTGCCAGACCGCCATGTATGCAAACGGAGCTGCGTAGTTCCAGTTTGGCACTAATGTGTGGTTATGTCTGTCTTACCCCGCTGGTTATTAAGGCTGGTGTAACCGTATAGAAAGAGAGAAGCTTACTTTACTCAGAAGTCCAAGGTGAGATTTGAACCCCGCTCCTCTCACTCGTAAGCGAACGCGTTACCAATCAGCTAAAGACGACATCGCCGATAGCTAAGGATAACGTCGTTATTTTGAGTTGCGTCGCCAGAGAGTATTGTCACGGTAACCTGCTACCAGGCCTTCGCTTTACTGCACCTCACTGTGCTTACTAGCGAACTAGCCGAGCTACACCCGTTACACTGGGTTATTTCACAAGGCAGGATTACGGAGTTAGCTGGATAACTGCGCAGAGTAAAACCCGGAACCCTCCAAAAGCTGGAACATGGACTGAAGTAAAAAGAGCTGTTCTGGATTTCATTCAGTACGGCTATTCAGCTAACTCAGTAATCCTGCTTTGTGAAATACCCCTCCTGGTGTTACATCTGCACTCTTTACCTCTCATTTTCCATTTCTGAGCTTCCCCACTATGCAAATATTACCCGGCAGCATTATGTTATGTATGTACATACATTTGTGTGTACAGAATGTGTAGGCTTTTTTGTGTACAGGCCAAAGTTTGACTGGAACTAAGTAAATGTAGTTTTGTGTGCATTAAAGGCTATGAATCATTTTGCTTTCCACACACCTTTTATCCAACTAAGTTGAATGCATTTTCTCACATTCTCTTGCCGAACTAGTTGTATGTGTAAAATATTACTTAGATGTACTAACACACTAGTAATAAGACATTATAGCAATGTAGAAGGCTGCAGGCGCAAAGACGATGAATAAATTGATAATTTCCTATCAATGATCCTTTATGGCCTTTGCTTAAATATTACAACAGTGTTGACCTTAATTTATTGCAGAGCTGTCCAATCACGGGCTGGCATAGCTACATTTGTTTTGGTATAGCCAAGTACTAAAAAAAACAGATTCTATTTGATGAACTAGTCATGGTCGTGGTTTTAAATCAAGACTGTGATTATTTCAATCGGGCGTTTTGGTGCCATAATGCCTGGCATTTATATAGCGCCTTTCTCGATACTCAAAGCGCTTTACAATGATGAGGGGGAAACTCGCCTCAACCACCACCAATGTGTAGCACCCACCTGGGTGATGCAACGGCAGCCATTTTGCGCTAGAATGCTCACCACCCATCAGCTGAGGTGGAGAGGGAGAGAATAATTTTTTAGCCAATTAAACTGGGGGATGATTAGGTGGCAGATTGAATGAGCCTGGGTTGGGTTGGGAGTTTAGCCAGGACACCGGGGAAACCCCTACACTTTACGATAAGCGTCTGTTTTAATAATTCAGAATTTCTACAAATTTTTTTCCCCCCAGGCAAGGTCAAGGTTATCAATTCAAGAGAGACTGTCCCAAGGGTGTTTAAACCTGACTTGATGGAAGAATGCTCATCACCCCAACTAATAAGAGGTACAGGAAATGAAATGATGCTGATCTTATTCACAATCCCTCAATGGCATCGTCTCACCCCCCCTGTTGTATGGTGGTTTCCTTCAGGCCAAAATCTCAATTAGGTGTGAAGCAGTTAGTTTTTAATACTGATCTGGAATTGACGTTGCTTTCATTTCTGCCGTTTCTACTTTGGTACACACAAGGATTGTAGAAAATGTGTTTTTCTAATAGTAGGACACCAGTAAAGTTGTTTCTGTAAGTCAGCCTCATTTATTGGAGCCCTTATAACCGAAAACTGACAGTGATTTATCCAATGGGGCCAATAATTCATTGAACCACCAATTGCATGCAATTGCAACAGCTGCCCAGAACCTGTTCAAGGGGCAGCTATAAACATAAATATTTTTAATTGGTGATTACAGATCTGAATATCTCTAATTTATAGCAGATTAAAGCGAGGAGTCAGATGCACAGCTCACCCAAGCAACCTTAATTTGTTTAGTGACCAGCCAAAATGAAAGGCTTGCATACATCAAAATAACCCACGTGTCCTAGAATATATATCATGTGATACTGTACTTGCCTGATTATACCATGCATACATTACCAATATATACCTACCATTAGATGGGCTGTTACCAATACGCATGTACTGCAACTTAAATGAGCCATCTGATTGATGTGTGTGATTGATTGTTTCTGTTTGTTGTGGTTGCATTGTACAGTGTTACTGCATTCCTCTGAGGGTAGAAAAGTTGGACTGTGTACTGATTATTCTTCTTGGAAAGGATTCTGGTTTTCTCTAAGTGTTAAACCAGCTTGAAGACATTCTTGTAAAATTGGCTCTGTTTGAGTTGGAACTGATCACAATCACAGATCAAAATAAACCCTGAGTGAAGTTGTTTATTGTGTGTGTGTGTGTGTGTACATATGCAATTATATGGCGGCATACATTTAAATGCTAATCCTAATGTGTAACAGAAAAATGTTCAAGAGACGCGATAGACATACAGTATATATGTGTGTAATTTATCTGTTAAATAAATTTAGCGTAATTTATTTGAACTTTCACTGCACTTGATGTGGCTATGACTGACAAATCGCTGCTGACCATTCGCTAAACAAGGTGGCAGACCGCCTGCCGGTGGAAAAGTCTGAAAGTTACATGTATATTCTAGTAAAGATATCTGCTTTATTTAAAATCTAGTATGCATTGTTGATTCACCCTGAGATTAGCTAACTAAACCCCATTCTCATAACTTGTCAGAATTATAAAATACCCGTTTGTTATAAAGTTAGCTGCAGAAGCTTTCTGGGTGACGCCAATGACCACCTGCCCTCCCCTGAGTGAAAACATTCTTTTAAATTTGACATTGTGGAGTAGTATAGTATATACTGTAATGTAGTACTGTCCTTTCAGCCAGCGGTACTTTCATTTTGTTGTACCTGAGTGGCTGGAACGCGTCTCTTTGTCGCCCTGTGCAGAGAGCGAGTGGATCGGTGTCCCTGGGGAGATCCGTGGGTATGAGGAGGCGCACAGACTCTATGGGAGGCTGCCGTGGGAGGAACTCTTCCTGCCCTCAATACAATTGGCCCGGGAGGGCGTCCCCATGTGCCCCGCCCTGAGCCGTCTTCTGCATCTGAAACAGACCTGTGCCACAGCTTCACTGCTACAGTTAGTGTTGCTCTCTGTTTCCAGACAGATTTCGCCTCTTCCATAAACAGAGACATTGAATATTTGCAGTTACCTGCCATGCCAACCATCTCAATGACTGATACCGTCTCGCATCATTCTTTTTAGGAAATTGTGCTGTTTGAATGGTAGTTCAGTGAGTGTAATGTATTACAATCATGAAAAAGTGTACAAAGCATTTATTGAGGGTACAATCTATACTTCTAAGTAACCCTCCCAATATAGTGCGTGCGTGCGTGCACCGATCAGCCACAACAATAAAACCACTGACAAGTAGTTGTTATTTTGGTTCTGTACTCTAGCACTTTGAGTTTGAAAGGATACAGGTTGAAGTGCAGACTGTCAAATTTAATTTGTGGGTATTTTCATCCATATCGGATGAACCGTTTAGAAATTATAGAACCTTTTGTACATAGTCCCCCCCCCCCCCCCCCCCCCATTTTTGGGCATCAAAAAAATATTGGACAGTTTAACATAATGTAGAATAAAGTAATCATTTTTATTATTTGGTCACATATCCTTTGCATGCCATGACTACCTGATGTCTGTGACCCTACAACATCAAAAGACTTATTTTCTGGTACTCTTACAAGCGATACTGTAACTTCTCTGCATTTGAATGGATCTCTATGGGAATTGGGGGGTGGGACTAGATTTAGCTGTAAATTATGCTGGAACAGTATGAACACATAGTTGCTAAGTCATCAAGGGTCTGATGTATCCTTAAAGCATTAAGCCTTAAATCATCACACTGCTGCCAAAAATACAGTAGATATGGATGGATAACTTGAAGGGTTTCTTCTGATTTATTTTTCCATAGAGTTCAATAGGAAAATTTGTCAGGAGAAACAACCTTAAAGTGATCCATCCATATCTGGCAGCAGAGTGATGGTTTGAGGCTCGTTTGGTACCTCAGACCCTAGATGACTTAGAGCCATTTTACCAACCATGTATTCCATACTGTTCCAGCATAATTTACAGCTAAATTTTGTCCCACCCCCCAATTCCCGTAGAGATCCATTCAAATGCAGACATCCGGAAGTCATGGCATGCAAAGGATATGCGACCAAATATTAAAAATGATTACTTTATTCTACCATATGTTAAACTGTCCAATATTTTTTGATGCCCAAAAATGTGGGGGGGGGGGACTATGTACAAAAGGTTCTATAATTTCTAAACGGTTCATCTGATATGGATGAAAATACCCTCAAATTAAAGCTGACCGTCAAAAATAACCAAAATAACAATGAGATAATCAATGTTATTCTCTTCACCTGTCAGTAGTTTTAATATTGTGGCTGATCGGTGTATACACGTACATATTCAAAATGTGGTTGCATGTGAGCATTTCCAGACCAAGGATGATTTGTCTGATAACCAGTTTGACCAATCTATTGAACTGTGGTGCTGGTTGGAATTGGATGGAAGAGAGTGAAATAATTGCCGCTATTTGTCTTCAAGGCAGTTCTTTTGCTATCAGAATGCGACAGTCCTGAATATTGGAGAAACGATGAAGTTTGACAAGCTATCGAACACCATGGAGATTATTGCAAAGCAAGGGGCTGACGCCTTCTACACTGGGGAGATAGCACAAGCGCTAATCGAGGATGTACAAGAGGCAGGTACTGAAGCGACATTGTGAAGTTCCGTCACACAGATATGCTCGTTCCTCCTACTGCTGCCAAGACAATTAGCACATTAAAATTCAATTTGGCTTTAACTGACGAGGAAGCGGATGTCATTTTGGGTCACTCACAAAATAATGTAGCACAATATTGCATACACAACGCATCTTTACATAGACCCTTAGTCTTATAACTGAGCAAAAAGAACAGCAGTTAAAAACATTTTTAGACTGAAAATTCCCCCTTATTGTCTACTGTTTATCCGATAGTTATTTCTGTCTTCCAAATGACACACCCTTCTATACATTCTTGTCTTTCCCATTCATTTTGTAGGTGGAACATTAACCCTGGAAGATCTGAAGTCATACAAAGTTAAAGTGACGGATGCATGGACCGTTCCACTTGGGGACTACACAATGTACATTCCTCCACCCCCAGCAGGGGGCGCCATTGTCGGCTTCATTCTGAATGTCATGAAAGGTCAGTGCTCTGCAGAATGTAGGTTTTCCACACGACAGGTGGCTCATACTTGCAGGATAATGCATCAGCCACCATGCTACAGAGGCCTAAAGGGCCTCTTGTATGGTTATATCTCAGGTGAAATACTGCCAGTTTGCCTACAAAATAAGATGATTTCAGTGAAAACTCATAAAAGCTAGATATCTTCACTGTTATTTAATGAATGTGACAATCCAATGAAGTGGTCAACTGGATAAATAATTACATTTGTTGTAGTCATGGAATGTAGCACTTATTTGTCTTTGGAGATATTTATGCTATCCCTAAACTTCTCAGTTGTTCTCTAAACAAGTCAGACTCCTAATGCTGCTTTTCCTTGTTTACAGGTTACAACCTCAGCCCGGTCTCCATGGAGGGTAACCAAAAGATCTTGACATATCACCGCTTTGCTGAGGCGACAAAATTTGCAAATGGACTGAGGAAAATTACCCGTGACCCCGACTTCAATGTCAATATGGTGAGCTTTCATGTTTGGTCCTGTGCGCTGCTTTTATCTCTTTATTTTAGTTGTCTTATTTTAGTTATAAACCGGCAAAGTCAGAGCTGGTAAAAACCAGGGTCAGGCTGTCCTGTCGACGCATCACAACACTGAACACAAAGTGGAGGATCAGCAGCATTAAACACAGTGCAGTCTGTAAGTATTTGGACAGTGACACAATTCTTGTTGATTTGGCTCAGCACTCAGCATTCCAGACAAGAGTCTTTTGATGTTTTTGAGTCACAGACATCGGGAAGTCATGGCATGCAAAAGAATATGCAACAAAATATTAAATATGATGACTTCATTTACGTTTGTTAGTTTGTCCAATTACTTTTGGTCCCCTAAAATGGGGGGACTATGTATAGAAATGGCTACACGGTTCATCCGATATGGATGTAAAAACCCTCAAATGAAAGCTGACAGCACATCACAAAGACTTTCAATGGGGTTACGGTCAGGACTCTGGTGGCTAATTCATGTGTGAAAATGATTCCTCATGATCCCTGAACCACTCTCTCACAATTTGAACCCGATGAATCTTGGCATTGTCGTCCTGGAATATTCCCATTGATGGGATAACCTGGTCATTCAGTACATTCAGGTACTCGGCTGACTTCATTTTATTGCTGCATAACGTTGCTGAGCCTAGACCTGACCAACTGAAGCAACCCCAGATCATAACACTGCCTCCAGAGGTTTGTATAGTGAGCACTATGCATGACGGGTGCAACGGCGACTTTTTTTTTGGCCAGGCAGTGTACTTACGGACTGCACTGTGTTTATTTGTGTGGGTGTTTCACAGTGATCTTCTGTTCCTGCAAATTTGACAAGGGGCCTGAAAGCAATAAAGGGAACACACTTCCTGGCTGTTACAAAAATTGTCTCTTCCTTAAGATGGGCGACATTAACCCACCTGGTACACGCCCCATCATTCACTGCGCACACGGGCCACAGTATCTGCATGCTCTGCAAGGCAGCGAGAATCTACTGTTTATCCAAACAACCCAGACGAGGCTATCGACAGCTGGTTGTGGAATTCATCAAGGAGGGCCTGAGAGGGGGTGCCATCAATGTCTCAGAGCATCATTAGTTTCCTATTACAAGCCTTCTGCCACGAAGGGGGAGCCACACTTTAATAAGCCCCTTTATGCAACGTTAACTCATCTGGTGATAAGCCCCTGAGCACATTTCATCCATTTGGTACTGCTGATATCCATTAACTTTTCTCTTCCTGAACCGTCAGTTCAAATCCTTGCAGGTGGCTGCTTTGAAGGGGTTTACTTAATGATTCCTTAAGGCGGTCGGTGTGCGGAGAGGGAAGTGGGGATGAAACGTAGTGTAATGATGTTCACTGTCAACTGAAATTGGGCATTGGCGGTGCTGCATTCGTACTAGTTTAGACTTCTGTTGCTTTGTAAGTGCCTATCATTTGGGACTTGAAATTTTGAAAAAAAATTATTTAATAAGCATTTGAAAGTGAAGTCACCCTTGGAATTTTTAGAAAGGGTGTTGGGCATGCGCAGAAAATCTCTCTGATGGTCTTAGACGACCTTTACAGCACTCGGCAATGCAGAACCATATGTTCTTTATCACAGTCTCTCTTTTTCCCCCAAATTGGAATGACCAATTGCATTTCTAGGCCTGGCTCATTGCGCCGTTGATTTGGGTGCACTACAGGAGTTTGCTTGTGAAAGATGAGACCTGGGCTGACCCATGATGTTAAACCAACATCTCCTCCACGGCGATGTTAGAGGATGGTGTGCCGCTGGCAGCCATATTAGCATGATCTAGGTTCAGTACTAAACCCATTCACACCAGGACCATGTTTCCACAGGAAGAGCTACTCAGTTGCCTCCATAAGTTCCTTTTAAGCATATTATTGTCAACTAAGTTAAAAAAATAAATAAATAAGACTAATAAATACTACGCACAAAGTTTGCATCTTCTATGTGACAAAAAGTTTATTTGCTTGAGTGTGTCTTGAGCCAGCCTTTTATAATACAGAATCTCAGGGTGAGGAAATGACGGTGCCGCTTGATAAGAGACGGGCTCCATTTTGTTGGACTTGCACTTCATTTTGTCTTTCCTGTGATACAGGGAGCTTCTCGGATGATAACGGAAGAGTTTGCAGATCGCGTCCGAGCAATGATCAGCAGCAGCCATACCCATAATTCCTCATATTACAATCTCACTTCTTCCTGGGACAGCCCGGGAACCACCCATTTGTCAGTCCTGGATGAAGATGGCACAGCGGTTTCAGTCACCAGCACTATCAATCATGTGTGAGTGTGTGTGTTGCCAAACATTGCATGAAGAAAGATTGGCCAGATTAAAATGCCAGCTTGGAAGGCAGTCAACTTGGTTAAGCTTGAAGAATTCCACTGCCAATTGTAGTGGGCAGAACAAAAAGAGCTGACTACTACCGCAAATTGTGATTTAAATAATTAGATAACATGGCATTGCTGTTTCATATTATGCATGTAGTCTCATGTACATACCAATGGCAGTTGCGATTGGAGTGATCTGAGGGAGAAGGCCGGGTTGGGGGGGGGGGGGGGGGTGTCAAAGTTTTAGTTCTCACCCATTCAACTTGTCCTTGTTCGTTCAAGTTGTTAATCACCTGAGTGCCAGTAAGCATCCTATCTCCATTTCTCTCTACAGATTTGGTTCCAAGGTGTACTCTCCCAATACAGGGGTCATCCTCAACAGTCAACTAAGAGATTTCTGTGGGAAAGCAGATCACATCTCTACTGGTAAGTTTATTGGATATTCCATCAACTATGACTGATTCTCTGCCCTATTGTGTCTTATCCTTTTGAACCTATTTCAATTAATCATTTTGTAGTTTGTCAAAAAAAAACGGGTCCTTTTTCCTTTCCTTCCAACTTTTCCTTGATCTCGCCAGAAAATGTCACGGGGGTCAAGGAAAGGATGGAAACAGAGATTCATTTGGGGTGCGTCCCAATACTCGAAAAATGCATGCTCCTTTCCTCCACTACCACCTCCTCTCCTCTGTGCCCCGGAAACCCATCTTTGTGTTTTAATATAATGTTGCTGATTACATCTTAATTGCATATTAATGGTTACATATTAATTAATGTCTTGATGCAAACCGCAATTGTTTGACTTCAAAAATGATGGCATAAACACTCAAAATAACCCCGATAGACTGTCGTCGTATTTTATTTGCTTTGGGTGCACTGTGGAGTGTTTAAGTGCGTTTGGTAGTGGATGCTACCGGTTACCTTAGAGTTGCGCTAGCATTAGCAATGTGTGTATGTCCAAAAGAAGGGACAGCATGGAATTAGCTGAAAATGGTTTCCATCAATCAACTACATCATGGGTAAGTCGTAATTGAGACATTATGTCCAAAATTCCGAACTATCCCTTTAAGCGAAATTTAGCCTCTTAATAAATTTGGTGTATTGTCTGATTGTGTCCTTGTTTGTTTACTCTCTATTATAAGCCAATGCTAACCAACAATACTAGCTATTCACATTTAGATTTCTGGCATTTTAGATTTCTGGCATTGTGGCAGATGTTCGCCTTGTTGTTTGAATTCGGTAGGTCCCGGAAAACTTGGTGCTTATGTAAACATTATGGCGGCATTGCATTGTGGGGCGCGAATGCTACCTTCCTTCTAAAAAGGATAGTCCAGAGCATCCTTTGTGAAAGGATGGATAAAAGGAATTGTGAAGCTCCTATCCTTCTCAATATAAGAAATTTGAAAGGTCCTTAGCATGGCTGTCCGGGAAATATTTCCAGTTCATGTGATCTAAAGGATCCTTCCTTGCTCGAATTTGACTATTGGAATGCAGCCAATGGGATGTGATGACAAACCTGGAAACTAACAATTTCCCTCCTGGATGTCAGTGATCAACTATGATGGCCTTGCAGGCCTGCCATCTTTAGGCTGCTCTGGCATGGTCAGGATTCAACACGATGGAAAACGACTATGGCACAATCCTACAGGAGTCACTCGAAAGCTCACTGCTCTTGTCTCTGAGCTTCCTTTTTATTTTTTAAATATTGTTTTCTAGGTGAAAGGCCCCCTTCTTCCTTGGCTCCTGTTGTGCTTTATTCTAAATCCAGGCAGAAGATCCTGGTGATTGGGGCGGCAGGAGGCAGTATGATCACCACTAGTCTATCCCTGGTAAGTGCCTGTCCCCAATCCTGAAATACGTCCAAACCCTAGCTTCTGCCCGCAAATCCTATCCCACGGTGTTACAAAAACACTTTCTGACAGTAGAGCTCATCCACACTTTCTTTATTTGCCAGACACTCATGAACCATCTGTGGTTTGGAAAAGATCTGGAAGAAGCCATTTCCACCCCTGTGGTGTTCGTAAACTCCAAAAATGCATTGAATTTCGAACCCAGATTTGACAAGGTAAAACTACATGCTAATTTGCATTGAAATTTGAACGTTTTGACAATAATGTTGTGAAATCACCACTCTCATCTTTATAGACCGTTGTGGATGCACTGAAGGATCTGGGACACAATGTGAAAGACCCAAAGTTCTTCTACAATGTTGTCAACGCTGTAGTAAAGAAGGGAAGCTGCATCAATGCTGTTTCAGATGCCAGAAAGTTCGGAAAAGCTGCAGGTTACTGATTTGTACATGGCATAAAGACAGGGATTCTAATACAGGTACTCTTTCCTCAATTTAAATATCCATGTATTTTAATGTGAGCATGAGTCTAGAGCTATAGCCTCAGTATAGCTTTGCTTGTGAGGTTGGCTACCCTGCTGAAAATTCCACCTTAAACCCACCTAAGATGGTCAAGCTGGTTTAAGAAGTGTTTGTTCACCAGCTGACCAGCTTATAGTCTGCTAGTCCATCAGTTTGGCCACCAGCTTGCTTAACCAGCTTTAAACACTTTGTCCAGCCACACACCAGTTTTGACCAGTGACAGACCAGCTATGACTGGCTAGAAGTTTCGAACACACCTTATTTTTTTATTATGTTTTTATCTCTGTAAAGCACTTTGTGCTGTATATGCTCAAAGTGCTAAATACATTATTATTGTGGTTGCATTCTTTATGATTATTATTATTAAACCAGCTTAGAATCCCTGCTGGTCTTAGCTGGAATTTTCAGCAGGGTAGCCCACCTCACAAGCAAAGCTACAGAGTCTACAGCTCTCTAGACTCATGCTCTCTTGGCTTAATAAATTAAGTAGGTTTACATTTTTATTCTACTATATGAAAAGCATTCTATAATGTCCGGTGAAATGACTAGATGTTTTTAAAAATAAAAACCCAAAAGTGTCTTAATTTATACAGTGGTGTTAAAAAAAATAGCAGTACAACATCAGTAACCTGATGAACCACTGTTATTAGTAGTAGTGATATTTCTGCATGGCAAATACACTACTACATCTACAAGTAAATTAATAGAAAAACAACAGACCCAACTGTCATGACATGCACGCTGCTTGTTCTGAGTAATTGACTCATTCATTGAAAGGTGCTTGTTCAAAATAATAGCAGTGTGGAGTTCAATTAGAGAATTCATTCATTCTGTAAAAAAAAAACAGGTCAAACAACTTCTGTGGTAAACAGGTATTCCACAGGTAAACAGGTGATGCCATCATGATTCTGTATAAAAGGATATCAAAAGACTCCTGATATCTTATTTCCAGGTACTCTTAGAAGCAATACTATAACCTCTCTGCATTTGAATGGATCGCTATGGGAATTGGGGGGTGGGACTAGATTAAGCTGTAAATTACACGGGAGTAGTATGGAACACATGGTTGGCTAAATGGCTGTAAGTCAACAAGGGTCTGAGGTATCAAACAAGCCTTAAACCATCACTCTGCTGCCAGAAATACAGTAGATATGGATGGATAACTTGAAGGGTTTCTTCTCCTGACTTATTTTTCCATAGAGTTCAATAGGAAAATTTGTCAGGAGAAACAACCCTTCAAGTGATCCATCCATATCTACTGCATGTCTGGCAGCAGAGTGATGGTTTGAGGCTCGTTTGATACCTCAGACCCTTGTTGACTTACAGCCATTTAGCCAACCATGGGTTCCATACTATTCCCGTGTCATTTACAGCTTAATCTAGTCCCACCCCCAATGAACTGTGAAATATATCTGAACAATACTGAACAACTTTTAACTGAACAATTGGTGTCTCTAGCCAAGCAAAATATATTTAAGGTAGCAAACCGTGAGTTTTCAAACCAGCATGTCATATAGGTCATATTTTGCTACCTTAGGAAAACATTACAAAGTATTGAAAACATGCACTGAAATATCACAAATGACGTGTGCTTTTCTGAATGTTATGTGTTTTTGAAAAATCTGATATTTATGTATCTGTGTGATATGCTGTGGTTTCCTATGTGATTAAAATTGTTTTTGGGGAGTGAAATTTCTTGCTGTAGGTGCATTTAAGACCATTTGACTGTTACTTTTTCTCACAAATCATGAACTTGTGTCGGCGTGGCTCCATTTGGAGGTGGCGAATACCAATTCCAAGGCTTCCATCACTGACCTGTCACACAAACTCAGCCCTTTCAACACTTTCATTTTAGGGACACACTTCCAAACTGCAAGTGTGTCCATAATCCATCCCACCTTTAGACAGCAAAGCTCATCCCCATTGAAATCAGCAGTGCCGTCTCTGATGTTTACCCACCTGCATAAAGAGCTCGTTTTTTTTTTGCTTTCCAGCTGTATAAAGCATAAACATACAGCAGTAGCCTGTCTCTCAAGCAGAATAATAGGATTTGAAATTACTCCCAGCTGAGCTCAGTTTTTGCGCAGTACAGCACATGCTCTTTTAAAAAAATTATAAAAATGGTTTGTTTGAACTAAAGTTTGTTCTGGCAGAAAAAAAGATTATAGTTCAAAAGAATTTTAACACAACCTTTAGCGTTTGGGTCATATTTTCACCCAGTGTGTTTGTTCGTCTTTTGCTTACTTGTTTGTTTTCTGTCCAGAATTGGATACGGCACATAATTCTCGCCATTGCCAGTGGTTACCCATCAGAGTGAAATAATTTGAAAGAATGTCAGAATATTTATGAAAACCACCAGCTTTGCCTGTAGTCTTCCATTTCACCCAAACTAATCACTCGCACCCTTATTACAGTTGTGGCTTTTTCTTGAGCTTGAGGGAAACAACATCTTCATTAATTTAGAAATGTTGGCACAAGCAACCAGGGACTTGTTTTTCATGGGGTTTGTTCATACGATGAAATATTATGCAACCTTGTCTACCCGAGGACAGAGCAGCACATCTGCAGGGTCCTAGAAATCCTGCTTTTCCTGCATGAGCTTTTCCCTCACTGGAATTGGACATGATGCAGCCAGGAAATGCTTTAGACATCAAAACGGGTTCAATTCTAACAGTACTTAAAACACTTCAGTATATATGTAACTCCTCATTCTTCAAGGAGAATATATCCTCCTCACAGAAGTCAGCTTTAATATATTTAACATTATGCCCCTTCCAAGTGGCTATCCCTCCCTCATTAATCTTACCACAGTTTCGAATGCCAAAAATGATTTTTCTCACCTAAATTTACCTTATACTCATGTAAGCCCATTTTTATTCTGCGGTACGAGATGTACATTCTTTCTCAATGGTGTTCTGCGCAATGCTTAAATAACCATCAAAGTTGGGAGTCATGCAAGCTCTCAGTGGTTTTTTAAACTCGATTTGTTTAGATCAGCTGTATATTGATAAGTTCCTGGGTTTTTACCACCAAGGTATATTGTATTGTGCTAACTAACTGGCAGTACAATTTTGTATATTGCATGTCTCTGCATGTCTCCCCACCTTGGCCCTAGCCAGCTCCAACAATCAACCAACCATTTGCATTTCTATTGTGTCTGTAGCCTACCTCTAATGGAACATTTCTGGTTGGGTGGGCCAGAGCCAGTTTGTCTCCAGCCATCCATGACATGTGTTCCCTGTATCAACCCTTTGAAATGTAATGCCAGGTATTTGAACCCCACACACTTCAGTTCTTCAGAGATATTCTCAGCACAGGCGGCCCCGTACGTTCTGAGTTCGTCTCTCCCTTGCGTGTTGCAAACCTCAATTCTCTTGAGAAGTCGTCGGTGTGTTCATCGTCCTGCATTGGATTCCACAGGAAGGGCAACAGAATGCTAACGCTATTAAAGGCGATCGAGCCACATTTGTAGAAGAGTAGTAGTAGAATATGCTGTTACTGATAACTGGATAATCATGCCAGTTTGGAATGGAGAATATGAAATATTTATGTCCAGTCATGCGCACTATGTCCCATTTTGGAAAAAGAAGTAAAGCAGCATATGAAAAAACAAACCGACACATAATGGTGTATGAACATGTTTCTGAAAAACATGCTGTATGCTGTATACATGACATTTTATCCAATTGATTATCCAGTCGCTGATGCTGAATACATTCATAGCAATGTATACACATCAAACTGGAAACACTTTTGACGTATGATCTTGACTGATCCAGCAGGCCCTGAAAAAAAGGGTTCAAAATAAATGAGACACACATGAACCAACATCAGCATGAGGATATTTTGCTTCTATTTCAGATGTCTCTGAATGCATTCTGATGCAATGAAATAATGTGTCTGTACAGGGTGTTTTTATTGCAAAGTCTCTTGAATGTGCAGGCATACGTATTGTGCAATTAAGGTGGAATCCTGCTTTTACATTTTAAAAATCTAATTTCCTTGGCTGCTCAGTTAAATTATGGCCACATAAATTATTGCCACATCTGATCAATACTTCATGAAATATTCAGTGGTTGTGTGGACAGACAGCAGGAGGTGGTATGAGCTCCGTTGTAATGGTTTCTTCCTGAATGCTAGCTAGAGGACTCAGTGATGGCCCAAAAACCATTACATTTACTGCTGACTGCTATTTGATTGCATAAAGCATTACAAATTTTAATTCCTGTGAAAGTAGTCAATGTGAAGTATCAGGCTGTACACTGTAGGTGTATTGAAATTTGTAAAAATTACAAATTTTTTACTAAAAAGTATTTTGTCTCTAAAAAGCAAGGTCCAATATAGCAACAGAAGCACAGTGACAACACAAGCCATTTATGATAAAACATGTAACATAACCAACCAAAAAACAATGTAACATAACCAACAGAAAACAGATGTTTTACAAAATGTTTAATAACAAGCATGGCATGAGAACAATGTATGTTTTAAAAAAATATATGCAAATGCCTTCTAAAGTATACTATACATTTACCTCAGCAATGTTACTTGATATTAACTAATTTTCTGTTTGTCTCGGTCTACGCGTAGCATCATGAAGGAATATAAAAAATATCATTAGAGAAAAAAATAAATCCCAATGGGAGAGGGAGACTGCCAGCGTAAAAGTCAAACATATCCCTCAAACCCATAGCTCAGCACAAAAATATGTAGATCTCCAGTCCAACTCATTTTCAATGAGATTTTCATTGAATTCTGAATGAGAAGAGGGAAAAGGGAATTCAACAGTCTGATCACAGTTGCGGTGTAAAAAAAATGTATATGAATCACCTTGTTCTCTCTGATAAAAAAATAAAAAAACTTGGAAAAGCAGGTAGTAGACCGTGACACGAAGATAATGGAGTCTTGTGTTAATCAGCCACGCTACTGCATATGATCAGACAATAAAGACAAAGCTTCCTTTATAAGACCTTTATCATTTTATTATATTAAAAAACGTAACAATAGATCTATTACCCATATTTGGAAAAAAGAGGACAGTTGACAGTCAACCAGACACCCATCTCTCTGGGATCAGTACCCTGCTGGATAGCCACCTTTCCTGGGATCAGATTCGGCGCAGATATGGTCTCCCTGGCGAACCACAGCCTGCACGACTGACCCTGGGTTCCGGTGCCGCTCTGTCACATGGTTTTTCAGCACTAGGCCATCCAGCACACTCTGCACACATAACCCCCCACCCCCCAAAAAAAAGAAACAGTATGAAGGGTTTTGTTTGCAAATTGTGATTGATACAGGTTATTTGTCCCCATTTGCGGCTCTCACTTTGGGTTTCTGATACATTTGGTATCAGAAATACTACCTGCTGAAGTAACTAACAAGAGGAAGAAGAAGAAGCCAACCTTCTCGAAGTCCTCCTCCACCACGGTCTTGTTGGGGTTGAGCTGGTTGTGGACCCTGGGTTCCATCACTGCTTTTTTCAGGTCATAGTTGAAGAACAACGAATTGAGAATCACCTGGGGGACAAAGGACAGGACATGGGGCTGGGGGTTGTATTTCCTTTATGCTCATTATCAGGCAAAACTGAAAGGTCGTTGGTGGGTGAAAACAGCAGCTGTGTAGTATAATGGTTAAGGAACTGGGCTTGTAGCCGAAAGGTTGCAGGTTTGATTCCCAGGTAGGACACTGCCGCTGTACGCTTGAGCAAGGTACTTCACCTGCACTGCTTCAGTATATCCAGCTGTAGAAATGGATACTATGGCTGTGTCTCAATTGCGAGGCTGCGACCTACGAAGGCTGCATTTCAGGACCGCATACGTCAGAAGTACTGTCCCATTACGAAGACTCCTTGAAATGCGGCCTCGAAATGCAGCCTACTTTTGGCCGATTTTGAAGGATACATCGGTGTATCCTTCGCAGCCTTAGATATCCCACAATTCTTTGCGCATTTTGCCCGAAAGACAGTTGATACGGAAAATGGCTGACGAGAGCAGCGATCTGGTGTTTAAATGTAAGTTTGTGTAAATGTTTTTTTAAATTTTAGCTATCGGTAATCATGTTGTTACCTGTTGGCTAAAACGTATATTACCTCGAATAAATTTTCCATTTTTATATTTCAGTATTTTTTTAAATTTTACTCGCGGTTTTATTTTTTTGTGAGTCTCTCACTGGCTTAAGTTCTCACGCGCTGGTTGTTTAGGTCCGAGGAGGTTGTGGGCGGGAACTCCGTGACGTAAACGTGAATTCTTCGTAGACTGTCCCATTAAAGCTGCTGTTCAAAAGCCAGCCCAGCCTTCCTCTCTACAAAGGACTGTCCTACGGAGGATGCGGCCAATAGGTCGCAGCCTCGCAATTGAGACACAGCCTATGTAAATGCTGTGTAAGTCGCTCTGGATATGAGCGTCTGTTAATGCCTGTAATGTAATGTAATGGGTGTATTTGCAGGCTTACCAGAGCGGTCGCGGTTGTGATCTTTGTGCCTCCGGAGGCTCCCACCACCATTTTCACTTTGTTGTGTTTGTCAAAGATGATGGTTGGACACATGGACGAAAGCGGCCTTTTACCTGAGGAAGGAAAGGATTTTTTTAAAAGTACGAGACAGAGGCAGGGTAGGGGTGTGCCAGTGCCATTTTGGGGACTAAAATGATTGTTCCTTCTGAAATACTTTGATATGTCTGTGAGGCAACACAAACACATTGGGTCCTTTTGAGTGAGACCGTCATACCTGGCTGGATGAAGTTGTTTGGTGATGGAGGAACCCCGAATCCGTTAGTGATATAAGGAGAACTGAAGTCATCCATCTGATCATTGTAGATGATCCCAGTCGAGCGAGACATAACTTTAGATCCAAAACTGGGGAAACATAAATCAACATGGGACTGTAAATTATATTTTATTGTATGTACCATGTGTGGGCCATGGGCTGTCTTGTGCAACCATATCTTTACTACAACCTTAGCCTAAAAAGGCACAGCTATCTCATGTCAGCAAAGCTTGTGTAATTGCACCATGTACGACCCCTGCATGCAAACACTGCCATGGTTTTTGAGAGCCAAAATCCTTACTACAGGTTAATAGTGCTGGTGGCTGACACAGCGCTGCCGTCTTCCGCTAAGACGGACAGGTGGGCGGTTCCATGGTTGTCAGGGACAAAGTACTCTGGCTCATAGTAGCTGTCGGGGTGAGTGGTGTCATCTGTGATTTTACTCCTGATTCTGTCTGCGAAGTAGTCTGAGGTCATGTTGTGAATGAGCTGAGGGGGAGGAGAAGAATAATGACAAAGCAGGAAGTGTTATTTTCCCCGGCATTAAATCAACAGCAGCGATGAACTACTGCATTAAAACTGTCGACGACTCGTTTCTGGCGATTTTTAAAACCATTATATTGCAACTGCACCAGACTTGAGTATAACGTTCAAATCCAAAGGACGGTGGCACAAATGGCTGAGAATCAATGATGTACCTAAATATTATGGATTTATTTGGAGCATATACGTACAGCTTAGCAAACATGAAAGAAATATGAGAAAAACCTTTTGCTTTTACAGGCAGGTATGGATTTTATAGGAAATTACATCCTTTTAAGCAGCACATGGTTGAAAAATGTGAAAATTGAAGGAACACACTGACCCCACCTCCTTGGCCCTTGCCCCTCCCCATCCCTACCTCTAAGAACAGAGAGACAGGAAGTGGCCTGTGAGGTCAGTTCTTCAGGAAGTAAAACCCTCCTTGTTGAGAGACCTTGGGGGCATCCCAATACTCGAAAAATGCACCCTCCTTTCCTCCACTACCGCCTCCACTACCGCCTCCTCTCCTCCGTGCCCCGGAAACAGATCTTTGTGTTTTAATCTAATGTTGCTGATTACGTCTTAATTACGTATTAATGGCTACATATGAATTAATGTCGACGCAAACCGCAATGTCAGGTACAATGTATACTGTACATGCAAATACTTGTACTTGAAACGTTCAGGCAGTTTTGCATACTTCCGGGTAGGAGAGGAGTGGTAGTGGGGGAGTGGAGTAAAGGAGGTGGGGAGTGAAGAATATTGGGACGCAGCCCCAGGCTGTTACCTTCCCTTAACACATTCCCTTCCCTTGCTCTCTACCCTCGAGTGAACTATCTTGTGACGTGCAGCAAGCAAACTTAACAGGTGCTCTGCACGAGAAACAAACCAAAATAGAACTGAACGGCCCTCGCAAACTGATATAGGAAGTGCTACCCCATAGAGTTGAAACGTGACTGCCCACTTTTTCCGTGTGGAACACTGCATTGTGGGATTCCCTTCTTGCTGGAAGCTTGCATTTTATACCCTTGGTGGAAGAGAGGATAAACGAGGAAGAGAGGGAATGTAATTACTCTCTTAAAATACCATTATAGTTACCCCTCCCCCATCTATATGCCATATTTAACCCTGGCATTTTAGGGATTCCCCCTTGAAGCAAGGGAAGGGAATGACAGGAAGAAAGCATACATTTCAGATTTGAATGCAGCCTAGTGCTGCGTTCGGAATGGCTCCCTATACGCTCCATAGTGCACTACTTAGGGAATCAGCCATTTTGTAGGGTGTCAGAATTCTCAGTCTTCTCAATTGAGAACTCGGAAACCATCAACATGGCCAATCCCCTAAACAGTGCACTATACAGTTTATAGGGAGCCACTCCGAACGCAGCCTAGGAAAGGCGTTGCAGTGGGGAACTCACGTCTGTGATGTTGAGAAAGCGAGGGTCGCCCAGATGGCTCCTCTTGGCATAGGCAAAGCGAAAGGCCTCCACGATGCGGTGATATGTGAGGGTTCTCTTCTCGGAGGTGGAAACGCTCATACCCGTGAAGTTGTAGCCTGCAGATAAAAGCATTTTATTTGCCAAAAAGCATGGCGGAAATGCTCCATCATTTAGATGTCCTGTCAAAATAATCAAAGCCCGTGACACATCTCATCGTGATGTTACACTAGAACTACGCAGGCGCTCTTTGCGCTCACTGCATTTTGCAGAGAATTTGAAGATGTGAGAAGTCTGGGGTTTTGATGAATGTTTGGTGAGATAAGAGCCTCAGAGCAGGAGTTGTAATGAATATCTGGGATGAGAGACTAGTGGAGTTTAAAATCTGCATTGCTTTTACTCATTCATGGCCAATTAGTGGCAAATCAAGCCACTCGGGCTCCAGAGCTTGGCTAATGATGTTCCCCTGCAACAGGCCTCTGCAGAAGACAAATTAGCTGGATTAGTGTTTCTGTGAGAGACAGGAGGGGGTGTAGAGAGAATGGCGGGAGTGTGGCGGGAGGGGTAGACTGTCGTAAACCCCCCCCCGGTCCAGAACACTTCATCCACAGAAGAGTGAGTCGGCTGTTTGAGGGAACAGACAACCAGCCTAACAGTAGGCTACTAAATCTAGTAGTAGCACTTCTGTAAAAAGAAACATCCCCCAGATACGCCTTCCATAGCCACAACGAAAACTGGTGAGCAGATGTTGATGTCAATTTAAACTTTCAGGTTGCTGGACGCTGGTTGTCTGTCCAGTTAAAAACATCTGTCCAGATTGTAGTTTGCAATACACCCTGCAGTCTGGTACTGAACCCTGACTATGCCAGTGCCGATGTGCCAGCCTCCCTGCAAGGGAGCACATAATTGGCCTAATATCGCTGAAAACCTACAGGTTTTGGTCATCAGGTTTGTCTCAGTCTCATTGCAAGAGCACAAATCGGCCTACTATTACAATCTGTCTGCACAAACTGCTCATGATGCGTACTCCTCTGACACAATGACAGCATAGCTGGTGGTCTGTGCAGTGGTGAGATGGGCCTATGACTATAATGAAGCATTCTGAGTTAGGAGACAGTAGAAAATCCAGGGGATAAAAATTGGCTTATACTGTATATAAAAAAAAACAAAAAAACTTTCTCTTACAACATTTTTAGACACTAGTCCATAGCCTACAGCAGGACACAATGCATAATAGCAAACACTGGTCCAGAGGAGCCCCTTGGTGTCTGTGGAAACTATAACTAGCAACCACCAAACCTCACCTAAACCAGTAAGCCTCTAAAGCCTGCATACACATGATAGGTGTCAGTTCCCATCCAACCAATAGTGCCTCCTGCCTCCAACCATACACCATAGCCTCCACACACTGAGAAATTTCCCCCTACACTCGGAATGTAATCCACAGATACTCAACGATGCTCCCTCCCAAACACAACCCAAACTCCTGAACCCCCAATGCTAAGAGACGTAGTGAGGTTCCTTACCGTCCACTATGTTCAGTATGAGGGCGAGCACAGGGCCGCTGGAGGGAGCATCTGGGACGTGCACAGTGTACTCTCCCACAGTGAGTTTGAGTGGGGTTTCGTTTAGCACGGGCTCGTAGCCCGCCATGTCCTCCGGCATTATAATTCCCCCTAGAACAGGCAAGCATCATACATAGTTCCGTTCCAAGCAATTTCACACCGGCAGGAATCCATAGAACTTCAGTTACTATTACTATTTATAATTAATAATTATAATTAATATAATTAATAATAATAAACAAAGCAATATTAAAGTGAGGGAGATAATGACCTGCTGCCTTAATTTCCTCCACAATACTGTGAGCCATAGTCCCATTGTAAAAAACGTCAGGTCCCTCTTCTGCTATCCTTTGGTAGGTGTCAGCTAGTTTGGGAAATTTAATAATATCATTTTCCTTCAGGAGGTTTTTGTGCGTGTCACAAAACACTTCACTGAAAAAAAACAAAAAAACAAACAAGAACACAGAAAATGTCACAAGAATCACCATGCTCCAGTCTGTGTGTCTGGGAAATAAGCCATCCCTGGACTGCTTTGACTAGAGACAGTTTTATTTCTCCACATAGCAGCATTCACTTTCAGACAAGGGGTATTGTGTGTAAAAACACAGTGAATGCTTCTCTCAAATCAGGAATGCATGGATCACTCCGCCGTAACCACGACTGGATACTGATGTGATGCTCAACGGGACCACAGAGTGCTACTTTTACCAAAAAGCCTCATCTCTCAGGATGGTGTCCCGGTTCATGGCCATGGCCATGGCCAGCGCTTTGCCGACGGGGAAGCCGTTGCGTGCCAATGCGATGCTGGGCTCAAACAGCTCTGCCCAGGGTAGCCTTCCATGGCGCTTGTGTGCCATCTCGTAACCGCGGATCTCCCCGGGAATGGCTATGGACAGCCCACCTTCCAGCGAGCGCACAGGGAAAAGACGTCCAGATCAGCGCTCTCACACCATTTGTTGTGCGTCTTAATACTAGCACTTACATAATGGTTACATGTTAAGCACATACTGTACAGCAAGGGACTGGTCATTCTTAAAAAATGGCTGCTAGGGTGGCTCCTAAAACTAAAAACTGAGTTGTTGTTTCTGCGTAGAGACCATTTTAAGAACAGCCACGTGATTGATGATGACTCAGTGAATGTTTACTATGAATATTTAATTTTATCAGAATATCACATTCATAAGAAATATCACATCAGTTTCAAGCTCCATGTGTTAAACAATGCAAGGTAAAACTTCCGGTCAGACAATGTCCAAGCCTTTTCTCATTGTTTACAATTGGGGTGGAATTTGAGTTTCATCAGTGACTTCCAGAAAAAAAATCTTAGCCGAGTTGAGGGTCGGAGGGTCTTTTTATTTTGCTCTGGGCAAAACACCTGTGATTCAAGGTCCAACGATCAATTACCCACCCTTGCTTTACCTCAAGGGATTCCAACAAAGAATTCAATTCAATAACGATGAACAGCACACTACCTTTCCGAGAAAGCTGGGTATTATTGCCAAACATGTCTTCTGCTGCGTTCATAGGTGCAGTCTCCCTTGCATCAATGGTTTCTACCTTTCCTGGTAGAAATACAAAAAAGGAAACAAACAACAACAAAAAAAAACCCCCAACTCAAAATCAGTGCTTTGTGCTTTTCCTGTGTGACGAGAGCGTGGGAGAGGGGGGGGGGGGGGGGCGGTGGGTGGTCTTGTGGCAAACCCACCTGTGGATGCGTCATAGATGGTGAAGTACAGCCCCCCTCCAATTCCCATGCTGTGAGCATTCATGAGCCCTACACACAGCAGGGCGGCGATAGAGGCATCCACCGCTGAACCGTTCCTCTTTAGGATGTCCCTGAGAGCATAATAATACACACAGAGGGGCAGCACTGGGGGTGGGTGTACAGAAAAAAACGAGTCTTTGCAGGTTAGGACATACAGTTCCATCATCTCTCTCTTTAAAGCAAAATTGAACTTTGGTAGAACCTTGGGTTGTGTAGTTACCTGGCCATGATAGGAGTCCAAATGGTGGCGAAATATGTTCCTTAGTAGCTCTGTGCTCCCCTGGGGTGATAATCCAGAATAGGGTATTTGTCGCTCTCCATTCACTTCCATAGTGGAGCTAAAACGGTCTCAAAATGACACTATTAGCACATATATGAACGCGAACGAAGCAGATTCTGTCAATACAATCAATAACCAGTCCCCTTATGTATTTTTTGTGTAATTAAAATTACTTTAGTATTTTCTATGTTGTTAGCGAGCTACCAGAAAAGACGAGCAAAATGTCAGCAGGTCGGTTTGTTTACTACCAGGAACGCTTGCTTCCTTGGAAATTTGGACCGATGAGTGGGTTCTGGCACAAGAACATACCTACTGAATCTACTTTCGAAATTAAATACTAAAAAGCTAGGAAAGGGCCATTTAATTTTCTAAAAAAAATACGTAAGAGGACTGGTTATTATTTTGAGACTGTTTTAGCTGCGCTATAGAAGTGAATGGAGAGCGACAAATACCCTAATTCTGGATTATCACCCCAGGGGAGCACAGAGCAACAAATGAACATATTACGCATGTCATTACAGCCCTGTCCAGGGTGCCAAAAATGTTCTACCTTGTTTCATGCTCTATGGCAGAGGTAGAACCTGTACCAAACTAATGGAAACACATATTTTTTAAACCATATGTTTGTTGCTTAAGTTAAAACTGAACCAGAATCTGAAAGAAATAGGTTGAAATGCACTTCTCCACAATTGAAAAGGGTTTCATCATTTGAATTTACCAGAGCATTTCCCAAAAATAACTGATGGGCCAGGGGAGGTTAACATCAGTAGCAAGATTTGAAACATTATGAAATTACTTCCTATCTGCTTGATCTTGAAGCCAACATTTCAAGGTGTACAGAACAAAAAAAAGTATTGAATTATCTCTACTAGAAAAAAGGTTCTGGGCTTTTGAATCCATTGGGGTTGACGAACTTGAACAGATGCACTTTCCCCCTTACAGAGCAACTATTTTTAATGTATGAATAAATAGCATTTTTCTAATGATGATATGAATAGGCATCCCAGTAGAGCGAATGGTTTAGGATAAAAAGTCACTGAATTTTTTTGACATGGTATTCAAAAATTTCTCGATTCTCATGTCGGCTCTGTTCAATTTTTTTAATATGAATTTTCTACTTAGAGGAGAAACATACCAAAAGAAAGCTTATTGGGATGTGTCTTGATGTAGTATAACCAGTTTTGAAAAAAAGTTGGCAGAATTATGATTTTGAGGGGGGTGAAAATGTGTCCCTCCGTTACCATTTGTCAATGTACCTCCGACTTGACATGACCATCTGACTTTAAACCTCGCCCCATAAAAATTGAGCAGCACAAGTGGCTTACCACTTTGCATTTTCATATTTAAGTGGCAATAGTACAATATTAAAGAGAAAGATAACCCTTTTCACCTCAGGAACCGTATGATATGCATGTCTGAAAAAAAGTGTAAAAAACAGACGTTAATTTTGCGTCCCTCTGTTACCGCCCTGTTTTTTTTATGAACTTTACCCCCAAGAAGTTGTTTGTCCCCAAAATTTTTTCCCTCAGTTTGTAGTCTAGGGTAGCCTTTATATAATACTCAGCCTTGGATAGAACAGGAGTACTAGGGCAAAATACAGCAAAAGTGTCCCTCCGTTACCGCTTGGCCTGGGCCCGATATCTTTTTATTTACATTTAATTTATCATTCATGAGTGCAAACACAAAATGAGCACAATGTAGTTTCCATTGACCCAATTTATTAATGTTAGCTGATATTTCTGATTTATGATTCAATGCATCATGATAATATTTGATATGTTTTTTAATTATTCTTTTGATGAGTGTCAGTGCAATTTTTACGTAAGCTTTTCCCCCAAAGCATTGGAATTTTTAGTGGAAGCTGGAAAGCCTTTAAGAGAAACTTGAATCTGAACTTTTTGCTTAAGGAAATTATATTCAGATTGAGAGCCTCAGAAATAATTAAAATTCAGTTGATTCCCTTTTGAATTTCAATAAGAGTTTGGCCTGAGGCACAATTCCAGATACAATTTTAATTTAACTGGAGGAGGACATGAAGTGAAAGTCCAGGGCTTTTATGCTATTTTCTAACGCCACAAAATATTACCTTTAATGAGCCACTTTGAACTTTGAAATCTTTCGTATTTGTGCGTATGCCTCCATTTGTGTGTGTGTGTGTCTCTGTCTGTGTACACATTGGTGAGATGATGTGTGCGGGTGTGTGGGTATACTGTATATGTGGGTTTATAGGTATATGTGTTGGTGTATGTGTGCGGGTGTATGTGGCTGTGTGGGCATGTGTGTTGGTGCGTGTGTGTCTGTAGCTGTGGATGCATGTGGGTGTGTGGGTATATGTGTTGGTGTATGTGTGCGGGTGTATGTGGCTGTGTGGGCATGTGTGTTGGTGCGTGTGTGTCTGTAGCTGTGGATGCATGTGGGTGTGTGGGTATATGTGTTGGTGTATGTGTGCGGGTATATGTGGCTGTGTGGGCATGTGTGTTGGTGCGTGTGTGTCTGTAGCTGTGAATGCATGTGGGTGTGTGGGTATGTGAGTGTGTGTGTTGGTGCGTGTGTGTCTGTAGCTGTGGATGCATGTGGGTGTGTGGGTATATGTGTTGGTGTATGTGTGCGGGTGTATGTGGCTGTGTGGGCATGTGTGTTGGTGCGTGTGTGTCTGTAGCTGTGGATGCATGTGGGTGTGTGGGTATATGTGTTGGTGTATGTGTGCGGGTGTATGTGGGCGTGTGGGCATGTGTGTTGGTGCGTGTGTGTCTGTAGCTGTGGATGCATGTGGGTGTGTGGGTATGTGAGTGTGTGTGAGTGTGTGTGTTGGTGTGTGTGTGTCTGTAATTGTGGATGCATGTGGGCGTGTGGGTATATGTGTGTTTCGGAGGCTAACTTGAGTATTGGTCTCTTCACGGTGAGCTTTCTGCTCCAGGCTAACTATAACTAGTTTCCTGGCTCTTACCTCCCGATCTCTGAGCATTTCCCAGCGTCTGCTGCCACAGCGGCCTTAGAGTAGAAGTGGTCTGATGAAGGGGTCCTCTTATTCCCCACCCCAAAAAAGATGACCGAGAAGATGCACACCACAACCACCAGCAGCAGCACCACACCAGCGACGATCGACTTCTTGACCATTTTCCTGCGTAACCAACACACCTCAAGGTAAAACATTTTTTTACCACCAAAGTTTCATTTAATGTCCAAGAAACTCTCTCTCTTACAGCTTTTTTTAGGATGCCAAGCACCAAAAGTACCCCACTGTTGTTATTTCAGTATTGTGGCAAAACTGCCGGGTTGGTTTTTGCAAAGCTTTTCACAGAAACGAGAGGCGCTGCAGGCAACCTCGGAGGATTCAAAGCGGCCTTTCAACCCAAAAACATGAGTAAGAAGGGTTATACAAAATTCACCTTTTGGTGAATTGGCTTAATCTCACACTGAAAAAAATTAGAAAAATCCAACCTTTAATTGAAGTAAATTTATTCTGAGAAAAAAAAATCCCTCATCAAGAAATAATTATTTTTAACAAAACCACGTGTGCCACAATTATTGGCACCCCTGCATTTAATACTTTGTACAACCTTTGCCAATAAAACAGCACTGAGTCTTCTCCCGTAACATCTAATAAGGTTGGAGAATACAGAGCAAGGAATCGGAGACCATTCCTCTTTACAGAATCTCTCCAGATCATCCAGAGTCCTAGGTCCTCTCTTGTGCACTCTCCTCTTCAGCTCAGCCCACAGGTTTTCAATGGGGTTTAGGTCAGGGGGCTGAGATGGCCATGAAATCAGCTTGATTTTGTGTTCAGTTAACCATTTTTGTGTTGATTTGGACGTATGTTTTGGATCATTGTCCTGCTGGAAGATCCAACGATGATCCAGTTTTAGTTTCCTGGCAGAGGCAGCCAGATTCAGATAAAAAATTTCCTGGTATTTCATGGAGTTCATGATGCCATGTACCCTAACAAGGTTCCCAGGGCCTTTGGAGGAAAAACAGCCCCGCAACATCACGGAACCTCCACCATACTTAACAGTGGGGATCAGGTTATTTTCGGTATAGCCATCCTTCTTTTTACACCAAACCCACCTTGAGTGTTTGCCGAAAAGCTCAATTTTCGTTTCATCTGACCATAGAACACGGTTCCAGTCAAAGTTCCAGTAGCATTTAGCAGACTCCAGGTGCTTACGTTTGGTGAAATGACAGGAAAGGCTTTTTTTCTGGCATGCCTTCCAAAAAATTTGTTGGCATGGAGGTGATGTCAAATGGTAGTTTTGGAGATTTGATGACCCCAAGATGCTACTTTCCTCTGTAATTCTCCAACAGTGATTCTTTGGGATTTGTTTGCCTCTCTTACCATCCTCCTATATAATAAACTTGGTTCTTCTTCCAGGCAAGTTTGTAACAGTTCCAGTTGCTTTGAACTTTTTAAGTATTGCCCTAACAGTAGATATGGCTTTATTGTAGATAGGCGTTATTATTGATAATTGATAATAACCTTTGAGCCCCATATAAGAAATGTTACTAAAATTGCCTTCTTTAATTTAAGAAACAATGCAAAATTCAGACCTCTCCTCCGACAAGCAGACGCAGAAAAGCTTATGCATGCTTTTATCACCAGTCGCCTTGACTACTGCAATAGCCTTCTCTCTGGTCTCCCCCAAAAAAGCATTAAACTACAGTTAGTTCAGAATGCGGCTGCAAGGGTATTGACTCGCACAAAAAAAGAGAGACCACATTACCCCCACACTCCTTACACTACACTAGCTACCTGTGCGTTTTAGAATAGATTTTAAGGTTCTTCTGGTTTTTAAAACGATAAAAGTTTTAGCACCAAAATACTTAGGTAACTGCGTTCAGGAACACGTACCTAGTGGAACCCTTAGATCCTCCACTGCTTCTCTCTTAGTGATTCTGAAAGTAAACCGTAAGAGAAGCGGTGAGGTGGCTTTTAGCTTTTATGCCCCTAGGCTTTGGAACGCCCTACCAGGCAATATCAGAGAGACAGCAACTCTTATCTTCTTAAAACACACTTATTTAAACTTGCCTTCAGTTAACCTGCTCTGCCTTTTAATTTTCTTACTTTTAGGCTATTGATAGTGTTTTTATTATCTATTACCATGTACTATTGCCTTTATTCACTTATTTTTATTTTTACTTGGGTTTTTATGTTAATTTTTACATCTATTTTTATTTTATTGCTATTATTATCAAGTGGGTTTTATCTTATCTATTATGTTCAGTTGTTGCTTCTTGTCTGTTGAGTACTTGAAAAGTCCTCTATAAAGCAGGGCAAAAGACCTCTATACGGGTGGTAGGAAGTCCTTTTGGCGTAGCCAAGGTGACGTCCTCTATTAAGAGAGGCAAAAGACCTCAAGGAAAAGGCTAAAAGTCCTCTAGCGGTTGCTGAGAGGCACAAGACCTTTCAGGAGAGGCAAAAGTCCTGCAGCGGTTGCTGGCAGGCAAAAGTATAAAAAAGACCACCCATAGAGAGGCTAAGGGGCTAAAGAGCATAATATGCTTGTCTCGTATGTACTGTGCACAGCAGATAGCAAGTAGCAAGAACTATGCCACTCTATCCCTGTTTTTATGTTGATTTTATGTCTATTTTTCTTTTATTGCACTGTTCTGTATTTTGTTTTTATTGTTGTGAAGCACTTTGGGCTGCATTTTATGTATGAAAGGTGCTATACAAATAAAGTTTATTATTATTATTATTATTATTATATTATTATGGGCATTTTCAGGTGAGTAGCCATTTTTTTATAGCCATTCCCTGACTTATGAAGCTCAACATACTTTTCACTCATCTTTCCCATGTAGATGTATGAATAAGGGAATATGGCCTCGGTGTCACCTCATATTTATACCCCAGTGAAACAGGAAGTCATGGATTACTACTTTAAAAAGTAAAATATAAATGGAAAAAAATGCTTCAGTTACATTTTGTTCATAAGAATTTCTAGGGGTGCCAATAATTGTGGCACACGTCGTTTTGTTAAAAATAATTATTTCTTGATGAGATTTTTTTTTTCTCAGAATAAATTTACTTCAATTAAAGGTTGGATTTTTTTCAGTGTGAGATTAAGCCAATTCACCAAAAGGTGAATTTTTTATAACCCTTTTTACTCATCTTTACCAGGGGTGCCAAGAATTGTGGAGGACACTGTATATTGTAGATTGTTTTACCCTGTTATTCTACAACCTTCAACTCACATTGGCTAAACACTAGAACTGCAGTCTCTGTTAACAAAAATTCACATTGGCTCAATTGCAGTGTGCTTAGCTGTAGTTCAAACCTCTACCACAGAACTACATTACAACTGGAATGGCCAGTCCATATTTCACAGAATTGAATAGCTGTTCCAGTTGTAATGCCGTTCCGTGTGTCTTGAGGTCTAAACGTGAGGTTTAAACTCCAGCTAAGCACACTGCAATTGACCCTTTGTTGTCAAATACAGTGTCTACACGCAAAGGACATGCACCACTGGTGGGGAATGTCGTTATTTTCTCATTTTCACACACAGAACAGTTCTTTTGGCAAACTCACAAGATGGAGTTTGAAGGTTATGTAATACATTCATCATTTTTAAGTTTACATCCCTTGCAAGCAAATTTCAGTCAAAACCATGTTTGAAAATAAATATGATAGGGTGGTTATCTTATGTCACAACAATCTTTGTCATTCACTGACTTCAAATGGATGGAATTCAACTCGACTGGACTGATACTGATATTTTTGATTTGTATGGATTGTTTCAGATAACCAAAGCACATTTCTCTCTTACTAATTATGCACAGAATGTACCCTTCAGTCATGATTAGTTTAACAGACAAGGGCTCTTTTATGATATTACATTGCAGCACTGCCTGCATTCTATCTGTGCTTGGATTGCACAAGCTTAGGTTAGGGTGGCCCCCTTTACTGGAAAGCAGGAGCTCTGCTGTGATGATACTGCGGTTTCCCTCAGCTCTGCTGAAATGCCTGCACTATCTTGCGGTTTGCACAACCAAACTGGCTGGAAACAGGAAGTGCCTTAATAACAGCTTCTCCTTTCGTATGCTCTCTTCCGCAGCGACTGAGTCTACATATCTGTTCACTGTACAAATTGCAAATTAAGTCTCCACTGCACTCCTCTCCTAATACTATTCACAGAAACACAAATTACCATCTGGAGACCTTCTCAGGTGTAACATCTGAGCCAAATCCAATCCGAATCACCACAGCACTTACCTGTTCAAATAGCTGTACTCACTGCCTACTTTGGTGCTGCCTGCCAGCGTCAGATGGCGCTTAGAGCACACGCCTCTTTGTCTGCCAAATTGCACATAGACAGTGACTTCAACGTATGCTGATTTAATTGGATTTTAACCCTTAACTATCAGCACACACTGCAAGAAGATGACTATTGCCGGTGACTTTCAAGTGTTCAAAAAAGAAAGACAGGTGACAATGAGCCAAGGTCTCTAACATAAAATTTAAAAAGTCTTACTTTTAAAAAGCACTGCAATACATAATTATTCTGAAAAGCCTTGTCTATTTTGCAGTTGGCTTTTAAGGTACTTTTTAATTAACATTTAAGAATACAAATAAAATAAAGAGTAATGACAAACAGACTAGTCACATAATTAAGGATTAAAGTTTAAGCTGCTAAGGCAGGGCTGCCCGACCATGTTCCTGGAGATCTACCGTCCTGTGGTTTTCAAATCAACCCTAATTTGGCACACCTGATTCTACTAATGAGCAGCTCAACAAGCTCTCTAGAGGTGGATTCCAATTTCTTATTTTATCTGTGCTCTTCTCCTCGGTCCTCGCCTGACCCGGAAATCGTTCGAGGTTCGCCATCTTCAAGGACATTCCAAACCGCTAAATACTCCACGGAGGAGTGAGGAGTGAGGAGTGGGGAATAAGGAGGCTCCCGGAGGATGCTTCAGTGAGGAAACACAAGTGTAGCCTTTGCAGAAGCCTTTTCTCAGAACATGTGACGTGTATAAATTATCCACCACTTTCCACATCTGCCAAGTCATAGGCACACCCCTACACAAATGCAATTTTACCGTTCCTTTCCATTTGTTATAAAGCGCTAATCCATAATGACACTTGTTCTTAATAACTAACAAAAGCACTGTTTATTCATGAAAAAATAAGCTAAAAAGCATTATAGTTAAGCACGTGAGCATAATATGACGCTGGCGCTTGATTGAGCAAGGACGTTTCAATTTCCTAATGCATGTTGCCTCGTTTCCTCTATCCTCGTATCTGGTCCTTGCATCCTTTCCTCGCGTCCTCCATTGGGCGGAGCTAAGGAGCGAGGAAAGGACACGAGGAGAGGATGCAAGGAGTAAAAATAAGCGATTGGAATGAACCCTAGCTGTTGAATGAGGTGTGCTTTGTTAGGGTTGTAGTAAAAACCTACAGGACGGTAGATCTCCAGGAAGAGGGTTGGGCAGCCCTGTGTTAAGGATTAGGATTGTAGATTCAGTTATTGCCAGTTTCTAACAACAAACAAAGTAATAACCTCTATAAGAATAATGCATTTGAACCTAAGAATATGAGTAAGCATAATGAAGAGAAAATGTCATAATTATCACTTTAGCTATAGGTATTTCATTCCTGTAACATCCGCCATTCCCTTCAGTCCACCCTCCTTACATTTCCTTTGTGCTCCCGTTCCTTGTGTTCCGTGTCATGTTTTTTGGTTTACCCTGTTGAAGCTCAACAGGGTACGTCCTTACTTCCTTACGTCCTTACGTTTGCAGGCTGGGCGTAGCTTTCTGTTAGTTTGCGATTCCTCCCCCTGATTAGCCCCAGCCTATCACCACATTCTGCACTCCTTTTATAATCACTTAGTTCCCGCAACTGTTTTGTTCACTATTTAGTTTCTGCCCACGGTCCAGTCACTACTAAGATTGTTTTCTCAGTTTTCTGTTTGAGATTAACCCCAGGCTCTTCTCCCTGTTTTGAATCCTGTTTGTTGTTTCTTGTGAAACCTGTTAGTTCTTTTTTTGGCAGCCTGTTCCCCGCCTGCCCGTGCCCAGACTAGCCCTGACTCCAGTCCCGTTCATTTTTGCCCAGCCCTGATTCCTGCCGGCCTTTTTGCCCAGCCCTGATTCCTGCCGGCCTTTTTGCCCAGCCCTGATTCCTGCCGGCCTTTCTGCCCAGCCCTGATTCCTGCCGGCCTTTTTGCCCAGCCCTGATTCCTGCTGGCCTTTTTGCCCAGCCCTGATTCCTGCCGGCCTTTTTGCCCAGCCCTGATTCCTGCCGGCCTTTTTGCCCAGCCCTGATTCCTGCTGGCCTTTTTGCCCAGCCCTGATTCCTGCCGGCCTTTTTGCCCAGCCCTGATTCCTGCCGGCCTTTTTGCCCAGCCCTGATTCCTGCTGGCCTTTTTGCCCAGCCCTGATTCCTGCCGGCCTTTTTGCCCAGCCCTGATTCCTGCCTGCCTTTTTGCCCAGCCCTGATTCCTGGCTGGCCTTTTTGCCCAGCCCTGATTCCTGCCTGCCTTTTTGCCCAGCCCTGATTCCTGGCTGCCTTTTTGCCCAGCCCTGATTCCTGCCGGCCTTTTTGCCCAGCCCTGATTCCTGCCTGCCTTTTTGCCCAGCCCTGATTCCTGGCTGGCCTTTTTGCCCAGCCCTGATTCCTGCCTGCCTTTTTGCCCAGCCCTGATTCCTGCCGGCCTTTTTGCCCAGCCCTGATTCCTGCCTGCCTTTTTGCCCAGCCCTGATTCCTGGCTGGCCTTTTTGCCCAGCCCTGATTCCTGCCTGCCTTTTTGCCCAGCCCTGATTCCTGCCTGCCTTTTTGCCCAGCCCTGATTCCTGGCTGGCCTTTTTGCCCAGCCCTGATTCCTGCCTGCCTTTTTGCCCAGCCCTGATTCCTGGCCGGCCTTTTTGCCCAGCCCTGATTCCTGCCGGCCTTTTTGCCCAGCCCAGGCCTTTTCCCTTTTTAACCTGCCTGCTACCCTGTGTGGGTTTTACAATAAATATGTCCTGTTTGGAGTTCAACCTACTATCTGTCCCTGAGTTCTGCATTTGGGTCCAATCCTGAGCATCATTAACAGTTTTTTATTTTTTCTGTCTCCCCTGCTGCTGGAAGTGTGCAAAACAGCCTGAATGTTTTGAGTACAAGTATTTGCATGTACAGTAGGGTGGATTCAGATAATGTGGGACATCAGGTATTGTGGGACAGCTAAGCTTTTGTGCTATGTGAAAATCACCAGCCAAAAACCAAAACTGCTCTTGAATTTTTGCTACAATACCTCTTGTCATAAAACAATGGTTTTGATTAGTCGGTCATCAGAAGGGGCGTGGTCTATCTTTACAGGATGACTTCTCAGTAGAAGCACGTGGTAAGTTTGATGGCAAATGACATTTTACTTCTCAAATATAAGGCTCTTAGTGGAATTTAAATAAGGTTACAACCTGTTCTACAAGATCAAAATGAAGTGGTTAAAGCACACAAATATTTGTAAAATATAATTTTGTGTCTGTGAAAAAATGTTTTATGGCACTGTCCTACATTACCTGAACATGCTAAAGTGGGACAGCATTTTATGCTTTATGCTGTAAAACTATAATATGGCCAACCTATATGCATTAACATGTTATTACAGAGCCTAAATTTATTTGCAAATATGTATTCAGCATCAGCATGCCTATTTTACACCCCACAATACATCACTCCCACGTTCCTGCTACAACATCCTCCTCTCCCCCTTTACCCAGCATTATAGCCTAGGACTACAAAGATCAGATAGATATCACCAGGTTAACCTATATAACTGGTAGATAGATAAATAAATAAAATGTCTGTTGTTGACATGAATACATTAAATGTGGTACAAGTGCTGTTAAACAAAGATTTCACAATGTTTTAACCTTTGTGAAACTATTCGTTGCAGATAATGGCCCCAAGGGAGTCAGGGAAAAGACGGCAAGGCAGAGAAAGGGAAGAAAAGAGGAAGGAAGGATGATCAGCATAATCAGGGAGGAAGAAAAGAGGAAGGAAGAATGATCAGCATAATCAGGGAGGAAGAAAAGTAACGAGGCATGATTTGTGGAGTTGAAAGGGGCAATTAATGAGTATTGGGAGCTAGTGGAGTCTGGACAGGTGGTAAAACTCAGTTTTTTGGCAAGAGCTTGGGGTGTCCTTAAATCTACACTGCAGAGAAGGGTTAAAGGTGTTGTTAATACAAGGTTTTAATTCACTACAAGAAGCTTGTTTTTTAATTTAGAATGGCTGTCCCACTTTACCAAACAAGCTCTCCCACAATACCCGAACGAACCGCCCGAGTGATATAGGAGGTCATGTGATGTTTGAAGGTGTGTAGCTTGGAAACAGTCATGTATTTATATTCCAATATATAAATGTTAAGAAGGCATAAACGTATTTATAGAAACATCACTGATGTACTCAAGATGTAATCGGCAACGTTAGATTCAAACACAAAGATCCGTTTCTGGGGCACGGAGGAGAGGAGGTGGTAGTGGAGGAAAGGAGGAGAGGAGGTGGTAGTGGAGGAAAGGACGAGAGGAGGTGGTAGTGGAGGAAAGGAGGAGAGGAGGTGGTAGTGGAGTTAGGGAGGGTGCATTTTTCTAGTATTGGGACGCACCCCCTGGGAGCTGCGCTGGAGAGAAGACGCACGCTGTTGCCTGGCAACCATCTTCAACCTACATGGAGACGTGGACGTTGTGGCGCAATGTTTGAGAAGATGCCGTAGCTGGGGTAGCCGAGGACCGTCGCAGAGCCAGAGACCCTCCCCCAGGGGGAGACAAGATAACAATCGTTGGTCTAAAACACGTAACGCCTGGGGTCTCGACAGAGACCACGCAGAGGTGGGCAACGAGGGCCGTATCTGTTTCTGGTTTTCATGCCAACTTGTGGCCTTAATTACCTAATTAGGCCTAATATTTACGCCATCTGACATTTTAGCTACAATTCTTAATAAGCGCATGAATGACAGCCGAAGACTTATTGTGTCATTATATGAAACATTTTAGCTAATGTGATCGAATCTACCAGTGTTGGTGTAAACAGCCAATTAGCTCATTTAGCTGGTAATTAGTGGTAACAAAAACCTGCATACACACCGGCCCTCCAGGACTGGAATTGCCCACCCCTGGACCACAGGCTGTTTCGGGCTGTATTTTCTGAGTGGAAGTCAATGGAGAAGATTCCTCAGCACTAGGGGTGTAGCTAACGGTACACAAAAGTCAGGGTTCGGTAGGTATCTCGGTTTTGAAGTCACGCTTCGGTAACAGAGTGCATAAGTGCTGCGTCGTGGATCGTCTAGACTCTAGGCTACGCTCGGACTCAGATAAGCGTATCTTTTTTCATTGCTTTCAGCTGTTCTTAGTTAATTGAACAGATTGGAGTCACTCGGTAGCTTAGTTTATTTTGAATTGTTTGCAGTCAGTCGGTAGCTTGCTCGCTGTAGCCTAATTTGGCCAGCGACCTGTCTATTGTGTTGCTAATTAGAACTAGTTGAATTAGAACTCACTCTGAGGTGATGAGCTGCAAACACGCTTAATATACACACAGGTGAAACTGGTTCCAACTAGTTCTAATTAGCAACACAAAAGACAGGTAGCTGGCCCAATTACAGCGAGCAAGCTACTGACTGACTGCAAACAATTCAAGATAAACTAAGCTGCCAAGTGACTCCAATCTGTTCAATTAACTAACAACAGCTGAAAGCAATGAAAAAAGATACGCTTATCTGAGTCCGAGTGTAGCCTAGACGATCCACGACACAGCAATTATGCACTCAGTTACCGAAGCATGACTTCAAAACCGAGGTACGTACCGAACCGTGACTTTTGTGTACCGTTACACCCCTACATAACACCCTGAACAAGCTTCTGTTTTGTGGGCACTGTTCGTAACATAATAAATTGACTAACTTGGCGCTCATTTTCAACATGTTTGTCCTCGCATATTCATTTTGGAACGAGCTATGTTGTGTCAACTACGAAAAAAAATACTGTTTTGTGAGATGAGAAACCGTAGGGAATGTTGCAGCAGTTGGACACTACAGGCCCAGTGTCTCGGAGCTAGCAGCCAAACTGTGGGATAAGTAACTGAAATCGATTGCTCCATGCCTGTATACCATTGTTTAATAATAAAAAATAAATCGGTGTTAGGTTGTGTGTCTGTTTGTTAGCGAGTCCGTTTTTGAAATTATGTTTAACGGTAACTGATATCATAGCTAGCTAGCTAATTGGCTACATAGCTAAACGTCCAAATTTGCGTTCTTTTTTCTCCTCTATGAATTGTATTGTACTAAAACATCAGTGTCTAGATCAAACCGCAATGTCGGGTACATTGTATACTGTACATGCAAATACTTCTACTCGAAACGTTCAGGGGTGCCTTTCCCGATAACGATCAAGTGCACCTTCAAGGCCACAAAGGCCTATAGTGGTGAAAGGTAAGTTTGCTCATGCTACATTACCTGCAGTTTGTGATTGCTTGTCCAGTAAAAGCCTTTGATTACATAGGTTTATCAGTAATTCTATTGCATCTCGTAATTTACCTTGGGATAAATTAATCTATCTATTCACTTGCTCAAGGATGTCAGTCCTCTATCTTTTTTTATTATATTTTATATATAGATGCAGTGCCCTCCACTATTATTGGCAACCCTGGTGAAGATCAGTAAAAAAAGTTATAAAAAATTCACTGTGAAATCTCACACTGAAAAAATTAGAAATATCCAACCTTTAATTGAAGTACATTTATTATGAGAAAATCCCTCATCAAGAAATAATTATTTTTAACAAAACCACATGCCACAATTATTGGCACCTCTGCATTTATATATATATATATATATATATAAGTAATAATTTTTAATATTTGGTCGCATATCCTTTGCATGCCATGACTTCCTGATGTCTGTGAACCAACAACATCAAAAGACTCTTGATATCTTACAAGCGATACTATAATGTCTCTGCATTTGAATGGATCTCTATGGGAATTGGGGGGTGGGACTAGATTTAGCTGTAAATTATGCTGGAACAGTATGGAATACATGGTTGGTAAAATGGCTGTAAGTAGGGTTGCAAAGGGGTGGGAAAATTTCCATAAATTTACCATGGGAACTTAAGCTCGGGAATTTTGGAAATTTTGACCAATTTTTTAGACCAGTTAGTCTATAACATGGAACTTAAATTTAGTTGGAAAATACACATAAAATGCAATTCTAGATCTTGTAGCATGCTTTGGTTAAAGCAACCCAATACATTTAAAAAAAATAAACATTCATGTTTTTGTTCAATGAAAGAATCCATTAAAGTTCTACTCACAAATGTTTGAATGGATGTCTGCTTATGACAAAACAATGTTTATATTTATGACTGCATATAACGAGGTAAATACAGCAAATAGTACAAATAACGCCAGTATTTCCGTTAATTCCCATGGAAAGTTTCCACCTTTGAATATTCCAGAATTTTGCAACCCTAGCTGTAAGTCATCAAGGGTCTGAGGTATCAAACGAGCCTCAAACCATCACTCTGCTGCCAGATATGCAGTAGATATGGATGGATTACTTTAAGGGTTGTTCCTCCTGACAAATTTCCTTATTGAACTCTATGGAAAAATAAGCCCGGAGAAGAAATCCCTCAAGTTATCCATCCATATCTACTGTATTTCTGGCAGCAGAGTGATGGTTTAAGGCTTGTTTGATACGTCAGACCCTTGACGACTTAGAGCCATTTAACCAACCATGTGTTCCGTACTGTTCGTGTAATTTACAGCTAAATCTAGTCCCACCCCCCCAATTCCCATAGAGATCAATTCAAATGCAGAGATGTTATAGTATTTCTTGTAAGAGTACCAGAAAATAAGATATCAAGAGTCTTTTGATATTGTTGGGTCACAGACATCAGGAAGTCATGGCATGCAAAGGAAATGCAACCAAATATTAAAAATGATTAATTTATTATATATATAAATGCAGGGGTGGCAATAATTGTGGCACATGTGGTTTTGTTAAATAATGTTTTGATGAGGGATTTTTTTTTTTTTTTTTTATCATAATAAATTTACTTCAATTAAAGGTTGAATTTTTCTAATTTTTTCAGTGTGAGATTAAGCAAATTCACCAAACAGAATTTTTTTATAACCCTTTTTACTGATCTTTACCAGGGGTGCCAATAATAGTGGAGGACACTGTACAGTGCATCCGGAAAGTATTCACAGCGCTTCACTTTTTCCACATTTTGTTCTGTTACAGCCTTATTCCAAAATTGATTAAATTCATTTTTTCCCTCAAAATTCTACACACAACACCCCATAATGACAATGTGAAAAAAGTTGAGATTTTTGCAAATTTATTAAAAATAAAAAATCACATGTACATAAGTATTCACAGCCTTTGCTCAATACTTTGTTGATGCACCTTTGGCAGCAATTACAGCCTCAAGTCTGTTTGAATATGATGCCACAAGCTTGGCACACCTATCTTTGGGCAGTTTCGCCCATTCCTCTTTGCAGCACCTCTCAAGCTCCATCAGGTTGGATGGGAAGCGTCGGTGCACAGCCATTTTCAGATCTCTCCAGAGATGTTCAATCGGATTCAAGTCTGGGCTCTGGCTGGGCCACTCAAGGACATTCACAGAGTTGTCCTGAAGCCACTCCTTTGATATCTTGGCTGTGTGCTTAGGGTCGTTGTCCTGCTGAAAGATGAACCGTCGCCCCAGTCTGAGGTCAAGAGCGCTCTGGAGCAGGTTTTCATCCAGGATGTCTCTGTACATTGCTGCATTCATCCTTCCCTCTATCCTGACTAGTCTCCCAGTTCCTGCCGCTGAAAAACATCCCCACAGCATTATGCTGCCACCACCATGCTTCACTGTAGGGATGGTATTGGCCAGGTGATGAGCGGTGCCTGGTTTCCTCCAAACATGACGCCTGGCATTCACACCAAAGAGTTCAATCTTTGTCTCATCAGACCAGAGAATTTTGTTTCTCATGGTCTGAGAGTCCTTCAGGTGCCTTTTGGCAAACTCCAGGTGGGCTGCCATGTGCCTTTTACTAAGGAGTGGCTTCCGTCTGGCCACTCTACCATACAGGCCTGATTGGTGGATTGCTGCAGAGATGGTTGTCCTTCTGGAAGGTTCTCCTCTCTCCACAGAGGAACGCTGGAGCTCTGACAGAGTGACCATCGGGTTCTTGGTCACCTCCCTGACTAAGGACCTTCTCCCCCGATCGCTCAGTTTAGATGGCCGGCCAGCTCTAGGAAGAGTCCTGGTGGTTCCGAACTTCTTCCATTTACGGATGATGGAGGCCACTGTGCTCATTGGGACCTTCAAAGCAGCAGAAATTTTTCTGTACCCTTCCCCAGATTTGCGCTTCGAGACAATCCTGTCTCGGCGGTCTACAGACAATTCCTTTGACTTCATGCTTGGTTTGTGCTCTGACATGCACTGTCAACTGTGGGACCTTATATAGACAGGTGTGTGCCTTTCCAAATCATGTCCAATCAACTGAATTTACCACAGGTGGACTCCAATTAAGCTGTAGAAACATCTCAAGGATGATCAGTGGAAACAGGATAAACCTGAGCTCAATTATGAGCTTCATGGCAAAGGCTGTGAATAATTATGTACATGTGATTGTTTATTTTTTTATTTTTAATAAATTTGCAAAAATCTCAAAAAAACTTTTTTCACATTGTCATTATGGGGTGTTGTGTGTAGAATTTTGAGGGAAAAAATGAATTTAATCAATTTTGGAATAAGGCTGTAACAGAACAAAATGTGGAAAAAGTGAAGCGCTGTGAATACTTTCCGGATGCACTGTATGTACAGTACCAGTCAAATGTTTGGACACCTACTCATAGAAGGTTTTTTTCAGTTATTTTTACTGTTTTCCACATTTTGGAATAGTAAAGACATCAAAACTATGAGATAACACAAATTAAATTATGCAAAAACCAAAAAAGGGTTAAACAAATTTTAAAAAGTCTTATATTTTAGATTCTTCAAAGTAGCCACCCTTTGCCTTGATAACGGCTTTGCACATTCTTTCCATTCAAACAACTTCTGTGGTAAACAGGTATTCCACAGGTAATAAGGTGATGCCATCATGACTGTATAAAACGATATCAAAAGACTCCTGATATCTTATTTCCAGGTACTCTTAGAAGCGATACTATAACCTCTGCATTTGAATGGATCTCTATGGGAATTGGGGGGTGGGACTAGATTTAGCTTTAAATTACACTGGAATAGTGTGGAACACATGGTTGGCTAAATGGCTCTAAGTCATCAAGGGTCTGACGTATCAAACAAGCCTTAAACCATCACTCTGCTGCCAGAAATACAGTAGATATGGATGGATCACTTGAAGGGTTTCTTCTCCTGACTTATTTTTCCATAGAGTTCAATAGGAAAATTTGTCAGGAGAAACAACCTTTTTGACTGGTACTGTATGTGTGTGTATATGTAAACGTAAACATTAAGATGTAATCAGCAACGCTATATTAAAACACAAAGATCCGTTTCCGGGGCACGGAGGAGAAGAGGGTGCATTCTTCGAGTATAGAGTAGAGTTTGAGCAAACTGATGCTAGTCAACGCCACAACCGTCACAACGCTGCCTGACTACTAATCTTACTGATTGTTTTTCAACCGAGGTTAGTCGTTTAACAGACAGTAGATAGCCTGTGACTGGACTGTTTACTGCTGAATACCACCAAAGCAGTGTCCCTGCTAAACCAGGAGGAGAAGACCCCTTTTGCCATCTCGACGTGACACACGCTGCCTGGTGAGCATGCAGCCTGTGTAGCCTATCTGTAAATATTTTCAAAATAACTTGTATGTTTAGAGATAGTTACCTTACTACCATAGCAAAGTGTTAATGTTATTAAACATTTTGTCTTTTAAATCACTTCTCGCTTGACTGGCTTTTTCTTTGAGGTTGTGCTTTGCGTTTAAGTGGCTTAGTGTTACCTCCACTACTGTACACCTGGTTATTGCAACACCGGTGGATTTTGGGACGTAACAATAGGGACTCAATCAAACTTGTTCACAGAATTTCCCAGAATTACGCTATCCATTTCTTTACAAAACTATGACCACGGTCATGACATCAAGTGTTTCCTGTAAATAAATAAAACAAGGTGGAAAGAAATGCTTGTTTAAGGTCAAATGGACAGTAAAAAATCCAGTGAAATTTTATCAGGTAGGCTACACAGTTCATCGCCAACATGTTTCCCACCACTAGAAAACTAAATTGGACAGATATCTAAGATCAGTGAAATTCTGCAAGGGTTTTTATGGGGTGTCCCCAAACCTCTCTAAATTGCACATATTGGATAATGTTTTTAGCAAGTTATCTACACCATAACACGTTTTCTTAACTCAAAATGACATTTTGAATATCAATTCTAATGTTTTTGAGTGTATACATTTCATGCACTAGACCACTATGGAGGCTAACAGTGTCCAAAAGTGCAGTATTGTCATAACTTAAAATATTCATATAAGTATATATGTATAAGTAAGTTAAATTTAAAAATTCAAACTAATTTAAGCTGCGTTTTCAACATGTTTAACAGGTCATAGCTGGTCTGTGACTCAAAGCTGGTCTGTGGCTGGTTAAAACTGGTAGAGTAAGCTTGTGGCAAAACTGGTGGACTAGCTGACTATAGGCTGGTCGATCAGCTGAAAGATTACAGTTTTTTTACGCAAAGATATGCGAGACAAGATAACATTTTTAAAAACTTTCTATGGTTATGTGGTTTAGGGTGTACTAGCGATCGAGGGATGGGGAGGCTCCTGTTGACTTGTTGCCATTTATTGCCCTGGGTGCTGATAAGGGAAGGAGTGGCATCCCCATTCTGTGGGCGGTAACACCCGTACCACTAGGGGGCCGGTAGGATAGGGCTACACGTACATCACATAATGGTCATAATGACAGATGTAGAGTGACGCTATATATTGCGAGCAAGCAACAGAAGGCTTGTATTGATGGTTGTCAATGACAACTCAATCGAAATAACATAATTCAAATATTAAGCTATGCAATGTTGAAACATAACATTAACTTTGCTGTAAACTAGGGGGTCCTCAATCGTATCCAGAAAGGGCCAGTGTGAGGCTTTTGTTCCAACCAAGCAGTTACACACCTGATTCTACTAATCGGCCACTAGAAACTTTGCTAAGGACTTTGATTAGTAGAATCAGGTGTGTAACTGCTTGGATGGAACAAAACCCTGCAGCCGCACCAACCCTTTCTGGAAAGATTGAGGACCCCTGCTGTAAACTATCAAATCACAAGGAAAAATAAAGGTGTAACATGGCTATATATCAATTTTATATCACATGACAGTGGTTTCACAGAGAGTGTATATATCAGCTCGTTCACATGTGCACAATTTTAAGATGAACATTTCTTTGTGCGTATAGACATAAATCATTTGTAGGAACATTTTAGGAAATGACTGTACACTCACATTTAGGATGAATTCCAAGATTATTTTATAAATGGGGCCCCAGGAGGGTAAAGTGTTTTACATATGTGACCCACCATGGTAGAACATTCACGACGACAAAAAATGTTTGGTATATATTTTCAGTGTTTTGGCTCTAGTGTAATGTAGGAAATGGCAGGCACATATCAATGAAAACCTGGAAGATATGTAGGCCTAATGCTTCCTGAAAATTAGTACTCATTTCCAAACCTAGGCTGTGTTTGAATGCGACCCCTACACCCTTTTGAGGGCGCATATTTCAGTCCACTTCGTCAAAAAGCTTTTGAGTGGGTGACTCTTTCTCACAAATGGGGGCACTTAAATTACCAGGATGAACCCCTTATTTCCTGGGTTTTGTTGAGGGAATTCAGGAGCACACTCATCTGCAGAACGGTGCACTCATCCGACAATTTCCGGAAGTAAAAACGTAAAAGACGTAGAGCGTATATGCATATCTATGGTCCAAGATAAGTTCATATTACAAACTACTCTTTATTTTTGTTAATTCAATCTTCATTCATAATCTACACTTTGTAACAATCGTCATATGTTAACTGATTGATATTCTCAATAAAAATAAAAATAGATATTACAAACTACTTCCTCACTAGTTTGTAAAGAGTTTTGCTGGATTTCTTTCGCACACTGCTTGCAATGTGAGGGGACAGGGCACGTAGTAGACGGGTCCGAGTGGACAGGGAACAGGGGTCGTATTCGGACACAGCCCTAGAGTGCTTTCACAAAGTATTTACACCCTTGAACGTGTTCACCTGTTACCCCTTAAATTTTTAAAGCAGTGAAATATTTTGGACAAATAAACTCAACACATTTATGAACATTTTTATTCAACGTGTTAAATTACTTAAATTTCTCATTGATAAAAGTACTCCCCCTGCCATGTCATCCTTCTATTTGAACTGATATTTTTACTTTTATACATATTTTTTTGCCAATTCTTCCATGCAAATTTGCTCCAACTCTGCCAAGTTAGACAGAGAGCATCAGTGGACTGCAATTTCCAGGTCATATCACATATTTTGAACAGGATTTAGGTCTGGGCTTTGGCTGGCCCATTCCATAATTCCCTTCTTGCTTGTAAACCATTCCTTTGCAGTTTTTGCCATGGTGCTTTGGGTCAGTGTCCTACTGGAAAATTAATGTTTGCTCTAAATTTAGATCAGTTGTGGACTGAAACAGGTTCTCCTCAAGGATTTGCCTGTATTTGGCTCCATCTAACTTGCCCAAGGCAAACAAATCTTCCCAGTCCCTCCTGCTGAAAGACAACACCATAGCTTGATTCTGCCACCACCATGCTTGATGGTACGCATGGTGTTCTGTGGGTGATGGGGCATGCTAGGTTTGCGCCAAACATATCAACTTTAGTTCAAACCACAAATGATCTTTCTCACAGTCTCAGGGTCTGCCGCATAGCCTCTGGCCAACTTCAGGCATGAGTTAATGTTGGCCATTCTCAGAAGCAGCTACAGTCTAGCCGCTTTCCCAAAGAGGCCAAATCTGTGAAGCGCTGAAGAAATTGTTGCTTTCTGCACAAATCCTCCCATTTCAGCGAATGGGCTCTGCAACTCTGTCAGTGTCATCTGTCATCTTGGCAATTTCTCTCACAATTGCCCTCATCTGTTTTCATAACATCACAATTTCCTTTTTTTATATCACAAAAGATGTTGAATTAAAAGTTCATACAGTATTCTGCTTAAAACTGCATACAATGACACAGGCTAACTTCTAAGGAATTGAACAGAAATGTAGGCTATATGTGACAAACGAGAAGCTTTTTCTTAATCAATTATTAAACCAGCTTTGGGACAATCAGATAAAAATAAAAATTTGCCACAGACTACAGGTTAAAATATTTACTCTTCATCTCATCTTAATTTCAATGTATCCTTCCGAACTGAAGTAATATTTTTACTTTAGAATGTAGGCTACTAGATGTGATAAATTTGGGTAGTAGATATAACTTTGAATTGTGTTGTAGGACTATACCTCATGATCTTCATCCTCTTCTTTCAACCTTTTCCAAATGCCTCACAATATTCCTGATTCGCCGAGTTATTTTTCATAAGTACACAAAATGAACCCTCGCAAACTAAAAACCCGAATTTTCGGGTGTTTAATTGCAGGAAGGTGCAGTGCTACGGTTAAGATTTTACCTTAACACACCTGCTGTAAACAGCTGCAGTTAATTATTAAAATTATTTATTTATTTTGGAGATGAAGTAGGCTTTAAATTACAAGCTGTTGTTGGCAAAAGCAACGCCTCAGTTATCAGTGCTAAAATGTTGATGGTTCAAAAAAGCAAAAAATTTAAATAGTGACAGAATCCTGATGCCATCCTGACTGTGCTATCCTTCAACACAGTGAATAGGCTACCAAATAAAACGCATAAGAGGCATCGGATAATGCACCAATACGTGTTTTTTAATAGTTGACTGGACCATTAACGAAACGACATCAAGCTGGACAACAGTCCAAAAGTACACATTTAATTTTTGAAGTTTAAGCCAAGCGAGGGGTATTCCTTTATAAAGACACATGTTGACACGGTAAGCTCTGATTGGACGGAGACTGTACGGGAGACGCGTGTGGTGCGGTGTAGCAGCAGACACAAACAGTGTTGTAAGGGGACAGGCACAGAATAGCAAGCGAGGAATCGGTAGTCGCTGATTTAATGCGAACAACCTTACTAAGGAGACAACATTAACGTAACGTAGCGAAGCGGGGATCATGCCCCAGTAGCATTATAAATCAAATAGTATTTTGATATTAATTTTACGTACCTCTTGTGTTTTCGTTATATTGAACAATAGTAATAGGATGATACACATTGATACAATATGAGTGATTTACTCAAGTTTGCACGGTTTGTGGCTTGCCAAGGTCTGCGTTATTAACATGGTTATGTTATATACTGGACGTACAACATTGCACTAACAATTTACTGTGCAACTGTAATATCCCATCAACAAAATGGGCTCTAGACTAAGCAGACAGAGTAGTCTGGACAGCGAAACGAAATTTTCAAAGAGGAGACGCCAGGCGCGTGACAGCTCTGGAGAAACGGAGAGGAATGGAAGTCGCGGTAGCGGGGAGTTTTTGTTTACATCGTTGATGCTGAAGTCAGATAAGCTGCCGGGCATGCTGCGGAAAACGAATCACAGTCCGTACGTGAGGAGAGTGACATGGATCCGAGAGATCCAAAAGCTTCTCCGCGAACACAAGGTGGACCAGGCGGTCGACGTGCTCAAATCACTGAGAAAGGTGAGGACTTACCAAACTCACTGTTTTGAAAGGGGGGTGTAATGTTCTTGCTAAACACTAAAACGATACTTTCTATATGAATACAATATTTTTACATGTACAGTTTGCTCAATATAAAATTTGCGTTGCTGTTATGATTTCAAACAGCAGTGCATGAACAGCCTGTGAGAAATGTTTTTATGCCTGTTGCAAATGAGCAGATGGCATAGTATGAATAAGTGATTATCACTGAAAACAATATAAAATATTGCAATACCCATGGACCGGTTTAACTCATTATAATTTGTATTTATTTCGTTTAGGTCTATACTCATTTAATAATTGACTGGCCCAATAATCATCACAGGTTGCTTGAAGATGATCACAATGTGCGGTCAAGGGTAAAACTGTGAGAAAGTACGCAACATGTGTTAGGCCTGCATTGTATAGTGGCCACATAATGGGAGTTGGGGAAATTTGTTTTTATAGGTCACGTAATCATTCCGCAGAGCTCGATGTCAGTTGAATCATTGTGTGTGCATCGTTGGAATTTGAGTTATTGCTGTTACTACTACCACTACTACTACCACTTCTACGACTGCTTCTAATGATATGAATAATATAATTACAATAAAAAATTAATCATATTGAATACTAAAGGTGACAGACATGTCCCTGACTGTATCTACCCACTGCGTCTTCAAAATCTGTTTCTCATCAGGTGATAACAAGCAAAACGGTGTCAGTAGACACTAATGACTGCTGAACCCAGACTTCCTGAAATGTGCTTCTACTAATTTGGTTATTTATATTCTTATCTATATATCTACAGCTGCCTTATTTTCCCAAACATCCTTACCCCTTCAGGCAAGGCTTTCACCTAAACTATTTGGTTCCATTAATCAAACTGTTAAATTCACCATTTAGCAAATAGTGTTCACTAACTAGTTGGCCTGCACGTAGTTTGCGTGAAATATACAGTTATATTTGACACTACATTGATTGTTTTTTACATGAAAGGTTGCCCATCAGCTGGGAACCTACATTTTTAATTTAACAGGTTAACACACCTGCGTATCTATAGTGCTTGAATGCACAGATGTATCTCGTAGTTTCCATTTCATCCAAATGTGTTCAGAATTTGTATCTGGTTGTTATTTTTCAGACAGCAACTAAATCTGCAAGGGCATGGAACACTGAACCTCAATTTGCTGCAGCATTTCTGCAGGCAGCTACAGGTTCAGGAATAGATAATGAAACATGGAGTGATATCATGCTGTCATGCCACACATCAGCTATATAGCCCCTTGAGGGCAATGGAAACGATGTGAATCGAGCGTCTATTTGACCCAGTTCAAGGTCCATCCTTGTCATGAAATCATGCGTGTACCAATTAAAGTTTTGTAAGACTGCACCCCAAAGTAGAACAGACTGCTGTTTTGGCACTATGTTTTCCCGGGGTTTCCCCCTTGCTTTGCTTGCCCGGTTCAGAAGCCTACTGTGAATGCTTATGGTGCAGTTGCTATCAGCTTGCATTTTGAAGCCAACATGGTGGGGCGTGAGTGGGAGTCTGTCTCCCTCTCTGCCCGCTCTTCTGTGCAGAGCCATTGGATACAGAGACCCCCATCTGTTCCACCTTGCTCTGAGAGGCTGGGTGGAGTTCCTGTTCAGGGACACTGGAGTTGGCAGCAGAGCTGTACTTACGCCCCCTCCTCCCGGCAAGTGTGCTCTGCCTGCCAAAAACTCCCCTAGAGACGAAGTAAAGTGGGATGATGGATTTTTTTTTTGTACCTCCTTCTTCTGTGAAACAGTGTCAGAGTAGGCAGTTACCCTTTATTAATGAAGCGGGGAAGACGACTCTCAGTGTATTTTGCCTGAAGCGCAAGGCATTCCGGTTCAGTCCCCGGCCGTGGGCGGAACGGCGGCGTTCCGGACGGATAGGAGCCGAGCACCTTGCATGCCCCCTCTCGGGAATCTGTGTTGGAATCAGCCTGAAGGTAACAGGCGAAGATCAGCGCTGCCAAAGACACGCCCTTAACGTTCTTAGGCGCACAGGTACCACGGCCTCAGACTTCCAAGGACTGGGTTACATTAATGTAGGCGTTGCATCCGAACTCGTTTCCTCGCCTGCTCGCAACTCCGTGTGGCGACGGGGGGAGAGGAGGAGGAAAAAAATTAATGTCGAATTCATGATGAATTTTCTGTGTATTTTTTCGTTTTTGTTTTGATTGTGTAAATTCTTATTTATTTATATAGGGGGAAAAAAGGGAAAAGCCTTGTGCTCAAAACGTGTCTCCATCAAAGAGGTGCTGGTGTCGGCAAGATGAAGAAACATGAAAAAAGAGAGAAAACCAGGACGAAAATATACAATGCAAAGCTCCGATGTTCAGCCCGCACACTCAATTTATTTATGTTTTGCCGCCCGTGTTTTGATTGCTCTTCAAAGCTCCGACGATCATCCACTGATTCAGGGCTTGCGTTCTAATCGGCTCGTGTGCATTGCCGAACGGGCTGACGTACAGAAGCATTGTCCGGCCGTTGGGGCTCCCGTTCCGGGGGGGGCTCGCCGCTTTTCCACGCTGCCCCTCTGTGCTGCGAGGAGGGATCGGCGTGTTCCCTCACCCGGCGCCTCTCCAGGGGCCTGGCGGACTGTCACTCCACCTCCCCGGCCCCTGTCAGAGCCAGCCATTAGAGTGCATTCACTATCGCTGCCTCTAATGTAGCTCCCGCGCTCACTGACTCTCGCTAATGGAGCCGCGGTATTATAGCAGGGGGAATGGTGCAGCAGGCGTGGTCAGAAGCATGAGGAATTGCCCTCGTTATTTATAATAACCATCGGCCGCCCACCATTGGCGGTATGCCCTGCGCAGTTATACACACAAACAAACACGCACACACACACGCGCGCGCTCGTGTATGTGACACCATTCTAAGCAGTGTACGGTGTACATTTACTCAGCTCTGCTTTCTGTGAAGTGATTATTGAGTGCCATAAGGCAGCATGGGAAACGGGTGACCGTGGCCATTAACCGTGAGCACAGTGGCAGACACTTGCCTACATCCCAGTCGCAGGCCGGCACCACTCATTACTCACTCCAAGTCTCTCCTCATTTTGTGTCTTCATCGGTAAATTCATTTTCTCATAAACACATGGGATCACAGATGGAACGGTCCAATACCGTAATGGACACTAATGATTCAAAACAAAATTAAATCAATAAATCTTTCAAAAGAAATATTGCAACAACCACCCGTTAGTCAAAATGAGTCATATTCCCTTGCTGAAGGCGGCTCTTCAGTTTCAGTTATGAGAAACGAAAGCACCCCCACCCCTCCCATTGAAGCCTGGATGCTCTGCACACAGTGGAGAAAACACTGAATTTAAAAGCACTCCGATGGAGACAGCTCGGGCTGTTTACTCCCATATTAATCTGCCTCTGCCTTATTACAATATTCTGTACCATATTCCAACTGATTAAAACACACTGTGTGCATTAAAAACGCAGCGGGGTGTACATAACCACAGACACACGTAATAATGTAAGTATCACATGGACGCTAATGGAGCTGCTTCAGTTTGGCCAGGGATATTTATTTACGTTCACACAGCAGGCAATGTGGCGTAAAACAACGGCGGAGTATTCTTTGTTGTGTCGGGGGAAAAAATGAGCGCAGTCGTCATTTTTGTGTATTAAAATCCCCAGTAACGAAAGGGGATGTGAGACACTGCGTGGCCACAAGAGATTTGCACTGTTGTGCATTTGTGAAAACCTCATAAGCATTTCGTTGAGTGTTGTGCGTTTGTGATTAGTGAACAACACAGGGCTGCAGTGTAGTCTACTGGGTAAGGAACTGGGCTTGTAAACTAAAAGTTTCAGGTTTGATTCCCAGGTAGAACACTGCCGTTGTACCCGTGAGCAAGGTACTTAACCTGCATTGCCTCAGTGTACACCCAGCCGTATAAATGGATACTATGACAAAAAAAAACAAGAAGTTGTGTAAGTTGCTCTGGATAAGAGCGTCTGCTGATTGCCTGTGGTGTAAAGTCATTACATGTGCTTGTTGTCTGCATTGTAAATCCACTACAAATCCATAACATATGCATGCTCTTTCAAGCTTTACTTCCATAGTTAAATTCATCATCCTATATTATATGGAACGTGACCAAAGAGAGAGGTTATACATAACGGGACCAAGTCTACTGTGATCCTGTTAATGGCAAGTCATTCCCCTGAAGAAGAAGACGCATATTTTTTTTGTTACATTTTTCACTGTGCAGAATGGCTATCCAGGGATCTATGCATCTTCTGATAGGATTGGTAAAAAAATAACAATGAGGTCTATTAGAGTTGGCATGCGGCCACTTGAAAATCCTTTCTAAGCATGGATACAGCTAATGAAGGCTCGCTGGGTTCATTCCCGCCGGGGCGTGTGTGCAAAGAGACGCGCATCACCGGCTTTGCAATTCTTGGAAGTCATTGGACAACATGCCTCTGACCATGGCAACTACAATTCCTGCGTATAGCTCTCTACCCAGCTCCCCCCCCTGTCTCTCTCTCTCTCTCTCTCTCTCTCTCTCTCTCTCTCTCTCTCTCCCTCTCCCTTTCTCTGTCACTCTCTCACTCTCTCGTTCGCGCGACCAACAGTTAGTTTTGAGTTAATTACACTGAAGACTTTTCAGTCAGGAGAGCATAGAGCATCCTTAATCAACGAGAATAAATTACCCAGGGGGCCTGTACGGCTGAACAGACATATGAAAGGCTGCCCATGCTCTGGTCTTTATATGAACTCCTCCAGTCTTATTAAGTTAGTCTCAGATTCATGTTATCACATCAGTGCGCATAGAATTAACCAGCTTGCTGTTGGCTGAATAAGACGGTCACATAAGAAATCTTGCATTCATGCAGATTGGGGCGCTGCTTTCCCGCTGTAACGGTTATGGTTGGTAAAATGTGAAAAATTAAAAATCACTCAAAACTCTTAATGGAAATCACAAAATGGTTGATTCAGATTCTTCTGTGCAATTTAGTCCCCTCCCACCCCCCTACCCCGCCCATGCTGTCAAAAAAAATACATTTACTTCTGTGTCCACCTGGCAGGATACTGAATTGAGCTATTTGTTTCTTTAAACAACTACCTGAGGGTTCTAATCAGATGTCCTGGTGCAGGCTGCAGACTGGACGAGGAAGGAAAAGAAGAATTTTTTTGTACCTGTCAGAGCATGGCGGTCCCTGAAAGAGGCGCTGCTTGACAATTTTGGGTTTCTTCTATTTTTTTGCTATCTTCCTTGTTGGAAGAACGGCAGTAATGTGTGACCTCTGCCTTCACGCTCAAGATGTCCATTATAATCAGGGCTGTCTGGTCTGTGCCCAGCCTCCCATCTAATGATCCCACACGCTCATTACCGGGCTTTTCATGTCTGTCTCCCTGCAAAACTGCAGAGTCCTTTTAATGAGAGCTTGGCAGAACCGCGACGGTTTAGGACTTGCCACTCAATAGCATGTCGTGTTAAAAACACACACACACACACACACACACACACACACACACACACACACACACACACACACACACACACACACACACACATTACACACACATTGAGCTCTAACACAGACAAAATGTATCTTGTATCTATTTATGAATACAATTTGTTTTAAAAAGTTTATTAATCAGCTTGCTGGAGACCCCATTCCCGTTGTCTGCTTAATTATATGATGGCATTTTCTTTCTTCAAATAACACAACTTATGAATCAGCTTATGAATCAGCTTATGAATCAGTGACATATGTGACATCATATTTGCAGTTTATTACAAGCATCGGTATATGAAAGCCGTCCAGTTGTGATGCCATTTGTGTCGTCTTCAGGCTTCTGAAAACACGGGAATGTACTGGAATAAGAATCGACATGAGCAGCCAAAAGGGCTCCCCTCCCAATAAGAAAAGAACACTGAGTTCTTTCTAAACTGTCTTAAACTAGCCCTGCATACAAAATACTTGTGGCTGAGGCAACAGTGTGTTTTCAGAATGCAAAGTGAACTGAATCGCAGACGGTGTATTAATAAGTATATTCCCTGTCTTTTGATCTCTGCATCCAGAGTGTTTCAGAAATGTTGGCACTTCTAGCTATACCGTAAGTGGTCCCTGGAGTGCATTTTCGCTTTTTAAATAGGCTACCATTTTAAACTAGCTTGAACAGATCCATCCCAGAGTGACTGGTTCCTCTCTGTGCCACCATGTTTGCAGCAAGTGTCAGAGCAACTCTTATCTTGACATTATATGCCACCAAGTTTACCAGACAAAGGGACATTTCATGCTATTTTGAATCCTGCCCAATAAGGATACTACAATGTATAGAGGCAATTAAATAATAGATTTGCAGGAACGGACTTTCAGTGTGCTGCTGCTCTGAATGTGTAGCGTCGAGCGAGAGATGCGGAGAGCGAGAGAGAGACTGCACCTGTAATAAATGAGACTGCAGGCCTCCTGACAATACAGCGGGAGAGAAATGCTGACGGGGGCTTTTTCCTCTGAGGCGAATGTTTAGCTTGTCAGCTCCCACCCTGGCGGCACAGTGTTTTACAATCCACGCAGCCCGCCGCTCCATATCCTGTCTGAGGTTATGGAGAAAAGGCAGCCTGTTTTCGCAAGACCTGTTGTATCTGTGGTGAACTGCCAGCCTCCTTGGCAGTGGGACAACGCCCTTTTGATGTCCGGCGTTCCTTGTGATGTGGGGAGCGAATACACCCGATAGCGGCAGCCTTCCTTGTGACTTAAATTTGGTCTGCCACTGCAGAATCCTATACGAGCAGTAGTATCTCCCTCTCAGGCGCACACACACGCGCACACACACGTGCATGCACGAGCATTAAGACACAGGAACACGTCCAGGGGCTGTAGATATAGTTCCGGGGTTCTTATTTATTTATAACTGTGGCAGAACCGACAGTATTGGACTCAAGGCAGTTCTCTACAAATGTACGCTGTTCTTCACCACCAAAACCTGACAGATGAGCTACTGTCTAGAGTGAACACTGTTCCGTATTCAGACTCTGGACTTGTGATGAAAGGGTCACGGTGGGGGGTGGGGGGGGGGGGGGTCCTGGGTTGGAGGCGGGGGGGGCGGCGGGGTCCTGGGTTGGAACGCCACTTCTGTCGCCTGGAGCAAGGTGCTTTAATGTGAACCGCTCTGGCGGAGCCAAGGGCATAAATTGGCTCCAAAATACGCAAGTCACTTTAGATAAAAGCTTGAGCCTCATGAATGAATATTAATAATAAAAAAGGTGTAATGTATTTTTATCGGCCCAATGTGACTGTCGCAGCTATAATTAGAGTAAGTAGTCTGACTTTCTTCAAAACACACCCCATACACCTTCCGGATCTAATCTATTTTAAGAGTTAATTAAGAAATTAAAAAAACATCACTGTCCAAAAAACATGACACAGTCCCAGTGATGTGATGGTCTTTTTTCAGTGTGGTGCATAAAATTAGGGGCGGATCTTTCAACACCTTACCTGTTGAAGATATTTTGAGAGATGCGGAATCCATCAACACAAAACCCTGCCCTTGAAAACCTTTGAAGGGCTTTTTGAAACAATTCACAGATATAGAAAGGCTTTTTCCCCTTGGAATATATTTACATTGAGGATACACCTATCTGAGGCGACTTATGTAACTTAGCTTATGTATGACAGCTGGGTTATTTTCACTTGTGTAGAGTACCTTGCTTGAGGGTACAAACCCCTCCTGGGTTTTGGACCTTAAGATTTGTGCATGTGGTTGAAGTTCCCCAACATCTATTCCACACTCCCTCCCTCGAGACAGGATTCAGTAAATCCGGCATCTCATTTTTAAATAGATACAAGTATTCCTTCAAGAATGTGAGATTCTTTTCACGCTGCAAGTTAAAAAGTGAAAGTGTTTGAGTGCACAGATGTACCTGAGCTTTTCCTCATCATTTCGCTCAGCTGATTGGCTTTATTTTTGTGTGCTGCAGGACCTAGGCCTGGAGGGCACCTCCCTCAATGACATCCTGTACAAGAACGCAGCCTTTCTGAATCTGGTCGACCCCATTTCCCATGAGCTTCTGCTGAGCCTTGCCCGGGACATGCAATGCCCCAAAAAGGTGAGTTCTCCAGCAGCGGCATTACAGTCACATGCAGGACACCCCGTATCATGCTAATGTCTCACTGGGGTGCGTCACAAAAATCAAATCTGTGGATTTCAGGGGGTTTATTCATAAAGAATTAATAATGAGGAGCCATTGTTCTCTTCTTAATGTGTTTGAATGGACTCGGATGTACAGTGATGGACTTACATTGTTGTAATGTCACATATTTTATATGCATTTTGGATTTACCTGTACTTAACTGCTGATCAAGAAGGGTCAGTTTGAGGCCAGTCCAAGGGCATGTGAATCTATCTGGTTATCCACCCTACCAAAAAAAAAAAAAAAACCAGCTAAAAATCTGATCCTGCTTTCCCAGCACCGTTGAAAGGCATTTGCTTTCAGGTTGATTATTTTCGTGACAAACGGCCTTGGGATGGGGTGGTGGAGGAGGGGGGGAGGGGAGGGGTGATGGTTATAAACCTTTGCTGTAATCTGTGCATGAGAGGGGAGGCAGTTCCTTTCCTATAGGAATGAATAGGATGCACTCAGACCGGGGTTTAGCCATATACATTTTCAGAGCAGTCTCTGATGGGAGGAAATTGTGATGTTTGTTGTGTGAGCGGAGTGCGCCTGTGGTACTGCAGCGGGGTCCTGACGGCTCGTGTTTTGGGACAACGGGAAGGTCAGATGACATGCGGCACTGGGCGGGGGTCAGAACTCTGAGTGGCTCATTTCCACTGTCTCTGGGCAGTCTGCCATCTGAATCACAGGAGAGCTTCTGAAGCCTGTAATATACGTAGGTCACTGATTGTTCTGCAAAAAACAAATCACAATCGCCTGCTGTCTGACTACGTCTGAGGTTTGTTGTGACATTTAAAAAAATAAATAGACCGTTCTAGAGATGAATTGCTGTTATTTGTGTGTGTGTGTGTGTGTGTGTGTGTGTGTGTGTGCGTGCGGGGGGGGGGGGAGGGGGTCACACTTCAGTAAATGCTGTGTGTAAATCTCATTCAAGCTAAATAAAATAAAATTGAATAAAAAAATAATACAAAAATCACAAAGCTAAAGCCTTCTCTTCCAAACAAAAAGACGTTTCTTTGCCTTTATTTTGCCTTTTGCCATATCTTTGCCTCTTTGCCTAAGTCAACCCGAGACGCACACGGTAGCTGAGTGATTCCCCAGTACCAAATAGTGTTTTCATGTTAAATGTAAAATACTAAGCTTGTCTGAGCTGCATTAGACTCCAGTGTGCATTTGCAAAAATAAACCGCCCCCCCCCATATCGCCCGAGTGCACATCAGTCTCTGGCCCTGTTTATCTAATTAGCTCGCTCATGACGAATTGCGGCCCGTTCACCAGGGGACATCAGAAAGAGCGAGGAGTGCACTAGGGTGCCGAGGAGTGGGCGGCTGGGCCCCATCTCCGTGCCTGCTATCCCACAATCCCGAGCAGTGAGGCAGGAGCGCGAGGACATTTGCACGCTTCCTCGTCGTGTAAAGCGCCACAGCTGACATGTTAACGGAACCGAAGGAGCTCGGTAAAGGCCGTCACTTATCTGATGAGATCTCAGAAAATCAAGCCAGGAAGCTGTCAAGCTTGTGTCTAATGTGTCGATATTTTCCTCCCCGAGTGCTGCAGTCTCCTGCGTTTAATGTGTTGTAGCATCGTGAAATTCAGCGGGATCCTCATTTTAGAAGATCCAAACAGGAAATTGCTTCAGCACCCAATCAAGGATGATTGTAAGAATTATCCTGAAACCAGTTTTAATGTCACAACTTAGCAATTCAGGAAGAAGAATCATAATTATTTCCATTGAATATTTCCATTTTCAATTGCCTGCTCATTAAGAACCTCGTGGATTCTACTGATTGAGCACATTTGCTTTGCAAGGATGGCATTTCGGATGTCAAAGTTTAATCTGAACAATTTTCAGTCCGTGTGGAGGCACGGACGGAGCTTTTCAAAATGACGAAGAGTGAAAAAGTCTGACCTCCATGGTGAGAGCCCAGCGGCATAGGGGGCATAGACGAGCAAGGTGATGTGGGTTGTTTATAAAAGTCCTATAAAATGAGATGCCCTTCTGAAGACAGGAATAACATGTAAGACGTCAGCCTGAATGGTTTCATTGGTACAGTGTTCTGGATGTTCCATTGGGCTGCCCATGCTCTTCCCTCTTCTTTTCTGTTTGCTTCATCCCTGTGTCTCTGTAATTAGATTAACTTTTCGTCCGCGGGCTCAAAGCAGCTAAATTGGGTTTGGCTGCAGGAATATCCCAGGGCAACGGCCGAGAGTGACAGCCGAGAGAACACGGCTTGCCGTAATATTAAAGCCTCTTTCCCTGTTTTTGTTTAAATGGGGATAAGTCCTTAACGAGATTGGGCAAGGGCGGATCACCTTGATCTCGCAGACGAGGCCTGCGTTAAGGAAACGAGCCCCTGCTGTCACGACGGGGTTGGGCAGGCCAGGTGACAGGTTGCAGACTGTTTGCTCAACAGCAATATGTGTTGTTCAGGTTCACATACGTAGCACTGTAGCACCTAAGCAACCACTGCACCTTCACACCGTGATCTGTGCCGGCAGCAGGCTGATCACGCCGCCAAACTTTTATGACTTTTATGGCCTCTGAATAACGAATAAGGAATTCATGTTTTTTTTTTTTATCAGCAATATTGTGAATGCTTTTGTATACATCTGTTTTTTTAATGTTCAGTATTTTAACTTTAAATTGATCCCCACAAATACCTTTTTTTACTAGATACAATACAATACTGGATACAGAGCAAATTGGTTGTTCTTTGCATGGTCAATCATATTTATTTTGTTGAAGAGGGGTTTCCTGTTTCCTGTGTAACCTTACTGGGTAACTGAGGAATGTGAATAGCATGTTGTTTGAATATATATCTCCAATGAAATTTGGCTTGGATTTTAAAGCAAACCGTTTTGAAAAACTATAAACCAATAGCAGAAAGAAGTGTATAAAAACTGACCAATAAGAGTTGGAGGTGTAAGCTGTCTATTATATGTGGGGAAAAACTGGGAGTTTGCCAGCTGAAAATGTTGTACAACATTTTCGGGTAAGTGGATCAATACAGATTAACTTGCGTAAATCATGTTAACTCAGAGCTTTTCCTAATTAGCCATGTTCCATCCTGTGTGTCTGCAGGATGCTGACACCGTGAAGTCTTCTGATAAAATCTGCAGACAACTGATCTACCACCTAACCCCTCACTCCAAATGGCTCCGACAGAGCATGCCCAGAAGGAAGTCTCAGGCCTGGTGAGTCCAATCATCTGCCAGTGGCACTAAAGTCTGCACCTCTGCTACCCTACCCTAACCCCCCCCCCCCCCCCCCCCCCGACTCCACTGTGCTGGAGTGGTCAAAACGCCACTAATGCCAACTAAACTCTAATGCCAACTATCCTCACACATATTTATTACGCGTGGATCAGATGCCAAAAAAACAAGTTAAATTGGCCTTTCAACCCCAAATAGAAAACATGTTGGCATTCCATCAGCGGGTGTCTGGGGGATTGGCCGCTTTTCAGGGTTTTGTGAGACAGACATTTTAATCCTGCTCTTTATAAAGTATATAAAATATAGCTTAGCAAATATGTGAATGTAACTCAGTTGATAAAAGAGAGAGTACTCTTGTGTCATTCAAGCTCTAGTGACAGTGTCCTGATTATGATCATGGCCCATGGCCTGCGTATTTATAAGTCAACTCATGACACATTTGATTATAGCTTAGGGAAATTAGTTCCTTCTGACATGTAGATGTTTAGGTTATTGTGATTATTTACATGACCCCTAGGTGGTTGGACATCATAGCTTACCAACTCCCTGCATTACCTTTACAAGAAATCATTAGGTCCTGTTGCAACTGGTGATAATTTCTGAGGGAGTCTTTCATCTGACAGTTAAACTGATATCCAACTGTTTCAAGGTTTTTTTTTTTTGAGGCTAATAAATATAATTTTCATGGTCTTTTTTTTTTTTTTTTTCCCTCAATAACAGAATCAGATGCTGTGACATTGTAGATGGTTCATTTCCTCCATGGCAAACAAATTGCACTACAGCAGCTAAACAGCAGGGCGCACATTTTGTCCTTTCAGCTTGGAAACCCATTCGCAGATGGCCCAAAGATTTGTTTTAAACCAGATTCTTGTGAAGGTTATTTTGAACGACGGCCGATCTGTGGTTTAGATCTGAGAAGGTCAGACAGGAGCAGAAGGCGGAGCCGTCTGCAGATATCCATCCACGTTGTGTCTCAGAGCAGACGAGATGCTGTACATCCGTACAGATGCCGTGGCTTGTATTTGTTTGAACAGAGCCTCTGCAGCGTGGAGCCAGTCGGCGGATGCAGTTAGCACGCTCCGACAAGTTGAATCACATCTTCCTGTCATAGGTAGCACCATCGATTGGTGATGCCTGCTTGGCTTCCAGGTGCCAGGCCTGGGTGGCTCTGACATGACCGTAAATCTGAGTTAAAGCACCGCACGTCTCCCTGTCGGCAAGACGGCTCTCCCCGTGATGTCGACCTGCCGAGCGGGCGTCGGGGAGTGCCCCCTCAAAGAATGAGGAATGAAGAGCAAAACTGCATAACAAAGAGTCATTATGGCCCGCTGTAAATCCATTGGATGTGCTCAATAAACGCAAGCCCGGGCTGAATTACCAAAGCCCCATGCTCCATTACCCTCAGTCTCCGCTGAGAACGGCCCCCAGCCCCGGCGGGCTTCTTTCTGCTCGCCCCCCTGCGCCATGGAGAACGCGGGGCAGAGTCTGAACAGCGGGCTGCCACCCCGGCCTGCGTCACGGGCGGGCGGGCGAGCGGGCGGGCAGACAGGCGGGTTTGGCGCGTGACTCGGTCACAGGGGAGAGCTGCCTCTGCACACACGGCGGCTCTGCGTGTTTATGTGCAGAGATGTTTTCGTCGGCCTCCGGGGCGGGGGGGGGTGACACAGCGTGCGCCTCAGACAAAGGCCTGAGACACGCCCGGCTCCAGGCAGCCCAGAGGGGAGCGCCGGGCGGGATTAGAAGTGACAGTCACCACTATGCCCGGCGATGCCACTGTGAGAATGTTCTGTCTGAAGACGAGGGCGGCTCGTCGTAACGGTGCAGATTGGATGGCTCATACAGCGGTTTGTCATGCACTACCTCTGGCAGGTGTAGGGGAGGGAGGTGCTTCGCTCTAAAGAGAGACACATTTAGAAGGCCAGATTCATGTGCATTGGGGATGCAACGGTACGTGTACAAAAAGACAGAAAATGAACCACGGGTTCGCCACCCACAGTTTGGTTTGCGCGCGCTTGTGAAAATCTTCCTCTTTTATGTCACAACTTTGTGCTTTTTTAATTTGTCATGCAAAGGTTATATTGGCCATTGCTATGTGTTTTCATACAGCACTGAAAGTAAGGAATACAAATACCAGTTAACTTGTGCTGCTGTCATTTAAATCAAAAATCCAGCAGAACTATTTGCAAAATCCAGGGGAACTAAGTTACTGCGAGTGCAGCTTATAGCTGAACCACCAGTCAGTTGGTCCGACATCATTTAAGTGCGCTGTTCTGGAGCATTATAGATTTAGTGATTTAGTGTTAAAGACGGTAGCGATGGGAAAATGGTGGTGGATAACACAACGTCTGAGATTTGAACCCCGCTCCTCTCACTCGTAAGCGAACGCGTTACCAATCAGCTAAAGACGACATCGCCGATAGCTAAGGATAACGCCATTATTTTGACCCTGAGGGTTGCGTCGCCAGAGAGTGTTGTCACGGTAACCTGCTACAAGGCCTTCGCTTTACTGTACCTCACTGTGCTTACTAGCGAACTAGCTGAGCTACACCCGCTACATGTGCAAGCATTGCTGTGCACTTGTGCCCTATGCTAATAGGAACAACGTTGAACATGATTTTCTATGACATTGGTGTGCTCGTCACAAGCACAAGAGGCACAAATTTAACATTTAACTAGCCTTTTAGCCCTAAATATTTAAAAATCTGAGACAAACATCTCATTTTAGAGCCAGAGGTAAGTGAAAGTTTGTGAAGTTTAAAACCTGTATGGGAATGTACTGAGAATCACCCACAAAATTCTGAGATAGAAAATAGACAGCTTACACCTCTAACTCTTGTATATTTTCAGCTACAGATCCTGGGGTCAGAATTACCCCACCGCACAATACCATTGTATACAAAGTTTGACTTTTAATTAGGCAAAGCATTGAAAGGAAAAACCATTTTACTTACATCTGCCGGACTGTGTAATTTCAGTATAGAATCCCAGCAATCACCAGTGGAGCAGCGGATGTGTTTAGGGCATAACTGTCATACAGATTGCAGAGTTCGTGAAGAGGAATGTTCTGTGTATCCCAGCAAACCCCCAAAATTCCATGTAAGTATGATCACTGATAATTTTGGCTCAGATCAGTGAACAACAATCGCTGAAGTCCAAATAAGGAACAGCTACTTTAACACATCAAGAAATGATATAAGATCTATGAAAGCAAGAAAAAGTAAGAGGCGCTAATAAGGCAAGTGTAATAGGATCTGTTCTCATTGAAATCACTACATTAAAATCTGCTCTGCGCTCAACTTTTTGTGACCAGGCAACTTTTTCAGGGGGAAATGTCTGTCCTGGGCTAATGCTGTCAGAAACGTGGGGAATGAGCGACAGCTCCTCGGAATTATTTCCAAAAATGCCAACAAAATCTATTCTTATTCAGCTGGTATCAAAGTGGTTATTGTACATTTATTGAGTCATTCAGGCCTGCTGGTGCTAAGTGACAGTCTGACACTTTCTGTAGCAGACGGATACAGCATTAGTCACCTCCTTGTGGTGCGTGTCCAGGCACTGGCTGCAGGCTAGCCGGAGAAGCGATGAGTTCCACCATTCACATAGCATTTTATGTAAAACTGAACACAACCTTGAATCATGTAAATCATTTGAAGAGGAACAAAAGCATGTTTTAACTACTGCCTGAAGATACAAGATATTAGCTTAACTTTGCTGTGCCCGGTCGGTTGCACCAAAGCCTACTTCTGGACTGGAATCATTTTACTGGGGATTGAATAAATGATGCAAAATTTCCTTCTTCTTAGCCAAATACGTTCTGAGAACCGGTAACATCCAGGATCACGCACCAGAACACAAAAACACTTGAAACAGTATTATATATGGCGCTCTCCCGATGCCTCCCACATTGGACGAGAGGCACATTTCGCTGTTGTCACCCAGTGGGTGGTCACATGCACGTTAGCTTGCATTCACACTTTCGCCCGGACTTCTCAACATGCCCGCCCAAACGTCATGTTGTCTTTCCTGCTGTGTTGAGAGATAAGCCTATCTCTTTGTTGTCTTATATGGAGCAGTTTGTTTTATTTGGAGCAGTTATTTTAGAGTATATGCCCACTTGAAGCCTTTCTCTGGTGGGTTGTGGAAACCTTTCCTCTGGAAATCACTGAATGAGGTGGCCGTGTGCTGTAGTGGCTAACGGACTGGATTCCTTCCCAGAAGGTCATCTGCTCAAATCTCACTCTGCCCTCTTTTGCTTTCTAAGCAAGGTTTAGTGTCCCGCTGTTTAAGTGGATGATGTTTTAACTATAAACTACAGTATGTAAGTCACTACTGGGTTTGGGCATAATTTGGGCATAATTTGAGCAAATCAAAGGTGTTGTATACTTGGTCACGTGTTCATTAACTGTGCAGCACATTTAACTGCTTGATCCAAGCTTTACTGAATTGAGCCCCCGACTGGTGTAGGAACAAATTTGCACAACGGCTGGGCACATCTGTTAGAGGAAAAAGTATGTTTTGCCGCATTTATTTTCTGGAAGGCCAGGCTCTCTCCTAGCGCAGTGTATTTCAAAGGACTTCATTTTTTTCAAGAACCATTTAATTAAAATGGTGGCCCAGACAGAAAGCACATCTCTGTAATTAGTCCTCTTTTTTCTACCTGTTTGAAGAGCAGTTTCCAGGAACTGTACAGCACCGCATATTAGGGGACAGCCCATTTGAGAGAGCCCACCTGTTGCACAAGACCAGCAGCTTTGCCATCATGGCTCACAATACATACTAGGGGTGTGCAGTGACAACACTATCTGTATCGGTTCAACCAACTGAAATGATGTGTAATCTCATTCCAAAAATGGGGGGTGGGAGTGGGCTGTATCCGTTCCTTTTGGACTGTTATTTAATGCATCTGTCAACAAATACTATTGGCCACCTTAGGGAAGAAAATGTATACGCATATGATGCATTATCTGTGCATTTCCAAATAGGATACGCCCCTAATTCACACATTGCGTAATCTCACATGAAATGGAGTCATTTTTGGGACCCTTTTAGATGCTATAATAAGGAATGTCTAATGAAAACATGAGCATGAAATCTGTCTCTTTTACCTTACATTGTCCTTTAGCCAATTGGCCATGTTGAGAATCAACATCTGATATGTGCCTCCATTGGTGAAAATATCAACAACCATCTTAAAATTTCCACATGTCCTGCATGCTATCATTCAGTATTAAGTATTGTTTTCCCTCCTTGTTCTTTACTAGGACTTAGATTATCTGAACATGACCTGTCAGCAAAGCTGATCTTAGTTAACATTCAGAATGGCGAGGGAAGGGAACAGAGATGGGGAGCTTTATCGAAATCTAAATGTTTTTTTCTATTTTGGCTTTTGTGAACATGCTGAAATAAGAGCCCCCTCACTATCTAATAAAACCTGCAATGATGGATGAGTTTTCAGAGTTTGTAATAACGCTTAATGCTCCAGAACACACTGTGTTGAACAAAATTATGCTGCATGCGTGTTTCCTTTGTCACTGTTTACATTTTTTTACATGATGAGCAGAATTTGAGAAAGGGTGCCGTCCTATGATAATGAAACATTTGTAATAACATGGATATTGTGACAGCCCTAATGCTTTTCACTAGCTCCAACAAAATTAGCTTCTGCTTCTTTCAAGGAGAAGTTCGGTATTTAGCATTATAAGCCCTGTTATAAGGTTAATGATCATATACAATATCCATATCAACATTTTGACGAACTGTACAGTCTTGAGATATATTGCTCATTGCTCATGTCACAGCTAACTTACACAATGGATCTGGATGGGCAAATAGAAAATCCTTCAGAAAACACCATAAACTCTCATTTTCAAAGACGGGAAACTCACAGAGTGGTCACTGGTGTCCGTTGATGTTCTGACACAAAAATCGTCGCAAAGTATGCTTCGTATCAGGTTTTATTTATCATTTTATTAAATCCATTGACTTGTATAGACACTGCGGAGGGAAGTCCTTTACTCTCTCCTCATTAGGTTCAATTTGAGATGGGTTTTGAGCTGGAGAGTTCTCAAGATGAAGATGAAGGAAATAGCAGTCTTCTATTCAGTTTAACCTTTTATTAAACATTGATCCAACGGGAGGTCCTTTACCCTACGCAGAGGATTAGGAGTTCCCCGAACAAAAACAAACATTAGTTTGTATAATATCACAACTCCTCCTCTACCTAACTAATACACCAATAATGTGCGGTGACACCCTTTCGTCATATCTTATTTTATCCAATAACAAATTAGGCGAGAAATAAACATGTTATATGACCAGTTCCTACCCTATGCGCTTGGGGGCACTCTTGATCTACCAAATAAAATAGTTTGTGACTTATCCTCATGTGCCTGTTAATCAGACCATGTGATTTCCCGTAATTTCTCTTATTTTTTCTTATTTTCCCACTTGTTCGGTCAGCGTGATCTATCTTATCTTATCTACCATTGAGTACAACTCTTGTAAACAATAGAGGGAGACATTCCTGTTTTGATGGGGGAATCCTCCAAAGCCTCTCGCCCCCCCGACATTTCACTAAACGTTAGACTGTATTTATTTTATTATTTATATGAGGCTTCAGCATTTTTGGTTTTCTTTGGGCCTACACAGCTTCACAAAACAGCTTACTTCCACAACACCAAAGGAGGTTTAGATAGATACATCCGCAGCCGGAAACTGGAAATACTTCTGAATTGTTTTGGAAAGTTTGTAGTTTTCTGTTGCTCACTAGCGGTCTTGTGCACTCGCAGCGAAGGAATCGGTCGCATAAACGTACACTGATTTAGCAAAATGGATCCCTTTGAAGAGTTCGTACTAGCCGCAAAGCAAACCCCGACCTGGTGACCCCGAAGTGGCTCTTCTTCTACGGTAGCCTTCAAACTCAGCCAAGACCTCCCAAAATTTCAAGCAGAAGTTTACAAATGTATGGCTGTACGGTGACTGAAAATAGTTCTATAAATCTTTAAATGGTTATTTAAAACATGTTTTAAATGTAAACGTAAATTACAAGAAGACACCAGTGACCACTCTGAGTTTCCCGTCTTTGAAAACGAGAGTTTATGGTGTTTTTTGAAGGATTTTCTATATGCCCATCCAGATCCATTGTGTAAGTTAGCTGTGACATGAGCAATGAGCAATATATCTCAAGACTGCACACTTCGTCAAAATGTTGATATGGACCGTTATATATGATTGTAAATAACCTTATAACAGGGCTTATAATGCTAAATACCAAACTTCTCCTTTAAGAGACGATTGTGAAATATTTATTGTGAGTTATATTACAATCAAGGTTTATTAACTGTGAAATTTCCTTAAACTTGCCTAATGGCTCCTCTAGTATATTGAAATCAGAAAGTGCCAGTGTACAACACAGGTATTTTTATTACTTGCCTTCCGTTATTGCAAGGCAAGCATCCACGAGAGACTCTCTAACATGCAGCTCTAATGGGTTTCTGAACAGAATTGAAAGAAGAATATAGAAGAAAAGAGCCAGCCAGAATGCCAAGCTGTGCTTTAACAGGAATGACTTTTACCACCTGGTCAGTCTGCGACCATAACGACAACAATCTATCATTTGATAGCAGTCACATCTCAGAAGATTTTTTCTTAAACACGCCCATCAGTCATTTCCATTCAAGCACCCCTACATGATTTTTTTAATGTCACTGATTGGTCAGATGAGTTTTATCACAGGACATCTTTATGATAGCTATCATTTTTGTTCAAGGTCATTTTTTTAATAGTTGTCCTTGTGGTAGTTATACTTAACATTCTCAGTGTGACTGATACTTAAGACCACTTCCTGTCCTGTCATATTTCTATGCCTATCATATTTCTAGACTAGAAAGGCTTGCTGGTACTGGTAAGGTTTTATCAGTAATAATTTATTATTCCGTTTTAAATTTGTCTTGTGAACTTCCAGTGAGGCATGTACTGTACACTAAATGATAACTAGGCAGTATCAGAAATTGAGAATCTCTTTCAGGAGTGTTAATCAGCTAGCAGCATGAGAGGCCATTCAGTTTTCAGCCCTGGGCATTACATGTGGATGTACTGAACTACAGATGTAATGTTCTTCATTAAGGACCTAGCCGACATCAAATTTATTTAAAACTGTGCATTCACACACTTTCAGTATGCTGTAAATAATTATGGACAGTAATGTAAAATGATTGATGGGTGCTTCATAGTTTTGTTCATCTTCAATGAGCATATGCTTTCCTCTTGATGTTTTCCATTTTCAGAATTGGTTGCAATCGGCGCCGTGACAACGATCTGGAAATTAATATAGAAAGAACTTTGAAATATCTTTTGAACAGGAATTTTATCTGGTGAAAATAAATTGAATTCTGGCAGCCCCGTCAGAAGCAATGAGTGTGAAGATGATGTTTCTTTTACTGAGAATATTCTCGTTAATATAGACATACACTGATTGCTGAAGACGGTAAGACACTAGGGAAAAAAGCTGCAATGAAGCATGTAAATTCAATGCAAAATTAGAACTCAATCAGAAAGAGTCTGGTCACAATCAGTATTGCCTTCAAACAGGTCTTTGTCAAGTTCTGTTCAGTATTTTATGACTCAAGACTATATACACCTAGGGCGCTGGGTGATACAGTGGTCCTTTTGTACACCTATGATATGACTTGGTCCAAACTCCTGAATGTGGTATTGAGGAACTAAGGCATTACACGTGAAGAGGACTCTGTATTTGAAAGATGCTGGATTTGACTCCTCCCCTAACTCTGGAATGAGAGCTGAGAGATAGTTGAAAAGTGAGGCCATTTTGTACTGTTGACTCCTGCAACATTTGCTACCCCCAACCTGAACATTTCACAAAGATCTAGGGTGTGAAACCAGTTTATTTTCTCAAACAGACCCTTTAATGCATACAGAAACTTTCCCAGATCTTCACACCAATTTGGGGGCTTTGTTTATCAACCCACCCACTCATCGTGCCCCCCCCCCCCCCCCCCCCTCCACACACACACACACACACACCTCCCTGCACGTCACATTTATATTTTTCACCTTTCACATTTACGCACCCATCCGGTACACCAAGAATCACACCAATTTAGAGACACTCCATCAGAGGAAAGTTCTGTTGCTCATCCTCCTCTCCTCTCTAGTTGCACCTTCATTTGCTGTGACATCTCTCTCTCCATCCGTGGCTAAGCAGGGCCTCCGTGCTCGGAGAGGGCTGTGTGTTTTGTGATTGTGACGACAGCCTTGGACGGCAAGATTTACAGTAGGTCTTCCGTCTGACAGGCCTGTTGAACTATGATTTGCCACTCAAGGGTCGTTTCCACTGCGGCACGGATTTTTAACAGTCCTCCCCTCCCTTCATGACGGGGGTGGGGTTGGGAGGGGGTGTGCCTGTTACCTATCACGTTCCCATATGGGGTATTTTATAATCCTGTCAGTAGCCCTTCCAAAACTAATTGAAATTATTTGTTAGTTTCCATCAACATAATTCTCCCTTTGTTTACAAAACCCTGGTTAGTACTCGATAAGCATATAAAATGTGTGAATTACTGATCCGTGTAAACACAGTGCAAATCACATTTGAAACATTGAAAATGTGACTAAAGAGAGCTTTTCTCTCCTCACAATCACCATTGGTAGGCATAGGCTGCATTCGAATAGTCAAATTGAGCAAGGAAGGATCCTTTAGATCGCATGAACTGGAAATAATTTCCGGGCAGCCATGCTAAGGACCGTTCAAATTTCTTATATTGAGAAGGAAAGGAGCTTCACAATTCCTTTTATCCGTCCTTTCACAAAGGATGCTCTGGACTATCCTTTTCAAAAGGAAGGTAGTATTTGCGCCCCACAATGCCATGCCGCCAATGTTTTCATAAGCATTGGAGTTTTCCGGAACCTACCGAATTCAAACAAGGCGAACATCTGAGAAATGCCAGAAATCTAAATGTGAATAGCTAGTATTGTTGGTTAGTATTGGCTTATAATAGAAAGTAAACAAACAATGACACAATCAGACAATACACCAAATTTTTTAAGACGCTAAATTTCGCAGAGACAAAACGAACGGTTCAAGTGAAATGCAGACGGCAATGATGCGCCTTTTGTCGTATTTTTTTGTGAAGTTGTAGTTTGCTATGTTGAACATTCACATCAATACGACTGGACGTCGAACCATGACGCAAGGTAGAGAAGGAGGTTTGAATTCCACAGTTACGCTAAATTCCTTGTAAATCTCTCCTTCCAACTTTTCCTTGACCCCCATGACATTTTCTGGCGAGGTCAAGGAAAAGTTGCAAGGAAAGGAAAAAGGAGCAATTTTTTTGACTATTCGAATGCAGCCATGGACTGGCCCCTGGTATCTTGACTTAATCATCTTCAATTGATCCATTTTGTGTATTTTTATGTAACATACCCTAATGACCCATCTCTAAGGTCAACAGCTACCCTGGCTTGTATTTCCATCCCATAACAACCTGAAGAAAGTGTTAGAACTGTGAGCGAATCTGCTTAGTTAATGGTCTTTCAATACAGAAATGACAGTTACAACCGGGTCAGGAAACAAGACGGGTAAGGGCTTTGCAGTGGGGGAGGGGTCAGCGGAGGAAGCAGGCAGTATGTGTGTAACAAATGGCTTTTCAACAGCAGGAAAACAAGAGCCATTCATAATTGTTCTCTGTTCACATAATAGAGAAAAATCGCTCTGTGTTGTAATCACATTTTCCTTGAAATCATAATTGAGGCCGTGCTGCAGTAGTGTCTGTTCACTGGGCCGAGTCTCCTCCCTAGAGTCTGCTTTCTCTCACCCCTGTGGGTTATTAAATTGTGCCGTTCTACGGAGCGAGTAGTCGGTGTCAGTGTTGTAAAGTCAGTCCAATCATTCTCAGCCCTTTCACCTCAACCTTGAGAAAGGGCTTTAAGCATTTTCCTGAGGTCTTTACCATGATTGAAATCGCACCCTCACGCGGATCGATGTCCACAGGAAGTGGCGAGACTGACGAATTGCACATGCGCTGGGGGATTGGCCGACCGTGAATGTGCCACACTTCGTAGTTGAAAAGGGGGGCTTTAAACTCAAAGATAAAGACCAGAATGGCAAAATATGTCCCTTTCAAAAAGCAAACAATTTGCCTTGATTTAATCAGCTGGTTTCATTTTTCCGCTTCACTTAAACCATCTCTGATTTGATATAAACTTTAAGGGAAATTTTGATAACGCTCACTGTTGATAAGTGATCATCACATATTTTTTGTTCTATCCAAACATTCATGCATTTCTTTTCTTTTTTTTTACCAAGCTTATCTTAAGTTTAAGCCAACTGCATGATAGAGATGAGAAGTCTCTGTTGTGCAGCAAGATGCAGTGTACCCTACTAACTTAAACCCTAGGCGGCCTGAAGGCCGAGTTCAATTCTTGAACATAATATTTAAATTTGGTAAATTACTCTCAGGCAATAGGTCAGTGTCATGTTTCAGAAAGCACACATAATGTCTTTTGGTGACAAAAACAGGACCACTGGTTATGATGGTTATTTGTGTAACACAGTGACACGTGTAATTTTAAAATGAAAAACAGCTACAGTAGGTCATGTTTGTACCAGCTATACACATTTAATTAACAGCTTTGTGTGCCCAGACTGTGCCTTCTGTTTATGGAAGATAAGCCATAATTAAATGTCTGCAATGACCCAGTTAGGAGTAGAATATATAATTGAAAATAATTTGTTTCCCACATAGCTTTAATGCAATTATAGAACTTCTGTAGTTCCGGAGTCATGGAAACCAATGCTTCTACTCTCTGTCATAACCAGAGGCTTAAGTTCCTAGTCATGTATAGGCTAATGTTTGGGAACCAATCAAATGCATCACTCATTGATTGATTTTACTTGACATATTTCAAAATATACATATGATTGTTAGCCATTAGGCAACCACCATAGACATATAGTAAAACTAGAAATTCAGATCGCCGAGCGATCAGGAAAAAAGATTAGGAAAAAAGCTTCCCCTGCCTGACCATCCATTGCCTTGGTTTTTTTTTCTTCCCAATGCACTGCAATTCAAATTTCAATATAAGTCCCTTTTATATTGCAGACCATGACTCACCACAGGAGAACTATGCCTTGTACATATGTAGATATGTTGGGACACTGAGATGGGTAAAATCTGCTAGGCTGTTAAGTTGAAATCCATGTTGAAAGTATGTAAATGTCCAGATTGAATAACCGAGCTATATGCATTTCACCTATTTACGCTACGGCATAGATTTAATGCACACCATGAGTATATACAGTTGAAGTCGGAAGTTTACATACACTTAGGTTGAAGTCATTAAAACTCATTTTTAACCACTCCACAGATTTCATGTTAGCAAACTATAGTGTTGGCAAGTCAGTTAGGACATCTACTTTGTGCATGACCCAAGTAATTTTTCCAACAATTGTTTACAGACAGATTATTTCACTTTTAATTCACTATATCACAATTCCAGCAGGTCAGAAGTTTACATATACTAAGTTGACTGTGCCTTTAAACAGCTTGAAAAATGGCTGTCATGGCTTTAGAAATTTCTGATTTTTGTCATTTTCAGGCTAATTGACATTATTTGAATCAATTGGAGGTGTACCTGTGGATGTATTTTAAGGCCTACCTTCAAACTCAGTGCCTCTTTGCTTGACATCATGGGAAAATCTAAAGAAATCAAACCAAGACCTCAGAAAGAAAATTGTGGACCTCCACAAGTCTGATTCATCCTTGGGAGCAATTTCCAAATGCCTGAAGGTACCACGTTCGTCTGTACAAACAATAGTACGCAAGTATAAACACCGTGGGACCACGCAGCCGTCATACCGCTGAGGAAGGAGACGCATTCTGTCTCCTAGAGATGAACGTGCTTTGGTGCGAAAAGTGCAAATCAATCCCAGAACAACAGCAAAGGACCTTGTGAAGATGCTGGAGGGAACAGATACTAAAGTATCTATATCCACAGTAAAACGAGTCCTATATCGACATAACCTGAAAGGCTGCTCAGCAAGGAAGAAGCCACTACTCCAAAACCGCCATAAAAAAGCCAGACTACAGTTTGCAACTGCACATGGGGACAAAGATCTTACTTTTTGGAGAAATGTCCTCTGGTCTGATGAAACAAAAATGTAACTGTTTGGCCATAATGACCATCGTTATGTTCGGAGGATAAAGGGTGAAGGGTGTCAAGCGTCAAGTTGATACTTTGTTTGTCCCGATCGGATATATAGTTCTCGAGTTATCAGAAAAAACGTGCTTTCTAAGATGGCCGCCCTATCGGACAAAAAGTAGGTTAAGGTCACAAAACAAATAGATGTTGCACAACTTCAGTATAGACAATTCTAGGCCAAATAAGTGCCATTTTTTGTCGCACCTCTTTTTCAATTGGCCTTGACCTTGACCTTGACCTTGACCTTGACCTTGACCTTGACCTCTGACCTATATAGTTGTCATTTGAGAAAGATGTCATTTGAGTCAAGCTACAAGTTGACAAAATTAACCGGCCAGAAGAAAAAAATAAAATAAATGAAAAAATATATATAATTTGAGTCTGATCACGCATATAATTCCTGCGGGAAATCAGTGTAGAAAGAAACCCAACAACTGGTATAAATCACCCCCGATGGGGGGTGCTTAATTAATTAATTAATTACTGAGGAAACTAGACCCAATAAAGTCATGATGACTTTTTTCCAGTGTGGTCCTCGTTGTACTAGGCAATGTTCAGCACAGGCAGGACTGACAATGCATGAGGCATTATTATTGGCTGGAGAGATTTTCACTGCAGAATCTCACTACAATGAAAGAAATCTTTATTGTGATGTGGTGCTGGATTAATGCCAAGGTTTAGTAGCATTTCACTGAAATTCTTATGTCCTTAAAGTGACTAAATTAATTTGATATAAATCCTGGCCAATGTGCGTGATGGGCGCATGAAATTCATCCTGTTGTTGTTCAAAGACATTTCAGTGAAGCTGCATTAATCTTTATGGCATGAAATATAGAATCATAATCCGAAAATGTTCTTTTGTCTCACACTGACATGGTCTTGCTCTTCTTGTCACAGAATGCAGTTCTATTCAGTAAAATCAATTCAGAATAATTTCAAAGAATCAGCTGCACATTAATAGCAAGGTCCTTCTGTTAACTATGCATTGCATTGGTGCTCAATGCTAGCAAAAAACCTAAGAAAGTTTTTTTTTCTTTTTTGGGCAGATCAGAATAACGGATCTTTCCATTGTCGGTGTTCCTTGGATTAGGTTGAAATAAATCTGTTGCTGTAAAAATGCCTACAATTTTTGTATGAAAAGAAAAATAATGCTCTCACAAAGTCGCTAATAAATTCACGATATTAGCAGCATTACTTATTGGACGACAAGATGATTCCAACATGATTTACATTATGCCAGTGTCCCATATAGAAGATTCCTCTAAACATGCCCTGACATGTCAAAAAAAAAAAGAACCTTCAGAGCTACATGTAGATATTTTCTATTTAGATTAGAAAAAAAGGCTCTCTGGGAATGTGAATTTTGCCTAATATATTCTACAGTGAATTTTCCTCATTGTGTAAAGACATCTTCAGGTGCAGGTGTGCATTCTCCCCTGTGACAAGTCGCTGTTCTCCGTAGCATCAGAAGTGCATATGGCCAATGACTGTAAGTGCACTGTAATGGTTTCCAGAGCCAGGTTTAAGTGGGCTGTGCAATTTGTGGCGACGCCACCTTATTGTGCCACGCTGAGTGACGGTCCCAACAGCGCTGGCGTCGGCCTGCAGAGGTGACGACTCGACAGCCGCAACTGTGACTCATGCCTGAGTAACCGCCCGGCTCCTCCCCTGCCTGCCTGTCACAGCGGCGGCATTAAGAGTGGTATTTTGGGCTTCGCTTTCCGATCAGGACTCATCGCTCCCGCTCAAGGGGCCCGGGTACGTCGGATTACCGAAGAGACCCGCCCTCGTGGGGGGGGGGCGGGATCGTAACTCTTCTGATGGAAATGGAACAGCCTGAGATTGGGGGGAAAAAAAGGCTAATGAAAAGCTAGCAAAGGCCAGCTCCGTTTCAGTCCACGGTTTTAAAGGTGCCATTCCTCATTGTGATTCAGTGGATAGTCGACCTCCTCTGATCTCGCCTATAGGTTCCCGCAGACGGCAGGGGGGTTGGGGGTTTTGGGCGATAACGTAGGTGCGGGAGGTAGTGGGGTTTTGGGGGGAGGGGTTGCAGCTGGGTTTGGGGGACAGATAGGGGGCACAGGCGTGACCAAAGTGTTCAGAGAGCTCCTGTTCAGAGAGCTGTGCTGCATTATTACTGTACTGTCCATGTATCCGTGTGTGTGTGTGTGTGTGTGTGTGCGCTTGCCTGTGTGTGCATGTCTGCAGACCCCATCATCATGGATATAAGTCTTTCAGAATTAAATGAGGTAGTGCTGTGGGAAGCCTTGCAGCTCTTTTGTAGCACCTTTTACTGGCCCGCTGCTGAAACGGTGCTGTCGACGGGGGCGGACCAACTGTTCTGCTCCAGTCTTGTGATCCGCTGTGCTCTGCGGGGACGCCGTAGTGAAAAACGCACATGGAACGTTTATGGAAAAGAACATCAGCAGTTGCTCGTTAGCAGGACAGATGGGAGGAAGGGAAAGGGTAGTTTGGAGGCGTGACATCACCGGGAGGTGGCCTGTGGGGGCGGGGGCTGGGGGGGGCTCACATCGCACGAACGGCCTCGCCCCGCTTTGGCGCCAGCCGGAGCGGCATCAGAACCCCAGCTGATCCAGATTGCAGCTGGCAGCCCAGGCACTGCCTTGGCAGGACAACCTTTTCAAAGGCCAGACCTGTGGTACGTGGGAAGGCCACAACGGCTGGAGCGAATGCAGGCAAATCTCGCTCTGCTGCAGGGGCTTTTCCGGGTATTGCTGGCCTCATAAAGCAACGTCTGAATAATGGAGGAACGTTAAAACATTCATGCCTTTGCAAAAACAAAACCCTGTAAAGTGAGCCACTGGGTCCGCCGGGGGACATGGGAAGAAAATCGCTCCGGCTCCCAGAAGAAAGGAATATGGTACAAAAAGGCATCATTTATTGATGGAAGCCTGCTTTGGAGACTTGACTATCTGCTTTGACCATTACCGCAGAACACAGCATGCACCCCTTGCTATTTAAGTCCTGTGGATTTTAAATTATTCATTTCTTCCTAAATATCCCTGTTATGTAAACCCATTATAGTTATTCTAACTTGGATTCAGTCAATATTTGCCCTTGATTTTAACTAACAATTAAAAGCAATAATTATTTTTGTTTCTTCACACTTTGGCAAGTTCAGCAATCAGAAAAAAACCTTGCCAAACTGAATTTGTGAAGAAAAAGTAACGCTTTCGTTTACTTGTAAGCCAAAGTCAAACATTGTTTGAATTCTGGTCTATGACTAGAAAGTAGATAAAGTAGTTTATAATATTTAGATCCAATGCAACAATCTGACTTTTTTAAATCTTTGAATACCATTTGGCCATTCTTTTTTCCAGCACCCTGAACTAAGCTATGGAATGTGTGACCGACAAGGAGGAGGTGCATTATGGGAAGAGTGGTGCCAGGACGTGGGTGGTGTGCAGGGAAAGAACCGGAATCCGGGTCATGGCCTGGCACTCGTCTGCTTAACACAGAGAAAGGACACAATCCGGTGTCTTAAAAAGCAGGCTTTCTTTACAGTGCTCAGTTGGTCCTCCACAGGCTGCCGTTTCCTCTTTGAAAATGGATCTGAGCAGCAGCGCGGCGCCCAGTGACATAATCTTGCTTCATAGATATGCGGGGGAGGCAGGCAAGAACTGTAAATCCCATTCTGGCTCTGGCTCTGGCTCAGGCTCAGCCCAGGACTGGGTGATTTAAATGCCAGTTGAGAGTAGTTGCCAGGCTCTGAGAAGGGGGGGAAAGTAATGTGCTCACAGGGGACTCTTGTAATGTCCTCTGCTGTAAAATAATCAACAGGAGGTGGGGCAGGACAATGTAAATGGGAAATGTAAAAGGCAATTTAAGCGAGCGGGCTGATGGCACGTCCCTCACTGCTTGGAAATGTACATTTCAGACCATGGATACTGTTTGATGTGGCCAGGGTAGATCGTCCATCCCATAAAAGATTTTACATTTTGAACAGGAAGCATGGTTTTGCCTCCCTTCCCCTTGCTCTGCCTGCATGGTACTTCAGCCAGCCAGCCATTGGCAGTTGAGACCAGAGTGTTGTCCAAAGGACCGATTGGTTGCCTAATGTGCCGATGATTCATTCCCATTGGGGGAGAAGATGCTCACAGCATGGTTTACACAACAACGCAACAGCACTGCCCCTGAACCTGGACACTGCTCCAGGTTTCCACAACAACACAACAACCCTGCCCCTGAACCTGGACACTGCTCCAGGTTTACACAACAACACAACAACCCTGCCCCTGAACCTGGACACTGCTCCAGGTTTACACAACAGCACAACAACCCTGCCCCTGAACCTGGACACTGCTCCAGGTTTACACAACAGCACTGCCCCTGAACCTGGACACTGCTCCAGGTTTACACAACAACACAAAAACACTGCCCCTGAACCTGGACACTGCTCCAGGTTTACACAACAACACAACAACCCTGCCCCTGAACCTGGACACTGCTCCAGGTTTACACAACACAACAACACTGAACCTGGACACTGCTCCAGGTTTACACAACAACACAACAACACTGCTTGTTGTTTACCTGTTTGGATTCATGATGGTGGGACTAATCGGCCTAGGATTTGGCCAGTACTTGATGCACCGACAGCTGAGAAAAATGGGGTTTGACGTCTCTGGAAACAGGGAATTACTGACCATATTGAGAAATTTGAGGTCGGACATCTCCAAAATCAAGGGAAAAATAGCCAAACTGCAGGCAGAAATCACCAAGCCTCCGGAGGACAGTGCAGAAAATAGTGATGGGTAATGAACTCTGAGATTGGCACTCATACCTACTCAGGCATAATGCACTGAATTTACAGGGGACAACAGAGCATCATAAAAACGAAGAAACGGACACATTTATTTTGGACATTATCTGAACAATATTTGGGACTGTCTGCCGTTGAAATGAAACAAATTGTTTTGACTAATGTATGACATGTACATTTAAAACCGACTTATTTGGACTTTAATAATTGGTTTGTTTTACTTTAGCGTATTTTTTCTTTCTCGATCAGTTTCGCTATAAAGAAAATTCAGCTATGCTGTTGTGATACTAAAGAATCTGTTTTAATCAAATGTATAATATGAACATTTAAAATTGTGAGGGAATTGGGGCGGGACTTTGATAAGCAGTCTGCTTTTTTCCCGTATCCCTTTTCGGCAGGTACTGTATTTGTTCAAGGCATATTTCAGAAATGTGATGAAATGTGACTATATACATGCCGAAATAAATAAATAAATAAGGTTTTGCTGTGCTTTGACCTTGGGTAGCTTCTGTTGGATGAGTATGTAGGAATTCTGTCCTTTGCAAAGTAAAACTCGGAGTTCCAAAGTTTAGGTCAATAGCAATTTAATTATAATGCAAAATAGTCTTCATTACAGTATACAAGATACCGGGTAATCATAAGGCAGTTCAATCACCAAAATAGTGTTTTGTGTGGTACAAGCTTTATACCCCAAACCTGAAATAAAATGCTGTCTGGAAACATACAGAAAAATACAAACAATTAATACCCCCCCCCCCATACATATGATTAACATTTGGATACAATTTACATTGGTCTGCATGATAGCATTTGTACCCCATTCTTTTCCTTCCCTTCATTGTAACCTTAAGATCCCTCCCCTGCGGGTGTCCACACTTTCATGTGGCCCTGCCTAATTTGCATCCCAAGGCCCTTTCTGGAGGTAATTTTTGATCATGACCATAAACTCATGCAGTAGTTTATTCATTTCCTCATAGGTCAGAGTTGGAACAGAAGGAGAGATTTCTGACTGTGTTTGAAGGTAATTTTTGACCACAACTATAAACTCATGCAGTAGTTTATAGGTCAGAGTTGGAGCAGAAGGAGATATTTCTGACTGTGTTACAACTTTTCCTGTGTTTTGCTGTTTTGGATTCTGCCCTGCAGCACCCCCACCCCGTGACCAGCAGTCCCTTTTAAAATGCCCAATCCTACCACAGTTGTGGCAAGCATCTCTAGACGTCTTATGACCCTCATTAGTGACAACAGCTGAAACCTTTTTGTTACTGGGGACACTATGTGTAGTTTCATACCAACTAGATAGAAGACTACAGACATCAGCAAATGTCAAATTGTTTGCTTTTTGTTTTTGATTTAATGCAAGCTTTGTTGCATCATTTACTATGTCATCATACTGTTGTATGATTAATGCAAGGAAAGCTGGATCATTTCTGCCTGGATTTGGAATGCCAGAATTCCTGGTGTAACAATTGAACAAGCGGTTCATATAAGCTACTGGATTTTCACCTCTATTAGGTGTGGTGTTCTGTATTTGTTTCCAGTTGGGTTGTGGGTTGCCAATCATATCCAACAATGCAGACTCTCTCTGCTGGGCATCTGCCCACACACCATCTAAAGGTCCTTGAATATTTTCAGGTAGTGACTGAACTAGATCAGCAGGAATAGTTAACTGCAGAATCTGGCAACAATCCTGGTCATCTAGAGTTTGTGCTGTAGCCTGTCGTCGGCTAAATAATTCCGGGGATCAGAGAAACCATCCCACTGACCAATTATTTTACACAAGTTCCCGAGTTCTGAGGTAGACAACGGAATGTGTTCCTGTACTGCCTCATATTCATAATTTGTAGCAGCGGTGCCCTCAGTAGCTCCTGCTGCTCTCCTACGTGTTTTGCGCCCTCTTATGCGGAAAGGGGCCGCTTTAACTGGACCCACAGCAATGTGACTTTCAGATGGATCTGAATCCGCCTCTTCTGAACTATCACAATTACTTTCAGAGTCGGTGTACTCAGGTAAATTAATACCCAAAGCAGCAACATGACACTGAATTTGTCTGAGCTTATCAGCAGAACTGTCCTTTATTACTGATCTACGCGCAACCTTTGGATTTTTTGCACTTTTTTCCCATAGCAACTCATAAGCATTTTTACACTTGTCTAACTGTTTATTTATTGTGGCATTTACAGTTTTTGAGTCAGCCAAGCTTGTCCTCAGTGATGCCAACTGCTGCCGCAGTTCAATAGTGTTATGTGCTACTAAACAGCGCTCTGCCTGTCCTGCTGCATTCTCACTTCTAAGTGTTGCAATGGTTTTCTGCTGTTCAACACAGAGTTTCTCTGCTACTGACAAACGGCGTTTCAATTCATTTTCACCTTGCACCAGGGCTGCTAGTACATTTGCCACTTTGATCCTTCGAGCCTCCCTCTCTCTCGGGCGCAGCTCCAGGCTGGATCCCTTTCCACTGAGTTCCTTCCACCCGACTCCTCTGAGTGAAGGACCCTCAGCCTCTCTGCTTCCCAGGCGTCTCCTTTTCAGAAACCCTGATCACAGAAAGCACTGCTCGCTTACTAACGCATTCGGTTTCAGCTTACAGTGGCCTGACTGTACATTGAGCCGAGCGCGGCGGCCATGTGCTCCACTACAGGGACGCCACTCATGGTCTTACTGCTCTCTGCGACCCGACCGGCCGGTGACCCAGTCGATAGCGATCCCCAGCCCGGCGTCTAAACACCGAGCCCCGTAGTGGTAACCAGCCACCCGGTTGGGAACCGACGGTCTGATCCCTATCCCACCTTGCTATGGGTATAGAGACTTTGACCGTTTTCACCAGCCTTGCCTGTCACAGAGGTCGTCTCTTACGCCCCTCTGCTAGGTGTAGACTGTCATCCACGTACCACGCAGTGCCTGCATACTTACACGCGACAACTACGCCGACTAGACGGTACCACAGCAGTATGTCAATTCATACTTCATCAGACACGGGGGCCTTCAGTCTTCTCCCCTGCACTATATAATGTTTTTAACGTGCCCTCGGAACTTTGCAATTCCGCCGCCGCCTGTTAAGCACTAGGTTCGGGGTGCCTAATCCCCTGCCTAATGCTTATGTTTTTTATTTTTACATTTACTATTGCGCTCTGTACACGCTTCCTCAAGCCAAACTAGAGGATCTGATATTTCTAACAGAGATCCATAGGGTCCCTCTTTGCAATGTTTTGCAATATAATCGATGGCCCACTCCATCATTCTAGGTTCTGAGTACACCTATGTACAATATACCTAGTGTGGTGGTTTACCTCAAGGACACAGGATAAATGTGGGATACCCTGCTGGTACTTTTTCTCAAAAAGCCCAGTTCCTCTACAAACACACCTCCCGCTTAACCCTGTAAAGCTACCTTTAGGTCAGGTCAGAATTTACTTATTAAATTCCCAGGAGAATTCTCATGCCTAAGTCTTGAATTTGCTCCTAAATCTGTGCTATTTTGCCCACCTTTGCCACAGCTGACAAATCACACTTGTTATATAACCATAAACTCAAATTATTATCCACAGCGGAATAATGCCGAAAAAACCTGTTATACTTACAAAGATTCCTCCTAGATTTGTTCGTCGAAATAGGGCTTGCGATGGAGGTCCAGTCTGTCTTCCTTGCAGCAGCAGAAGGCCTGTCTCCTCTCCGTGCAACAAAAGACGTCCTGGCTTGGTGTGGCTGTAGAAAAGTTCTTGGATTCTTTGTTGGTATACAAAATTGAATGGTGCGGATTGTCTTGCTTGAAAAGAAAAAGTTCTCCAATTTATGTAGGAATTCTGTCCTTTGCAAAGTAAAACTCTGAGTTCCAAAGTTTAGGTCAATAGCAATTTAATTATAATGCAAAATAGTCTTCATTACAGTATACAAGATACCGGGTAATCGTAAGGCAGTTCAATCACCAAAATAGTGTTGTGTGTGGTACAAGCTTTATACCCCAAACCTGAAATAAAATGCTGACATAGAATGCAGGTTCCTGTCCCTGATTGTGTGACAGGCAACAAATGGACATTGTATGTGGTGTGGGAGGGAACCAAATGGTTATTGTCACCTAGGTAAGCTGGCTAACTCCCGTCTCACACCCTAGCGGTGCCGTCGTCACCAGGCTTTGTTTCTAACCCCCCTTGATCATTGAGTAAGGCTGATTGTGTTAGGTGACCATCCAAGAACATTGAAGCAGGAAATGTATTTTCCCTACAAGTATAAAGTTGGACGAGTATCCACTTTTTCAAACGGCTCAGCTTCTGTCCAGCACCGCCCCCGCTTCCACTGAAGAGATTCACCAAGCCCCCGGCGCCACACTAAATTTTAATTAAACCCCCCGGTTCCCCTCGGTCACAGGCCGAGGACGGCAGCCTGCTTCTCCGAGAAACCCTGCCCGAGGTGCTGACTGTCCGGCAGATTCATTCTCAGGCTCCCGGGGGTGACGTTGTTATCGCTGAGAGCTGTCGGTGGAACAGGTACGCCGGCGCGCGCCGCTGTGTAATGCAGACCACGTCTCCTCGTGGCGGCGAGGCGAACGCGCAGGACGGCTCCCGGAGAAAAGACGTGACGCAGGAAAGCAGTGCGGCAGAGGCTGACAGTGATGGACGTGCCCGTCTGGCCCGTCCGCGTGACATCCCTGGCGCGGCGCGCCCTTCCAGTTTGTTCTCTCATTTTGCCTGACTCGTTTTGGCCGTAAAGAGCGCTAGCCCGTTGTAAATCTCTCCCCCTGATGCAAATCTCATCTCTGGGACGAGACGAGAGTCCTGTGTGCGAGTTCCAGGGCGATGCGGCAGTGTAAGGGAAGGAGGGTGTGAACTCTATGTGCCTGTTTGTACCAGCGTGTACTCTGCATGCATGTTTGTGCCCAGAAGATGAAAATGACAGTTTGCGGGGGTGTGGACCCAGCCTTGCCCCAGGAGAGCTGCAGCGCTGCTGGGTGATTAGAATCGTTTGTGGTTGGAGGTGAAATGAGAATTCTGGTCAGTAATGGGCAACGAGGGATAAGAGGTAGGAGAAGAAAAGAGAGAAGGAAACAAGAACAGAGTGGAATGAGATCCCGTGATAGAGCAGGCTCCGTAGTAGCCTGGCCAAGACTCAGATTCTTAGATTCACATTAAAGAAGCTATAATGTGGGAGCCTGCTTCTGTACTTCTTATAGCATGCGCTGACACATTCACACCCGCACACACACACACGCACACGCACACACACAAAATACACACACGCCAGTGTAAATAATGAATTCCAGCTCTATACCTGCCTCACGCTGCTTGCTCATAAGCGTAAAGGATTTCAGCATGGAGTCTCAGCGGTCATTAGCATAAAACACAGAGGAACAGAAGGCTGTACTGTTAACATGATGCAGAATTTTGGGGATGAATGTAAAATTGGAATATGACTGATTATACAAAGGATTGGTTCCAGGTTCGGGCACATTGAAAGCACTCATTTATCTCATTCGCTTCTTCTGCACCACAAGCAACTAGCTATTTCCACACTGATTGTTTGTAAAAGCAGAACAGCCAAAATAATTGCGTCTAGACATTAGTAATCCTGACCTGGTTCTAGTTTGATCAAAGGGCTTCCGTTTGCTGTTGTGGTCTGACAGAGAATGTATATTTTTCTTTTACATTGTAGCTTGAACTTTGCTTTACAATATATTAAGCCCTTGAAATTCAGATTTTTATACAAAACCCTCATCACCAGCTCATTTCCACAATACCAAAAATAATGCGGTAGGATTGTCTTCGGCGGGTTATCTCTGGTTCAGCGGTCTGAGGGGCGCTCAAAAGGTGCTACAGTTCTTTTAGGTTCTCTCACTTGTTTCCAGGGAACAAACTTCCTAGAAACAGCTTGGAGAGAAAAGCTTGTGCGACAGGACTTTTCTCAAGGTGACTGAAAACACACACTGTTCAAGAACACCAAGTACCTTCTTTATTGCCACTTAAGGAGATTGTTCTTCTTTTTTTTTTTTTTTTTAAACCTTGAGTGTTATTAGAGCTTTTCTGAGCTAGAGGTGTTCACCAGCAACCCAGTGCTATGTGCATGGAGGGGGGGGGGGGGCATAATTCAGAGATGATGATCTTATTTAGGTCAGAACAGTCGGATCAGTCCAGCACAGAAGTGGGGGAGGGAGGGAGGGTGGGATGTAATTGTTCTTCTTAAAGATCAAATGCTTTTTTCCTCATCAACATCAGACTAAATCACTAGTTGATTTGAATGACAGATTTCTTCCACTGACGCATGACGGAAGTGGCTCCTATACAACAGAATATTCCTATACTGTGTAATGGGCCTAATTGTATTCCGCCTGTGTATCTCTCCATCTCAAATGAATAGCACATTGAAAGATGCACGATGAACAGAAACAAATTAGGTCATGTTCTCCCTTTTGTCTCTTGTTTTCAAAGGCATGTTTTTAAGATTTTATATTTCTTTCAATATTTTGAAACGTACGATCCTTTCCAAAAAATTAGAATATCATGGAAAAGTTGTTTTTTTCCATAATTCCATTCAAAAAGTGAAACTTTCATAGATTATAGATTCATTACACACAAAGTGAAATATTTCTAGCCTTTATTTGTTTCATTTTTCATAATTTTGGCTTACAGCTCCAGAAAACCCCCAAAACAGTATTTCAAGAAATTAGAATAGTGTGTTGAAAATCAGCATTTACTTCAGTTATTTCAGAGAATGAATGTTTTAGACTGTGTCACACTCTAATCATCTAATTTACTCAAAACACCTACAAAGTTTTTCTACAGGTGTTTCGTTAAATTGGACAGGTATCTCAGTTTGGTTCAGTATGGGGAAGACTGCAGACTTGACAATTGGCCAGAAGACCATCATTGACACCCTCCAGAAGATGGATAAGCCACAAAAGGTCATCGCTAAGGAGGCTGGCTGTTCACAGAGTGCAGTGTCCATGCATATCAATAGAAAGTTTAGTGGAAGGGAAAAATGTGGCAGGAGAAGGTGCACAAGCAAAAGAGATGACCGTAGGCTTCAGCGGATTGTAAAGCAAAGACGATTCCAAAATTTGGCGGAGATGCAGAGGGAGTGGACTGAGGCTGGAGTCAGTGCTTCAAAAACCACCACGTACAGACGTATCCGGGACATGGGCTACAACTGTCGGATTCCTCAAGTCAAGCCACTCCACTCATTCTCTGAAATAACTGAAGTAAATGCTGATTTTCGACACACTATTCTAATTTCTTGAAATACTGTTTTGGGGGTTTTCTGGAGCTGTAAGCCAAAATTATGAAAAATGAAACAAATAAAGGCTAGAAATATTTCACTTTGTGTGTAACGAATCTATAATCTATGAAAGTTTCACTTTTTGAATGGAATTATGGAAAAAAAAACAACTTTTCCATGATATTCAAATTTTTTGGAAAGGATCTGTATGTGCGAGCTCTTTGTGTTTATATGAGAAGATTTACGGTGTGTGTGCAAGCATTTCGATGTTATGTACAAGCTTTTTCAGTGCGCGTGAGAGCTTCACTAGTGAATGTGAAGAGTCATTGTACGTGTATGAGCAAGCTCTTTGTGTGTATATGAAAAGATTTAGGGTGTGTGTGCAAGCATTTAGATGTTATGTAGAAGCTTTTTCAGTGCGCGTGAGAGCTTCACTAGTGAATGTGAGAGTCATTGTACGTGTATGTGAGAGGCGATTATGAATTTTGGCCTAAACGGCCCCTCATAATTATGTGCTCAGAAGTGTGTTGGAGGGTACTGGGTGTTCTCCAGCTGTGACTGGTGTTTTTTACGCTCTACTCCTTGCCACAAAATGATGTCTTCTTCCTCCTCTTAAATGAATCCAGACCTCGTGAGAGGGGTTTGATAGATGGATTCATTCCTCCTGGCGTGAGTCGGCTTTGACGAATTACAAATTCTGGCTTGTCCTCAGCTGACTTAAAGCCGTCATCTGTGCCGTCGTCCTCAAAAGTCGCTTTTCAGGTCAGGAGAATATTGCATCAATGTTTTATTTTATGATTATGCATTTTGTTCACTCACCTGCTGGCTACAGGTCTGCCCACTCTCTCTGCTCAAGATGGCTGATGACAACCATTATTTTTGTAATGTACTGCAATGGGAGTGTGTGTTGTTTGACGTTCCCTCTCAAGTGAGATGAAAGAACACAAGCTTCCACAAAATATTTAGAAATTGTCCTTTGCACCGCCACGATTGCGTAAAAATGTCTGCCGCAACATCTGTCTAAGTAGGGACAGGTTGTGAAATAAGATGTCACCGTAACTCACTGGTTGCTGTGAGGCAAAGAATGAGCTCAACAAAGAGCAATTTTAAAAGGAGACTCAATCACAGGCCTGGGAAACTGCCAAAACGGCGTGTCCATGATCTCATTCTCTCCAACACAATCTGCTGTTTTTCAAAGTGTGTGCTTTACAAAAGCACAAGTCCTGTAACAAAAGCATGTCCATAATGGATTATAAGTACAGTATGTGGTATTTCTAATTTTTTCTTTTGTTATAAGTCTCCAGGGTTAATGTAATTGAATGACAATAATATACCTCATCAATGAAGTACAATATTACAACTGAAGTGTATTTCACAAATAAATAGAAGTGCTTTTGTTGGAATGGAATCACAATTATCTGACAATGAAAGCAATTTCAAACACTTCAGGCTCAACAGCAAGCCCAGAGATTAAATATATAAATAAGTCATTATTAGAAATATTGAACAGGAATGATACAAGAGTCAGTATTTTTCCGGTGCCCGTTGTCAAGATAGTGGAGTATAATAGACAGTTGGGCACACCATGCTGTTCTGTCAGTATTCCTCAGATCACCACTGCCCTCAGGATTCAGTTAATCCCCCCCTCCCCCCACCCCCCACCGGGACTTGATTGAGAGCAAATTGATTGGCAGCTCGAGGCTCAAGCTTAAGAGCCTTCCACCATGTCATTAAAATCATATTCAAACATTCAAAAATCAGCGGTAATATAAATTCCACATACCTTTTAAAGGAAAGCTTGAGGAATATGATGGTTCAGAATGGGCAGAGCACACAGATGTGAGCTCGGTGATAAAAATCAAACAGCTGAAAATGATCATCTCTTTCTCCTTTTTTGGAGGAGGGGGGATTTAACCGCTCCCGTGGAAATTGGGATGTACACTGGATTTTTACATTTGCAGCTCAAGTGCTTGCATGTTCTCAAACAGTACCACATTTATTATTCTACTCTTGTGGCTCAAGGGTGACCGCACAACCATCTAGATGTTTCTTGTGCTGCTGAAAACAAGCGTTCACTGCTCAATATAAACTAGGATCTCAGCCAAGATCTTTCTCAGAGAGAGGCTGTTCTGTAGTGACCTGCTTTCCCCAGCCGCACTTTGACTGCGCAATCTCTACTCACACTCATCTTTGCTTCACCAAAAAAATAAAAGAAATTCTGTTTTCTCAATATTCCCTGCACTGAATTCCAAACTTTAGAGAGAATGGCCAGCAGGCACAGTCAGTTTTCTGTCTGAATGTGTTTACGAGAACTCGTAATGGTAAGGTTGTAACATCCGCCGTTTCCCTCCAGTTCACCTTCCTTGCGTTTCCTTTGCGCTCCCATTCCTTGTGTTTCGTGTCATGTTTTTTGGTTTGCCCTGTACGTCTTTACCTTCTCCCCCTGATTGGCCTCATCTCCAGCCTATCACCACACCAGCTCACCTGCATTCCCCAATCTCCAGCCTATCACCACACCAGCTCACCTGCATTCGGCACTCCTTTTTATAATCACTTAGTTCCCGCACCTGTTTTTTTTCACTATTTAGTTTCTGCCCACATACCACCAGTCATCGCCAGATCGTTTTCTCTGTTTGAGATTACCCCGGCCTTTTCTCCCCGTTTTGCATCCTGTTTGTTGTGCTATTTAACCTGTCTTGTTTGTTCTGTTTTGTCAGCCCGCTCAGCCTGTTCCCCGCATGCCTAGCTAGTCCTGCCCTGACTCCAGCCCCGTTATTTTTGCCCAGCCCTGATTCCAGCCTTTCCTTGTTTTTTTTCCCTTTTTCTCCTGCCTGCCACCCTGTGTGGTTTTGAAATAAATATCTCCTGTGTGGAGTTCAGCCAACTGTCTGTTTCTGAGTTCTGCATTTGGGTCCAATCCTGAGTATCGTTGATTTAGAAAATCATATCCCATTTAATTATCTTAAATCTACTTCTAATGGAAAGGCTTTTCTTATGACCCATAACTTATAACCCTAATTTAAACGTTTAGACCAGGGGTGTCAAGATCCGGTCCTGGAGGGCCGCAGTGTCTGCTGGTTTTTGGTGCGTTTAAGCACAAGTGATTAATTTAAGTCACTAATTGGCTAAGAAGTCCACACACCTTGTTCTCAATGCTTTAACTGGGTGCTGATTGAAAGGAAACCACAAATACCTGTAGACACTGCGGCCCTCCAGGACTGGAGTTTGACACCCCTGGTTTAGACTATCTGTGCTTTAGCAATAGGGTGTAGGTTTGAGTCCCAGTTGAGGCACTGCTGTCTTACCCTTAAGCAAGGTACTTAACCTGAATCGCTGTGCTCTGGATAAGCGACCAAAATGTAAAACAATGTTTTATTGTTTCATTGAGTGGTACAAATTATGTCCATTAGGGTTATTGTAAAGAACAGTCAAATTTATCCTTGTTTATTTGTTTGTGCACATGCAAAATAAACCCTTTCGCATTGCTATTCTAGACTATCACTCAGATGCAAAACAAGCTGTGGGAATGATTTTTTTCTTTGGTTTCACTCACAAAATGCTATTGATTTGCTGCCCTAGAGATACGTGATGTCAATTCCGTATTGAACCTCAGTTCCCATCATGCAACTGAGCACTAACTTTCCGAAACTCCTAAACCACTCATAAAGCACATATGTTATTTTCTTGGAAAATGGGTTTGCTCAAACAAAGAAAATAGAGAAATTGCAACCAACATTTGTGCATGTCTGGGTCAGAGCAATGCTGCTAGGTCATATTATAATGCTGCTAAGCCAATGGTATGTGTCAAGAACTGGAGGCTAGTTCAGTTGTGCAAAATTAGAAATGTCTTCATCTTTGTATAGTGCAGAAATACATTCTGCAGTATATTTACAAAGATTTCTAAAAATAATATGTTTTTCTGAACTAAGACAATATTGGTAATTGCTAAAATCGCAAGTGCATGTTCTTCAAGTAGCTGAAATAGTCTGAATAGTCTTTTTGATGGATTTCTGCAAGGATCATGTTACTTAGTTACCACCTACTGTATTGACTGTGGACTGCAGTACCGGCCCAGTCAGTGTGTTGCAACAGAATTCATTCGTAAATCCCCTGCCCAGCAATTGAACAGAAGTCCCTCGGGGTTGACATTTCACCTAATATCTGCATTCTCTGCAGAAACACACAGGCGTCAGAGTGCTGTGGGTATTTGTGAAAGGACCTGTGTGTTTGTACACACTCCTGCCTGCCTCACTGAAACCCAGAATGCTCTCTGAAGCCACTCCCAAGTGCTCTGCTCTGTCATAATGTTCATAGTTTATTCTTATTAATTTGATTTGTATTAACCCATTAAACATACCATGTCTTTTTGTTTTTGTATCATTTCAAATTGGTGATTTTCTTCAGCAAATGCCTTTAAGACATCCTGGGGAATGAGGAAATAAGTGTAAAAAAAGGTATTTTTATCTTTTTATATAGGGACCCGTAACAACACCTTAACACACACAGCAGTAAAAGGCTAACATAATAGGAAGGATAAATAGTATTTTCTAAAATTATAGTTTGTGAATTTGCAAGTAAATACTTGGTGAATATGTTATATTTTAAGTGCTCCCTGTCCCTGCCACAGAAGCGGTGCTGGATGACCTCAGTGATATGATGCAGAAAATGTGTCCAAAATAGCATAACATTTCCACAGGGTGGGAAGGAGAGAGCGTTAAGTAAAAATATTCAGTCTGGGTTATGTGAAGTGGCTGCTCACTATTCTGCTGTGAAAAGAGTATTGCTGAGTGGAGCACCACTTTCATCTCCTTCCGTTTATCCTTCTGTTAAAATGCAAATGTATGCAAGTACAGAGATACATCCAATGCAAACATGAAAAGTGTAGAAGAAGAAAAAGCAATTTTCCTCTGTATAAGGGCGAACCTGCTGCACAATTGAATGGCCAATTAGTAATCTGACCTATGGAAGTAATCCGCTTCCATAGATCAGATTGTGATATTTTATATATACTGAAGCTATTATTAATGAAGCACTATTTTCATGCTCTCACCCAGGATTTGTACAGACAACCTTCTGATCCCAAGTCAAATTCATAAAACATATTTTCACCCTGTTTATCAGAACACAACGATGGCCAGACTACTGTTTCAGAGCAGGTACTGTTTGAAGGAGAATGGTGTGCAGTGCTCTGTGCACAGAGCAAAGAGAAGACTGGTATCCTCAGCCTAGTGGAGCAAGGAGCTGCTCCAGCATCACAAGTACCTGTCTGTGCGATCCAGAAACTGCTTTGGGCTACAGTCTCTGGCCCGCATCGATCTGGCTGGCTGAGCACAATTAGGCCCCCTCCTCCCAGAGCAAATCACATACACACAAAATGTCCCTTCTGTCTATCACAGACTTCTGTCTATCACAATATTACATTTATTAAAATTATTTAAAATCGAATTTACTTTAGAAATATATTACTAAATATACAAAACCCAATTCCAAAAAAGTTGGGACAGTATGTAAAATGCATATAAAAGCAGAAAGCAGTGATTTGTAAATTCTCTTTTACATATATTTAATTGAAAACAGTACAAAGAAAAGATATTTACTGTTTTACCTTATCAGCTTAATAGATTTTTATAAATATACGCTAATTCCAAATTTGATGCCTGCAACACGTTCCAAAAAAGCACCTGTTTGAAACATTCCACAGGTAAACAGGTGATGCTATCATGACTGGGTATGAAAGGATATTAAAAGACTCTTGATGTCTTATTTTCAGGTACTCTTACAAGCGATACTGTATCTCTCTGCATTTGAATGGATCTCTATGGCAATTGGGGGGTGGGACTAGATTAAGCTGTAAATTACATGGGAACAGTATGGAACCCATGTTTGGCTAAATGGCTGTAAGTCATCAAGGGTCTGAGGTATCAAACGAGCCTCAAACCATCACTGCTGCCAGATATGCAGTAGATATGGATGGATCACTTGAAGGGTTGTTTCTTTTGACTTATTTTTCCATAGAGTTCAATAGGAAAATGAGTCAGGAGAAACAACCCTTAAAGTGATCTCCAAACAGGTGTTTTTTTGAACTTCCCAGGCTTTTTCTGCCCCAACTTTTTTGGAACGTGTTGCAGGCATCAAATTTGGAATTACCGTATATTTACAAAAATCAATAAAGTTGATAAGGTAAAACATTAAATATATTTAATTGAAAACAGTACAAAGAAAATATATATTAAATATAATTTCCAAATCATTGCTTTCTGCTTTTATGTGCATTTTACATACTGTCCCAACCTTTTTGGTATTGGGGTTTGTAATAATATTATTAAAAAGAAATAATAATATAAGAATAATAATAGATAGAAATCAAGCCTAACCGTCTCATCTTTGCTCTGAAGACATCCCGTAAGTCCTCATGTCCCTGTGCTCCAAAAGCAAAAATCAGTCCATTTAGCCTCTCCTCTGTCATTAGAACTTAGTTCTGTTCAGCCTTGAAAATATTCTGTCTATGTGGGCTATTGTGACATGAAGCACTGACAAAAAACAAAAGGAACTTTTAGAACACTTGGATGAATTCCAAATTTATTGCAAGCATTTCATGCAATTTCTTAGAATTTCTCGGGGGGGGGGGGGGGTTAAAATCCGAAATAACCCCCCAACCCAGCAACACCACTAGTCTGAGTCCACGCAGGAACTATTGATCCCATGTCGCAAGCAGAAGAACACAAACAAGCTGGCTAAATCCATGTGTGCATCGATAGACAGTGATGAAGCATGACGTGAATGAGCTGATTAGACTGCCGTAGACGCTGAGGTGTGGAGAAGCACCTCTCTGGAGACCAGCATACTTGAATCTACTTTTAAACTGAGCAGAGCGCTCCTACAGTCCAGTGTATGTGTTTTAAGTGAGATGGATCTGAAGCCACACATATGACTGCTCTATATCTAATTTGTTTCAAAATAGGTAGACTTGCATTGCTGCCATTCAAAAACACGCTGTTTTTTTGTTGTTGTGAAAACTGTTGAGTATGAGCTCAATATTATGCACAGGGCACCTTCACGAGAGAGCTGGGTGAGTAGGCTGAGTGTATTAATTGTGGTTCGCTACAGAAATCAATAGCTCCACAAATCTTGGCTCCAGTTAGCTGAAGGCCCTTTTCCCTGACTTACGCAGAACAGAGAGTGGCAGGTGTAATGACCAGAGACAGCAAATTTATGAGTCTGCTGGCTGGGGGGTGTACAACAAAACTATGCCACCATCTGGATTATAAATATTTCTGAGTCATCTTATAAATTAATTTTTAATCTGGCTGTGGCCAGGTTTTTTTCTTGGCTCCACTGGGTTTAATTAGTGTGATGAGAAGCATTACCATGCACTGAGTGAGAAAACATTACATAATATCCCTTTAAACAAATCCGAAGCCCACCATTGTCCTCTGCAATGAGACAGCTGCTGAGGGAAGGGGGGACTAGAACATATTGAAGCAACAACAGGGTTCATTCTACCAGAGGTTTCTCTTGTTTTTCAAGGATTAAACCTAAAAAATAGACAGGGAAACTAAGGGCCCTATCTTACACCTGGCGCTAAGCAGTGGTAACCCAGAAGCAAGTGTCTTTGCTAGTTTCAGACCGGTGCCGTGGACATTTTAACATCCAGCGCTCATGTTCTTTAGCTAACAAGTGAACTGGGCGGGTTGGTCTTAAGATGAGGTGTGGCCAGAATAATTTTTGGCGTATTGCTATCTTGTTAGGCAACATTAAGCGCTTGCGCTAAAACCACCACAAACCTGGTCTTAAGTCATGTCGCAGTTGATGCAATGTTCTTTTTTACTGCGCAATACGAAGAGGCTGTGTAATATGCGTCTACATGGGCGTGTGCACAACGCGCAAACACCCTCCTGTCTGTTACACACACAGGGGCGCGCACAAACATGCGTACAAATATAAAAATTACAATGTGAAATGGGGAATATTTTTCCCCAAAATAAAACATTTCCCCTCCCGGAATAGACGCACGTTGTCCCTGGAATCATGGGAAAGTGGATAAAGTATTTCCATAAGCAGGACAACATAAAACAAGGGAAAATATGCGTAAACCTATGGGTTCCCAACCTGACAGCTTTAGTGTATTTAGTGTCATCATTAAGGCAAAAGAACGCTATTTATGTTATTAATCAATTTTAGAACGCACATAATATCAACTAAATATGCGCCCTCTAACTACCAAAAGTGGAATTGGACACGCCCTAAATATACTTGCGCCATGCATCTCAGACCATGCGCTAAGATCATCAATATAGAGTCCTAAGTGTTTGCGACTTCAGTCTGTAATAGAGAATGTGAGGTGTTTTTGTTGGCAAAAATGTTTATTGTTTTTTTTTTTTTTAAATCACCCCCTTTTATTTTGCATTGGGCACCATTGGCAGCCATGACAGATTGCTATTGGCGTACTACTTGGCGTACTACGCTATTGGCGTACTGTGTACTACTTGATCTGATCCCATAAAGATCTGAGGTGGGCTACAGTAAGAGCCACAGCAGCCTCCCACACATCGGTCCGTGCTTATTTCTGCGCCTCACGGGGAGCCTATCGCTCTCCCCGCTCACCCCGACCTCCCGTCAGAACGGCACGCAAACGAAAGCCACCCTGCGCCAGGGAGCTTGACCCTTGACCCCACGGTGACAAAGTTGAGCTCCCCGCGTGTTGACAGCTTGGGGCCTTTAGCTGACGAGGACATGGGGCAGCACAATAGGGATGGCCAGCTCGCTCCCCACTGTTTCCGCACTCAGCCCTAGCCCCTGTAAAAACCTCGCCCACAGACTAAGTTGACACCCCCTCCCCCCCAAACACTTTTTTTTTTCTGCTCTACTGCAGATGCACAAGCAAATCCAGGCACTGGAGTCCCTACATCGTGCAGTCACCCCAGGCCTCTATTACAACAGGGGTAGCACAAAATGACATGAGCCGCTAAGTTCCCAGGATACCGTAAGAGGATATAAGTGGGATCAGAATTGTTTTTTAAAAACCCTCAATCCAGCCCCAATCCCCAGGCAACCTACTCCCTAATGTCCTAAACGAATGCAGAGAAAGAACCAGCATGTTCAGCTCATTTGTTCCATCCTGCAGGTTTTAGTGAGTGCAAGATTAACAAAAGGGACCAGCTAACAGTTTTCTCAAACTCCAACTCTGCATCATAGTATTGTATTATAATTTCTTTGATTAGCAGACAGCCTAATTTAGAGTGGCTTACACAGTTTTTTATTTTTGTAAGATATCCATTTATATAGCTTGAGACTTCAAGATTAGGCTCCTTGATGAAGGGTATGACAGGAGTGTCCCACGCTGGACTTTACAACCCAACCTCATGAGTTACAGGCCTAGTTCCTTGAACTCTGCACCGCACAAGTTGCCACTAAATCATCCAGGAATGTGTCTTCAATAGGCACTTGAGGACGTATGTGGAAAAGGGTATCACACATCCATGTAGTAGATACACCTCTAATCATACCATTTTTCCTGCCTTGATACTAAGTACTATAACTGAATATCTAACAAGAAATGGGCCTGGCTTTTCGAGTCACTACGCTGTTGCATAGCAGTTCCAGGTTTATAGTGTAGTTAATGCTTTGTTTCCTAAGCTGTACTGGGTTCTGGCATGTGACCCTGGCTGATCTGTTCACCGACTCCTGGCTGTCATCCGCCAACAACCCCCCACCCCCCCACCCCCCGACCCCCTGGGAGTCCGGAGCTCTGCACATCAGCGGCCAGCAGGCAATGCAATCAATTGGCTCTGCACTGACTGACACGTTTTTAAGTGGCTTCTACAGTCAAGGCATAACATGGCTCCTTTCAGATCAATGAAAGGGAAGGGACTCATTATGGGAGGGCTTACGCAATTAACACAAGCGCACACATACACACACAAAATAAAGATAATTTGCATTGTAAACTGCCGGGTGATATGTGTGAATATGCAATCAATGAGACAATTGCATGACATCCTCCGAAGCAACATAAAATGCAAATGAGCTATGAGAGAAAAAAGACAAAATGGAGGGGGAGAAAGAACTTATGCCCCCTGATGTTAGGCTCACTGTGATTACGTCAGTGTCTTCAAGTATTTGAGAGCATAAGTTCAAAAGTTCAAAGGTGAACTAGACATTTGGAAGTTAAACATCTTACAATAAATTTTTCCTTCTCCCCACAGTCTGAAAACCACACTGCAGAAGAAGCTGTCCAATGACGCCGTGGACCTGTCGGGCATCCTACTCTCCAACAGGGACGTCCACCGTGTGGCCTACTACCTCCAGAACAATGGCGACATGGTGGTGTCCGTGGACCTGAGCTTCACTGAGCTCCAGGACGAGAACCTCCGGCTCCTGCTGCCCTTCCTGGGCAGCCTGCCGAAACTCGCCACCCTTGCCCTCAACGGCAACCGTCTAACCCTGGCCATCATCAAGGACCTGACCGAGGTCATGAAGGACCCAAAGAAGTTCTCCACCCTGGCCTGGATTGACCTGGGCAACAATGTGGACATCTTCACCATGCCCCAGCCCCTACTGGTAGCCCTGCGCAGACGCTGTAGTCTAAAGAGCAGCCTGCCCACCATCTACGAGTACACCGAGGGGCAGCCCTACAGCTACCACATGGAGACCTCCATCGAGGAGGCCAGCCACTATGAGGAAGAGGAGGAAGAGGAGGAGGATGAGGCAGAGGATGAGGACAAACTGGAGCTGGAGCCCTGGGGGATCAGCGAGAAGAAGGTGCCCCAGAATTTCACCCTGCACTACTGTGAGAGGTGATCGATCCCCTCATCACGCACCGAGCTGGCCTGATCTTTGTAGAGGCCCCCCTGTCTCTCTCTGTCTCTCAGCGTTCAGTTACCACCTTCTACAGCCTTGTCCCTACCACCCCTACCTCCCCTTGACACCCCGTGAGCCCAGTTTCCCTCATAGGCAAGTGTGAGTCAGCACCAAGAATTAAGAGGATCCTCGATCCAACAGAGTACCCTGTAACATTTAACGTCTCACTAGAAGCGAGCAAGCCAAGAAACTAACAAAAAAACTGAAACTCAGTCAGAAAAACTGAACTGGATGACCAGGAAACTTCTGAAATGTGGTGTTGCCTGTGACTTACTGTGTTGGTTGATGGTGCTCCTGGAAACAAGGTAAGGTTTCATTGGAGGGGGTAGGAAGAAATTTGAAAATGCACCCCCCCCCCTTCGTAGTCGTGGCAGTGGCAACAACGGAGCAAATTCCGAGGATCTTGGCGAGAAAGGCTCAGATCAGATGGACTGACGCCAGAGTAGCATAGTGGTGGCGCTTGACTGGAGCCGTAGACCCAAAGCGTGTTTTCTACCAGGACTGAGCCTGTCTGTGGCCGCCTGGGTCTAGCTCCACATTGTGTGTGCTCTGTTAATCTCCAAACAAAAGCTATGAAACAAGTTCAACAGACTATACAGCCGACGACCCGTCACGTGACAGGAGCAAAACTGCAAAGTCAAGACTTTTCCGCTTTTTCCCCCCCTTTCGAAGCGTCCCCTTGTGTCACTTGTGTAAATGTGAATGACGGTACAAAACATGGCACTGTTGTGTTGCAGGGGACTTTTTTTTTTGTGAACTGGGGATGAACAAAGCAGTCTTAGAAGACAAATGGGTAAGACTCAACAAAAGGCCATGTTCGTTAACTGTCCACGTTGGTCTAAACCACCTATTTTTGCTAAGGTTATCACTTATGGCGGACTATCTGAATACACTGAACTAAATGCAGCGTCAGCAGCCTTACCGTAATTAAGCACTTGTGAGTGTGTGATGAATAGGCTTTTTAAACACAGTAAGTGGTATTGTAAGCATACAGGATTTTAGACGGAGAATTAAAGATCATCTCAGGCTGAAGACCTTATGAAGTAATTAAAATTTTAACTAATTTTAATATAGGCTGTACAGATCATATTCCTGGACATCATAGACAGGCCCATAAAAAAAATATTACAATTCTGAGAAATGAAATGAGATGTCTCAGCCTTGTCACAGAAAAGTGCCCAAGTAATGGTTGCCAAAGTTGTTGTTACCCTCTCATCCAACCCCGGCACGTGAAATCCCATGAAAGGGGGAGCAGGAGCGGGCACAGCTGCAGAGCAGAAGGGACACTTTCCTCCTAAAGTACATTTAAATAATAATAACAATAATAATGTATGAATGAACCAACACCTCCAATTAATCACAGAATAGGGAGGTGGTGCAATAGAAGGACCACAGAGGCTTGGCAGGTTTAGAGTAAGGCTCTCGTTAATTACGTGGCTTTTTGGGGCTGGAAGGCCTAGCCTGGGATCCCCTGTGTGGCTGAACCATCTGCCCATTGCTGATGCTCTGCCAATAAGGTGGGGGAGGGGGGGGGGGGGGGGGGGGGGGGGGGGGGGGTCAATAGAGTTTCTCTATTGAGGACAGCCCAGGCAGGTAACAAATTACTGCAAAGGCGACCCAGGCCTCTCTGTCTGACAGAGGAAAGGCACACCGACTAAATCTGTGCTTTGCAGAGAGAGAGAGCAAGAGAAAGAGAGAGAGAGAGAGAACCAGGAAAGGAAGGGAGAAGTGTTTGTGTGTTTGTGAAAGCTGTTTGTATTACCTATACCCTGCAAGTAATTTCATGAGAATTATAGGAAACTGGCCCCTGCCCAAAAAAACAGGATTGTATATGTAACATTCATGTAGGGCTCCATCACAAGGCCCAGACTCCCTTATCTACCCCCCCCCCCCCCCCCCCCCCACCACCCCCCACCACCCTCCACCCAAAATGAGGACCCTTACTTATATTGGCTGCGAGGCAAACAAACAAACCTCTCCAGCTCTATTTTAAAAGTATTCAGCATCAAGCAAACACACTGTCATTGGACAAAGGCCATTTCAGATGCCTGTTGAAAATATTTGGGTTTATGTTGCTTTCAGTGTACTCGGTGAGCTCTCGTGATTAAACGTATCAGTGGTGTTCCCACAACCTTAACGGAAAATCAAGATTCATCGTTCCAACAAAAACCTGTAATTTCTTTTTAAGGAGTGTGACCGGACTGTTAAATATTCCTTAAGCAGTGGTCTTTGACCGCTCCAGTGAGGTGCTGCCAGTGTGGTTTGGGCACACCGATGGGTTCCCATTTGGCCAGCATTAGACCCACAGATGCCCTGGGGCTGGGTTCTGTCCAACTGCTCTGTGGCGTGCAGAGCACTTTTATTAGACATACATGCAGACCGCAGCCTCAGTTCCTGCTGTCAGAGATCTTTCTGTGTAGCATTTCTGGTTATTGAAGCAAATCAATATTATTCAAAGGAGTATGAAACTGCTGAAAGATCTTAAAATCAGTACAGCAAGACCAGAGATCAATCCATGCTAGCTATGTGTTTACCTATGATTCACACATAATGTTGCTGATAAAACATTCAATTATATGAATAGTATTTATTATCAATATAAATAATACTTGTAAAAAAATATGGTAATAAGTATAAACATTTCAGCAGTATATTCTGCTGTTTCAGTGTTTTGTGTGTACATTTCTCCTACATTTGGTTCATGAATTGTTGTTCCAATTTTCAACTTCAGTGTCATGACAACTATACAGTCTGTGAAAAACTATCACCTTGTTGCTGCAACCCCCTTTGTTAGTGCTAGAACATTTTGTCATTACATGTTCTTAGGTAGTTTCAAGATGCGACAAGTATATGTGATTACCGTCTTTCTTACTTTTGAAGATTAAGCTATTCTGCTGAAAAATGAGCTGCATAAGAAACTGCAACACAAACTGCAATAAGCATAAAAAACTGAACACAAAATGGCAGACTAAGAATACACATAACCAATGCAAGTACCCTATTGCAATCCCATGGTATTTAAATGTGAAGATATTCACAATGCTCTGTAAACATCGACCATCTGGCGTAATACTTCAAATGTGGACCAAGTTGAAAAAATTGAATAATAAAGTGTACCAGGTTTCCAACCTTTTCCTGACGAGACAAATGCCAGGATGAGGTGTTCAGGTCATATTCGTTTCCGTGTGTCATTTATTTTTTATACATTTCATCTGCATGTGAGCCATGGGTCAATATGTCCGTTCCGTCTCTTGTATACTGAAAGAATAGAATTATAGCGTGTTCAATAAAAAAACGAAAACTCAACCATTACAGTACAAGCTAGCATCTGTGTTTAGTGAGTAAGAGCTGTACGAGAGAAAAATGCTTTGCTCAAACGTGTTATTAAAAAGAAAGACTAACTGGTTTACACATGCTGTTGGAGTCTTGATGCATTTGTTGGATATGCAGTGTGCATGCTGGGTAAGCTGTGGAGGTGGGGCTAGAGGGAGCAATTCATCTTGTTAGTGGATTGTGCGGACTATAGGGAATATAGGGAATTATTTCAGAGAACCGTATGTTTTTACTAAGTCGCCTTTGCTTATTGGCAGTCTTGCAAGCAAAGCCAGAGTGTTTGTGTGTGTGTCTCTGTGTGTGCGCGTGTGTGCGTGACTGCATGCCCATTAAAGCGGTTCGCAGTTCACATTTGAAAGGATCACACATTCTTCTTGAAACGTGTTTATATGCAACATTGAGATGGACCTCCCACTTTATTCTTGTTGATGAGAAACTACTTGAATTGAGAACAAGAATTTGTACAAAACACAAACAACTATGCATGAAACTATAACCTGCAGGACCAGAGTACTGATCCAAATGGCATAAAGATAACATTTAAAGCTAAAATATATTTGCCATGCTGTAGAATGCGTATATTAGAGAACAAGAATTTATACAAAACACAACCAACTGCAGAAGCAGAGGTACAGTATTTTCGCTTTTAATTCAGCAGGGAAATTAGCCCACAGAAACATTAGTGCACATTATTTATACAGTTGAATTTATACTGCTGCACTGGGTGACTGGGTGTTGTCAAACCAACATATCCAAAGTGCTTTATTACTGATGGAAATGGAATTATAAAAATTGCATCCTAATGCACATTTGCCACATTGTGGAATAAATATGCACACGTTAGAGGACTATTTTACCAGTATTTAGATTTTATTTATCAATTATTTAAAATGTTGTATGCAGTGTTCAATTAGTTTTAAATACAATATAATTTATATCTGCAAAAAATTCAAGCATAATTTTCTTATGTTTTTTTCCCTGCACCACAGTACGGTACACATTTCAGTGGTTATTGTTCCTTCCACTGATATACAGTCTTATCCGGAAGGAACTGCAGGGCCGTCGTGGCAAGCCACACATAAAGCATGTCATTATAGCTGCAAGAACAAGCGCACAGATAACAGCGTAGCACGCAACGGATCAGTGATGAAGCATGACGCTAAAACGCAGTGGCAAGATAAGTACTCAAGAATATCTGATACAAGTGCAGACGCAGTGTTTTAAATTATTGTGAGGAAAACCTTTCCTGATCTCAGTGCACAACGTGCCAAAACAAATCATAAGACCAACCACAGGACTAATGCAAGAGAAACCATGAAGGATTCTTTATTTCAGCTCCCATTACACCAGCAAACGCATAGAGTAGTGTTTTAACTCTTACCAGTGATGATGCACACACCACTCCGGTTAAGGGGTATTGTGTTGCCAGGAGCAAGACGTACTACAAGACATCTACTATATCAGACTAGCTGTGGAGCCATCTTACAGGTCTCCAAATCAGATGGCAAGACCCCTCTGGGCAAAGTGGTGGTAACGTTAAGTGAGAAATTTAAATTCTTTGTGAAATTAGCAAATGCATGTTTTGTGGCTTCTCTTGAGGGTAGATGATGGAAAAACGTAACTTCCTGGCCCAAACTCTAATAATTTCATCTTACTGAAAAAATATAGTCATGTTTATCATTCATAACAATATTTACAGTATATCCGGATAGCCCATCCAAATAGACCTCACGGGTGCTCGTCATTCTCACAGGGCTCCCGCCTTGCACCCATCCATCATGCCCGCCCGCCCGCCCGCCTGCTTTGACCTTCCTCTTCTGGAAGTGTGGCTGTGCCTCGCTGCTTTCCGCCTCAGCGAGCCCAAGGCGGCTCACGGCGAGGATGGGGACAGCTTCCAGAGCGGGCAGGAACCAGAGAGGGGATGCGGGTGGCGGCGCCCCAGGCCTACTGTCACTCCGCATGGGGTTCACCGCCCACTCGCTGACTCACACTGATCCCAGTCTGCTGCAGACAAAGCATGCATGCAGGCAGTCCTGTAGCTGTTTGTTTAAGTCAAGCACGTTTTCCTACATATCTATGGGTGGAGTGGCAAAGTCAGTTTGTTAGGATCATTTGAATAGCACAACAGACGCATCTTATTAGCAGGGGAAAAAAACAGCATTCATATGATAATCAGAAATCTAAAACACCAAACAACAGCTATTTTGTTCCTCTGCTGAGACTTCATATTGAATGTCTGTCATTTTTAATGGTTTTATTTGCAAGTCGCAACTGCAGACTGTACGAAGCAAGAATGACCAGCAAAACAGGCCGATCTGAACCTGTCTGAGCTCAAACAGGTTCCGGCGCACTCCGTTCACCGCTGGGAGACACCGCTAAGGCTCAGCATTTGCACTGGGAAGCAGATGTTCTTTAATAAATGACCGGTGGGAGGAGAATCAAGTTTCATCATTGTCAAGAGTGCCAGTGGAATCCATAAGCCTACTGTAGGAGAGCTGGAGCTGATCCAAGCTAATGAGGGCACTTCTCCGTGGGGGAAGCCCATTATTTTAATGAATGCAATCATTAATTAGCTGAGCAAATGCCCTTATTGAGGGCAACCTCAACTGTTTACATGTCCGTAACCCGCTTACAGAGCAGGGCTTTTACCGGTGCCGAGCGCACGCAGTAGCCATGCAGGTCCTCCCTGAAGGACCATTGGCAAGGTCCCTACCTGTACCTGAACAAACCACCTATCCTCATATTAAAGCCAGCAGCTGTACCACTTTGTGACCCTCTACTTCCTAATGGCTCATTTGTAGTCCGGCTTGGTTAACATGTGATTGGAGTCCTACTGGGAAAGCCCGCTAGATGAGGGTGACCAGTAGAGGGCAGTCTTCCTTCGGAATAAAGAAGAAAGACAGTCCCCTTACACAACAATGGTGCCCTGTGCTGTAGGAGATGCTGTGCTTTCAGAGATGTCATTAAACGCCAACTTGAATGAAAAAATAACAAATACAACCACATTTATGTAAGGTGACATGTACTGTACGTATGGTTAATCCACTGTTGTAACGGCAGGGATCAGGCGGAGCTCGAACTCAGGTCTCCAGGGCGAAGAGGCGGTTGTGCAAACCACTGCACTGAGATTAAGTCAGTGTTAGCGGAGCAGTTAGGCAGCCTCAGAAGCGGATCGCTACAACATATTCACATTCTGTAGGAATTTCCCATTGGAATGGGTGTGTGTGTGCGTAGCCTTGCTACGTGATGTTTTCAACGGTTGCTGTCTGTTCTGCCCTGAGACCGTGAGTCATCGCAGACAACCCACTGTCCATTTGCATTATTTAAAATTCCCCCACTAAAATTGCTCTTAAAAGATCCCATTTATCATATGCAGTAGGAGGTTCTCCAGAGCCCTGATAGGATTTCCAGTCTGGCTCACTGAGTTCCGGCCATCTAATCATCTTTTAATGTTACCAACCGAATTTAACGCTTTTATTTATTTTGTTATGTGAAGAACCATCTGCAATTTTACATGAAGTACAACATAAATTTTATGTATTGCACTTGCTATAAGTGCATTTTCATCTGCAGTCCCTGGGTAGGTCACAGCAATAAAAAGAGCACAAGGATGCAGTATATTAGCAAAACAGGGTAAGAATAAAGGGTGAAAACAAATGAATCCCTCCCCCTGCACCTCAGCTAATGTGTGTTTTCAGATCGTGAGATGATAATATACATTATAATGTATGCAGTGCATATTGCTATTCATCATTTTTAGATGTATTATTGTTATTAAGTATTATCTCAAATCAAATAAACAAATCAGTGCTCCGTTTTTGTTAGGTGTCGGTGGGGGAAGGACCCAAACGCAGGCAGGAGTATAAAAAAACCGAAGTTTAATAAAGGGCAAGGCAGCAATCCGAGGTAAACAGGCTGGGTCGAAAACCGGGGAGACAGGGCAACGGTACAAAGCACAGTCCAAAGAGTGGTCAAGGAACAGGCAGGGGTCAAACCAGGAAGGCACAGCAAAGGTACAAAAGCAGGATCCAAAACCAGGGTCGCGAGAACACAGGCAGGGGTCAAAACCGGTAAGGCAGAGGAGGAACAAAAAGAAAACAAAACAGAAATAAAACAGGTAACGCACGAGGGAAACAAAAAAAACTAGAAAACAGATACTAGGAATAAACAGAACAACTCAGGCAGAATCTCAGGAAAAAACAGGCAACACAGAAGCAAAATATTTAGTACAAGGAACTCGCGAAGAACACTGAAATGACAAGGTATATATACACAGAGGGAGACAGACATAATGGGAATCAGGTGTGTAGAAGCAGGGAGGGGAGATTGCTCACAGGTGAGAACAGTGAGGGTTAACAGGGACCAATAAAACAATGACAGGGGAAACGTAAGACACGGACTGGAATACACAGACATAATGATAACAAACGGCCTGGAGTTAGCAGGTAAACAAGTGCACAGCTCAGAGGGGAGGAACACGGCGCGGCAGGAGGGCGGCGGCGCAGCAGGCAGGACCGCTCAGGAGGGCGGCGGCGCAGCAGGCAGGACCGCTCAGGAGGGCGGCGGCGCAGCAGGCAGGACCGCTCAGGAGGGCGGCGGCGCAGCAGGCAGGACCGCTCAGGAGGGCGGCGGCGCAGCAGGCAGGACCGCTCAGGAGGGCGGCGGCGCAGCAGGCAGGACCGCTCAGGAGGGCGGCGGCGCAGCAGGCAGGACCGCTCAGGAGGGCGGCGGCGCAGGCAGGACAGCTCAGGAGGGCGGCGGCGCCGGCAGGACCGCTCAGGAGGGCTGCATCGCCGTGGAGGCCGGCGGCGACGGCTGCATCGCCGTGGAGGCCGGCGGCGACGGCTGCATCGCCGTGGAGGCCGGCGGCGACGAATGAGCGGCTGTACGCTAGGCAGCCCAGGGACAGGAGGTGGCAGCTGGCTCTGCAGCTCAGGACAGGCGGAAAGCTGACTCAGCAGCTCAGGACAGGCGGGCTGGAAGGGGACCGGACAGGAGGGCTGGAAGGGGACCGGACAGGAGGGCTGGAAGGGGACCGGACAGGAAGGGGACCGGACAGGAGGGCTGGAAGGGGACCGGACAGGAGGGCTGGAACGTGGCGGGACAGGAGGGCTGGAACGTGGCGGGACAGGAGGGCTGGAACGTGGCGGGACAGGAGGGCTGGAACGTGGCGGGACAGGAGGGCTGGAATGTGGCGGGACAGGAGGGCTGGAACGTGGCGGGACAGGAGGGCTGGAGCGGGACGGGACAGGAGGGCTGGAACATGGCGGGACAGGGGCAAACACGGATGGGTGGAAAATGGATCCTCCTTCGACGGGTAGCTGAGTCTGTCGACGGAGCCGGGAACCAGGACCCCCTCGTTTCCTCCTGGGCCCATAGTTCCCCGGACACAGGACCAGGCGGGTCCCGGTGAAGGGTGACGGGTGACGGTTGGGGTTGGGTGGTTGAAGGGGTAGTGGGCTCAGGGCTGGCTGGCTGGAGGGTAAGGACTCCGAGTCCAACGGAGTGAGAGGTGGGCTGATAAGGTGATGGGTGGTGGTCGGCATGCCGACAGGCAAACTCGGGGTTTTGCCCCCAGATACCCATGAGGTATTCCTCATAGGAGGTGTTGTCAAGGAAGGGGTCAAAAAAATAATAATCCCCAGTCGCCATGACTGGCGACCGCCCACTGGGTCCTAACTTGGCGAGTTCCTTCTGTTAGGTGTCGGTGGGGGAAGGACCCAAACGCAGGCAGGAGTATAAAAAACTGAAGTTTAATAAAGGGCAAGGCAGCAATCCGAGGTAAACAGGCTGGGTCGAAAACCGGGGAGACAGGGCAGCGGTACAAAGCACAGTCCAAAGAGTGGTCAAGGAACAGGCAGGGGTCAAACCGGGGAGGCACAACAAAGGTACAAAAGCAGGATCCAAAACCAGGGTCGCGAGAACACAGGCAGGGGTCAAAACCGGTAAGGCAGAGGAGGAACAAAAAGAAAACAAAACAACAACAGGTAACGGACGAGGGAAACAAAAAAACTAGAAAACAGATACTAGGAATAAACAGAAAACTCGGGCAGAATCTCAGGAAAAAACAGGCAACACAGAAGCAAAATATTTAGTACAAGGAACTCACGAAGAACACTGAAATGACAAGGTATATATACACAGAGGGAGACAGACATAATGGGAATCAGGTGTGTAGAAGCAGGGAGGGGAGATTGCTCACAGGTGAGAACAGTGAGGGTTAACAGGGACCAATAAAACAATGACAGGGGAAACGTAAGACACGGACTGGAATAAAAAATAATAACAAATAAAGAATAAACAGACAGAATTACAGGATCCTAACAGTTTTCCCCTTTCTCCTTCCTGATTGAGTTCAGTGGGAAAGCCCTGAGGACTCACCACAACTGCTGGAGTGCACCAAGCCCTGAGGACTCACCACAACTGCTGGAGTGCTCCGTATGTCTGTCTGTCTGTTGGTCTGTTTGTCCATGTGTGAGTGGGGTTGAGGGGAAGGAATCCGGTATGGTCAGATACAGATCCCTGGGGAAGAGTAACCCCTCCCACACACACACACACACACACACACACACACACACACACACACACACACACACACACACACACACACACACACACACACACACACACACACACACACACACACACACACACACACACACACACACACACACACACACACACACACACACACACACACACACACACACACACATTATCTTTGTTCCCATGGTGAGACATGGAAATGTGACATTTCCATCAGGTGGCTCTGAAAAGGTCAATGTGCACTAGTGGCACTCCCAAGACCACACAAACCCACCCTCTGTGGCTTCAGGGATGTATTACCAGCCAATGCTAAAAGCTAAAAAAAAAAAAAAAAAGGCATTTGAAAACACAGTCTCAAAAATCATAAATGTTTAAGCAGTTATTTTTAAGCATGAAAAACAATTAATAATGGTTTAAAAAAAAAATGTGGAGAGTGGAGTGATCTGAAATAATGGTCTATTTTGCTAGAACCTGGTAATCTTGTGCATGTTGTTAAAGGGGAGGGCTGTGGGAACACACTGGCACATTGGTCCAAACCCATACTTTACTCACAGTTGTGCTATAGGAGAGATCCAGTGCCAATCAGATGGGAAGCATATCCCTCACATATGAGGCCACTGTAGCCTATGAACATCTCATTGTGAGGAATATTTCAGTAACCCAAGGAAACCAAGGCCAACAAAAAAAAAACACAGTTGGCCAGTTGTATCTCGCCACTGTGGACTCCTGGTCATAGATGGGTAGGTGGAAAGCTGGTACTCGTAGGACCCATACATACCTTTACTGAATGAGCCACACAGGAGCCCCACGCTTCAGCCTCATGCACCATTATCTCCCAGTGCTCCTGACTGTGTAGCATGAATTTCTGATGTAAACACAGTTTCATTTACTTCATCTTAATTTACTTAATTTCATCTACTCTGCCAATTCTTTTGCCCATCAGGGGCTGTATAATATATAATAAATCAATTAATTAATAAATAAATTGTAAGGGGGAGTGTAAGGTTTGGAGAGCCAAACGCAACCGATAAGGATTTCTAAAAGCGTATCTTAAGTGATACGCCACAAAACGCGGAAGTAGCCGCACCAGGACTGAGATAACACAGGATCGGGAGCAAAACTTCCCTAGCACAAGGCAAAACAAAGCAACCTCCAAAAACTGAGGCGATCTCGATAAACTAACAAAAGAACCTCACACACTAAATAATTAGGCGTAACAAGAGGTGGTGAAACTCGATAAAATTAGTGAAGGAAAAGAATAGAACCTGTTAGCCAAAGCTCTTGTGGAAAAAGAGCTGAACACAACTGGCACAAGTGAACAGAATAAAGGATAAAGAAAAATTGGAAAGGAAAGCGAAAACCAATCTAATCCTAAATCTTATAACCGGACTTGCTGCGTTTCCTATTCGTACAAACCAGAAATGCAGCGACCGAAATTCCTATACCTTACCGACTTTGTCAACATAGCAAAGACAATATCGAAGTACGGAAATGCAGAAGTCCTGAGGTATTTATAGCCGACAGGAAACGCAAAACAGGTGTAGGGAATAATTGTCGGGCAAGATACGAATACCGGAACGGAGGCGGGAAAAAATCCGATAGAGCGTCCTGACGACGCCAAAAGGAAAACCGAACGCAGAAACAGCAGAGGCTGCTAGAAACCATGACATAAATAACTTACAAATTTTGGCTAATCCTTTCTTTCCTTTTCTTTTGAATAAGTCAAACTATTGTAGGTCTCTAAGATTCCCTTTTCATAATTCCGGAGCCAAAAGCCAGGATGCCTCCCTGAACGCAAGCGCCATCGAACGGTAATATCAGGACGCACCACGCAACATATCATCCTCCGTATGCTTTGCATATACTAATTTTCCTCAAAGATGATTCCACGCACATCAGATGTACAATGTCAGGTTTTCACAGATTGATTTTTTTTTTTTAACTGCAATGCTCAAAATCCCCTGAAACAGATTGGGGAGGGAGGCATGTTTTTGACACATTGTTTTCAAAATATTTTGCATTTGGATGGACAATCTTGCACTTGGCAGTGCATATCAGTTGTAGGCTTCGTTGCAGTCTTCATGCACATGCTAATGAGCCAGCCGGTTTATTAGCTATGTCTGTGAACTGACACTGCTAGACATGATTGTAAATGACATTGAGCTAGTTGGTTAAGAAAGACTGATGTAATTAATTTGCGGTAAAACAAAGTGTTAGTGTTATATGTATAGTTAATTGTCAATTAAACAAAACGACTGGATTTTATTTTGAATATTGCATGGGTTTTCAAGGACAGCAGGACCATGTGAAGGGTAACCCAGAAACAAGCCAATCGCAACCATAAGTGATATTTGTGATATTTGCACCTGCATAGACACTGTGTTCCTTAATGCTCTGTTTAAGAGTATTTGTAACACTAACATTCACCCCTGGGTCCGTCTGTTCTCAGATAAATGAATACTCTGTGCAGGTTACATACACAATGTGATAGGGAGGGAGGGATGATTATATCTACTTCTTGCCTTCATCACACACCCCCACTCCTCCCTGCCCAGGTCATCGTGTGCGTCAGAGTACACAATGTTCCAGTAAGATGGTAGATTGTGTGATCACATATTTTGCATTTCAATCATAGACCGTAGAAAATGTGAATGTATTGGACACCCTGTGTATTGTATTGGACACCCTGTGTATTGTATTGGACACCCTTTGCCCTGTGGAGATGTATGGCACTTCCTGAGCACTTTGAGAAATGCTTAGTGCCCCCTAGTGTACATTACACACATTACAACACTGCAGTCCAATACCTAGTGTGTTTTTGCTACTAGTTACAGTGAGCATCATTTTGGTTCTGTACTCTAGCACTTTGAGTTTGAAAGGATATAATTTTTCACTAATTTTTCTATTGAACTATGGAAAAATAAGTCAGGAGAAGAAACCCTTCAATTTATCCATCCATATCTACAGCATATCTGGCAGCAGAGTGATGGTTTAAGGCTTGTTTGATACGTCAGACCCTTGATGACTTTGAGCCATTTAGCCAACCATGTGTTCCATACTGTTCCAGTGTAATTCACAGCTAAATCTAGTCCCACCTCCCAATTCCCATAGAGATCCATTAAAATGTAGGGAGGTTATAGTATTGCTTGTAGGAATAACAGAAAATAAGATATCAAGAGTCTTTTGATATTGTTGGGTCACAGGACATCGGGAAGTCATGGCATGCAAAGGATATGCAACCAAATAATTAAAAATGATTACTTTATTCGACATTATGTTAAACTGTCCAATATTATTTGATGCCCAAAAATGTGCAAAAGGTTCTAGAATTTCTAAACGGTTCATCCGATATGGATGAAAATAGCCTCAAATTAAAGCTGACATTCTGCACTTCAACCTGTCAGCTTTAATTTGTCATTTTATCCTTTCAAACTCAAAATGATAGAGTACAGAACCAAAATAACAAAAAGTGTGTCACTGTCCAATGAATTATGGTGCTCACTGTATATAAGAATCGCAGAAAAAGCTCTTAATATCCCTGTAGTATTTATTCGTAGAGGTTATTCTAGGCTTTGGGGGAAAACACTTTCTAGCTCTGCTAGGATTGTTTTGACAGTTGCGTGCCCCTGGAGTAACCCCAGCTGTCTGGTGAATAATAATGTGTACTTTCAAAGGGATGGCCAGTGCATTAGACAATGTAAATAATGTCACCACCAAGCACCTGTATTTCTTCTACATTGAGTGAGTCTTTTTAAGCTTTTTGCAGTTCATTAAAAGTGAACAGAAATAACTTAGCCAGCATGTGCGATATTACACTGTTGTCTTTATCCCATATTGGTACACAGATATGACATTTGCTTCCTGTTATTAAAAGATGTTATCTTACAAAGAGGCAGGAGACTGCAGTAATCAAAGCCAAAAGATACTCCTTTGCTTTCATTAGGCCCGACCTGTGATGAAGGCTGATATAAACAGGAAATAAAGGAATTTCTGTACAGGACTTGAAAGACATCCAGGTGGAAATGAACTGATAGCATGCATCAATAAGCATAATTAAAGTTTATCCGGGACTCTCTTTGTCTGCCTCAAAAATGTAGAAAAACATTTTCCATATAAGTCCCAGGGGGGAGCAGCAATAAATAGCAAGGATTTGTATGAAAATACATGAAAAAATAATGCAATGGGCAAAAACTTCAAACACTATGATGGCAAACAGCTAAACTAAACAAAAGCTTTCCACATACACTTAATCCTATCACGGCTAGTGGTTATGACTTTTTGCACATAAAGGCTAAAAAAACATTCCGATTATCTAGCGTAGACAGGACTACAGACTGAAGTGACATCAAGTATTGTCAAGAAAAATATCTTACTGCATGCACAAGACGGAAAAAACTCAATGTAACAACAATCTAAAATTAATTATTTCATTCAAACATTTGCCAACATAAGCTTTGTTGTCTAAGATGAGGCTTGGATTTTTTTTTGTTTTGCATTTTTTCTATTTACAAATATTTTCTATTCCTGCAAACGTGTTATACATTGCATACAATGTCATATACGTATCCTTTGTATTGCTGTATGTGCTATATGACAGGTCACATGTGTAGGACCAATAGAACAGAATTATCCCATTATTGAATCAAAATTTAAATGCCTCAATGTCTTGCATTAAATAATTGTCTTGTACAAATTGAATATGTGGGAAAAATACACAATTGTGTATGTGTGTTGTAATCAGGTGACAAATATCCCTTTTGCAGTGGCACATTTGAGCTGAACTGTATTCGAGCTGGCTGAAACAACTCAAATTGCTTTTGCATTACTATCTGTTGCATTTAAGCCAGCTCGCTGAATATATTGGCATCATAATGAGTGAACAAAGTGTAAGCCGCTAGCTGTTATCTAGCATGAAAGCCTCCACATTTAGTCTTTACCTCACATATTTACCCTGCCATAGTATGCTAAGTTTATGAATTATTACTATACCTGCCCTATTAACCATTACCAGGTCTATTTACCCATGCTATAACATCCAAAAAAAATGTAATCCTTACCATACCTTAAACTTACCATATACTTACTGTACTGTACTATACAACAGCCAATTATATTAACCCATATCTACTTACCTAATCACCTTTACCAGACAATTTACCCATGCCATTGTTTGCCTGCATTAAACCTTGCCAACAGCATGCCAACAATATTAAGCCTTACTATACCTGCCCAGCAACTTTAGCTTTACCTTGTACAATATGTATTCATCATAATATACCATATACAGTATTTGTCCCCCTGTATAGAGACCCATTATGTACCGTATCATAAAATATAACAAAACAAAACATATACATCAAATTTTTACAATGAAAAGCACAGTGGCAAGTTGTGATCAAGTTTCCTCTTGAAATATAAATCTAGTTAATTATAAGCTGGCTTCACGGAGATCCTTATTCTCTTTCGCAGACATTTGTGAGCGAATTAAACTGTAGTTCTGTCATTTTCCTTAGTGTCAACAAACAATAATTTGAACTCTGTATCTAGTAACTTATTAAGTTTGCAGTATCACAGTCAGTTTGCTTTCATTCCTAGCCCCTGACTTGAACTGAGCCTTATCCAATGAAAATTACTTTATTTTTCACAACAGACAATTACATAACCCATGAAGGCACCACCCACAGAACTTTCAGTCCTACTGCCATGACTGTATCTGTCATCCTTAAATGCATTACTTAACCTGGAGGACGGCACCAAGCAAATCGGGAAGAATACAGTATACTTATATATACAGTCAGACAAATCACGACTCACCCACAGCAGTCTGACACATGAACTGGTGTAAAGATTGCAATAGGCTTTTTACTTGACCACAGAGGACTTTTGGGTCTTTTTTTCCTTCTTAAATGATGCGTTGCCCCTCCACCACCGGCCTTCTCTGCTTGGTATTGCGTTTATAAAATGCCCATTTCCTGCCTCACTGATGCCACTTTTATTTACCAAATAAATCTCTCCCTGTCAGCACCCTGATGAACCGCAATTATTTTCAGCCTGGATCAGTTATGAGATCTCCTGTAAGAATCAGCCCATGTCCCAGTCAGTGGACTTTGCTCTAAAATGTGCCCAATGCCCAATGCTACCGTTAGCACTAGAACCACCTAAACGCACAAACAATTTAGAAAGACATTTGCAAGAAAACTTTCCAGGCAAATTAGACGGAGACACTCTGTTCCTGTCTCCCAGGTGAACCATCAAATCTACACCCATAAGTATCAAAATAGAACATTGTTTCAAAAAACAGGAACAACAGTAGTAATACCAGGGTACTAATTTATTATTTATACCCAAATAAATTGTGGTGCTAGAATTCTCCACATGTAGGCAGGAAACATGACATCACCTTACCTTTTTATTCTGTAGAGATCTTACACTACAAAGGCAGGATTTGTTTTCTTCATACTGAACCTTTGTCTATCCTCAGGTAGTGTGTGTGTGTGTGTGTGTGTGTGTGTGTGTGTGTGTGTGAGAGAGAGAGAGAGAGAGAGAGAGAGAGAGAGAGAGACAGACAGAGAGAGAGAAATAAAGAATGAAAAGCTGTGTGGGACAGATAGAATAGGGTGTATAAAGGCACCACTATTGATACTCCGTGACTAAGGTGCTAGATATGTGGAAATATTTCAATGTTTTATCTGATCTGATCATCATCACAAAGAAAGAAGAAGCAGACACTAAAGGTAATAAAGGTACAGTGGAGGTATATTTTTCTTCTTTAAGGAACAATTTTCCCAAGTACCCTGAAAGTACAGTAAAGTTATATTTGGGTACTAATAAGTACCTTTTCAAGCAAACAATAATGTACAAATTAATTATATGTAACTGGCTAGAGGTACCATTAGGATACCACCCAATGACAAGCGTTTGTACCTTTTTAGGTACGTTTTTTCTGAGTGTGGTATAGGCACATCCAATTGGCTTGACCAAGTGCATGCGAAAAGAATGAGAAAACATAAGAATAAAAAATACCCGCATACCAGCATTCAGAATGCAACGTTTCGACCAAAGAGGCCCCTCGATCTTTGGTCGCACTGTTGCATCCTGAATAAACCACAAGGGGGCATTTGCAGTTGTGCTGGTTTCTAGATGAGTAAATCACCAAAATTCCACGTAGCAATATGCGAGTGCAGTGGTCAGCCTATAGCCTAACACCCAGACTACAGGTAATCCTTGGTCGCTAGAATTATTATAATATTTATACAGCCTATGGAATTAACATGTGGAAGGGAAATTAGAGAGGGGCTTTTTTTGGAGAAGATGTGGAAGAGGGGAATGGGAATCAGGGTGCATTTCGGGCAATTTCTCGTTTCCGTCCCTCACAATCCACAGCGCAAAAATATGGCCTACGTAAAACCAGAAACATAAGCGTCTTCGCTAGCTGGGATTTTTCTGTTCAAATCGAGTGGTCAGTTTAACACTTCCATTTCTTTCATTTAGATATTGGTTTAAAGGGCAACGATAACCACAATTACAGTGTCTACTCTCATTCTCAGACATCATTTCTGAAGTTTCCCCTTCAGAAATGTAGGATAGCTACTTTGGCGTGTTGTGAACTGTTTATACAGTCTATGGTTGTGAAGCGTTTTCATTGGCTTTCAGTAAGAGCACTAGGTAACCATCGCATGCAGTTTCATGCTTCCTAAAAGTGCATCTATGTTTGCTGCCGTGTTGCTACTTGGTTGGTTTTTGCTGAAGATCAATATAACTGTTGCCAAGTTTGACTTCCAAAAAGCGTGGTCCAGTTTCTTAGCTAAACTAAGCAAGAAAACGCATTGGGTATGGTTATCTGTCCTTGAAGTAGTTGGATACAAATCGGTAGCCTATATGAAGTCAATTTAAATACATTCATTAGAAAATTTCATTTATCAATTAAATAAGGTAGCCTATTTCCGTTTTCACGCTAACACTGGATAAAAATGGACAATGTCCAAGTCCCAGTCCACACAGTGATATAATGGTAAGAATAATGGTTTCAGTTTTCTGTAAACTCTTGTTATTGTGATAAACATTAAAGCTGCAATTTTACTAAAACGTTATCTTATAGCCTATAATCAGAGGGACATTAACCTTAGTTAAGATTCCAACTATTTTCATAGTTATATCTACCATACTTTGTATATGTTTGCTAGGTTCCTGTGCTTAAAATGTCACCGAGTGGTAATTCAGTCTATTTCTCCAATGTGCATTCTTCGGTTTAATGAATGTTTACAAGGAACACCTGGGGAGCCGCACTAGTGCAGCTCACGTAATCAGAAACAAAATGTTCTTCGTCAGTCCACCTGTGCATCAGTTCTGAATTGATTTCCTCCAGTCCTGATTCGTCATGTTCAGTTATTGACAGGGGGATCAGCTGGGCTCTACCCTGCAATTTTGGCGTGTGTATCCTCAAACAGCGCTTTCATGGCCGTCCACAAGGACACAAAACGCCTGATTAGCAAAGCTAGTGTTTCAAAATTTTGAACATTGCGAAGTCTGGGATGCCATCTAGTGGCAATCAGGCGCACACACACATTTTCAAACAAGTGAGACACGTCCCATTTTGAGCCCTGAAAATGTACCACTTAAGATCACCATTAGATGGTGCACCTGGTCGTAAGATAAAAGTCCCCCAGAGTAATTATGCTGTACATTTAATGTACATTTCTGTCTAAAATACAAACTAGAGGGATTTTTACTGACCCAGGGTTGTCTGACATTCTCCCCTCACACATCCACATGTCAATCCAAGCTGATTTACCTTCAACGTAAATGGGAAAGAAGGGTAAATCGCGGACGTCGTACCATTTAAAATGCGAAGGGGAAACAAAAGACATTATTAAACAAAACAGTGATTTTAATTTCCCTCTGTTTTTGCCCTGAGAACAGAAACAGATTGTGGCGAGCAGACTGGGCTGGTGGGATGGGTGCAGTTCTCTTGGGGGGGGGTTCTCCCCGGGGGGACGGGGGCTCACAGGCGGGTAATTAGGGGTGCCTCCGAGGAGGGGAGCTCCTGGTCCAGGAGGCGGAACAGCATGGCGCACTTGTTGCGCTCGGGCACGCGGCCGAGCGAGTGGTAAACCCGGGCCTGGAGGTAGTGGACGTCCCGAAGGCGCTCCTTGCAGTCGAGCTTGGAGAAGTACGCGGCGGCCTCGTCTAGGGTCTGTACTGCCATCTCCAGGGCTGGCGGGAGGGAGCAAAATGAGCGTCAGAGACAGGCCCAGCGTCTCAGGTTAATTCACAGGCTGCCCACGGAGGTACAGCGCATCATCACCGCAGCGTCTATATACCATATATACCACATACCACGTCTATATACCACATACCCTAGTGACCTCATGCGTTACCACAGCCACACAGCAGAGTGAGGAGGTTCCAGACCGCCTTTTAAAAAGACCACAAAGACTAAGAAACTGAGAAACTGCCATGCACCACCAGTCTTGCTCTGAACAACAATGGATATCTTTCATTTTGTCTCCAACCTACGTGTAACACAAACATAATGGAGAGGGGGGGTGACTGAGAAAGAGAGAAACTAAGTTAAAAGTACACAAGATGAAAAGGGAGTTTAAGGGGAACAAAAGGTGGGGAAAATGTTAGCGAGTTACAGTGTAAGAGCCCAGAGCGAGGAAGACATACACAAAGGATTGCTGGATGTTGCATCACTAGATCTAAACACTGTATTCCCTGGTAACTGCAGCAGAGCTCTTAGTCAAACACAGTAACTGAACAGGGGACAACAAAGAGTACAACAAAAGATAACAAGCATGAGAAATGTTTTGGGGTAACCTAGCAGAGAACCCCTTTGAGTGGAACAGAGGAGAACTTGCACACTGATACTCCCAGGGACAAAAATCCTATATATATATATATATATACAGTGCATCCGGAAAGTATTCACAGCGCTTCACTTTTTCCACATTTTGTTCTGTTACAGCCTTATTCCAAAATTGATTAAATTCATTTTTTCCCTCAAAATTCTACACACAACACCCCATAATGACAATGTGAAAAAGGTTTTTTTGAGATTTTTGCAAATTTATTAAAAATAAAAAAATAAAATTTCTCATTTACATAAGTATTCATACCCTTTGCTTTAACGTATTTTTAAAGTATCATATTTCATATTTGGTTGCATATCCTTTACATGCTGTTACTTCCTGAAGTCTGTGACCATCAACATCAAAAAACTGTCGATATCTTATTTTCAGGTACTGTTACAAGCGATACTATAACCTCTCTGCATTTGAATGGATCGCTATGGAAATTGGGGGGTGAGACTAGATTCAGCTGTAAATTACACTGGTACAGTATGGAACACATGGCTGGCTAAATGGCTGTAAGTTATCAAGGGTCTGAGCTATCAAACAAGCCCCAAACCATCACTCTGTTGCCAGATATGGAGTAGATGTGGATGGATCACTGCAAGGGTTATTTCTCCGGACTCATTTTCCTATAGAACTCTATGGGGGAAAAAGTCAGGAGAAACAACCCTTAAAGTGATCCATCCACATCTACTCCATATCTGGCAACAGAGTGATGGTTTGGGGCTCGTTTGATAGCGCAGACCCTTGATAACTTACAGCCATTTAGCCAGCCATGTGTTCCATACTGTACCAGTGTAATTTACAGCTGAATCTAGTCTCACCCCCCAATTTCCATAGCGATCCATTCAAATGCAGAGAGGTTATAGTATCGCTTGTAACAGTACCTGAAAATAAGATATCGACAGTTTTTTGATGTTGATGGTCACAGACTTCAGGAAGTAACAGCATGTAAAGGATATGCGACCAAATATGAAATATGATACTTTAAAAATACGTTAAAGCAAAGGGTATGAATACTTATGTAAATGAGAAATTTTATTTTTTTATTTTTAATAAATTTGCAAAAATCTCAAAAAAACTTTTTTCACATTGTCATTATGGGGTGTTGTGTGTAGAATTTTGAGGGAAAAAATGAATTTAATCAATTTTGGAATAAGGCTGTAACAGAACAAAATGTGGAAAAAGTGAAGCGCTGTGAATACTTTCCGGATGCACTGTATATATATATATGTACACTTTGTTGTCCCCTGTTCAGTTACTGTGTTTGACTAAGAGCTCTGCTGCAGTTACCAGGGAATATATATATATATACATTTCTCATGTATATATATATATATATATATATATATATATACAGTCAAGCCGGAAAGTCTGCACACCCCTTTCACCTTCTCCACATTGTATTACGTTACAGACATATTATACAATAGATTGAGTTCATTTTTTGTCTCAACATTCTACACATAATAGCCCATAATGACAAAGTGAAAACAGGTTTTTAGACATTTGTGCTAATTTATTAAAAATCAAAATGTAAAATATCATATGTACACAAGTGTGCACACCCTTTGATATGACACCCAAAAGTGAGCTGAAGTGCATTTTGAAGCGAAGCACACAGCCAAGAGAACAAAGGAGTGGCTTCGGAGAAAGTCTGTGCATGTCCTTGAGTGGCCCAGCCAGAGTCCAGACCTGAATCCAATTGAACATCTGTGGAAAGAGCTGAAAATGGCTGTGTACCGACGCTCCCCATCCAACCTGACGGAGCTTGCAAGGATATGCCAAGAGGAATGGGCAAAAATGTCCAGAAACAAGTGTGCCAAGCTCGTAGCTTTTTTCCCAAGACGCCTTGAAGCTGTAATCGCTGCCAAAGGTGCAGCAACCAAGTATTAGGCTAAGAGTGTGTATAGATATGTAACCCCTAAATAACCTATTTTTGTCAGTAAAATAAAATTGCATATTTTCTAAAAACCTGTTTTCACTTCGTCATTATTGGCTATTGTGTGTAGATGTTTGAGGCAAAAAATTAACCCAATCTATTGTAGTATAAGTCTGTAACGTAATAAAACATGGAGAAGGTGAAAGGGGTGTGCAGACTTTCCGGCTTGACTGTATATATAGGGTCTTCATAACAGTAACAACCCTGTTAGAGGTGCATATTTCTCAATAAATGTTTTCCCGAACATATCAAATCAAATTCTAGGCTACATTTGGATCTACTTGGATCCTGTTTTTTTCCCCCCCATTATCACAAATTGGCTGGTTAATTCGCGTCATTAAAATTTAATTTGCACTGCTGCTTCAAGGGCAGTAAAATCTATTTTCCCCTACATAGATTGTGTGGAATGTGCAACTGATATCAGGTACAGCTGTTAATGCTTTACACACAAATTAGCTTTTTATTATTTCTAAACCAAGAAAAAAACCCACAACTGCAAACAGCTGGGGCTGGAAAATTCAATGCAGTTTCTAACATCATCAGACTAGCGAACTGACACATTTACAATAACAGCTTGCGACTGCAGCAGTTATACCTGTATTCCCACACTTACGGTACATTGCAAATTTGATAAATGCGCGGACAGCATGTAGGAAAGTGCTGGAGACGTGCAACTTAATTCAAACGTTTTTTAAACTACTGTTCACTAAAACAGTTGTAAAGGGAGTTGAAAGGTACAGGCGTTTCCGAACACCATTTGCCACTGCGTAATACTGTTGCTGTCAAATGGTGCAAAATGTCCTCCACCGCCAGTTGGCACACTGCTGAGCAGCAGTTTTGTATGGCACCTGAATGCAGTGGTGTAACCATGGCAACGCATGCAGGTAGACACAGTGATAATTCCCGCGCTGGCTGACCAATTACCAAAAACAGGACCCCAGACATAGAAAAGCAGTAATTGCCTTCTCTGAGTGATTACTGTATGCGAGAGGAGTATCTGACCTTATTTAGAGATGTGCGATTACTGAAGGGGTAGAGTATCTGACCTTATTTAGAGGTGTATGATTACTGTAGGCGAGAGGAGTATCTGACCTTATTTAGAGGTGTGCGATTACTGAAGGGGTGAGCTGTATCTGACCTTATTTGGAGATGTGTGATTACTGTAGGGGTGAGCAGTATGTGACCTTATTTGGAGGTGTGCGATTACTGTAGGGGTGAGCAGTATGTGACCTTATTTGGAGGTGTGCGATTACTGTAGGGGTGAGCAGTATGTGACCTTATTTGGAGATGTGTGATTACTGTAGGGGTGAGCAGTATGTGACCTTATTTGGAGGTGTGCGATTACTGTAGGGGTGAGCAGTATGTGACCTTATTTGGAGATGTGTGATTACTGTAGGGGTGAGCAGTATCTGACCTTATTTGGAGATGTGTGATTACTGTAGGGGTGAGCAGTATGTGACCTTATTTGGAGGTGTGTGATTACTGTAGGGGTGGAGAGTATGTGACCTTATTTAGAGGTGTATGATTACTGAAGGGGTGAGCAGTATCTGACCTTATTTAGAGATGTGTGATTACTGTAGGGGTGGAGAGTATCTGACCTTATTTAGAGGTGTGTGATTACTGTAGGGGTGAGCAGTATCTGACCTTATTTAGAGGGGTGTGATTACTGTAGGGGTGAGCAGTATCTGACCTTATTTGGAGATGTGTGATTACTGTAGGGGTGAGCAGTATCTGACCTTATTTAGAGATGTGTGATTACTGTAGGGGTGAGCAGTATCTGACCTTATTTAGAGGTGTGCGATTACTGAAGGGGTGAGCTGTATCTGACCATATTTAGAGGTGTGCAATTACTGAAGGGGTGAGCTGTATCTGACCATATTTAGAGGTGTGCGATTACTGAAGGGGTGAGCAGTATCTGACCTTATTTGGAGATGTGTGATTACTGTAGGGGTGAGCAGTATCTGACCTTATTTAGAGGTGTGCGATTACTGAAGGGGTGAGCTGTATCTGACCATATTTAGAGGTGTGCGATTACTGAAGGGGTGAGCAGTATCTGACCTTATTTGGAGATGTGTGATTACTGTAGGGGTGAGCAGTAACTGACCTTATTTGGAGATGTGTGACTACTGTAGGGGTGAGCAGTATCTGACCTTATTTAGAGGTGTGCGATTACTGAAGGGGTGAGCAGTATCTGACATTATTTAGAGGTGTGTGATTACTGTAGGGGTAGAGAGCATCTGACCTTATTTGGAGGTATGTGATTACTGTAGGGGTAGAGCGTATCTGACCTTATTTAGAGATGTGCGATTACTGAAGGGGTGAGCAGTATCTGACCTTATTTAGAGGTGTATGATTACTGTAGGGGTGAGCAGTATCTGACCATATTTGGAGATGTGTGATTACTGAAGGGGTAGAGAGCATCTGACCTTATTTGGAGGTATGTGATTACTGTAGGGGTAGAGAGTATCTGACCTTATTTAGAGATGTGCGATTACTGAAGGGGTGGAGAGTATCTGACCTTATTTAGAGGTGTATGATTACTGTAGGGGTGAGCAGTATCTGACCATATTTGGAGATGTGTGATTACTGAAGGGGTAGAGAGCATCTGACCTTATTTGGAGGTGTGTGATTACTGTAGGGGTGGAGAGCATCTGACCTTATTTGGAGGTGTGTGATTATTGTAGGGGTGAGCAGTATCTGACCATATTTGGAGATGTGTGATTACTGTTGGGGTGAGCAGTATCTGACCTTATTTGGAGGTGTGTGATTACTGTAGGGGTGAGCAGTATCTGACCATATTTGGAGATCTGTGATTACTCTAGGGGTGAGCAGTATGTGACCTTATTTGGAGGTGTGTGATTACTGTAGGGGTGAGCAGTATCTGACCATATTTGGAGATCTGTGATTACTGTAGGGGTGAGCAGTATCTGACCTTATTTGGAGGTGTGTGATTACTGTAGGGGTGAGCAGTATGTGACCTTATTTGGAGGTGTGATTACTGAAGGGGTGGAGAGCAGCCTTGGCCCCAGAGCCTGGTTTTCCCAGAGGACCCTGATGTGGTCTTAACACAACATCTGTGTGAGAATGACTATTTTCTGGCTGATTTACTGGGAAACTGTCATGCAGCTGCAAGGCTTTAGGGAAGAGGTACTTGCTCCTGAAGAGCCTACGCTGTGAAGGGTCTCTCCAAACTCAAAATGGCTGAACACATTAGCTGAGTGGCCATTTAAATTGATAAAGGAGTGCGGAACGAGAAACAAAGGAGACGGACGTGCAAAAAAAACTGACTGATGACAGGGACCTCCTGGGATCTAGGCCACCCAGTCATCAACACAAACTGGTGTGCAGAAGTGGAGAGAGGCAGGTCGGGGGTCGACGCCATTCCATGGTTACCTCCGTGTCTCTGCTCACCGGGCGTGGCCCCACCCGTGGCGATCTGGCACTTGGCGACCAGCAGCAGCGCACGGCCCTTGTGGATGACAGCGCCGTGGGCCAGGATTGGCTCCATGGCCTCGTGCAGGATATTCAGGGCCTGCTCTGGGATCCCCAGCATCAGCTGTAGCAGGAACAAACAGTGTCAAAAACACAAGCTACCGGCCTGGATTCAAACACCATTCATCTCTAACTGTGACTAAATGCAAACCTTATTTTTTTCTCTCCACAAGTAGTTTGGTGACAAAACCTTATTTGTTAAGAGCAGAACTAACACTTACATTTAAGGTCTGAGTCCAAGTCAAGAAAGAAAAATGTTGATAGGATACAGGGCACAGTATGGAAAGCAGTGAAAAACATATGAAAAAAACTGTCAATTAAATGACATTACATCCACATAGCAGATGCTCTAGTCTTATCGAGACATAAGCACATAAATGCATTCATATGATACAACACCCTTGAAAAATACCAATCAGGCTTCCGATCTAACCATAGCACAGAGACTGCCCTGGTAAAGGTTGTAAATGACCTGCGGGTAACCATTGACAGTGGTGGTGTTGCTGTTCTAGTTTTACTGGACTTGAGTGCTGCGTTTGATACAGTGGATCACAACATTTTAATGCACCGTCTGGAACATTGGGTGGGTCTTTCGGGACCAGTACTAGAGTGGTTTAAATCATACCTTACTGGGAGAGGATTTGTTGTTGCACTAGGAGACGCTGTGTCTGACACGGTTAGTATTACATGTGGGGTCCCTCAAGGATCTATTCTTGGGCCTTTACTGTTCTCTTTGTATATGCTACCACTGGGTAACATCATTAGAAAGCATAGTGTTAATTTCCACAGCTATGCTGATGACACACAATTGTACATTTCTGTGTTCCCTGGTGATACAAGTCCACTCAGCTCACTGGAGAAGTGTCTGAAAGATATAAAAATGTGGATGTCCCAGAATTTTCTCCAGTTGAACGATGACAAAACAGAGGACATTTTGATTGGACCAAGACCTCAAAGAGATGCAATATCAAAAAATCTAGAGCATCTGGGCCTATGCAGTAATCGGGAAGCCAAGAATCTAGGCGTTATTATAGATAATGACCTAACCTTTGAGCCCCATATAAGAAATGTTACTAAAATTGCCTTCTTTCATTTAAGAAACATTGCAAAGGTCAGACCTCTCCTCCGACAAGCAGACGCAGAAAAGCTTATGCATGCTTTTATCACAAGTCGCCTTGACTACTGCAATAGCCTTCTCTCTGGTCTCCCCCAAAAAAGCATTAAAAAACTACAGTTAGTTCAGAATGCGGCTGCAAGGGTATTGACTGGCACAAAAAAGAGAGACCACATTACCCCCACACTCCTTAAACTACACTGGCTACCTGTGCGTTTTAGAATAGATTTTAAGGTTCTTCTTCTAGTTTTTAAAACGATAAAAGGTTTAGCACCAACATACTTAGGTGACTGCATTCAGGAACATGTGCCTAGTAGAACCCTTAGATCCTCCACTGCTTCTCTCTTAGTGATTCCCAAAGTAAACCGTAAGAGAAGCGGTGAGGCGGCTTTTAGCTTTTATGCCCCTAGGCTTTGGAACGCCTTACCAGGCAATATCAAAGAGGCAGAAACTCTTAACATTTTTAAGAAACTTCTTAAAACACACCTGTTTAAACTTGCCTTTAGTTAGCTTGCTCTGCCTTTTAATTTAAATTTCTTACTTTTAGGACTGATGTGTTTTGTTTTGTTTTTTTTGTAATTATTTTTATTACCATGTACTAGTCTAATTGATTTATTTTTAAGCTTATTTATCTTTTTAAAGCTGTTTTATCTATTATTTTCTTTTCTTTCTTTTATTCTGTATAGTGGGGTGAAAGAAGAGGCCAGTAGGGCGCTCAATTTACAAGTTTGACTAGGGACCGACGGGTTCGTCACTCTGCGGAGTGATTCAAACTGTGGAGGCTGTATGCTGCTCCCACCCATGGGCAAATGAAAATCAAAACGTAGAAAGAGGCCAGTAGGGCGCTCAACTTAAACGTTGACTAGGGACCGACGGGTTCGTCACACTGCGGAGTGATTCAAACTGTGGAGGCTGTATGCCGCTCCCACCCATGGGCAAATATACCTCGAAGGAGGGACATTGTCTCGTAAATGTTCTATTGTCTTTTATGTCTATTTTTCTTCTATTGCTTTTGTTCTATATTTTGCTTTCTATTGTTGTGAAGCACTTTGGGCTGCATTTTATGTATGAAAGGTGCTATACAAATAAAGTTTATTATTATTATTATTCAAAAAGGTTCATAAGAGCAACAGTACTTCCAAAAAAGGTAATTAAAACTCTTAAGAGCCAGCACAATGAAGCACATTATCAACGTTGTTTGTAGCGTTTTCAAATGTGTAACAGAATGCGCATCACTGGTGGGTTTTTTTAAATTATTTTTTTAAACCAGCAGTCAGTCTCCCGGCTTTGCGGCAGTCATATCCTGCTGAAACACGTCCTCTCTGTCATGTAATATGGATGAATATGCAAGGTTACACTCCCATTAGTCCCGCCCTGTCAATCATGAAGCCATCGAGCGAGGCCTCCCGCCTGCTGTCCAAACCCAGCCCCCTCAGGCTCCAGCGGCTTTAGCCTGAGCTAATTACTCAGAGCGGACACAGCCTGCGCCGCCGCGCCGCCTCACAGCAGAAGGCACTTGATTAGATGGCCAGGGCCGTGGTGCACAGAGCCCAGAGGACCCCCGGTGGCTGGCGGCAGAAGCGCGGCGGGAGGGAGAGAGGGAGGGAGGGAGGGAGGGAGAGAGGCTAACCTGGGAGAAGGCCAGGTGCAGGATGGTCTCGGAGGCCAGGGACTGCAGGTGGTGCTGCCGGGCCTGGGCCAGGGCCTGGAGGAGGAGGGGTAGCGCCGTGGGGAAGCCCGAGGACTCCCAGTGCAGCTCGGCCGTCGACAGCATCACCCTGCGGGGCGAGAAAGCCAGCGCACGACACCCGGCACCCGTAAAGCGCCACCGCCAAACAAAACACTCCAGGGCAAGAAGGGGGCAACCTGCCATCCTTATCCCTTCATGCCTCCCGTGACACCGAACCCTCACACGGGATGCAAATGTGACATACGAGGGCATCGCTGTCCAGCAGCTGCTCCCCTGCTGGCATGCGACTGAGCTTCGCTGACCTCACACGTCCTCGCTGTCAGCTTTAGACAGCTGTTATCATGTGACCAGTCTGTTATTATCAGTAGGGGTAGAGTGGGTAAAGTGCACTGGGCTGAGAGGTTGTGGGAGCAGTCTGTTCTTGTCACTAGAGTGTGAAGTGTAGCAAGCGGAGAGCTCGTGTGAGCAGTCAACGCTAGAGAGAGAGAGAGAGAGTGTGTGTGTGTGTGTGTGTGTGTGTGTGTGTGTGTGTGTGTGAAGTGCGTGCTACACGTACGAGAGAACAGGAGTCCTACCGTATGATCATCTCTGTGCACTTGGTTTTCTCGCAGTGCTGCTGCAGCTGCTGCAGGACCTTGTAGGCGTCCGTCGTCTGGTTCTGAGCCTTGAGCACCAGCGCCTTCCTGCTCGACAGCACAGCGGTGTCACCTCACAGCAAAATCCCGCAGATGCACCTCTTATCAGAGTGAACATGGACTCACCTGTACAAACCTTCTGTTTGGTTCAGGGCAGCGATGGCTTTAACGTGGGGCTCTGCCAGGTGATACTTCCCATCATTCATTGCTCTCTCAAACTGGATCTTCAGGTCGCACAGCATCCAGAGCTAAGGCACAGGGATTGGCAAGACACCGTTATATAATACATCATTATCATCAGTTTCCGTTGGTTCAGGCAATTAACATAAATTTTGCCTATTTACATATTTCAACATGGGGTATCTTTTAATCCGGTAAATCCAGTACTTAAAGTGGAGAGATAAAGCTATGCCCTCCAGTACTTCTGCTCTGGCAGTGGATCAAACTGACAGCACTGGAAGGCAAACGCACGTGCGCTCTTTGGCTGGCTCTGCGCCTCTCACCTCTGCATGCTGGGTGTGAGGAGGAAACTGCTCCTTCAGGTGTTTCAAAATCTCAGCTGATGCACCAAACAGGCCCTGACGAGGAGAGCAAACGCCACGCACACAGTGAGGACCGGAACCGGGCCCAGGCAATATTGAGAATGCATGTGCGAACGCAGGGGACCGCTGGATACCTGCTCTGCGTGTAGCTCTGCCAGGTGACACAAGGCCACGGCGAAGGCCTCGGTGTTGTTCTGCTGGACGCCGAAGTTAACCGGCTCCAAGCTGTTCATGTTCAGGAGCAGCTGAGCCTGCTGCAGGGCCATGGTGCTGAAACACAGGTGACATCACAGCGTAGGAGTGTTTAAACTGACCTACCGGTCCCCTTCTGGGAAATTTGAAAAAATCTTAGGTTGCCAGTAACCACGTCCAAAATAAGTGGTTAAAATTTTTAGTTGGGTTTTAAACCAACAAGATCGCGGACCTCTGTCCAGTCTGCTTTCGATTCTCAGTGTTGACCCTGTGCCAACTTGGTCCATGCAAACACAGATGTTAAAGCAAAAGGACACCCCTACAATCAGCAGGGTAACAATTGGCGGGGGAAAAAAGAACTGGCCCACAAGCCTGGGACAGGAGACCAGGAGGGACACCTCACCTCTTGCCGTACATCCTCCAGATGGACGTGGTCTGGGCCAGGCTGATATCAATCAGCTCTGACAGGCTGTGTTTCCAGTGCAGGATGTCTGTGTCCTTCAGGGCGTCCATCAGCTTGTTTGCCGTCTTGCCCCCTATCGCCCCCTGCTGGACCAGGGACTGAATCCCTAAAGAGGCCAGGTACTGAAAGAGAAAATGTGCGGTTCAAATGTGGTGTGAACAACTGTTTGTACGAGTGAATGTGTCCAAAAACCAACACAACAGTGCTGAAATTGATGTCATCGCAGCATTCAAACAGAAAAAAAAAATTACTACAGATTCTACAAATGCTGTGATACGACTGTTTTCTCTTACAGGAAGACAGAAGTGGGCGGCCATTTTCACAGAGTCCTCAGTCAGCACCGAGCTGTCTGATCCCTTCATCTGCTCGAGCATGTACAGCCAGCTCTAGAACAACAAACACACGCGTACTCACATATTTTAAACGACAAACGTGGGAGGTGGAAATTGCCAAATGTCAATTTTAAAACGTGGCCTCTAAATTGTGCTCTTACCAGACAGTGCTGGAGACACACGTGGTCGTTGGACTCCTGGGCAATGCGGATGGCTTCCTGCAGAGCCAGGCTAGCCTGCTGACTGAAATAAGAAACCTGGCTGAGGTATGCTCTGAAAACGCACAACCAGCCACCAATACAACGCGGTTTACAAGCAAAAACATGGACTCTGCTGCACAAAAGCCCAATCAGACATTGCAATTAATCAAGTGCGATTCATGATCTGCAGATATCTTCCCCCATATGGTGCTGCGAGAAATTGTGTGTGACATTAACAATTCACGTTTACAGCCCGTTAAGCCCTGCATCATATAACTGACTAAATTAAAAACTGTGCAGTACCAGTAATATCCTAACCAGCAGCACATAAGCACCGTTCGGAAGCATCACAATTTTGCCATCCCGCTCACTATTCGTGACTTCTCATTTATTCCACCAGTGATATTTTAAATATTGTTTCATAATCAGTAATAAATATGTAGTGAAGAAAAATGTAAAGAACAATGTTATAATGTAAAGACTGGTGGGTTGGGTATGGGGTGCATTTTCCTGGCATGGTTTTCCATATACTCATACATTTAGAAGGCAAGGTCAGTGTCAATCACTAATGGAGCTGAATAATCATCTTTACCGTGTGTTAAGGCATTTCTCTCCTGCAGACAGGATGTCTGTCTTTCAAGATGACAATACCCCAGTACACAGAGTAGTAGCCAGTAGAAGACTATTTTGCCCACGCAGATTTTGCATAGGTTTGTACATTTCTATATACTTTTACTTTTACTCTAGTAAGTTTTTAAGGGAAGGTTTTACTTTACTTAAGGCCTGTCTCTTCGGTTACATATTCTCACCCTGGCCAATAGATTAGGACTTCAATGTGAGCTCAATGGTGCTTACTGTCTGGACCCTGTCAATTTGTGCAGGAGGAACTTGTATTGACCAATACACAGAAATTACGTTATTGTAAAAACAAAATTGCAATCACTACACTGTGGAGCCTGGACAGCCCAACTCACAAAACTGCCCATCATCTAACCCACTTATTCCTGGTCAGGGTCGCGGGGGGCTGGAGCCTATCCCAGCATGCATTGGGCAAAACTGTGTTATAACTAGAAGTAACACCTACACATCTTCCTCATTCCTTCCTGAAATGCAGTGTCAACATAAGAGTTCCCGATAAATAAGTAAAAGTACTCATACTCACAATATTTTGAATTTAAAACTTATTATAATAGTGTGTAATTTTCTTTTGCTGAATACTGTCAATGCAACTTTTTATCTTCTTGCACAAATACATTGTAACACTGAAGGAAATTAGCTCGCATTACACCAACAGAGATGTTTGCTGCAGAGATGTAAGGGTTCAAGTGCTCGCTAATTTGGTGGAGAGAAATGCATGGCGAGGCAGTCTGCAGCTTTAACTAGAGAGTATGTTAAAATTATGTGAAATACATATGCCACACATTTTACTGCAAGGGGTTCCAAGTAAAATTGTGCCTATTTAACATACAAGTGCTTGAGTATTTTTTTTTAATTTTCACTAAAGCAACCGAGTACAGATTTTGAGCATTCTACCCACCTCTGTGCAATGCTTTTAGAAGCATGACACTAATATTATCCACATGTCATAACCTTCTCATTCACTATATCTGAACCATATTGAGCCCTTATGGAATATTCCGGAATGATAGCCGAGACAGCGTCTTCCACTTCCATCCAGGGAGCTGATTGACTTCACATTTATGTTCCATTTTTTCCCCCCTACTACCTGTATAAGATTTAGAGATTTTTCAGCTGCTGATCATACTGCCAACCGGCACAAAATTCGGGGCGGTACTAACTAGTGGCCGAAGCGGCAGTGAAGGGAGGCCAGGTTCAGGGCGGCATAGCGCAGGCTCCGCCCGTAACCTTCGTCGCCGTTGCTTTTCCCCTCGGCGCCGGTCAGTATGAGCCGGTCGAAGTAGTGCAGGAGGCTGTGTGTGGAGATGAAGATGTCCTGCACCCGCATGCTGTTCAGGTAGCTCAGGTAATGCTGTAGTGACAAAGACAACATAACACATCGTGGGCTTCAGTTTCTCGTCTCTCGACAAACTACCAAGGGCCATGCGATGGGACTTCACAGAGCAGCTTTAAGACAGAATTAGAGTTAGACTGACAGTGTGGGCACTTATAATTGTTACTGTCACTTACACAACTGTTACACAAGTGTACTAAAAAAAACAATGTTGTTAAAACAAACGGGTACAGGTTTTGTGTATGTTTTTTTTTTTCTTTTGGCAAATATCGGTTTCCACTGAAATACTAACTTGGATAACACTGAAATTCTCAAAGTGTTTTCTAAAAAAATTAAAGAACAACAGCAGTCCCCCCGTCTGACCCAGACAGCCTGCATCTCCATCAGGGTTATCATTACAAGCCTGCCCTTGCCAAAACACAGACACAAGGAGAGAGACAAGTGAGTGACTCATTCATTTTTCATGGGCCTTCTGCTCTCTGAGCTCAAGCACCAGATTTAGATCTTTGTAAATCAGGGATAATTCTCTGCTTCCACCTCTGAAGCCTTTTCGTAGCATCTCCGTCCTTCTGTACCACTGGTGTGTTTAGCATTTATCTGGTGCATTTGGTACATTTGTGAAATGTGTAGGTCTGGATGGTTACGCTACCGCTTCAGCAAAATCCGGGTTGAACTTTAGCATGTTGTTCAGCTCCTCCTGCAACGCTGCAGGCTTCAGGGCTTTATTCTCATCATTCTTCAGGAGGTATGCCTGGAAACAGGACAGTGTTACCCTACGACATTCAACTGCCTTCCAAATCCGCCAAAGAAGCGGCGTTGAAAATCGGTCGGTTTTCTGGCATATAGCACAAAACAACTGATTAGGAGCAAATTTCTGTTATTTCTTGGATGGAGCAGGCAGACAAGTTTAATGTGATCTCCACCCCGAATCTAAATGTATCCTTTATTTAAACAGGGGAAACCCACTGAGATTAAAGGCTCTTTTCCAGGGGGTGCCCTGTGCTTACAATAAAACATGAAGAAGCAATATATGTATAAATACATGGCTACAGTGCAACAAAGAATAATAATAATAACAATAATAATGACAAACAAACATGTGTAACATTGAGAAAAACAAAAATAATGGTAAAATAACACAAAAAATATTTTAAATCAAAAGAGACATAATTATATTGATTAAAATCCACGATTTGAATCCAAGGTACCAATGTCGATTAAGTTCAGCGTTTACATGTATTCACCATCTCCAATACTTCCATAACTAGATCTGTAAAATGTTCGATAGACACAAGGGAGGTAAGCTTCATTGAATCTTGAAATTCATTCCACATGTAAGAGGGAGAAACACTGAAAGCAGTTTTACCCAGTCCTAAATCATGGTATATCAAGTGTAATCCAATCCTGGGACCTTGTAATCATCATCATGATAGGACAGCTGTTTGTGCTAAAGTTGACACGTTTAAACTAACCTGTCGTGCGAGAAAATACTCTGCTTGCTTCTGAGAAAGGGGCCCTTTGCTTGGAGTATCCTCATTACTGAAAACAAAAATCACAAATCAAGCATTGAATTCTAAGGCAGGCTTATAAATTGTCACAGGAAAGCGAGACTTTGTGAACACAAAAATGTGTGGAGCGACACTATTATGGGTCAGCTATCAGTGACTGATTTGAACCGCTCACAAAAGTTTGGAAATTGAAAGCAAACACTTCAACGGTTCATACAAGCCAGCAACTGCCATTAAATGGAGGGGGAAAAAAAGGGAGGAATTAGTACAGCAGCTCAGACTCATGCAGTGGTGTACTGTCCAGATCCTTCTTCTCCATATTTCCCTCCATGGAGTCCTCTGTGTTGGTCAGCTCCATGTCCGTGTCCTCTGTGGCTGTGGCAGAGAGACTGGGCTTGCCATCAGGGATTGGGATGTGATGACCATGGTAGTAGTGCTGAAGAGCCATATAGAGCTTGTACACCTGGCTGAAGGAGAGCTTATTGTAGGCCAGGAGCATGTGTCTTATAAACAAACCTTGAAAAAAAACAACACAAAGACATAAGCCTCACCCAGGCCAAGACATATAAACCCCACCTCATGGCAAAAAGCCCCTCTATAACAATAACAAACTGTGAAGAGTCTCTACACACCAACCACACTGGTCTTGTAAGCCTCTGAGTCAACATCATTGAAAGGACTTGGGAGAGTATCGAAGAAGAACTCCATGTCCTTCAGTTCACCACGTGCCATCAATTGCAACCTTAAAAAAAAAAAAAAAAGGTTTTTCTATTTTGAATGTTTTATTTAACAAGCGTATCAGGAGTAAACACAAAAACATTCATCACTAGCTTTGAATACATTTAGCCAAACACCACACTGGTACAACAGAGGGTTGTATGATGTGCCAAGTTTACCACTACATCTAATCCCTTTATAGACCACTGTGTCCTTAGTTTAGACATACAGGTTTGTATGGTCTTTTTCTGTGTGAAATTGTACATAGTGGCATTTGAAGAGCTCATCTCAAAGCACTTCTCAAGATTAAAAATAGAAAAGGGGGAGGAATACTGTAAAAAGAGAACACAAAACAGAACATAACAAAAGGTACATGACAGAAAAACACTATTTCTGTATTAAACAGAATGATCTGTTGTCTACCTACAGTTGAAGTCGGAAGTTTACGTACACTTAGGTTGAAGTCATTAAAACTCATTTTTAACCACTCCACAGATTTCATGTCTGCAAACTATAGTGTTGGCAAGTCAGTTAGGACATCTACTTTGTGCATGACACAAGTCATTTTTCCAACAATTGTTTACAGACAGATTATTTCACTTTTAATTCACTATATCACAATTCCAGTGGGTCAGAAGTTTACATACACTAAGTTGACTGTGCCTTTAAATTTTTTATATTTGGTTGCATATCCTTTGGCTTTGCATGCCATGACTTCCTGATGTCTGTGACCCAACAACATCAAAAGACTCTTGATATCTTATTTTCTGATACTTTTACAAGCGATATTATAACGTCTCTGCATTTGAATGGATCTCTATGGGAATTGGGGGGTGGGACTAGATTTAGCTGTAAATTATGCTGAACAGTATGGAATAATTGGTATGGAATGATTGGTAAAATGGCTGTAAGTCATCAAGGGTCTGAGGTATCAAACAAGCCTCAAACCATCACTCTGCTGCCAGATATGCGGTAGATATGGATGGATCACTTTAAGGGTTGTTTCTCCTGACAAATTTTCCTATTGAACTCTGGAAAAATAAGTCAGGAGAAGAAACCCCTCAAGTTATCCATCCACATCTACTGTATTTCTGGCAGCAGAGTGATGATTTAAGGCTTGTTTGATACGTCAAACCCTTGATGACTTAGAGCCATTTAGCCAACCATGTGTTCCCATACTGTTCCAGTGTAATTTACAGCTACATCTAGTCCCACCCCCCAATTTCTATAGAGAGCCATTCAAATGCAGAGACGTTATAGTATCGCTTGTAAGAGTACCAGAAAATAAGATATCAAGACTTCAAGAGTCTTTTGATGTTGTTGGGTCACAGACATCAGGAAGTCATGGCATGCAAAGGATATGTGACCAAATAGTAAAAATTTAAAGGCACAGTCAACTTAGTGTATGTAAACTTCTGACCCACTGGAATTGTGATATAGTGAATTAAAAGTGAAATAATCTGTCTGTAAACAATTGTTGGAAAACTTACTTGTGTCATGCACAAAGTAGATGTCCTAACTGACTTGCCAACACTATAGTTTGCAGACATGAAATCTGTGGAGTGGTTAAAAATGAGTTTTAATGACTTCAACCTAAGTGTACGTAAACTTCCGACTTCAACTGTATGTGTGTGTAGTGGAGCTAAGTGTGTGATCCTGGATGCTCTGGAAGAAACAAGTTCGAAAAGTTCAAGGTGCTGTTGATCCAATTCTCTTGAGCCATCAGCTTCATGGTGCTAATTGTGCTGTGTTTGGGTACAATGGGGTCCTTATTCAGACATGTAGAATTGATGCTTATTGGGCAAATGGAGCTACTGCAGGTGTTAAATAGAGTGTAAAAAAGCACCCAAAAAAACCAAAGGCACTTCACCCAGTTGTGGTCAACACAAAATTTTAGTCCTGTGCCAGGGACTTTTGAGCAGTCAATTTAATCCAACATTGCAATCAAACTCACTGATCTTTGGAGTGGATGGGCTGTGGGAGAACACTGAACCAACAGGATGATTACAAAATCAGTCAGTATATGAGCACAATTCTTCGCTACGTGACACCCTAAAAGTTAAACACAACCTGGATGTAAACTATGACTACTGACGGTACCAAACCAGTCATCCATACCTTATCCTGACGGCATAGGCCGTTTTGGGACAGCATTCATCAACAGTCTTCAACAGCTGCCCAAAGGTCAAGTCTGGACCCTGTCGAAATAAGAAATGTACAGTTGAAGTCAAAACTTTACATACACCTTAGCCAAATCCATTTAAACTCCGTTTTTCACAATTCCTGACATTTAATACTTGTAAACAGTTAGGATCTTAGGTCAGTTAGGATCACGACTTTATTTAAAAAATGTGAAATGTCAGAATAATAGTAGAGAGAATGATTTATTTAATCTTTTATTTCTTTCATCACATTCCCAGTGGGTCAGAAGTTTACATACACTCTGTTAGTATTTGGTAGCGTTGCCTTTAAATTGTTTAACTTGGGTCAAACGTTTCAGGTAGCATTCCACGAGCTTCTCACAATAAGTTGCTGGAATTCTGGCCCATTCCTCCTGACAGAACTGGTGTAACTGAGTCAGGTTTGTAGGACTCCTTGCTCTCACACGCTTTTTCAGTTCTGCCCAAAATTTTCAATTGGATTGAGGTCAGGACTTTGTGATGGCCACTCCAATGCCTTGACTTTGTTGTCCTTAAGCCATTTTGCCACAACTTTGGAAGTATGCTTTGGGTCATTGTCCATTTGGAAGAGCCATTTGCGACCAAGCTTCCTGGCTGATGTCTTGAGATGTTGCTTCAATATATCCACATAATTTTCCTTGCTCATGATGCCATCTATTTTATGAAGTGCACCAGTCCCTCCTGCAGCAAAGCACCCCCACAACATGATGCTGCTACCCCCGTGCTTCACGGTTGGGATGGTGTTCTTTGGCTCGCAAGCCTCACCCTTTTTCCTCAAAACATAACGATTCAATTTTTCAATTTTTGTTTCATCAGACTAGAGGACCAAAAAGTCTTTGTCCCCCATGTGCAGTTGCAAACTGTAGTCTGGCTTTTTTATGGCGGTTTTGGAGTAGTGGCTTCTACCTTGCTGAGCAGCCTTTCAGGTTATGTCGATATAGGACTCGTTTTACTGTGGATATAGATACTTTTGTACCTGTTCCCTTCACAAGGTCCTTTGCTGTTGTTCTGGGATTGATTTGCATTTTCGCACCAAAGCACGTTCATCTCTAGGAGACAGAACGCGTCTCCTTCCTGAGCGGCATGACAGCTGCGTGGTCCCATGGTGTTTATACTTGCGTACTATTGTTTGTACATACGAACATGGTACCTTTAGGCATTTGGAAATTGCTCCCAAGGATGTACCAGACTTGTGGAGGTCCACAATTTTCTTTCTGAGGTCTTGGCTGATTTATTTTGATTTCCCCATGATGTCAAGCAAAGAGGCACTGAGTTTGAAGGTAGGCCTTAAAATGCATCCACAGGTACACCACCAATTGACTCAAATAATGTCAATTAGCCCCCCAGAAGTTTCTAAAGCCATGACATCATTTTCTGGAAGTTTCCAAGCTGTTTAAAGGCACAGTCAACTTAGTGTATGTAAACTTCTGACCCACTGGAATTGTAATATAGTGAATTAAAAGTGAAATAATATGTCTGTAAACAATTGTTGGAAAAATTACTTGTGTCATGCACAAAGTAGATGTCCTAACTGACTTGCCAACACTATAGTTTGCTAAAATGAAATCTGTGGGGTGGTTAAAAATTAGTTTTAATGACTTCAACCTAAGTGTATATAAACTTCCGACTTCAACTGTATGCTACACGGCGGATAAGCTGGCTGTCTGTCAAGAAAACATCTGAGGCTTCCAGGTAGCATGACAGTCATCGCAATGTTGAAGTTCCCAATTTTTTATTAGCTGGCGGCAAGTTGCATCATCAGTTAACGGACTATCGTGGTCATTTTCAACCTTCACGAATGAAAGCGAATGGGTTAACCTAACTAATGTTATTTAGCAAGGTAAGTTATATAACTAAGTAGCTGTCCATAAACTCGCAGCTTCGGGCAAGTAGGCCTAACTGTAACGACACATTAACAGTTATTTGGTATGGATAACAATTTGATAACTTGTGTAAAAACACTCACCTGTTGTAGCGGTAGAATTAACTTGTTTAAACGTCTTCTCTCCAGAAGTGTCATGCGTTTTGACATGGTCATTTCGTCCAGCAACACCAGGACGGAAATTTTATAGGGGGTCACCCAGTCTTTTATGCCAAACACATTGGCATGCACTACCCCGTTAGTCATCATCGGGTTGAAATACAAACTTTCGTGGACACTTGCCATGGCACCGTGTAGACTAGCTAGCTATCGTTTGCTAGCTTTTACCACCATTCAAACGTAGCTAAGGCAACATTAGCTAGCTAGTTTATAAATTTGCAGTAATTTAGCAAACAGGTATTAGCTACGTATGTTTCAGTGTTTGGTGCATTCAGTCATACAGTTGACGTTAGCTGTTGTTCTAGATCCCATTCCACAGTTACATCTGCAGCTATCTATAGCTGATAGACAAGAATTTGGACAACTAACGTTAGCTAGCTAACGTTAATTTAGCTAGCTACATTGGCACATTCCTATTTGCGTGCGTTAGTTTGCCTATGTAAAGTACCTAGCTAAAATACTTTTCATCTAGCTAGCTCTCTAGTTAGCTAATTATTTGTAAAGCTCTGTAAAATGATTCATAATAGAAAAGCAATTATATACATTACGGGCAAGCCAGTCAGTTAACTCATGTACAGCATGAGACGAAACTACCGCCTAAGAACATCCGCCTCTTCACGTTGTAGTTTAGTTTTAGTTTAGTACACATAGTAGATGTAAGAGAAACAGATTGGATCAGAGATGGTCTATTTGTATCAAGATATAGAACTCCCATATATTCAATTTCCTCTTACTCAAAGATTTTATTGTGTACCTGTAGGCTACATTGGGCACGATAGCACTTGAGATTTAGCGATAAAAAATGTTCCTTAGTAAAGCGAAGCTATTCATTTATGTTAAAAATAGTACTATGTGTAGTGGAAAGCCCCTTCACCACCCCTTTACATGTGTAATTTAGGCATGCATTGTTATTTAAGTATAAGGCTGCTGAAAATGGTTTGGTCCGACCTAATTAGTGTTTCTATGTGTTTCTAATTGAGTTAATAAAAATGTTATTTGCAATTTTGACATTTAGCAGACTTGTAGCCACTGTGACTTCCAGAAAGTTCATTTAAGCAAACACCACCAGAATTAGAAATAGTCAGATATATAATTTAAACTCTTTCTAAAACTGCACTATCGACTCACACTAATGTGCTAGAGGGAATGACAAAACTATTGTAGATATCATCTTATAACCTGCTCCATGAAAGCCCTCATGTACATGTGTAATGTTGCCTGATGAACATTTAATATTACTAATATGTAGGCCTATACCTACGTAGAATCACTGCGTTTTATGACATATTGGGCCATGCATAGCCTACTGTAGTGATCCGCCGTTACAATACACAGAATATTGTGTGTAGGCATCTTAGCTTGTGAGTACGTCATTCAGTTTCCTAGGGAACCGCTAAGGACACCACTGCTGTGCAACGAGATTTTCCGCTACTGCACTTATCACGACATGTTATTTGCATTGCTCATTGCAAAATAGCTTGCTCCTGTTTGAGAACTTGGGACGCAATGTCGATGTTTACAAAGTTTCCTAACAGTGCTGAAAGGGAAAAAACTCAAGTAAGGGAAGAAAGGAGTGCTGTATTTCAACGCTATCGACATTTCTTACATGGCCAAGAAAATGAATGCTCCGGTAACGGTTTGCAGAAGAATATCGTGATTGATTAAATGCCCTGGATTAACACTGAGCATCATGAAGTCCATTTTTCACATGGTATTATTCAGATGTCACATGTGAATTTTATTTTGAGGAAATATGGATTTGGTGTCTGTAGTGGTTGATGATTATAAAACATAATTTTTTTTTTTTTACAGTACCACCATAATTTCCTACACGCTTCATTCAAGTGCAAATAATACAAAAACAGTAATTTTCTCTATACGCTTACGATGCTACGTTGTACTGATTTAGTATTAATGAAAATAATAATTGTGTGCATGGCTGGAGGGTAAACAATCGGTAGATTATTTTTTTTCTTTGATGGGAGGATGACGTCACATTATCCATATCCCCACAACAAGTGCAGATGAGGTGTTCACCGGCATGCGGCAGGTGGCACAGTCTGAATTTTTAAAACATTACATCATCGTATTCCGGCATTTTTTTCTCATTCGAGTCATTATCAGTTTTTCTCCCTGGCTGCAACTATAGCGAACTCAGTTCTACATGGGCTTGTTTCTTATGACTGAAATGTTTCAAATATAATTTGGGAATGTAGCAAATAATGGAAGTTGCATTTTCTTTTCGTTGATTTTTCATTTCATTCACCAGCGCGATAACACCGGCTTTAGCTGACTGACGGGCTTCCTACCGAGGACACCTGCAGAAGAACATACATAATGCTGCACGTACGTAGCAACCATCAATACGGACTGTCGTGCAATATTTTCTATTTCGGTCATTTAAAATTGTAAGTGTTTCTATATGTAGCTACAAAAGAGCTTTCGCGCTCAGTCTACATATGCAGCACCACAATGCATAAAACAGCTTTACACATCCCCACATAGCACGGTAATTCTGAAAGTAAACGCCCTTCAATGGTGATTGGCTTCTATAGATAACAGTGCCTGCCATTCCCCTATGATTGGTGGAAATTGTGTCTGTTACTTTATGATTGGTGGAAATGGTGTCTGTTACTTTATGTTAGTTCTACTAAGGCTCAGGGACCGACTGAAAGCGAAGACGTAATGGAGTGATCCTTGGTGTTCTTGCAATGGTCATGCTATCAATATATTTTGGTAAATTCCACAACCGGGACTTGCTATGAAGGTAAAGTGACTTTATATCACATTTAAAAAGAACGGTTTGCTACGCAGATGGTGGTACCTAGTCAACTGAATGAGCTGCATCTTTCAACTTTTAATTTAGCTTTGTAGCTTGCTAGTTAGCCTTTCCATTTGGTTAGTTAGCATAACGCCACTAACGTATGGCTAGCTGGATTTATGCTAGTAGCTTTACTAGTACTGTCAGAGTCACTAACTAACTAGTCAAATTATATGGCTTATCTAATGTATTGGAACTCGCTGTGTGTAGTTAGCTAACGTTACATTTGTCAGTAGTTAGCAAGCTACCTAAGTTAGCATGATATTGTAAAATTCAAAAGCTTCTGTTGAAGTCAGAATATATTCGCTAACTAACGTAAGGTTATATTTTACCTTTGTGCTAAACATTACTTGCAGTCTAGCTAGATAAGTTATTTGCTCTCTAGCTAGATGTCTTGTCATTTTGCAAGTAACTAACGTTAGCTTGGTAACTGCCAGTCATGTAGACTACTATTTATGATAATGACTGTTAGCTGGCTTAAGCAATGGCATCATCGGAGCTTCTCTTCTTGGCTTTAGTTATATGGTATCACTCAGTTGTATTTTTTCTACAGTCTATGGTTGTAACTCACAGTTAGCTACGAGCTAAGTAGCCAGTCATCATACTACAAATATTGTAGTATTATTTTGGTACCTAAAGTGGGTTGTAATAAAGGATATCTGTAGTTTACTACTCTAAAAGAGTGAGCCTTTTCAGCTAAACCTGAAATAATAGTGCGAACAAGCCAGCGTACGACTACGTCACTATTTCTGAGCATACAGTTCACTTCAGTGCTTGAATTTAGTCAATGACAGCTCCAGCTATAAGTTGCTTAGCGCAAGCATAGCGGCGGTCATTGAAGAGCACAGATCCGCTTGGTAACCAGCGCTAATACAATGAGATCACGGTTTATTTATCGTTGCATTCGGTGATTGAAATAAGATTTCAATATTTTCCGTAGCTACTGTAACTGGGACTACATTTTTTTTGCTGTCATATTTTTACAAGCTCACACACCACTGTCAACAACTAAAGTTTTTAGAAAAATTTAAAAATTGTGTTTATTGAAACAACTATGTTTTGAAGTGTAACGGTATTTTAGTTTGAAAAGAAACATAACTAGAGACCTGACCAGATCAACTAATTATCGAAATGTTACCAATATGATTTACACGCGAACAGGTTGTAGCCTACCAGTTCATATGTAAATCGAAGGTTAGGTTCTTGAGTTATATTTGAGAAAAAAGATACGTCAAGTAACATTCTGCTATTGTTGTAATGGTGTTATGCTGACCCTGACGGTATCCCTATATTTAACCTCTGAATGTGTCTGATTGCTGACCTATCCGCTGATGTTAACAGTCAGTATAACGCCTTTTTTGTTCAACTCTTGTAACTGTTACTTTATCTAGTAACATTTCAATGTTCAACCGCTGTTCAGAGTAGCAGTGAATTAACTTGCAAGAGGACCCTGGATTGTTGGAGAAAAAAAAGACATGGCCGAACTAATGGATCCCATAATTGTTTATCATCTTTATTTTCCCAGGGTACCATTTAATCGTTGTAACGCCAGCAATCTAAGCCATCATCCTTTCTCTCTATTTGACAAATTGCAACATCAGCTCTTGCTATGGGCTGCTATATGCAGTGCTGTGTTTTATACAGATCACCTATTTTGGAATTGCGATACAACGAAAGCAATAGCATCATTCAACAGTAACATTTTGAGGTCTCAAAAACCACCTTCAACACAGCCTGTTACAACAAAGTCTGTGTGTGTGTGTGTGTGTGTGCGTGTGTGTGTGTGTGTGTGTGTGTGTACGTGCTGAATTAATTTCATAATCTTTTGTTGCCATAATTCTTTAGGCCTGCACTAACTTTAGCATTTCCATTGGTCACTTATGATTTTGGCCAACTGATTTTATTATATTATTATATTATATTTCTGTCTTGTGAACTTATTGTCTATAAAATTAGTTTTCAGTGTACAGAATTGAATTCTACATGCCTAGTAGTGAAGAATCTTGAGGCATGACTCATAGTTACAAGTCACTGACAGCCTGATGCCTATGTAAATGTGCTAAATGACAGACAAAACTAGATGGGGTGAGACAGCCATCTATGTCTGGATCAGCATGCAGTTGAACTTCTAACATTTGCATTCAGCCCTCTGTGTAATACCACCAAATCAAAATTTTAGTTTTTGTATGTTGCCACAAAATAACAATGGCTGAATACACGGCACTTTCCTAATGGTAGCCTGTCCCCCGCAGTGTTTCTTCCAATCAGGAGCAGCCACTGGCTCTCGTTCCTATGCTTCAAGTGTTGAAGAAAAATACAACCGCAGTTCCCTCAACAGCAAGGCGTTGCTTTAAAAATAATTTTAAAAATAGCTCTGAAATATGATTTATGCAGAGTTCAATAAACAATTGGATGCCATGGGTTGATAATTTTACTTCATTGTGGTCCATTTGATTCAGAAAGTAAAGCTACAACATAGCTTTACATAGCTTTTTTTGCTCGGCTTGTCAGTTGCATTACATTCCACATTCAATCAGTTAATTATTGCAAAATAATGTTCCACAAAATAACACACCAAGTTTATCTTATTTCATTAATGTTAAAACCATGTAATTCTCACACACAGTAGTCTCGCATGCTTGGGTCCACTTTATTAAGTAGGAACTTCAACAAATCAAGCATTTGGTAAATTGACCTGTGAACTGTTAGTAAAAAATTACAATATTTACAACATACCAGTCTTCTCCATATGTATGCTCTCTCTCCTATTCTGGAGTGTTGCTTATCTATGGTGTCATCATAGGCCATAGGCAGCCACACCCATTGAATGTAGTGTTTCAGATGCAGGATGGGGCAGCTAATATGTCTGACCACAACCACAATTTAGAAAAATATGTTTTTTGAACTCTCAACATTGGTGGACTCAATAAAATATAACACCAAGTTAAGAGTTAATTTTCCCTTTAAAAGATAAGAAGAAGAGGAGTTGTGTCCTAATGACATCATCACTTCAAAAGGTCTTTTTCAGATAAAAGATGAAAGGTTTCACTTTGACACGTGAAATGCCGATCACAGCAATTATTCTGAGTGCAACCTTTGTGTGTAACTTGTCTTTGTAATGCTATCTAATTGTACGGTTGACTGAATGCATTATTAGGCTATTATCTGCCTGTTTATACCCATTGCAGGCAAGTACTCAGGTGTTAGATGCATTGTGGCCTTTGTATATCAGTGAAATATTTAATGATAGATTTGATGTACACACATAGTACAGTTGACCGATTGAACAGAGAGACAAAACCCAACTTGTTGTGTGATGCAATGGTAGCACTCAGTCTTGAGGCGGTATCATGGCTGTTATTTAAATAGCTCGTAAAGTAATGCAACATAGCCCTGCTCATTTCTCATTTTACTGCCATGGTCAAAATTAGTTGTTTGTTGCCTGGTATCACATGCCACCCATAGGCCTACATTTCTGTGTCTTACAGTATAGCTGCTATGGCTGGCATATAGTTTGACAGCGCATCCTGCTGTAGAGGCCTTCTGAAGGAACCCCAAATATAAGGGGAGCGAGACTATGGCTATTTCTCCGTCCGCGCCTCATTTCACAATCTGGTTTTGTCCGGGGAGTGCCACAGGCTTATTGCTACACTCTAAATGATTCTGAAATGTTTACTTGTCCTGAGCATGGTCATTTGGAATCTGTCAAAACCTATACTAAGTAGGAGAAGCATTGGACTGATATGTCTCATTAAGCAGGTAAATATTGCATGTTTGCCATTATTGAAACTGCCAGTCAGATTTTAATATCCCAGGAGAAGCTAAAAGAGCATAACTGTTTTTGACTTTATTACTGTAACAAACCAAGAAAACGCACTGATAATATTTGATTGAGTCTAATCTCATTCACACTTTTTTTATTTATTATTATTATTTTTTTAATGAATGCGTCTGCGGCTACCCCAAGAGTACATCTGCATTTATACTCAAAATAAGATTGTTTACTTTCAGACTGGTGTTTGTAATGCAATCTGGCTTCCTTTAATTTTGTTAGTCAATGTGAAAGTGATGGACATATCATCTGCGGCGCATAGATTGCCTGCGTTATTGGTGTGTCACACTTCACTGTCTTCAGAAACACAGGAGGGAGAGAACATAAAGTCCTTTCCTCTGTACATCTTATGCTGATCTCACCTGAAAGTATTTAGGGCATCGTGTGTTTCAGGGGTTGGAGCCCTGGGATCTCTCTGACTGAGTTATATTTGCAGCCTGGTTGCTCCACCTTAGTACAGAACTGTGTGGCTTTGCTACGTCACCACTGTGAAAGAGCAGGTGTACAGTGACGGAGACCTGTCCATTTAAAGTGTATGAGGCTTTATGTTTCAGCTGTTTCCAGGACTTTATTTGCAGAACACCACAGCACTAAGCTCTTTAACAAAACAGTTTGTACTTAAAACAACCTCCAGCGACTAGAATGAACTTGTGGATGTTTATTGGGAAAGTTCCATGACTTAAAGACTTAAGGAATGCCTCTGTTTGCCGAACGGTCAAGTTTGTTTCGCGTTGGCCATCAAAGGACAACCTGAATGCCAGGGATTAGATTCAGGACTACTGGGCCTCCGCTGTGCTTCCTGGTTTTTGTTTCAAATGAAACCTTAATGGCTTGGAATTGACGAGAAGCAGAAATGTGTTCATTGCTGAGCTGTCGTGTGCCTTTTCCAGCTAAAGCAGTCATTCCCATTGTAATCATGCATCCATGGTATGATATTGCATGCTGAATGTGCCAGTACTGACTGTGGTGACGCATAATTGGTTGTGGTGGTGATGCACAATTGGTTGTGTCGTTGTCCAGTGGGGGAGGGTTTCCATCAGCACCCTCCGGCTGATTGGCTCCCTGCGGCAGCTGTACATGCAGTGTACTCGTCCGACACAATGGCCATGCAGCTATGCATGCAGTGTGCTCGTCCGACACAATGGCCACGCAGCTGCGCATGCAGTGTGTTCGTCCGACACAATGGCCATGCAGCTGCGCATGCAGCGTGCTCCTACGTGGCGACTGCGCAGCTCAGCAGGTGGGCCGCCGAGTGAATGGAAGCGGCAGCTGGCAGCAGGCAGCACGCGCTCCGGTAGCAAACGCGCGCTTGCCCCATTCTCTCGAATCGACGCAGGATGTTGCATTGTGGGGCCAATGAATGGAGGCCAATGAATAGGCCCGCAAGTGTGATTGAGCATTCCAGATAGAGAGAAAAGAAAACTCGAAGATAAAAATGGGTCTAAAATAAGAATATGCATTAACTGATAAATTGGTAACAGGTGATGATGGTTTGGCTAAGCATCAGGGAGAGAGGAGGTGGCGCTGGGATCATTGCTAGGCCCGGGTCCCAGTCGAGCGGCGCGGGACAAAGTACGTCCTGTTGCTGTTCCGTCTTATTTCTATGGCTTGGTTCCTCTGTGGATTTCCAGAGAGCTAATTAAAGCCATAGGAGAAAAGCTCTGCCTGTGGCAACGATCCTGCTTCGCGAGAACATAACGTTTGTTCTTTTGGCGTCTCTCTGCTGCCATGACCACGTCTCTTATTATGGGATGGAGTTTCGTTGCATTTGCCTGAACCCCCCCCCCCCCCCCTTTTTTTTTTTGCATCCTAGAAGGGCGGTGTGGTGTCCCCTTCAGTTAAGCAGAGGTTTGCATTTTTAATGTGGCGCTTCGCTTTGATCCTCGGCGTGCGTGGTCCCTGGTGGAAACCCGGAACGGGTTTTTCCTGCCCCCCCCCTCTTTGAGGATTGCCTCTGCAGTAAACCCCGTGTTCCAGGTGGGGGGGGGGGGTTCTGTCGTGGCGGAGGCACAACAAACGCGCGACAGCAGGGGCAGAGTGTTTGGAAAAAGATCAGTTTGCAGCGGAAAGCTGTTTGAGAGAACGAGCAGCCCAGACTGCTGTGCGCGCACGTCCGCTCGGCGGTGAAGGCCGATCACAGGCTACCGCCTGTCTGGCGGATGAATGCGGCTGTCCGCGGGACGTCACAAAAGAACGGAGCTTTTTGTGTTCCCATCTGGGCTGTGTCTGGGCTCCTCCGTACCGCATGCACTTTAACGCTGCGTGTCCCTGTCGGACGGCCGCTCGTCTCGCTCTGACGCGGCTGAAACCTGCGGTGTTCAATGTTTGTGGCGTGAGACGGGGAGGACAGAGTTTGTGAAAAGTAAAAGATCAGTTGGCGTCAAGTTGGCAGCTTCTGCCTCTCGGGCTCCCTCTAGCAAAGTGAACAAAGTCCATTTTTTAATGGTATTTCCGTGCTACTGCTGTTCTGACTGCATGGGAACAGAAAGTTTAGCTCTTCACCTTTCAAATAATAATTAAAAAAAAGGTTATCTGCCTGCTGTTAAAAATTTATACAGTGGGCACCATAATTCATTGGACAGTGACACATTTTTTGTTATTTTGGTTCTGTACTCTAGCACTTCGAGTTTGACAGGATAGCATATCCTTTGCATGCCATGCCTTCCTGATGTCTGTGACCCAACAATATCAAAAGACTCTTGATATCTTATTTTCTGGTACTCTTACAAGGGATACTATAACTTCTCTGCATTTGAATGGATCTCTATGGGAATTTGGGGGTGGGACTAGATTTCGCTGTAAATTATGCTGGAACAGTATGGAATACATGGTTGGCAAAATGGCTGTAAGTCGTCAAGGGTCTGAGGTATCTAGCGAGCCTCAAACCATCACTCTGCAGCCAGATATACAGTAGATATGGATGGATCACTTTAAGGGTTGTTTCTCCTGACAAATTTTCCTATTGAACTCTATGGAAAAATAAGTCAAGAGAAGAAACCCTTCAAGTTATCCATCCATATCTACTGTATTTCTGGCAGCGGAGTGATGGTTTAAGGCTTGTTTTATATGTCAGACCCTTGATGACTTCGAGCCATTTAGCAAGCCATGTGTTCCATAGTGTTCCAGTGTAATTTACAGCTAAATCTAGTCCCACCCACCAATTCCCATAGAAATCCATTCAAATGCAGAGAGGTTATAGTATCGCTTGTAAGAGTACCAGAAAATAAGATATCAAGAGTCTTTTGATATTGTTGGGTCACAGACATCAGGAAGTCATGGCATGCAAAGGTTATACGACCAAATATTAAAAATGATTCCTACATTATGTTAAACTGTCCAATATTTTTTGATGCTATGTACAAAATGTTCTATAATTTCTAAACGGTTCATCCGATGTGGATGAAAATACCCTCAAATTAAAGCTGACAGTCTGCACTTCAACCTCATTGTCATAGTATCCTTTCAAACTGAAAGTGCTAGAGTACTGAACCAAAATAACAAAAAATGTGTCACTGTCCAATTAATTATGGTGCTCAAAGTCTGGGGCATGCCCCACGAAGTCGTAACCTTGCGGATGGCATTACCCGTCATCTCAATCCGTGGAAAAATGTGGCTCCACGAAAGACTCAGTTGGCTTTAACTGCGGGTTGAGATAGTTTGGGAAAAGTTTGTTATGACAAGGTCAGGAGGCTCGGTGGCATTGACCTTCCTCATGTCAGGGATGAAGAGCGTACTGAGGGACGGACATGGGCGGAAGTGCCGGCCGCACCTCACGCCGTGCAGGTAATCGCTCCATCAGGGAGCAGGCTGCCGTTGTTTGCCCATCTCATCAGCCATTGCCCGAGAGGCTTTCTCATTAAGTCCTGCTGTTTCGGTCTTAGGGGCTTCATATCCTGTCTCCATGAGACCGCCCGCTATTTTTAGACAATGCCTGTCTGTGCTGCTCATATCGGTCCCAAAAGCGCGCCGTATTATTTCCCAGAGACAATTCTGATGCGTAGTTTCAACAGCCGGCCAAGCAGGTTATCAGAACATGAAGGGTAAGTCGGTCAGTGTGAGAGACTTCAACAAGAGGTGGGTGCCGTGTTCACTGGAAGGTAATAAAGGTCTTTTCTGGAGTAGACTGGGCCCTCTTTAAAAGAGGAGAGGGAACAGGTCTGGTCGTAAAGAGGATGTAAAGATGCCCTGTAAGTCAAACTTGGTCCTTGAATCCGTGCATTGGGAGAATGAGGCTACAGTCAAATAATTGCATAATGGATGCAACTACCATATTATCAACCGCAAGCTCATATGAACCAATGAGAGAGCTCTCCATACCAAAACACTGTAATTGGATGAAAGCAGCGAGTCATTGATAACACACAATAATAATAAAACACCATTCTGAGGTGGTGCAAGAAGCCTCACTCTCCAACGGCAGATTTTTAACCCCCCTCGACTTTTCCGCGGTGACCCTTGACCTCCTAAATGTGTGTGCTTTTGTGACCGGCAGGCTGGGGCCTCGTCCATGTGGGCTTCATGCTGTGGACTGCTGAATGAAGTGATGGGGACCGGGGCAGTCCGTGGACAGCAGCCCGGCTTCGGAGCAGGCGCCGGGCCCTTCCGGTTCGCCCCCAGCGCCGGATACTCCACCTACCCGCCGACCAGCTCAGGGAGCCCCAGCCTCGTATGCAAAGCCTGCGGCCAGGCTTTCTCTGTATTCAGGAGGAAGGTGCGTGTGTGCCGGGCGGCTGGTGTACGTCCTTGTGGTTTCCCCCCAGTATCTGGGGTCATGGAAAGATCCCATCTAATGCACACTAATGATGTGGGTTAAGTGGATGCAGGAGAAATGTTGCCTCAAGTTGCATTTATACACAAGTCCCCATTATACATTTCACTTTGTTTTGATAAACCAGGCTAGCTGTCTAAAACTGCTGTAAGTGCTGATAACTGTTTTAAGTGGTCAAAAGTGCATTATCAATTGGCCACAAATGTAGTCATTTGAACTAGGCTTCATGTAGCTAAGTGTGCATGTGATATGTCTACAAGATTACCTACCATACGGTATTTGGTTTGTTATGGGATACAATAATGTAATTATTATTTTCTGAATACATTTGTATTGATAATCCTATTGAAAAGTTATAACAGATAACTAACATAATGTTGTTCTCTGTGAGTAAGTTTAAAAGGTAAATATGACATGCCTTCTACAGAAATGGAATGTACTGTAATATATAATAAATAATGGGATGTCTTGGAAAATATAATGGTAAATGTATATCATAGCAATTGTCGGGTATATAACTTTTAGATTACGGCCTTCGATAGAGAGAGTATAATTTGATATGGCAAACTTGCCATAGTCCACTCAGTAGTACTTTATTATCTTTGATAATAATTAACAAATTAAATCAAATGGATCTATTTTATGCGTTGGATAAGTTAGGAGTTTTAACGGTTGATGCCACTTGTGTTCTGTATTCAGAGTGCCGAACATTACACAAGGGCCTTGGCTGTTAAAACTGCTGGATTCTGAAATCGTCACATCCTCACTTCCCGACACAATGTAATATATCACACATATCTTAAAGAAGCAAAAATGAGTATATTTTCCAATATATTGTGATATGTTGCAATATAATACATGAATTAGAATTTTTCAAATCTATTCTATTTCTGTTAAGGTTTCACAAGGCGTAATATTTGCCGGGTTTGGAGAAATGAGTGTTTCACACTTACGCACTGTAAGTGTTACACACTGATGTCTCACCCATTGGGCTGGCTGATGATGCAGTGGTAACAGACTGACCTGTTGACCCACCCATAAATTGCCTCACATATTCGGTTCATACTCGCTGCACTAATGAATAACAGGCGCTCTCCATTAATGCACTCTCGTGGACAACCCGTTGATTTGTGAGTGGTGTAAGAGATTCACAGGGGCAGATATGGCCATAAGCCGTGTCTCAGCTCCTATGTCCTCTCCCTGACCCTGTGTAGAGGCAGCCAGGGCATGAAATAAAGTTTTTCACCCACTGGCCAGAGTGGCTTGTGGATTCTAAAAATCACCTGCCATTTCAACATTTTACCAGCCACGTTACCTGATACAATATAACGCAACCTGATTGGTTACCTGCCAAATTGGCTGCAAGAGCAGAAACTCTTACCAGCCACAATCAAAATTTGACCAGCATTTGGCCTGTGGGAGGTGTTAAATTCACACCCCGGAGGCAGCGCTTGGAGTCCCGCCCCCTCTCCTGTCACGCCCTGGCCCAGGTGTCTTAGCGCGCATTCCCGTTAATTTTTTGCCTATAATCCTTCGCGTACGAAGAGCCGCCCAGGGAAAGACACTGACACTCCAAATATGGGCGAAGGGTCAGACCACGGGCTCAGTCAGGGAGCGGAGGAGTGAGGGCGGCGTGGCGTGGCGCATGAGCGACACGCGCGGACTCAAGGCGCCGATGCCGAGATTAAGAGAAATCAAGTGCTTCAGCATCTCCAGCTGAATCATTTATCCAGAGGTCTCACAGCTGCCACTCACAGCTGAGTGCTTCACACAATGACTCTTCAGCGGCGGGCTATGCAGACAGTGTCGGGCGCCTAAGATACGTTTCATTCTTGAATCTGACAGTCCTCCAAAATGCCATTTGGAGCACATTCATAGAAGCATTCTGCCCTGTATTTAAATTGGCTCTCGGCAGATTAAAGGGTAGAAATAACTGCTTTGGCTCAGTTGTGCTGCGTTGCTCGTTGCTGTTGGGATGCAGGAGGCCTCTTTGGTGAACATTAAAGGCAGCCAGTCACCTGAGGGGGAGGGGAACTGTGGGTTTGTGCCGGTGACGGACAGTCCGTTCTGGCCTGCCTTGCTGGCGTCTCCTGTGCGATGCGCTTCACTGGCCTGTCTGCCACACGTCTGGCTCCTTATCTCCCTGTCCGGCGCTCCCAATCCCCTCTTTCTGGAAGCTTACATAAGCCAGTGACGGACAGCAGAGAAGTTCATCTCTCAACGTCACCGTCAGGAGTTCCATCAGTCAGTTTGGCCCTTGCCAGCCCGGCCCCTCCTTGCTTTTTCCTCATCACCATGCCAACAGAAAGAATAATCCCTGGGCTTGCATTTATTACCGCTTGACGCTGATGACATGAAAGAAACGATCCGCTGCCGGTCCGGCCGTCTGGAGATGGAGGGAAGCAGATAAGCGCCGTTCGAAGAACGCGGCATCGCTTTAAGATGCTGATTTGTGTCCTTTAAGCTTTATCTTAAAACCCCCAGTTTCTGACAGCCACAGTATTCTCACCTGTTTGTTTCCACTGAGTGGACCCCATGGGCTAAATCAAAGGGAAACCTCTATTAGACCGCTAACAAAGGTTCAGCATCTGATTAGCTTAGCTAAAAACCCAGTTTAGTAGAGTAACGCAATGAACAGCCTCTGAGATACAGTATGAAAGTTCCATTTTGGGAACCCAATTCAAGGCCTGGGCACTTGCCTAGTATTGAGTATTTCATTTGAGTATACTTTTTAATAGTGTCTTAATATCCCTGGATGATATACAGTTGAAGTCGGAAGTTTACATACACTTAGGTTGAAGTCATTAAAACTCATTTTTAACCACTCCATAGATTTCATGTTAGCAAACTATAGTGTTGGCAAGTCAGTTAGGACATCTACTTTGTGCATGACACAAGTAATTTTTCCAACAATTGTTTACAGACAGATTTCACTTTTATTTCACTATATCACAATTCCAGTGGGTCAGAAGTTTACATACACTAAGTTGACTGTGCCTTTAAACAGCTTGGAAAATTCCAGAAAATGATGTCATGGCTTTAGAAACTTCTGATAGGCTAATTGACATTATTTGAGTCAATTGGAGGTGTACCTGTTGATGTATTTGAAGGCCTACCTTCAAACTCAGTGCCTCTTTGCTTGACATCATGGGAAAATCAAAAGAAATCAGCCAAGACCTCAGAAAGAACATTGTGGACCTCCACAAGTCTGGTTCATCCTTGGGAGCAATTTCCAAACACCTGAAGGTACCACGTTCATCTGTACAAACAATAGTACGCAAGTATAAACACCATGCCATTATACCGCTCAGGAAGGAGACGCTTTCTGTCTCCTAGAGATGAACGTGCTTTGGTGCGAAAAGTGCAAAACCGCAAAGGACCTTGCAAAGATGCTGGAGGGAACAGGTACAAAAGTATCTATATCCACAGTAAAACAAGTCATATATCGACATAACCTGAAAGGCTGCTCAGTAAGGAAGAAGCCACTACTCCAAAACTGCCATAAAAAAGCCAGACTACAGTTTGCAACTGCACATGGGGACAAAGATCTTGCTTTTTGGAGAAATGTCCTCTGGTCTGATGAAACTAAAATTTAACTGTTTGGCCATAATGGTTATATTTGGAGGAAAAAGGGTGAGGCTTGAAAGCTGAAGGACACCATCCCAACCGTGAAGCACGGGGTGGCAGCATCATGTTGTGCGGGTGCTTTGCTGCAGGAGGGACTGGTGCACTTCGTAAAATAGATGGCATCATGAGGAAGGAAAATTATGTGGATATATTGAAGCAACATCTCAAGACATCAGCCAGGAAGTTAAAGCTTGTTCGCAAATGGCTCTTCCAAATGGACAATGACCCAAAGCATATTTCCAAAGTTGTGGCAAAATGGCTTAACGACAACAAAGTCAAGGTATTGGAGTGGCCATCACAAAGTCCTGACCTCAATACAATCGAAAATTTGTGGGCCGAACTGAAAAAGCGTGTGTGAGCAAGGAGGCCTACAAACCTGACTCAGTTACACCAATTCTGTCAGGAGGAATGGGCAGAAAATTCCAGCAATTTATTGTGAGAAGCTTGTGGAAGGCTACCCGAAACGTTTGACCCAAGTTAAACAATTTAAAGGCAATGCTACCAAATACTAACAGAGTGTATGTAAACTTCTGACCCACTGGGAATGTGATGAAAGAAATAAAAGCTGAAATAAATCATTCTCTCTACTATCATTCTGACATTTCACATTCTTAAAATAAAGTTGTGATCCTAACTGACCTAAGACAGGGAATGTTTACTAGGATTAAATGTCAGGAATTGTGAAAAACCCAGTTTAAATGGATTTGGATAAGGTGTATGTAAACATTCGACTTCAACTGTACTTATTTTTGCAGATAATAGTATGGAGGATATTTTTCGCATATTGCATGCCACTACACAGTATGCTGTAAGCAGTAAACTATCCCTTCCTCTCTCTCTCTCTCTCGCTCTCTCCCGCAGCACATCTGCTGCGACTGCAAGAAGAATTTCTGCTCCCTGTGCTCCGTGCTGCAGGAGAACCTGCGCAGTTGCGCCACTTGCCACCTGCTGAAGAGCACGGCCTTCCAGCGGCCGCAGCTCATGCGCCTGCGCGTCAAGGACCTGCGGCAGTACCTGGTGCTGCGCAACATCCCCACCGACACCTGCCGCGAGAAGGAGGACCTGGTGGACCTGGTGCTCTGCCACCAGGGCGGCGACAGCGAGGACGACCCCGACACGGCCAGCCTGCACTCCCGATTCGCCCCGCCCCCCTCCACTGTGCGCTCCGCCTCCGAACAGTCCGCGCTCTCCGCCTCTCAGGGGGAACCAATCAGCAGGAGCGAAAGCTCAGGGACCACCCTCCAGGTAGGCAGGCTGCCCACACCCTCACACCTCCCCACCCTCCAGGTATCCAGGCTAACCACACCCTCACATACCCCCGGAATACACGATAAGAAGATGGGCTGCACTTATGGGAACGTTGCAACTGCAGATGAACATGGATGATTAATGGCGTAAAGAAAAAACACGAAATTCCTGATTGTAAAACAAAGGCAAATGTATTCATTACTGCTCATACAGGTGATGTCCTAGCCAGGATGATGAAGTGCACCCATGTGTAATACCCATAAAACCCAGTGGTCACGGTCGTGCATTGGGCACCATTTTGTTACTCCATTCTGTAAATGTGCTTAGACACACATAATTTGATACTGAATTACCTTTGTGAAACCTTCCGTTAGAAAGGAATGGTCATGTTGTGCTTCATGAATTGAGCTTGAATCGCGCTTGGTATGTGATAGGGGGGACACTGGTGGGAGCTCAGTATAGGGTGTAAATCTTCCCTGTTGCTTATTGTATGTCTCCAGAGCCATTTGTATAATGCTCGTAAAATGTGGTTCAATACGTCCATTAAGCAGCGATGCCGTATCTTAAAAAGATGGGGAAATGTCTCGATTTCTGCCTCTGGGACCATTTGGTGCTTCAATCTGCCATTTAAAAGGTCTAAATTTGGCTTTTTGATGTGTGGCTATATCAATCTCTCGGTGTAACAGCCATTACAAGGCGGAAATTGTATCAGTGCTCCAGTGAACAGCAGATAATATTGAAAGCTTGTTTTTCTTTTTTTTCCACCCGTTTTCTGTTGATGCTTGGGATGCAGAGTGTGGGTGTCCGTGGGGTACTCAGATTCTCAAATACGCCATCAACACTTCTTGGTGGAGGTTCTCCGTACGCACACGGACACTTTTATTCACAGGGTGCTGGAATGATAGTGCGGTAATATCTGGGGGTGGGGGTGGAGGGAGGGGGGGGGATGGCAGCCCAGTACAGCCTCCTGAGTCCATGACTGATGTTTCCACTGAGGTCTGAAGGGCTTGCAATTAACTGGAGGACTTTTTGGGACCAATGTTTCAAATGGATCTTTATTTGATTAGGGCCCATAAATGCCAAGGCACAGGCTGGGAGAAGTAGCTCGGGGCGGTGTGGGCGGGGTAGTTGGGGGGGGGGTGGGGGGGGGGGTGGTGGTGGAGCACTTGACATCTGGGCTTGAGAAGCAGCAGGACTGAAGCAGGCAGGCCGATGCATTATTAAAAGCAGAGGATTCTGGGATGGCAGGTCGAGGTGGGGGAGGGGGGCTTGGACACACAGCATGTGTTGCATATACGCATACATGTGACTGAGTATGTACGCATGCAAATGTGTGAATGAGTGTGTATGTACTACATGTTAGTGTGTGTATGTCTGTGCTCACAGGAGTGCCTGCGTGAGTGCGCATACATGCGTAACTCATTGTGCCCGTGTTCCTATGTTTGTGTGTGTGTCTGTACATTAGTGAAAGCGGTTGACAGGGGCGTTCTCTGCTTCATTGTTAGATGCTGAGGATTGCAGACTCTTGTTTTTTTTGTTTTTTTTTGTTTTTTTTCCAAGCCTCATTTCCCATTAATCTGCATGCATAGCTGCTCTAGGAAAGCCACAGCGCTGCAGAAGGGAGGTCTGAGCGAGGATTGATCTCCTAAAAGGATTTGATTGCTTCGGTTTTGGCTGAACTAAAAACGGGGGACTACGTCTTTCTCTGGGAACGGCGTTTAACACCGCTGCATTTGGCCCTGTGGATTCTCTTTGTTCTACAGTGTTGTCTTAAAAAATATGTCTGTTTCAATGGACAAATTATGCAGAATTATTAATGGCGAGCCTAGAGGAATCCACTCTAGACACATATAGCCTTGTTATGCAGCCAGCCAGCAAGCGAACGTGAATGGCATTAGGATGGATTAGTCAGTGGCCTTCACTTCATTCCAAGGTATTTAAAACTCAAGAGTTCAAAGGGATCATCAATGGCTCTATATATACACACGCGTGTGTCTGTCAACAGAGAGCTTTTCTGCGAATGGGAGGCAAGGCGGGCTCGACCAATGGGAGACCTGCGGGTCTAAGAGCCGCTAAAACCAGCCTAGGCCTGGACCTTCATCCACAGAACGTCTTTTAAACGGCCTTCAGGCCTCGCTCATGCCTTTTTCCCTGCCGTTTGTGTTGACCACAGGATCAAGGAGACGCCACCATGCCTCTCTCCCTCTTGAACCTGGAGACTCATGAAACCACACCAGAGGTGAGCTCACCTTTCCTCTAATCCGCCGGCCTCTCGCTGCCTGCCTCTCGCTGCCTGCCTCTCGCTGCCTGCCTCTCGCTGCCTGCCTCTCGCTGCCTGCGAGTATGAACACGGGTTCACATGAAACGCCTGCTGTGTGTACCGCACAAACAAACGATACTATGAAGTAAAGCTTAGCACTGCACTTCACAGCTCTCGTACCGCTCAATTTCAGTCTGTTACCTTGCTCTTTGTTTCTGTGTAACAGTCCACACACTGAAGGAGGTTTGGGTAATTCCAGTTTAACTGGATAATATTACCACATTACACATTTGTCATGAGCTGTGCCCGCCAGTGTATTTAAGGTATTGTTAGCGAATATGTCTCTTATATTTATATGCGTTTGCTTCACACGTGTGTGTTCAGATTAAACCATCATGGCGTTCCAATATGAACTGATAGGGGTTCCAGTGTGAACCAATATGGGGTTCCAGCAAGAAACATTATGGGTTTCAGCATACCTGATATGGGTTACAGCGGTGCTACTCAATCCCAGGTCCTGTGGGCCGCAGTGTCTGCAGGTATCTTCTCCCCCGACCATGCACTACACCACCTGATTTCACACATTATTTTACCTCCTTGTTTCAGGAAGAACGCTCATTAGTGAAAGCGGGTTGTGTACCGCAGGGGTGGAGCGAATACCTGCTGGAGTTGAGTCGCCCTGGGTTACAGCGCGAGTCGTTGAATTGGTTCCAGTGTGAACCGTTGTTGAACCGTTGTTAAACCGTTGAACCAGCATTGACTGTTAAGGGGTTCCAGAGTATGAGCGTGTCGTTAGGATGCATCGCGGCTGATTGTCGCTTCAGCCCTGGCTCTCGTGTCACTCTCTGACCGCTCCCCTCTCCTCCCCACAGGCCAGCCCCTTGACCCGGAAGCGGGCCCGGGCCTCCCTGACGGACATCTCCAGCGTAGAAGACGTCGAGAACCTGTCAGTCAGGCAGCTGAAGGAGGTCCTCGCCCGCAATTTCGTCAACTATTCGGGCTGCTGCGAGAAGTGGGAGCTGGTGGAGCGCGTGAGCAGACTGTTCCGCGAGAGCGAGCAGAACAGGAAGTCCAGTGAGCGGCCCGTCTTACACACACGCGTACACTCTCTACGGGTCTTTATAATCAAGGCCTAATCCGAGTTTGCGCGTTAACGGAAGGTTTACGCGACCACAGAAGCAGTCCTCTTCACATGCTACCATGTCCATAAGTAGCAATGGCCTAATGACAGGCACATTGGGCTCAGATTTGGCTTGCTGGTTAAACTCGGAAACATTGAAGGCAAGGCTGGTTTGTATCATCAGCGGGTCATTGTGAAACAATACTTTGTTTTGGCTGGAAGCACTTTGCTGGCATTGTTTTTCATTCTGTGAAGCAGCTGTGCGATGGCGGCTAAATGAGTAGCACCGGTGGAAAAACGCATGTGCACGGCTTCAACGTAGCGTAGCGCAGTGAAAAGATATTTATACATCTTTGTAACTGTATTTGGAGACGGTGTCAGATGGTCTAAAGCTTGGCTTTATTAAAGTAAAGTGTTTTCTCCCACCCCAGTGCCGGCAGTGCATTTAAACCTCGCTGTTGCCTTGGAGATGGTGTGAATAACAGCCACAGCTGCTAGAATCAGACTGTCTGTCGAGAGGCTTCGATGCACGCGGGATAGGGTTTCCTGAACTGTTTAGGAGGATAGGGTGGGTGAGCCGAGGCCGGTACGTACACGAGGGATATGGCCCCAGAACTGGAGACGCGTCTGCAGTCGATCGAGAGCAGCCGTCTGTGTTATCCCATCATTACTGACTGAAGGTGGAAATGTACTGCTGCTACCACACTGAGTGAAAGTAGTTATGGCCATTGATCGCGCGCTCGTCTTTTCGGAACGCCCTGTGCCTTGTAACAATGAACGGACAGAACTCTTGTTTCACCACACGCGTGTGCTGCTTGTCTCGTCTCTGCGGTCTGTGCCTTTGTGTAACTAGCAGCCGAGAAGCCGCGCCACCATCTTGAATGCACTTACTTGACGTTTTTACGGCCCTATTGCAACACCAGAGGAGCTTCACTATTAAAATGTACCGCTCCATTTTTTTAACCTCAAGCTGGCAGTTAGCCTGTTATGATCAGAACTCATTTCCTCATCCTCTTCCTTTTATTTTTTTCCCCTAACTGCCTTCGGCAAAGAATCCATTAACTCTTCTTGTTTTTTCTTCTTTCAGTGGAAAATGTGAGCAACAGCATAACTGCAGGTAAGAGGCTTGAAAGATTATGTTTTCTGTTCTTTGCACTAACCACCCGACAGCCCTTTATAAACATTATCTGCACTGCCTTTTATAGACAGGTGAAAATGCTGTCCATTTGCTGGGAGTGCTTTTGTGTATAATAGATGTGTGTTAGTTCCCACAGAGCTCCCTATGCATGCTGTCTGAGGAACTTCAGCAGTAATGGATGATATTTTATGCTTTTTATGGACAATATTTTACGCTATTTTTCCTTCAGTGTTTTGGGGGGTTTGATTACAGTTGAAGTCGGAAGTTTACATACACTTAGGTTGAAGCCTGTAAAACTCATTTTTAACCACTCCACAGATTTCATGTTAGCAAACTATAGTGTTGGCAAGTCAGTTAGGACATCTACTTTGTGCATGACACAAGTAATTTTTCCAACAATTGTTTACAGACAGATTATTTCACCTTTAATTCACTATATCACAATTCCAGTGGGTCAGAAGTTTACATACACTAAGTTGACTGTGCCTTTAAACAGCTTGGAAAATTCCAGAAAATGATGTCATGGCTTTAGAATCTTCTGATAGGCTAATTGACATTATTTGAGTCAATTGGAGGTGTAACTGTGGATGTATTTTAAGGCCTACCTTCAAACTCAGTGCCTCTTTGCTTGAAATCATGAGAAAATCTAAAGAAATCAGCCAAGACCTCAGAAAGAAAATTGTGGACCTCCACAAGTCTGGTTCATCCTTGGGAGCAATTTCCAAATGCCTGAAGGTACCATGTTCGTCTGTACGAACAATGGTACGCAAGTATAAACACCATGGGACCACGCAGCCGTCATACCGCTCAGGAAGGAGACGCGTTCTGTCTCCTAGAGATGAACGTGCTTTGGTGCGAAAAGTGCAAAATCAATCCCAGAACAACAGCAAATGACCTTGTGAAGATGCTGGAGGGAACAGGTACAAAAGTATCTATATCTACAGTAAAACAAGTCCTATATCGACATAACCTGAAAGGCTGCTCAGCAAGGAAGAATCCACTACTCCAAAACCACCATAAAAAAGCCAGACTACAGTTTGCAACTGCACATGGAGACAAAGATCTTACTTTTTGGAGAAATGTCCTCTGGTCTGATTAAACAAAAATGTAACTGTTTGGCCATAATGACCATCGTTATGTTTGGAGGAAAAAGGGTGAGGCTTGCAAGCCGAAGAAAACCATCCCAACCGTGAAGCACAGGGGTGGCAGCATCATGTTGTGGGGGTGCTTTGCTGCAGGAGGGACTGGTGCACTTCATAAAATAGATGGCATCATGGGGAAGGAAAATTATGTGGATATATTGAAGCAACATCTCAAGACATCAGCAAGGAAGTTAAAGCTTGGTCGCAAATGGCTCTTCCAAATGGACAATGACCCAAAGCATACTTCCAAAGTTGTGGCAAAATGGCTTAAGGACAACAAAGTCAAGATATTGGAGTGGCCATCACAAAGTCCTGACCTCAATCCAATCGAAAATTTGTAGGCAGAACTGAAAAAGCGTGTGTGAGCAAGGAGGCCTACAAACCTGACTCAGTTACACCAGTTCTGTCAGGAGGAATGAGCCAAAATTCCAGTAACTTATTGTGAGAAGCTTGTGGAAGGCTACCCGAAACATTTGACCCAACTTAAACAATTTAAAGGCAATGCTACCAAATACTAACAGAGTGTATGGAAACTTCTGACCCACTGGGAATGTGATGAAAGAAATAAAAGCTGAAATAAATCATTCTCTCTACTATTATTCTGACATTTCACATTCTTAAAATAAAGTTGTGATCCTAACTGACCTAGGACATGGAATGTTTACTAGGATTAAATGTCAGGAATTGTCAAAAAAACTGAGTTTAAATGGGCTAAGGTGTATGTAAACTTTCGACTTGAACCGTACATACTTTGCATTGGGGTTTTGCCACTGCAGTGAGATGTAGGGACCAGATAAGACAGACTTGTCTAATGACTGTGTTTTACTCCTCCCCCAAAAGTGGTCGCCTACCCTCCCCCTATCTGCAATGGTGGACTCGGAGGTAAGAGGCTGACGAAATGCACGCGACCGCGCGCTCCAGCCACGCCCATGTCCCCGCCACCGTTGTTTTGTGACGCATTATCCATATCATTCCACAGCAAAGGCATGTGGCCCCTGTGCATGGCAAGGCCAGAGGCATGCGACTCATTGCAGCGATGCATCATCGGGACATTACGTTTTACTGTCCTCCCTCTTTACCTATCCCCGCTGTACGCCTTCACATGTATTTGAGCTCTTTGAGATCCATCATGTTATTCTTAATGACAGTATTTAAACATCATACCCAATGACTTTTTTGTGGGCGCAAGTCTGAAATGACCCTATTACGGAAAAGGACATTGGGCGTGCGGTTGTGTTTAAGTGGCATTCTGGAAGAGCTCCACGTTATCTCTCCGGAGTTCGATGTCTTTTTTTTTCTTTACGCCAGGAAAATTCCTTCGGAATTACGTCTAAAGTTATGGGCGCTAATGAGAGCGGATGAGGAGATTCCCGGCGCAGCGAGTGAGAATCCGGCCAAAAAACGACCACCACCGAGTGTTACGGGAGCAGGGGGGGGAAACGGTTAGCGTATTGGCAGATTTGCGTTTCTTCCCTCCACCTTCATCTGCATCGCTTTGTTTGTGGGGTCCTTTGAAACTGATGTAATGCCCAAGGTCTGTGCGCTATCCCAGCGTGCCATCTGGACATGCTCATCCCAGCCATTAGCCATTAGCTCCCGATCAGTCAGTTGGAGCATGCGTCCCATTTCACGCCTGCTGCACAGTTGCCAAATTTTGAAGTTGCTTTCAATTAGAACTAGAGGCCGCCGTTGTGAAAGAGTTTTTGTACATGGAGGAGGCATGGCTTGGTTAACCCCTTCTCTAGCGCCACCTGTTTTTGAACACAAGCCCCGAAAATAAAATGGTTACTGTTCTTGAACCCCTTTGACTACAGACATAATCCAGGTCTCTTCTGTAAAGTAACCCTTGGGAGTTTGTTTTTTACTACTGAAACAAAGTAACAGAAGCTCAAACACAGTGGAGGTTTTTTTTTTTTTTTTTTGCCGGGATAAGGATAAGACTTTACCGTTATTTGTGTCGTCTGTGGATTTGGAACACACAGAAGTCATCGTGTGGAGTCATCGTTTTTGATTGAGCCTGTGTTCTCATGTTACAAAATAAGGAACCTTTGTCACTATAACATTGGGATCATAAAATAGTCAATAGAGATTTTAACACTTTAAACGGTATACTGCGTGACCAGATTATTTAAAAACTTTGCTGTAAAAAAAACCGGAATGAATGCAAATAAACTATAAACCATTTCTGAATACTGGTCCGGTGCTACTTAAGGCGTTAACTTGCGTATGGTTGTATACGTGCATTTCTTTCATCACTGAAACCACCGTCAAAATTTCAGTGGGCCCAAAAATGTGAGAAGAGCAGAAAGCGACATTTTTATTAATTTTTTTGCCATACGCACTCCGCCTATCCACGTGGGCCCATGACTACAGCCTCTTTTCGGCAGTGGACATTGGCGCATTATGACGTGCCCCATTTTTTTATGCGTCTGTTGTGTTTCTGGGGAAGGAGTCATTCACTGAGGCGATGGAAAACTTTTTGCAACCACATTGAATAATAATAGGGCCCTGACAGGTGTAGAGGCTCACTTCTCCTAATGATGCATCCCGAATTCCTTGCAGAAGATTCTGCAATGTTCTTTTTTTGGGAGAAGTATACATTCATTTGAATAATATGTTTTCAGGATTCATGGGGTGTGGCATTCTCATTGAGTGACATAGGAATTCATAAGGCTTCTATGGCCTTGTTACCTACTGTATGTAAAGCATACAGTACATTTGGAGGTTCTGCAATCCCTGGCTTAGGAGAAGTAAATTAAGTGCCAAATGGTGAATTAATATTGTCGGCTTCCTATACGGGGCACATAATAAATATACAACTCCAGTATTACTTATTATTATCTTATTATACACTGCATTATATTTGCATACAATTTGTCTATGTATATAACTGGAAATTGATATAATTAAGGTGAAGTACCTTGCTTAATGGCAGGTTAATTTCCCAGGCAATCTGCAGATTTAAGGCCAGCTATTTTGTCACTATGCCACACTGTCACTCTTGTTTAATATAAATTGAATTTCCAGCAATAGGTGACTCTGGTCTAACCTGCCTTTTTTAAAGCACTTCCACTGCAAAAGGTCAATATTACCACAGGGTTTGCTCCAAAGCAAAAAAAAAGAGAGTGTCAGAGAGAAATATCAGTGCCAGAGAGAATAGGGTGGAGCTGAAGATATTTTATGCAGCTGGTTTTCATTTCCTGTGTAACAATGGCGATATTGTTATATTAAAAAAAAAAAGAAAAAAATGTTATTGTTTATGTGAAGGAGGGTGTTGGGTTTGGGTGATTCTGAGCTTACGGGATATTTGTCACAGAAACCAGACAAATGGGGATGCGTCATCCTCCTTTTAGCCTCCTTTGAGTTATTAGTGAAGGCGGTTTTCTGGGAAAGTGTACACCCGAATTGGAAGGCGGGACATTCACAAACGCTAGCGGAGCCAGGCGGCTTTGTCTCGCGAACGTGGAGAGATGTGATGGTCCCGCTCTCTGTATCTCTTTGGGGATGTGGAGAGGATGTGACGGTCCCGCTCTCTGTATCTCTTTGGGGATGTGGAGAGGATGTGACGGTCCCGCTCTCTGTATCTCTTTGGAGACGTGGAGAGGATGTGACCGTCCCGCTTTCTGTATCTCTTTGGGGATGTGTAGAGGATGTGACCGTCCCGCTCTCTGTATCTCTTTGGGGATGTGGAGAGGATGTGACCGTCCCGCTCTCTGTATCTCTTTGGGGATGTGGAGAGGATGTGACGGTCCCGCTCTCTGTATCTCTTTGGGGATGTGTAGAGGATGTGACCGTCCCACTCTCTGTATCTCTTTGGGGATGTGGAGAGGATGTGACGGTCCCCGCTCTCTGTATCTCTTTGGGGACGTGGAGAGGATGTGACGGTCCCGCTCTCTGTATCTCTTTGGGGATGTGGAGAGGATGTGACCATCCCGCTCTGTATCTCTTTGGGGACGTGGAGAGGATGTGACAGTCCCGCTCTCTGTATCTCTTTGGGGATGTGGAGAGGATGTGACCGTCCCACTCTCTGTATCTCTTTGGGGATGTGGAGAGGATGTGACGGTCCCGCTCTCTGTATCTCTTTGGGGATGTGGAGAGGATGTGACGGTCCCGCTCTCTGTATCTCTTTGGAGACGTGGAGAGGATGTGACGGTCCCGTTCTCTGTATCTCTTTGCGGATGTGTAGAGGATGTGACGGTCCCGCTCTCTGTATCTCTTTGGAGACGTGGAGAGGATGTGACGGTCCCGTTCTCTGTATCTCTTTGCGGATGTGTAGAGGATGTGACCGTCCCGCTCTCTGTATCTCTTTGGGGATGTGGAGAGGCTGTGACGGTCCCGTTCTCTGTATCTCTTTGCGGATGTGTAGAGGATGTGACGGTCCCGCTCTCTGTATCTCTTTGGGGACGTGGAGAGGATGTGACCGTCCCGCTCTCTGTATCTCTTTGCAGACGGGGAGAAGCTCCAGCTGACCAACAGCGATGACAACCTGTGCCGGATCTGCATGGACGCCGTGATCGACTGCGTGCTGCTGGAGTGCGGTCACATGGTCACCTGCACCAAGTGCGGGAAGAGAATGAGCGAGTGTCCCATCTGCAGGCAGTATGTGGTGCGGGCCGTGCATGTCTTCAAGTCCTAATGGCTCCACCAGCGGCCTAGCTCCTCCACTTCTTATCTAGTTTGGACAGTCACATCACGGGCCATACTGTGAAGCTGCCCTTCCTTTATTTTTCTTTTTTTTTATGAACTCACAGCTCCAAAATGTATTTTTTAAAATTATTTTTCCATCTTTCATCAGCTGATGTCATTCACGTTCAGACTCTGGAAATGTGATGCTCTAAGGGATTTTCGGTTAAAGGGGGAAAAAAAAAAAAAATGTGGTTTCAGATTTTTCCTGAGTACAACCATGTACCGCTTAAGAATGAACCAATGGGAACAAGAAATCCCAGCATAGTTACAGACCTGTGTAATCACCGTGGTTACAGACCAGTGTGAACACTGTGTAGTGCTTGTAACCAGTACATGCAACAGGGCTTTTTTCCCCCAAACTACATTCCACATTTTTTGCATAACGGTGCATTCCACTGCAATTTATTTCTGACTTCTGACCTGTTTTCTGTTATCACCGACGTGTTTATTTGACACGTCGACTTTAGTTTGAATGTGGGCTGTACAATCATATGTGCAATGATTAAACAAAACAAAAAAAAAAGAAGAAGAAAATAAGTGATTTAATCCTCTTGCTGTTTGAGGAACTGCGTCACCACTAAATAACCGTAGCATTTGTAGAGCTGAGCACTACCTGAAGTTCAGAATGAGCTGCAAAGAGCCGCGGCAACTTGCTTAACGAATATGTACTGTACTAGACAAGAGGGGGTGTTGTGAATTAGGTGCCAAATGTAGGAACGTGTGAGAAGGGTCACGCTTCTCACAACATGTTCTCTCTCTGTGTAGGTGTGGCTTTTAATTAGCATGTCATGGGTTCCCCATGTCTTCAGTTACAGTATCAGAGACACACTCTGCTAAACAAGGTTATTCCACACGTCCTGAGGTTTAAAAACCTGTGTTCTTTCATACCTTTTACAGTCAAAATGTATCCGGATGAATTCTGTTGGCATATTCCTGTTGGGTCCAGGCTGGAAATGGCCACCGAGGCCAGGTTGTCTGGTAAACTCGATATCACGGCAGCAATATTTCAGATTTTTTTCGTTCCCCCTTGTAACTGTTCACCGTCGTGTTCTTCTTCAACACTGTGAGTGTTGAAATAAAAAAGGAGAAAACAGGTGCTAAGTATATTCAAGTATTTTTCCCTTCTGTTTGAGATTATCTTATTCTACATATCTTTGACTCCGTTGTGGATGTGCTTTTATGAAATCTTTTTTCAAGTGGGAGTAAAACCTTGAAATGTGTTTTATTGGTTTATGTTAAATTAAGAGTAACACATAGAACTAACAAATATCAAAGATGATCTATCTGCAAGTTTATTACTCACGCTTGTGGTACATAGAACTATATATAGAGGAAAAGTGAATTGCTGTACAGTTGCATATAATGTTTCATATCACTAACTATGAGATGTATATATCTATATTTTTTTTCCATTTGCTTTGAATGTTTAATATCTGATTTTTGAAAATGTCCCTCAGATTGACTTAGTTTATTATCACAGTAAAGTTGTACTGTTCACTGGTTGCCACCTTTGCTTTTTTTTAATGCTCGATCAGTCGGTCCGCAAATTAAAAGCGGACCTTACAGAAGTCGGGGCTTGGGGTACCCCCCATTCGCCATTCCATCTTTACTTTACGAGTCTGACGTTAACCTCTTCAAAATGTTCTCTTTTATTACCATTTGCTCTCCCCTATCCTGCTCTGGGCTGGCTATCAGATATCAAATGTCTTCATATACCGAGCACTATGCTGTAGATCACAGTATCATTGTATGCTGCTATTCCTCAAAGATGTCACATGCAGGCGACCCCATAACAGAGCAGGCTTCGGGCGACATGCCCTCCATGAAAATGTGTATTTTAAGCAAACAGTTTGCGAGGTCTAGTCTTTGTATTTTGGAATGTTGAACTTTTTATTTTGGTAATTTAAAAAAGAAAAAGAAAAAAGACTTTAATAAAAATACAGTACCTTGACTAATTACAGTATCTCCTGTCCCTTCATTCATGAACAGTCACGGTAACCGTGGTAGTTTGGTTACACACGTCACACTTTCAAATCTCTCAGTTGAATACAACAAAAAGGGCGATGTTTTTCTGGTTTTCTTTTCCCTATGTGTTGTCCTGCTTGATATATCGACTGCAAAGGAAGCCCTGGAGCTATTTTCCCCCCCTGTGAACAAAACCTGGCAGCAGTTTCATGTTTCAAGGCAGGATCAGCTCTTTCCTGACACTCTCTCGGCTGACCTGGAGCAGCTCCAACATTACTTATAAAACTAATCTTAACCCTTTCTCAAACCGCTCACAAGCTCAATCCCAAAAGATGCATTTTAATTCTAGAAGTCATTTTTTCTCCTCACTTGCCACGGGCCTTTGTGTCCAGAAATGGGAATCCTTTGTGATAATGTAGTTTAAATTGAAACCCCAAATTACCTACGTTATATTCATTTTAGTAATTTCATTGTGGCACAGCAGCCGAGGAACATAAATTTATAAAGTAACACTGGTTTTTATAATCAGTATGGTCATATTTTTTTATATTCTGAATACCAACCAATGATCCGTGTAGACTTCTCCCTTTGGTTTTTCAAAGTTATTCTGGGCAATGAAAAAAGCTGCATCAGCCATTCAATTCTACTTGATGCCAACATCTAAGAGGAATTAATATTACCTCACAGACTGCTGCAGTGCTCTGTGTACAGTGGGCTGCTGGTACAAAAGTACAAAGACAAAGTGGGGTTGGGGGGTTGGGGGTTGATGGCCACTTCTGTATGTCTATGAAATTCCACCTTTGACATTAACATATTTTAAACACTGCTCCCCAACAGCAGTACTGGCAAGGCCGATGGTCCACACCCATTCGTCCCTCAGTCTAGCGGGTATCTAGTAACCGCCTGGTTTATCAGACTTCCTTACACGGATTTGAAAGTTTGATTAAGACTGTCACGGTTTGATTGTCTGACAGTGTCGCTGAACTGAGCTGACCAAAGGAGGACGCCCTCCCCCTGAGGAGTCTGTGTCCTCCCAACCTTTCTTTCTATTTGTCCCACAAAGGGAGTTTTTCCCCTGGTGACAAAAAGCTTATGAAATGCACTTTGCAGATAGACTTCATTAGATTTTAATGTAACACTCCAAATGGTAAACAAGGCTAAGCCAAAAACACTGAAGTATCTGCAGTCAGTCCATTAATGACATGAGGTGAGGATCTTCAAAGGCTTGTTTCAAATTATAAAATAAGACTTCTTTTATTTGGTACTTTTATTTATACTCATTTGGGGCTGGGGTTCCTCCCATGGGGTGCTAGCAATGTGTGAATGCAGTCGGAACACAATGTACCGTGTGCTGAAAACAGGACGGCAGAGACACAGTTTTAAATGCAAAGGCATAACATTTCAACTGTTGTGACCGCATTTCCCTCTTTGGCCTGCAGGGTGCGCCACATCTCCAGAAGAGAGAAAAGCACAAAACAAATGATGTCATCTGCCTGCAGATGCAGACAGCGCAGGAAGTGCAGCTGACTACACCACTGGAGAGGCAATAACTCCGGTTACTGCCTCAAGCTTTTTTTAAGGAGACTTGTGCAGACTGGTATATACAAGATACCAAAGTGATTATCAATACTAATATAAATAATATCAATGAAACAACTTGCATCCATCAGCCAAATGGCCTACTCCACTTCTCTACTGAAGCCACTGCCACTGCCACTGCCATTCCATATTTAATAATAGTCTTTTTGAAATGGGCCTACAGGTGTTACTGAATGTCAATGAATGCCCGTGTCTAGCAAGCACCCCCCCCCCCCCCCCCCCCGCCCCATCTCACCAAAATGACATTGCTGCTCTGATTATCCAGCCATCATGAGATGTCTTAACAATTGAATTTTAGGCACTAACCTTGTCTGAATTATACCACTGATTGTCAGTATAGGAAACCAGATGGTTAGCCATCCATATTATTAACACTGAAAGTTCTGGCATATTGTTGGAATTGTAGTGAGCAGATGTATAGCCCCGTAAATATTCAGGAAAGGGTGTGGTTGAAGACAGAACATTCATAGGTAGCGCAACAATGCAGCCTACAGCACCCTCCTGTTACCAACCATAACCTTCTAGAATAAAGAACTAGAGAGTACAAAAGCAACATATGACCTGACCATCTGTTTTGTGTATAGAACATCTGTGGTTATAACTTGTTCAGTGTTGCTCAAAAATATTGTCAAATAACAAAATGGCAAACTCAGCTCAGGTTGTAGAATATTCAACTGTGCATGTGACTGTGTAGTGAAGTACATAACAGAGCATTACAGTATCAGCCACAGACTGAACCCCTCAAACATCAACCCCATAGATAGCTGATGATCCTTGGAAAAAAATAGCTGTATTTATTCAAGTCAAACAGTGCAAATAGTTTTCCTAGAATTCCCAGGTATAAACACATTGAAACAGACTGAATAATATATAGTCATAAGAAAAGAGATAAAGTAACTCTGTACTGACAAGTTGGATTACCCATGTCAGATAAGGAACACCACAGGATAAATTAATATATTAACACCTCCATCTGGACAAGCTAGTACAGGCATAACTCTGAAGTACAGGTTAAAATCAGCCAAAAGAAGACAATGATGCAGATTGAGAAACTGAAAATCAAAATGGAACACCAGTGTGCATCCAATACTGCATATACAGAGCTTAAAACACTTTCTGATACAAAAATATTTCGGCACGATGCATGAGGTTTGCATTGTAACAAAAGGAAAAAAAAAAAAGTATGAATAAACAAATAAAAAAAGAACAACTATTGTGGTCCTTGATTTTTCTTAAACACAATGTGACGTTTATAACTTAGAAGGCTTGTAGGATCTTACAGTATAAAAAGGAAAAAAAACATGCTTTTTTTTTTTTTTTTGTTAAATTTAGTTTTTTATTATTATTATTATTACAGTCTCGTCTCGAACCACTGCTCTGAGGTCCCACACACTGGCAACGCACTTTGCGGGAATGAATTTGCCAGCGTCAGCTGTACACGCGTTCACACCTGATTCCTTGGTTATCCGGGGGGATGGCAACATCTCCAGAGAAGCTTGAGCACTGTAACCAATCTTCTGCACTTGCCCAATGACAGACATTTTCCACCTATCCTCACATGTCACCGTACTGTCCATGCTTCCCCCAGTTAAGTGGGAAAAAAAAATTCCTCCTTTTCAACAAACTCAGGTTTGTAAAACCAAGTGGTTTCTGCTCCGGATATTGCCCGCAAAAATACCACAGGAAACAAAAGGACAGGTCCCTTTCTTTCACCGCTCACGCTAGCATTAACTAGCTGAGTTTCTGCAGTAATTTCTCCTCTATGAGTCCAAACTGCACGCTTACGGACATCTCTGCTATGAACTGTTCACAGCCCTCCTTGGACACCTGTTTGCAGTAGCGCAAGTCAATGTGACAGATGCTCCCGCACCGCTTGAAGTAGATCAGGGATTGGTCTGTGACTCTATTGCAAACTGCAAGGGGGAGGGAAAGATTAGGGTGAAGTATGAAACAGTAATACCAGTAAAATATGCACTTTTTTATTTTCATCGCCATGCGGGAATACATGCACGAAACGGGTGGGAAAAGTGTAGAAACGGTTCTTCTCACTGGGGTATGACTAATTACAAAGACTCCCATTTCTCTGTCAAGTGCAACAGCAAAGCTAAGTGGTGAAAATGACTGGATAGGTTGGATAATTATGGATGGGCCCAGTAGTGTACCTGAGTCACCTGGAGAGGTTCATTTTCCCTACAACTTAATAAAGGCAAAATCTACAAATACAAATTAAACATTTCAGTCTGCCACGTCTGCTGTAGGCACTTTTTCACTCAACAGTTTGTGAAAAAGTTGCCATTTACGAGAATGCCATCAAACATTGTAAAAAAAAGTAAATAAAATTTTATCGTTATGTTTGAAGCCTGTCTAGTCCCTCCAATATGTGCATTCCATACTGCTGAAGGAAGACTCCATTAACCCAATAATGTAAAGTTTTCATTTTACATTATCATCTACAGTTCCTCAAATAGACAGGTTCTGGGACAGGAAGAGAGGAGCATCTAGAACCCAGTCCTGGATTAAACAAACAAACTTTACATTAATAAACCTTATATTAAACACGGTCATTCACAGACACACATAACGTGGGAAAAAGAAAAACAACAGAGCAACAATGACAAAAAAAAATTTAAAAAGAGCAAAAGGTCATTATCAGAATTCCTGCAGTTCATTTCAGCGTATCTTGTGACCGGTCATAGTTTTGGGGGGAGGGGAGGGG
>CM056376.1:4694942-4995852 GCA_029718625.1 Synaphobranchus kaupii
ATGTCTGCTTGCACTCGTGCAGAATTTTGTTGTTAAGTCTTCCCTTCTGTCAAATTGTTGCTACCTAAATTTCTGCCACAGGCCCATGTTCTGCAGCTCAAATTAGCCTCAGAATTGATATTTTATTGCTAAGCACTGTGTTAACCATTCAGCTCCTATATATTATTTATATCAAGGATAAACCCAAAGTATAATTTCATGTTGTTTTCGAAATACTAATTTTTAAGATACTGTATTATTATGTTCCTGGTGTAAAGAAGAGACGCATGACCAAAGCCAGCTTGGAGAGCCCAAGGGCCATTTACATAGCAGTGACAAAATCTATATTTCTTTATATTCTACAGAAGACAGACAGAAATCCATTATTGTCTTCCCACTTTCCCAGACTGCACTGCTTGGTTTTTGCATGCCTGTGGGCACAAGAGAAAGAAATCCATTATGGGAGGTTGTAGTTTCAGTAAGTCTCTCAGGAAGTTGCAGTGATGAATGTGTTGCCGTTCTTTTTAGGTAAAATAATTCCTATACCTGCAAAGGAATAGGAATATACCCCCCCCCCCCCCCCCCCCCAGAGGCATACACTGTAGAAAAGCGACACCACATTTTTCTGCCCCTCCATCTTTAATTGTGAATATTTGCAGTACTAAAATTTCCTATTGGCATCTGCTAATTAGCACAACAACATCAACAATAGCTACAAAATAATGATTATAATTGCTGAGAGTCAAAGCGGTTTGTCATCCTTTGCCTTACTCCACGGGTGCCTCCCAATACCCAAAAAATGCACCATCCTTTCCTCCACTACCACCTCCTCTCCTCCACGCCCTGGAAACAGATCTTTGTGTCCTAATCTCATGTTGCCGATTTGGCTACATATTACTTACAAATAGTTACAAATTGATTCATGTCTGGACGCAAAACGCAATGTCAAGTACATTGTATACTGTACATGCAAGTACTTGTACTCAAAACATTCAGGCAGTATTGCCTACTTCCGGGTAGGAGAGGAGTGGTAGTAGGGGAGCGGAGGAAAGGAGGTGGGGAGTGAAGAATATTGGGACGCAGCCCATGTCATAATAGCAAGCTGGTAACCCATTTTCCTTGGTGTTCTAGTTATAATTTAGAGATATGTACAATGGCACTGCACAATAGTCAATATTCATAAGTCTGTTTGTAGATTAACCGATAGAGAGTGCTGTTTATATACATATCTTAGATATGTTTGGCATTCTGGATTTGTTTTTTTCACAAGCATTTCCTCTTTGCAGAAGCCAAATAAACTTGCTCCGTGATGCAGTGGTGCAATTCATATTTTAACATAATGTGCATAATTACAGTCCTATGGGATGCTTTTGATCACCGACACATTTCTGTTGCCAATTACTGATCACATGACATGGAGAAAAAAGGGTTGGGCTATTTCAAACCTGAAACAAATACTCATTAGTGAGAAATTCTCTGCATGTTGGATATGGTAGTCAGTCAGCATTACAGCAACACTGTACACTGTTAGCGTATTGTAATTTTTAACCTGCCCTTACCAGATATCCAGCATTGTTCCAAGGGCGTGTAGTATATTGTCATTCAGTCATTGAAATTTGAGAACTTATCCATTTCTGAGGATTCAACAGTGAATATTTTATATTGTATTCCTAATGTGAGTCTTTTGACATTTAAAATTCAGGGTTATGGAGAAAAAGCTGTGTCCGCTTTAAGGTTACTGGAAGTTGGTAGAAAATAGCACAGATGATACGGAAATATTGGGGCCATTTCCAAACAGTGTGTAAAACTATAAAACAGGACACACAGGATAACTAATTCAAAATATTTACGCAGATATGATGGTTTAAAAGCAATGTCAATTATACCTTAACCTTTAGCATAGTGTGGCATAATGGTTAAAGAACTGGGCCTGCAACTCCAGGGTTGTTGTAGGTGTGAATTCCAGGTGGGGCACTGCCGTTGTACCCTTGAGCAATTGCTTCAGTAAATATGCAGCTGTATAAATAGATTGCATGTACAATGAATATAAGCTGCGTAAGCTGATCCGGGAAAAGCATATCTGCTAAATGCCTAAAATCGAATTGTACATTTCATTCGAGCTCAAGCATGCACAATGTACATTTATAGTGTGGTAACTGTAAATATAAAAAAGTATATACTGTATGGTATACTGATATATTTAAATGTATCCACTTATCAGTATACTAACACTGACGCTGCAGCTTTTATCAAGAATTCGATGAAATCTGTAGGCGTGTCACATCCTCGCGTCAAATAAAAATGAGCAATTAGCTTTCGATGTTATTGTTATTGTAGCAGATTGTGTAGTCATTTGCCAGTCCTATTTCACACCTATTTATCACTGCAGACTGTTAAAAATAAACCTCCCCACATGGTCAGTTTAGATAAAAGCTTACCCCATATTTGTACATGAGATGGGGAGGAATTGAGGTACTTTACTCCAGATATGTTTACCCTCCACAATAATTTATATGAAGGCCGGTCTGTGACAGTTTCGTGCAGCTGGAAAGAAAAGTGAAACTGATTTATTTTGTGCCCTCCCCCACAAATCAAACTGTCTTTCCTGCAGGTATATGGGAAGGAAAATGAAAGAAAAAAGTGGTCAGGTCAATTAGCCTGAATAACAGAATCTTAGATCAAGAGCATAACTTTAATAGATAGAGTATATAGTATATATTTTTTGTCTGGGGAAAATTTCAGTATATGACTATACATCATTTTGTGCATGTCGTGAACGTGCGGTTGTTCATAAAACATTACATAAAATGAATGTAGTCAACACAGAGAAGGAAAAATCTGATAAAAGCTAAATAAAAATGGCTAAAAAAAAGCGCCAGGGAGTTCACACGAGCACAGAACATTGCGAGCGTGAGAGCTCCATTGTGGCCTTGCCACGAGAAAGAAGTTACACAAAAAAGCGAATATTCTTGAAACCTCAGACCAGGCACAATCGGTTCATTGAGATGCGATTGGCATGCGCATCCCATGGCTGCAGACAAATTATATTTCAGTGCTCAGGGACAAAATCTCTGGGGCAAAATCTCTACCCAACCTTATTCTTTGCTCTGGGCCTTTTCTGTTCCCACTGTGATAATTTGGCTCCTTTAATGTCTGGGTTCCATCACCAAACCTCAAGGGTTCTCGCGCGGGCAGCGAAGCAGCGCCAGGTCGCCAGCAGTAACCCAAACTTTTAAGAGCAAGACAAAGCTGCTGTCACCTCAGGAAGGTGGCTCCACGCTTTCAGTTTACCAGCCCGCTGTAGGCGGTGCGCAGAAAGCCAGGCTCAAAAACGGCACTGGCACAGGCTTTTCCGCCACACACGCATTCCTAAACGCAGCTAATTGAGCCTGCAGCAGCAGCAGCAGCAGCATGAAGTGTCTTAGAGTCTGAATCACTACGCTACATCACCAGTGCCGCAAACTCTCTTTGCATGTCTTTATTTAGAATGCAGATTCGCACTCATTTGCATGTTTCTGAAGTGACACATTATGGCGACATTCTATCAGACTGCTCACCGTCAGCCAGTTGTTTTCACGTCTGCGGCCATTTTGCATATCCAAACACGAACGCAGGACCGCAGATGATCAACGTGAACATTTCACCATGCAAAGGAGGACCTGTTCACACAGCGTATTTAATCTCATAAACGAATTGCAAGATACAGTGAGGAACACCGCAACGATGCGTGTCAGTTAAATGCCCAAGCAAAAAAAGCGCCCACGTCGTTTCTGCTGCTCTGCATCAGATATCCCGAATCGGTTAGTGGCGCCGCAAAACGAAACGCCGTGCGGCGGCTAAAGCGAGCGCGGCTGCGGCACAGAGAAGGGGTTCGGGGAGCCAGGGATTTGACAAGGCAGCAGAATTTAAATGATTTATCTTTTTCTTTCTCGCTACCTTTCCTTTTTCTTTTTACATTACGCTCTCATTACAAACAGCAGCCTTCGAACTCAAATTATGCAAATGGCTTTCACCTGAACCCCAGGAATGAACTTAGAGGAGAAAGATAAAAGCAACCGCTGACAAACTCCTGCTGTAATTGCAAATTACATTCTATTTTGGACTTCTTTTTTTTTTTTTTTTTACTGCACAGACTTCTTGTGCTGGTATGACTTTCAATAAGGCAGCACCACAGCCAACATCTAAGGACTTCTCATGTCACATCTCTGTGCCACCAGAGAAGATTCAATTTCCACCTTCTCTGTGATAATGAAGTTAAGAAAAGCAAAGCAATATATGTAACCCACCCTCCCTCCAGAATCCACTAACCTGTTTTGTCTCTAATTCTCAAGATTACTAGCACAGACTCGACTGATAAAGAGGCCGACAGTCTCCCTTGAAGCGATGTCTGCAAGAACACAGACTGCTGCATCTCTCAATATCAGTAAAGGCCCAAACCTACGGCTAGAACAGTCAGGAGGAACCATAGTGGCACTGCAGCAGTGACACATTACTCTGTATAGACTAGAGACAACACATGGCGTGTGACCACAGAGATACAGGAAGGAGAGAGAGGCACAGCTGTACTGTATTTGCGCTCAGCGTTAAGAAATGCAGAACCACATCAGGGCTGCTTCTCGTCTCTTCTGTGCTTTCGTGAAGGCATTCCAATCTTACTTCTGAAGTCCACGAAGGTCACATGGGAACAAAAGCACGTAACCTCGCGATGGGCAATTCCTCCCACCTGTAACCAGAAGCGGCGCAGCAAGACAATCGTTCGCCAGAAAATGAGGCTGTTGTCTGAAGGTGTGAGAGAGTGTGTTATATTCCAACTCCAGGCTGCCGTGCGGCCCCCTACCTTCGCTGGTTTCTTGGGCCAGCACACAACGGGCACTCCGGCAAGGTCTAGCTTTGTGTCATCCTCTCCGTGTTCCTTCAAGGCCACCTGCGGAAACACAAACGGTTCAATGGCCACGCAGCAGAATGCCAAACTCCCAAAGCAAAGGGGAACAATACCGTTCCTGAGGTAGATTCAGCTCCATATACAACCGCTGGTTGGCTTTGAACAATGCCCCATTTACATTATAATCATATATCCTTTCACTAAGGTCTGTGGCCTGAATCCTCACTGACAGGACTGAACGGGCAGGAAGGGGTACTGTGTAATACGCCTGTTTTAGCTCTTTCCCATGCTCGGTGTTCCAAGAAACGCAGTGGTGGGTTATAGCATAATGAAGGGATATCTGGACTTCCGAGGGATATCTGTCAGGAATTATCACGTCAGTTTAACCGAGCAGCCGCCAATGTCACTCTCTCATCTGTGACACTGACTACAGAATAATGATTCACCTGTGGCATCATGGGCACCTGTCACCATAGCCCTGCCGGTCAATATTCCAAGTTTCAGGGCCAAAATAAACGTGTTAAGCTCCTGTTGGACTGTTCTGCGGGGGGTGGGGGGGTTGTGCTTCCTCACCTTTAACACTGCTTAATTCAACATTTATATGGAACAGAGTGAAAAAAATAAGGCAGTTTGTGACATCACGTGAGGATCAATATCCACACATTTAGATTTGTGTATTTATCAGGCCGTCATGCACAAGGCGCTTATTATCAGGGTTCAATCTCAAGGTAATTTCATGGTATTTAATAATATCATGTTAATGCTTTTTATTTTTTCTATAAAGGCGTGTGAATGAGTACATACTGGAAAAATTACTTACATAATCTTTCATACAAATTATTCCGGGGGAAAAATATGAACTCTGACCCATATGTAAGCAGCTAAAGTCAATACACAAACAGCATGCAGATGTGCTTTTATGATATCAAATTGTTGCCACAACGCCAGAAAATTCAAATGAACTTTTGTATTTTCTAATTTGTAAATGAAAGGCACAAACAAAGAACAACACTGGTGTGCCTACTACAAATAATACAACATTACATATAATTTCATCAACTCTGATCACATTTGATATTTCATATGACAATTACATTCTCCAAAGCATGCTCATTTTTGCATTAGGTGATTAGCTAGCAATGCTAGAGCATTTTAATGCAGATTCTGGCAATATTATTTTAAAACCAAGACCTGCTTTTTTCTTTTTTTTTTTACATTCTTGAAAGGGATTTAGCAAGGGTTGTTTCTCTCTATACATACTCTTAGTACAAATGAACAAAACACACAATCATATTACTAATTTAATTTAAACGAGAACCTCCATCCACTTTAGCCGTCTAGCCGCGATAGCTCATAGCCCTGACAAGCAACGGCATCTTTCACAACCAGAGCACGCTCCTTCCTAGCGCATGTTCTGTTTGACTCACAGCAGAGAGCCTAAAAGATGCTCACAGAAGCATGTTGTGCCATCACAGTCTGCCCACATCTTGTGACAGTTGCACTTTACACCTACATGCCAATTTGCACCGCTTAAAAGCATCAAATGCTAATCCACAGCGGGTCATTTCAGGGTACTCCAATGTAAGGACATGCTTTTAGTTTGGTTCCAATAAAAGCTATATTTGAAAACAGAATATGAAACATTGTAGGATGCATATTAATGGACTACATGGAATACATTAATGGAATACATGAGGACTGTGTATCTTCCAAAGAGATGAAAAATGTGCCCAATGAGTTGGGGCGGGCGTGGGGGTTACGGGTGAGAGCAGACACTGGCTCATTTGTCACAGGGAAATACATCTCCTGTGGGACTTCTGTTGCATTGTTTGTAATTAAATTTATGAACACCCGCGGCAGGGATTACTATGCAAGCCTATATTGCTCCTGTTGAAATGTAAACTTTGCCCAGGCCATCAAGTGAATTTCCAGTAAGGCTATTGCTCCCGGCTGCTACGTCCCTACAATGCTTACACATGATTTAATTTATGCACTGGCTGTAACAATAGCATCTGAGCCTTAAAGGGCCCAAGGAATACAGACCTACTGTACTGCAGTGCCACAATGTAGTGCTTGGCCCCATTACCCGTGCCAAGGAAGGCCTCTCCTTAAGTGTTGGGCATAGCACTCTGTGGTATTCAGCACCCTTGACAAGATTAATGTAGTGTTATACAGAAGTACTGTTGGCAAGATGTTAAGACGCGGAATAATAATAGCTTTTCAATGAGAATTACTCCTTTAGGGGTCGTAGCTTGTAAAAAAAAAAAGTTTCTGAATGAGTGAGTGAGACGAGGACAAGCCGAGGGGGCTTAACTCTAACCTTCATGTCCTCCAGTAGGGCTTGGGGGTGCTCCAGGCCTTCCGGAACGCTTTTCTTATTTTCGGGGAGAGACTCCAGCTTCTCCACCAGAGCCTTCAGCCCCTTGAGCTCCAGCTCTGTCAGGTGCGCCCACTTTCCCGAGGGCTCCGACACAGGTGAGCCCGAAGGGGTCTTGGGGCATTCCAAGAGGGGGACGGCGGGGCCGGGGCTGCCGGCGTGCGCCTGCCTGAGAGGGCAGGGCGCTGTGGCCGCGTTAGCGGAGGGGGAGCAGGGGACGTCAGGGGAGGCGCGATCTCTCCGCTCGGGCCGTAGGCGCCCATCGCACGGGTCCTCCTCCATGTCCTGTTTCAGGTGAGAGAAGCTCTCTGCGTTTAGCTTCCTCTCAGCATCTGGGGAGGTTATATGGGGCATCAGCAAAGAAGCCGGCCTCTGACAGAAATCGTGCCCATCGACAAATTTTGGGTTTTATTACATACAATGAACAAGTGTTGGCTTTTTTTGGGCTAAATCTTTTATTTTTTTAAATGGTCTCATTGATCTCACTGTCCAATGTCTAAAGGGTTGCACAGTATTATCATGTGGGTTATTAAGCTACACACAGTTCAAATGCTGATCCAAGAAACTTCTAAATTGTGTCACTTGTAATGCGCCTAACGTGACAGGATCTCTCGTCACATTAGGTGCATAAAAAAAAATCCAAATAACAATGACATAATCATACAAACTCAAATAATAACAGTACATGCCCCACACACAAAACTCTGATAAAATAGTCCCTATTTTGATGGGGAAAGATGACGTTGTTCTTTTGGGATAAAAAATAAAAACCCTATTACAACCAGTTTAAGCAGTTCGAGTAAACAGTGGTCAGATGTGCCATTGAGTTCTTAATGAACCATTGGATTAGTTCCCACTCACATAATTACACCGGAACATTAAACTCAAAGAGATGGACGGAAAAAAAAAAGCCTTGTCTTGTTTATTAACTCTTGAAAACAGCAGCAGAAACATTACTCTGCATGCTGAAGGGCACCGATTAAACATTTCCATTGTTTGTGGTCGCTTACCAATTAACATCGAGTCCCCCCGGAACTCCTTTCTCTGATGGGAGTGTTTAGTCAAGCAGCACAAGTGTTTCTCCAGGACATACCAGCACATCTCATTTTAGAATGGGTACCCCAATTTGTCAGGAACCTGAAACAAACATAGTTTTTTAAAGCTATATTCATGTTTGCATAATTGTGGTTGAACAACAGTGTACTGAGGTCTGAAACTTAACAACTAGAGTAGTATTATCAAGTAAACAAGCAGTCCCACACAAATGCCATTTTTAGTTTTAGTTCCCCCACGCCACTAATAGACCATCTGTGTTCCTCCTGTGCCAGGGCGATTAGAGAATGAATCTGCAGCGCGTGGAGACACTGGAGTCAGCAGCTCTGGAGACTCCTGTACCTTCCACAGAAATCCAAAGCATAACTTGGGTTCAGACGGTTGCTTTCAAGAATAGTTTATGTGAGTGAGTAGCCTGTGCAGACAACCAATAGGCAATGGGTAGAATTTAAAATCAACATCCAAAACATAAACGTTCAAATTCTAAAATGTCAAATATCCAGAAAACAGTGTCAAGTGTCAAGGCCTAACTAGTCAAAAACAACTCTGAAGATTGAGTACCTTCTGTGAATATCCAAGCTCATAACTGGGGCTCAGATGCTTTGCATCAAGAAAAAGTTTACTTAGCGGAAAGCCTGTGTGAAAAACAAATCGACAGGTAATGGCAATTGCAGCAAATATCCAGGCAATAATTTAAATAAAACCACAGCGGACAGTACATGCATGGATTTATATGGTCCCAGTGGGTTTCAGAGATAAAACCTGAATGATACTCATCATGAACACATTTGCAAGGTGCTTTTAGCACCAGGACAGTTTGCCATGCCAATGTCATGGGGAAACAGGTTAATATTTTGATTCACACATACAAACCCCAATTTAAGTTAAAAAAAAAAAACACCTGTTTGGAACATTCCACAGGTAAACAGGTGATGCTATCATGACTGGGTATAAAAGAACATCGAAAGACTCAATATCTTATTTGCAGGTACTCTTACAAGTGATACTATAACCTCTCTGCATTTGAATGGATCGGGGGTGGGACTAGATTAATCTGTAAATTACAAGGGAATAGTATGGAACCCATGGTTGGCTATACTATTACTATACTATCTTGGCTTGTCTGCTGTAATGTTCTCTTAATGAGTGCCCCAACTCAAGTCCAGTACAAGCTTACAGAACTCTTCAGTCCAAATTTTAACATATGTTGACATATACCAGCATAACATACCAGTCCTTTTTAATGCACACTGCTTGCCAAAGAAATGTCAAATTAATTTCTAAATTCACCCACGAAGCAATATGCATACAGTTGAAGTCAGAAGTTTACATACACTTAGGTTGAAGTCATTAAAACTCATTTTTAACCACTCCACAGATTTTATGTTAGCAAACTATAGTGTTGGCAAGTCAGTTAGGACATCTACTTTGTGCATGACACAAGTAATTTTTCCAACTGTTTACAGATTATTTCACTTTTAATTCACTATATCACAATTCCAGTGGGTCAGAAGTTTACATACACTAAGTTGACTGTGTCTTTAAACAGCTTGGAAAATTCCAGGAAGTGATGTAACAGCTTTAGAAACTTCCGATAGGCTAATTGACATTATTTGAGTCAATTGGAGGTGTACCTGTGGATGTATTTTAAGGCCTACCTTCAACTCAGTGCCTCTTTGCTTGACATCATGGGGGAAAAAAAAGAAATCAGCCAAGACCTCAGAAAGAAAATTGTGGACCTCTACAAGTTCATTCTTGGGAGCAATTTCCAAATGCCTGAAGGTACCACGTTCGTCTGTACAAACAATAGTACGCAAGTATAAACACCATGGGACCAAGCAGCCGTCATACTGCTCAGGAAGGGAGACGCGTTCTGTTTCCTAGAGATGAACAGTTCCTAGAGTTCTGTTTGGTGCGAAAAGTGCAAATCAATCCCAGAACAGCAAAGGACCTTGTGAAGATGCTGGAGGGAGCAGGTACAAGAGTATCTATATCCACAGTAAAAGGAACCCTATATCGACATAACCTGAAAGGCTGCTCAGCAATGGAGAAGCCACTACTCCAAAACCACCTTAAAAAAAGCCAGACTACAGTTTGCAACTGCACATGGGGACAAAGATCGTACTTTTTGGAGAAATGTCTGATGAAACAAAAATGTAACTGTTTGGCCATAATGACCATCGTTATGTTTGGAGGAAAAAGGGTGAGGCTTGCAAGCCGAAGAACACCATCCCAACCGTGAAGCACGGGGGTGGCAGCATCATGTTGTGGGGGTGCTTTGCTGCAGGAGGGACTGGTGCACTTCATAAAATAGATGGCATCATGAGGAAGGAAAATTATGTGGATATATTGAAGCAACATCTCAAGACATCAGCCAGGAAGTTAAAGCTTGGTCGCAAATGGCTCTTCCAAATGGACAATGACCCAAAGCATACTTCCAAAGTTGTGGCAAAATGGCTTAAGGACAACAAAGTCAAGGTATTGGAGTGGCCATCACAAAGTCCTGACCTTTGTGGGCAGCACTGAAAAAGCGTGTGCGAGCAAGGAGGTCTATAAACCTGACTCAGTTACACCAGTTCTGTCAGGAGGAATGGGCCAAAATTCCAGCAACTTATTGTGAGAAGCTTGTGGAAGGCTACCCGAAATGTTTGACCCAAGTTAAACAATTTAAAGGGAATGCTACCAAATACTAACAGAGTGTATGTAAACTTCTGACCCACTGGGAATGTGATGAAAGAAATAAAAGCTGAAATAAATAATTCTCTCTACTATTATTCTGACATGTCTCATTCTTAAAAAAAAGTTGTGATCCTAACTGATCTAAGACAGGGAATTTTTACTAGGATTAAATGTCAGGAATTGTGAAAAACTGAGTTAAAATGGATTTGGCCAAGGTGTATGTAAACTTTCGACTTCAACTGTATGTAAAAGAGAATTTACAAATCACTGATTTCTGCTTTTATGTGCATTTTACATACTGTCCCAACTTTTGTATATTTGTAAAAAAAACAAAAAAACAATGCCATCTTGCAGAAAGGTCACATTCCTCGGGGGAATCACATCAACTCTTAATTAGGTTTTTCCCATTGCTGGCTATTAAAAATAGAGATCCCACCACCACAAACCTTGGGAAAATTTTGGATTTGGCATTTTGGAAGAAAATGTCTTACGTGGAAGAGATCAAATCATGGATTTTATGCATCACTATGACTACAAATAGCAAACATCTTTCTTACTGCATCAGGGACAGAAAAGAGATGTTACTTTCACATGAATATTAGCCTATTTCTTACCAACTGGTTAGTGCTATTACTTTATAGTTTAAATAGTCTATAGTCTATCATTTAAATAGTCCTTTCCCCCTGTCATTTCAAGGTTGACTTGGAGACTGCTTTGCTGTGTCATGCATTAATAGGCAAAGACCTGGCTATTCACTCAGTTACTGAGCTTGCAATACATCTGCATGGCATCCAGAAATTAATGCAATATTTTTAATTAGACTTACTACTCTTCTAGACCAAAATTGTCATGTTGTGTTTTGATCAACATTTATTTTCTGTTAAACAGCCTCTATTTTATTATTTTTTTGCCGACGAGACATTTTCAGGACATTATTAGTTTAGAATATGCTATTTGTGGAGGGGCACACTGCACAGCAGAATATTTCAGCAAAAGTTTTTCAGTGAAAATCCAGCAGTTATGATGACAGTTTGGAAAAATGTCTACCTTTTTCTTTAAGTAAGTCAATGCAAAAGTGACTGAACGATGTTCAGAAGTTTCAAAGTGCATATACACTGCCCGGCCAAAAACAAAGTCACACACTGTAATATTTTGTTGGACCGCCTTTAGCTTTGATTATGGCGCGCATTCGTCGTGGCATTGTTTCGACAACCTTATGCAACGTCACAACATTTATTTCCGTCCAGACTTGCATAAATTTTTGGCCGAGATCTTGTATTGACGACGGGAGAGTCGAACCACTCCGTGAAGTCTTCTCCAGCACATCCCAAAGACTTTCAATGGGGTTAAGGTCAGGACTTTGGTGGCCAATTCATGTGTGAAAATGATTCCTCATGCTCCCTGAACCACTCTTTCACAATTTGAGCCTGATGAATCTTGGCATTGTCGTCCTGGAATATGCCCATTGATGGGATAACCTGGTCATTCAGTACATTCAGGTACTCAGCTGACTTCATTTTTTTTGCAGCATAACGGTGCTGAGCCTAGACCTGACCAATTGAAGCAACCCCAGATCATAACACTGCCTCCAGAGGCTTGTACAGTGGGCACTATGCATGACTGGTGCATCTGCGACTTTTTTTTGGGCCAGGCAGTGTACGATGCGATTACTAGTATTGATCGAAGATTAAAGCTAGAGTAGGCTATGCAGTTTTTCCCCACATTTGTTGTCACAACATCCTTGGCCCTGCCCACAGAGAAAGAGACACACCCCACAGACCTCGTTGTGAACAGGAAAGTCTGCTAGATACAATTTCAGGATTACAGATACCAATTTGCTCCCGAAAATCTCACCACCTTCTCCCTTTTATTTTTATTTCTGTGAAATAGCAACGGTGTAACAGGTCGCTGTGAAATGTCCAGCTGGTGAACTTGCTAGCTACTGTCAATGCCAATCTCACAGTTGATTGGTCTGCAATGTGTTCATAGTTAAGCCACTGTTTTGAAAACAAAATTTGGAGCGAATTGCTGGTTTTAGAATGCAGAATTTGAGGGTATAAACATAGTCTATGGTGCTGGATTTCTCTCAGAACAGTTCTTTCTATGATTGCTACCAACTAAGCATGACCGTTCCCGACATTTTTCAAAATAAAAGTTACATACTCCAGCTTTAATTAATTGTTTAAATATATTTTAATGAGAAGGGTGAACAACTTAGCAGATTCCCCAAGGGGCCCCACATTTCATTGTTCTCTGCCACTAAAATGCAGTATGAAAATTCTATATGAAATATGAGTCATTGCCTTAAATAATATTGTTTACAGATGGAAACATGAACCCTTTTCAGAAAACTTCTGACTACATGCTAGACTGATAATTTGAAAAACAATGCAAGTTAGCTCACCAAAAAAACCACAATACATTGTTCAATCTCAATGGTAACCGGACTAAAACGCTTGTGGCTTGTTCCTGTGCCTTGGAACAATCACAATCTTTGCCATTAGACCTAATTATTAAAATAAGGACTACCGGCGCAGTCCTTTTATGCAAACCCATTTACAAAAAGCAACATAAAACAATACGTCTTGCACAGAAATGCATGAATACAACTTATTGGTATATACAGACTAATCAAACTTGTGAGCACTAGGCCTAGAGAAAGACAAATTTGGCAAGCAGGCTTCTTACTGCACCCTGTCTCCTTCAAAAAGGGCTTCCGTCTCTGGTCTACAAATATCACAATAAACCACAGCATATTGGGAATCCTACCAAGGACAAGCATGGTTAAGCAGGCAATCACAGATTCATAGGACATATAAATATATGCATGCCATTTGTAATATAAACAGGCATCCGTGCATGCAGTGCTTCCAGTCTGTCTAACCATTAGCATTCCCGGCCAGTATCCCAATTTTGAATTAATGCAAATGATTGTACTTTCATTAGTGTTCTCTCTCTCACTCACTCTCTCCCTCCCTCTATCTCCAGCATATTAAAATGGGGGAAACTGTGCTCCAAGGCATGACAAGCAGAGCACATAGCCAGAGAAATATGGGAAATAAAAATGGATCCTCATTAGAACCACTGCCAGAATATTTAAGTCCCCCACACCCAATGAATAAACACAACTCAACATTTACAGAACCTTGTTGCCATGTAGGATAATCTTCATTTTCAAATGAAATATCTGGGTCCTCAAAGGATGTGTGCAGCGTGCAGACTAACAACGTCAGAAAAATATAGCAGTTTTATCAATCAGAGACCCGAGCATACTGGTTACGGCATTATCCATGCAATGAGGACATGGAAAATGCCCTAATTACTTCTTTAGAAATATTTCTGCACAACGTTGGTTTACAGTGGCCCTCTGAATTTTAAAACAGAACAGTCAAGCAAAGTGTTTACTAGATACTGCACACTTTGCATTCACAAAATTCACCTCAAATAAAGGGGCACATTTTAAAATAACTCTCATTATTTGAGCGGGTAAGACATATTTATTCAGTTACAGCCTTCTCAAAGAAATAGTGAGGTGAAATCTGTTGCAAATATTAGGCTGTTCTACTCCGAGCTGTGAATCTGAGCATATTGCCATATTGCATAAATGCATCCCTCAGGAACAGAGTGCTAAAGCACATCAGGTATTCCAGTTAGGAGCTAGTTTAAGACTGGATTTTGCATTCAAAAGTCAATTATCCGTTTGGTGAGAGGACTTCTCTTATGATGGAACCCAGGGCTCTCTCGTTGCAATCTGACTTTAACCTTGATCACATTTCAATGCGTTTTTACTTTTGAACACTTATTTTAGGTGGAGCCAAGCCTAATCACAATATGGGAGAAGTAGGCTTCCCATAGCCTACTTGCCGTAGCCTACAGACGGCCTATGAGGCTACTGCAGTTCTAATCACCAAACGGAGATCTGAATTTGGGAGTTACACGATTCCAAGGGAAGTAACGTTATCCGAGAGGACACAAAGGCACACGTCATTCCGACCAAAGTAAAAGTAATTGCATGGGAAGGGATTCTTTTTGTATGAGGACCATCCATAGTTGTCTCATCCGTTTAAATGACAAGACATAGGCTACGGGGAACAGGCGACATAGAAAACCACAATTACCTTGCGAAGTGAACATCATTCAGCCACACAAATTGACTTTAAGCAGCCAGGACATCTTAGCTTTCGCTTTTCAAAAATACATCGCGTGAGCTTTGCAATGCCAATAATAAATTGAACAACAAAAGTAATTTGTTTTTCACAGCAACTGATTGCATCCTGTGCCCGCTGTGTGAAGAACTCGCCTGTTGTATCCACCGAACTATATGTGGTTGTATCCCGCACACAATCACGATCACTATTAGCCACATTGATTTTCCATTTCTGGAACTCCATATCCAAATAAAGGAAAAACTCACTTGAACACAGACCAGACGTACAATAAAAACAAGAATCACGCCCAGAAGCACTATACGAACACAATGCAGTGACCACGCTGAGATAGTGTTACTAGTACGGGCATGAATTTTAATGGACACGAGTTCTAATAACTGTCTCTCTCATACCTTCCTGCCTCACCGGAGGTAACAATCGACTCTCTCAATATCCCCACTGTCGTACCAGCGGCAGTGAGTTTTTGATCTTTCACCTGCCGCGTAATCATATCTGACCTGCTCGTGTCGCCTCGGTCGCCTCCCCACACGAGTCACGACTATAGCATAAACCATCTCCTCAGTTACGGTACAGCCCCCCCTCGCGCCTGCAAACTGGTAGTATCACCATGTTCAACCGCGCGAAAACAAGACTCTTTTCTTGCTACATAGCTTAGCCTTAGATCACCCCACCAGCCTTTGGCCATTCCTTGTATTTGACTAAAAAAAGTGTTAGCCTATCCAAGTTGGCTTTGTCATTTGCTGTCCTTAAGGACAAGTTGAGGACAAATGTGGATTTTTATCATTTGTGTTTACTAGCACCTTAACATATAATCCATTGTAGCCTAAACGTAAGGTATATGCTGCATTTGGGGCCTAGACTTTGTGGAAAAGGCTCATCTGGAAGGAATAGGAAGGGACATCCCTGTTTCACATCTCTCAGACGGCCACCCAGGAAGACGTCACTCTAGCACCCACTCCTACCTGAGACAGGATGTGAGGGAAGAAATGGGCAGGTATTATAACCGGGTTGGGTTTGGGGGGTGGTTGAGTGGCTTTAGCAGCAAAGTATGCTGCTTCCCACAACCTGTAGGACAGTGAGTAAAAAGGTTTTTAAATTAGCCTACCTGAGATTTTCAATTTTTCTGTGAAAATCACTTAAATATCTCAGGATTATTCATGTGTTGGCTAGAAAAGGCAGAATTCGACATTATGTTTGAAATAATTATAGATACACATGCAAAATTACGAATTCTTGGCAAACATTTGGAAGACTGTGTATTGATAACTATGTAATATAATCAAGAATTTCAATGTAAGTGTTTTATCTGGCCACTAATATTATGAAATTCCTGGTTGTCATTCAGTCTCCAATTAGGATTGGTTACAGAAAGCCATTTACTATTTTATGATGTAGTGTACATTGTTCTTAATTAATTTGTATTCCATTCTGTTTTAATATTGTTTCATATTTATTTTATTGGCCATGTTTGTTATGTTTATCTCAACCTTCAGTCATAGATGGGACGTACAAAAAAAGCCTAATTTTTAAATGGCATAAATCTAGTCATCACAATCTGCCACTGCCCATGCCTGCTTTATGCCATAATAGTCAAATGACCGAAAATATCTATGGAGAATTTCCCTTAAAATATCCCTTTATGGAGAGATGGGTTCCCTGAGAAGTACTTGTTACAAATAAAACTGCATATTCAACTAGCATCAGCCATTTAAGAAAAGAAGTCAGTCTTCAGTCTTCCTTCTGAAAACGTGTCATGTTCATCTCACGTCACTCTGTTTGGAAGGCTGGGCCTGTCTTTCTACGACATTCACTGATTCACGCTAACACCTCCCCTCCCCTCCACGCCCACAGCGCTGTTTGCAGCCTGACCTTTGTGAGGGAGAGAGATGGGAATGTGAGACACGCTCCTTCTCTGCATTACAGCAGTGGATCTGCCACATTTGCTGAGACAGCAGCCCACTGCTGCTACAAAGCGACTCGTACAGGGAACAGATTCTTCCTGACGGTCTCCCTGGCAGCCTAGCGTAGGCTGGACATAGATGAATGGCTATGTAGGAACCGGAGGAGAGGACATCGGGTTGGGAAGCTCTCTCTCCACAGGTGTTTCTGTACACAGGTGAAGAGAAATGACCCATCTGTGGCTGGGGATTCTGAATTAACAGAAGCCCACACCTTGGAGTGCAGTGATATATGATATACTCTAATGGGAGATCTGCTGCTCTGATATAAATCATGCCAGAGTGCAGTATAGTATCCTGGATTCACCTTTGAGGATTGAGGTTTAACCAAATTTGAACTTAAATAATTTACTGGAACCAAATTTTTTTTTTGAGGCTTGTGGCTAAAAATGTTCAAAGGTCTTTCTCCTTTGTTAGAAAGGCTTAGACCAATTTTATGATTTAGTGTCACAGTGAAGCTTTTTTCACTTCTTGGCTTGTCTGCTGTAATGTTCTCTTAATCAGTGCCCCAACTCAAGTACACTACAAGCTTACAGAACTCTTTAGTCCAAATTTTAACATACAGTTGAAGTCGAAAGTTTACATACACCTTAGCCAAATCCATTTATACTCAGTTTTTCACAATTCCTGACATTTAATCCTAGTAAACATTCCCTGTCTTAGGTCAGTTAGGATCACAACTTTATTTCAAGAATGTGAAATGTCAGAATAATAGTAGAGAGAATGATTTATTTCAGCTTTTATTTCTTTCATCACATTCCCAGTGGGTCAGAAGTTTACATACACTCTGTTAGTATTTGGTAGCATTGCCTTTAAATGGTCAAATGTAGGTAGGGTCAGGTAGCCTTCCACAAGCTTCTCACAATAGGTTGCTGGAATTTTGGCCCATTCCTCCTGACAGAACTAGTGTAACTGAGTGAGGTTTGTAGACCTTCTTGCTCGTACACACTTTTTCATTTCTGCCCACAAATTTTGGATTGGATTGAGGTCAGGACTTTGTGATGGCCACTCCAATACCTTGACTTTGTTGTCCATAGCCAACTTTGGAAGTATGCTTTGGGTCATTCTCCATTTGGAAGAGTCATTTGCGACCAAGCTTTAACTTCCTGGCTGATGTCTTGAGATGTTGCTTGATGTCTTGAGATGTTCAATATATCCACATAATTTTTCTTCCTCATGATACCATCTATTTTATGAAGCGCACCAGTCCCTCCTGCAGCAAAGCACCCCCACAATATGATGCTGCCATCCCCATGCTTCACGGTTGGGATGGTGTGCTTCGGCTTGCAAGCCTCACCCTTTTTCCTCCAAATATAACGATGGTCATTATGGCCAAACATTTTTGTTTCATCAGACCAGAGGACATTTCTCCAAAAAGTAAGATCTTTGTCCCCATGTGCAGTTGCAAACTGTAGTCTGGCTTTTTTACTGCGGTTTTGGAGTAGTGGCTTCTCCATTGCTGAGCAGCCTTTCAGGTTATGTCGATATAGGGTTCCTTTTACTGTGGATATAGATACTCTTGTACCTGCTCCCTCCAGCATCTTCACAAGGTCCTTTGCGGTTGTTCTGGGATTGATTTGCACTTTTCACACCAAAGCACGTTCATCTCTAGGAGACAGAATGCATCTCCTTCCTGAGCGGTATGATGGCTGCGTGGTCCCATGGTGTTTATACTTGCATACTATTGTTTGTACAGACAAACGTGGTACCTTCAGGCATTTGGAAATTGCTCCCAAGGATGAACCAGACTTGTGGAAGTCCACAATTTTCTTTCTGAGGTCTTGGCTGATTTCTTTTGATTTTCCCATGATGTCAAGCAAAGAAGCACTGAGTTTGAAGGTAGGCCTTAAAATACATCCACAGGTACACCTCCAATTGACTCAAATTATGTAAATTAGCCTATCGGAAGTTTCTAAAGCCATGACATCATTTTCTGGAATTTTCCAAGCTGTTTAAAGGCACAGTCAACTTAGTATATGTAAACTTCTGACCCACTGGAATTGTGATATAGTGAATTAAAAGTGAAATAATCTGTCTGTAAACAATTGTTGGAAAACTTACTTGTGTCATGCACAAAGTAGATGTCCTAACTGACTTGCCAAGACTATGGTTTGCTAACATGAAACCTGTGGAGTGGTTAAAAATGAGTTTTAATGACTTCAACCTAAGTGTATGTAAACTTCCGACTTCAACTGTATGTTGACAAATACCAGCATAACATACCAGTCCTTTTTAATGCACATTGCTTGCCAAAGAAATGTCAGATTAATTTCAAAATTCACCCACAAAGCAATGTACATACAGTTAAGCTCCAACAACTGTCTGTGTGCTCCCCCTCTCCTACAGTCATCAATAGCATTTTCACTGTCAGGTCAGCCATGCCGAGCCAAAGTGTAAGCAACGTTGGGCCTCATTCACCAACCATCCTACAAACAAATGTGCTCTTATGACTTTCTTTAAAATGTTCTTATGAACATTCTGGCATTCACCAATGTTTTCTTATTTGGGATTTTTTCTGTGGTAGAACAGAAGCTCAGAACGCAAACATAAGTTACTCCCGAAGTGTTTGTAAAAACGTTTTAAAGAAAGTCTTAAGAACAGATTTGTTCGTAGAGTGATTGGTGAATGAGGCCCATTGTGCCTAAAACCTCATGCCTAAGACACAGACATCTGACTGTTAGTTGTCGGCGCCTGAAATTTTATGGTGTCACTCAAAATCCCTCCTAAACAAGGCCTACTCAGTGTCATACTCCCATTGAAAGATGGCCGCTAACTCCTCCCTCCACCATGACCGCACTACTTTACCCCGATTGGCCCATTAGAACGGCCAAAAGCATTGGCTTGAGCCTCATGGGAGATGTGACTGAAGGACCGCTGATGTCAAGGGGTGACTATTCACTTTTACTGTGCAATTCATCTGGCCTGTTCATCAATAATCAGTCACTAACATGGAGCTGACGGCATTCTGTTTAAGCAGTCCATGTGATGCTTAAACAAAATCTGGCTATTTGGGTTTTTGGGGGTCTGAGTATTTTTTATGTGATTTGTTGGTGGGGAAACTGGGTGAGCAAGCGAAGCGGGTTGGTGGGGGATTTGAGTGGGCCGGGTGGGGTGGACGTGAGGCACACCCATCGTCTCTGTGCCACTGCACTACAGTAAAGCTGCTGCCAGCATTACTGTCGCCTCACAGCCGAGGCACGGCCTGCCAGCCTGCACTCCCCCTTACGTAATGGGCTGGCACAGACTCCCCCTTCTTTTGTTGCGCCCAGCTACAGTCTGGCTGTGTGGGGAAGTGAGAGAGTGGCTCGAAGCCGCCGGCCCCAAGGCTGAGGAAGACGGGGGATAAAAATCAAACTTACAGAGAGCTCACCTCCTTTCGTTTGTGGATGTTTTTTGCACTGTGAGCACGTCCCTGGAGATCGAAGTGGGGGGTCAGGGGCTAGTCCTCTGCCTCAATCCTCAGATTGTACCTGTGAGAGTGGTGGACAGGAAAGGGGTGCGACAGATTCAGCAAAGCAATGGCATGGGTCCGTTAGAGACACAGCATTTCTGAACTCCAAATGGACTCCCTGGTGGATTCCTTCATCGCAGCAGACATGCTTTTCTAAGTAGCATAAAGAGCAATTAAGTGCAAAAAGGACAGAGCAAATGCTGTTCTTGCTAAATGTGAACAACACTAAAAATACGCAGAACTGAAAATGGGGTCGCATTAAAACTCACAGAAATTCCTCCAGTCTCATTACAAATGCAAAAGCTTAATGGCTGCTTCTGATTCCATGCACCAGTTATGTCCAGGACAAAATGGATACAAAAAAGTGCCTGTCTTCCAGCAATACAGCAGGTTGCGTTTAACGTGCCCCAATTTGTCAGACAGTAAAATTGTACAGTTTAAGGCAGGGCAACTGCACAAGACAGGAAATGTCCGCTATCTGGGAGAAAACATCTCAGTTATTATCTGGTGGAAGGGGCACAGAACCCATTCTAATCAGTCCCTCTCGCTTGCGGCAGATTTAACAGAACATAAGCCACTCTGCACTGAATGCAGTAAAGAGGAGAAGTCAACTGAATTACCATCCGGCATTTGTTCACAATGGGATGCTTTTCCATTTATTCCAATGAATTGCACCAATGATTAAAAGTTGATGAAGCATTAATTACTGCATTATTCAGAATAGTTCTGGCTCAGCAGGGCAGCGTTTGGACCAAGCCCAACCAACTCAAGAGGGTGCTGTGATAAAGATTGTGAGGCAGGCAGGTCCTCCCTACACGCTGCTGAGGTCCCAGCCTTCAAATGTGCCATGCAAAATACAGTCACATGCCCATGCACACTGGAGACATACAGTATAAGGTAATGGAACAGGACTAACAAAAACAGGCCATATTTCATGGGATGGTGACAAAGATGCTCTTCTTGTTTAATTGTAATGGATTGTTGGTCATTCAGGCAGTAAGAGTGCTGTGTCAGTAAATATAGTATTTTTTTTCTCAGGGCATTGCTCCGTATAGCATATAGCATAAATTTAAATCATAGATGACAAATTACAATGACAAAATTTACAGTGTTTTTCAAGAACATGCCGGAAAAAAGAAAACAATATAACAAAAAAAACAAAGATTGAATATAAAAGAATGATAGAAATAAAGACCCTCTCATTTCTTTGATGCTCTGGCCACATTCACCTCACTTCCTGTAGAACATGTGTGCTTTTTTCAGTGGTCACTCCTCAAGCCCCCAAAAACCAGTTATATTTATGCACTGAACTCCTTGCCCTTGTCCTTAAAAATCGGTGACCTTGTTTCACAGTGATGCTAAGCCAGTCAACACTTCATGTTTTTATGGAGCAATCATTCTCCTTCCATCCAGGCCCTAAGGGGAGAACCCTCACACAAGTTAAATTAGAAAAATTGGCTAATAAAATACTCCACCCCCACTGTGTGGGACCCCTCCGCTGTCACTTCAAGCCTCAGTCGCCTCAGCGGTTTTTCTGTGGTCAGTGTGGCATGGACCCCGGCCGGCACACCCATAACAGACTGAGCGCAGGCTGCTGTAGCACAGGACCCCCGCTGCCTGGCCCTCATCCTCAGTGTAAGTAACCTGGGGAAGGGGGGCCAGGGAACCTGGGGGGAGGGACTGGACCGTGCCATGACCTTGACTCCTGCATCGGAGGAAGCGACACGCAGACTTGGCGGCTCCTGAGCTTTTATGAGACTAACACCCCCCCCCCCCCCCCCCCCCGCAACCCCATCCACCCCCCCCCGGCACTAACCTGCAATGAAATCTTAGCCAGCAGATACAGGGCAGACGGCACATATCCGAACCCTCCCGTGCCGTCCCCCACACTGAAAAAGCAGGACCACGGTGTTTTTGCCATACAGACAGATTGAATCGCCACAGCCCTGTCCGTTAAAAATGTCAAAACAGCAGGAACAGTATAGGCAGAGGCTGTAGCTCACTTCAGGCAGGTGTACCTGCAAGGGGATCTGACACACAACCCCCCCCCCCCCCCTCCTCCTCCTCCTCCTCCTCCATCCACCTGCTCCCAGCAATACTACACCCTTTCCTTAGACGCCCAGCCACACGCACTGCCAGGCAGCCCTTGGCAGACTGCATGTCTGGCAACCAGCTGGAACTAACAACCTGAGCCGTCACGCAGAAACACCAGCCAAGGCACAACAATGAGGAGAGAGGGAACAGGGCAACAGACTAGCCACCTTATTTTTTAAAAGTGAGCACCCCCCCCCCTCCGCCCCCCCCACCCCCCCTCCGCTGAATCAATGACAGCCAAATACCCACCTGATAGCTTCTCCCCCCCCTCCTGCCCAACACGTCTTGGCCCATGTCTCAGTTGCCGGACGGGAGAGATCCGCGCTTTCTTGTTCCACCTTCCTCTCTCTTTCTAGAGAGCTTCATTGAGAGAGAGGGAGCGAGAAAGAGAGAGAGAGAGAGAGAGTGAGAGAGATCGAGCGGCTCCAGTGTGCAGGCTTGTGCTATCTTCTGCCAGTTCCTGATAGGCTGAGGGGGACCGACTGAGCGCCTGCCTGAGCCTGTGAAGCACCGAGCTCCAGCACAGAGGAGCCCGCTGCCTAGCAACCGGCAGGAGTAGTCGTAGGAGGCAGACGGCTGTAATACGCATTGCTGTTCCCGGCACCGCGCAAGGTAGCGAGGACAGGAGGGGAGCGTCATCACGCACACTCTGCACACCACACACACTCTGCACAACACACACACTCTGCACACCACACACACTCTGCACAACACACACACTCTGCACACCACACACACTCTGCACACCACACACACTCTGCACAACACACACACTCTGCACACCACACACACTCTGCACAACACACACACTCTGCACACCACACACACTCTGCACACCACACACACTCTGCACAACACACACACTCTGCACACCACACACACTCTGCACAACACACACACTCTGCACACCACACACACACTGCACACCACACACACTCTGCACACCACACACACTCTGCACAACACACACACTCTGCACACCACACACACTGCACAACACACACACTCTGCACACCACACACACTCTGCACAACACACACACTCTGCACACCACACACACTCTGCACAACACACACACTCTGCACACCACACACACTGCACAACACACACACTCTGCACAACACACACACTCTGCACAACACACACACTCTGCACAACACACACACTCTGCACACCACACACACTCTGCACAACACACACACTCTGCACAACACACACACTCTGCACACCACACACACTCTGCACAACACACACACTCTGCACACCACACACACACTGCACACCACACACACTCTGCACAACACACACACTCTGCACAACACACACACTCTGCACACCACACACACACTGCACACCACACACACTCTGCACACCACACACACTCTGCACAACACACACACTCTGCACAACACACACACTCTGCACACCACACACACTCTGCACACCACACACACTCTGCACAACACACACACTCTGCACAACACACACACTCTGCACAACACACATCCCGTTCCTTTCCTTTCAAAGTGAATCCAGGTCACTTTGTTTTAACACTCTGTGTCAGTTTGAAATCATTGTCAGAGGTCCAGTTTTGAGTAACTTGGAAAATGAAACACAGGGAAAGTGCATGGTTGGACGAATAAAACATCACCCCAGAAACTGTAGATGTATACATATATAAAGACTTTCCCTGGGGTCTTTTTAGAGATCAGTCTTAATTTCCCATTTAGACACTAATATAGTACATTTAAAATTAACATTAATGGGAGACAGAAAACAATCGAGTTCTTCAAGGCAGCCTATGTTCCTGTTCTCAAAAAAATAAACCCAGTGACAATTTTGTTGGATGAGACAAAAATGCACTATGTCATCGGGCTTTGGAAGTAAATTTTATTTAATTGCAGCACCCAATCAAACCCATGCACCTCATGAAGCCACTTAAACTGACCCATACAACCTATCCAGCAAGACTGGGAAGAAATTAAATTAAGAAGTCATATACAGTGCAGTGTGCAAGTATCTGGATAGTGACACAATTTCTGTTGTTTTGGCTCAGTACTCCCGCACATTGCATTTGAAACAAAACAATGAATATGAGGTTAAAGTGCAGACTGCCAGCTTTAATTTAACGGTATTTACATCCACATTGGGTGATCTGTGTACAAATTACAGTCCTTTTTATACATAGTCCCCCCCCCATTATAGGGGAGCAAAATTGATTGGACTATTGGCTGCTTAGTGGTTTCTTGGCCAGCTGTCGGTCTTTGCATCGTTAGTTGATGCACAATAAATCTAACAAAAGGCAGAAAGTGGAATTCGCGTTTAAGAGTACTGTTGTCTCTCAACATTAGTTCATGAGGCTGAAAAATCTGAATAATTCGATCAGAGACATAGCCAAAACATTGTGTGTGTCAGAGTCAGCTATTTAATACATTTTTCGGAAGCAATAACGCACTGGTGAGTTCAGCAATTGCAAATGACCTGGTAGACCACGGAAGACCCCCCCCCTCCCCTCATCTGTGAAACATGGTGCAGGTAGCATTGTGGCTTGGGCATGTATGGCTGCCACTGGAACCGGCTCAATTGTCTTCATTGATGTACAGAAACATCTTATCTGCTCAGATCCAACCTAGTGCCTCAAAACTCATTGGATAGCGCTTTGCCTTGCAGCAGGACCATGACCCCAAACATACTGCTAAAGTACCTGAGGGGTTTTTCATGGCACAAAAAAATGCGAAACTCCCCAGAAACAAACAGGAACTGAAGGTGGCTGCAGTACAGGCCTGGCAGAGCATTACCAGTGAAGATACCCAGCGTCTGATGATGTCTATAGGTCGCAGACTTCAAGTCAAATGCAAGTGATTTGCAACCAAGTACTAAATATGACTATTTCCGATCATGTTAATTTGTCCAATTACATTTGCTACCCTATAATGGGGGGACTTTGTATAAAAAAGGCTGTAATTTCCACATGGATGCAAGTACCCTCAAATTATGGTTGACATTCGGCACTTAAACCTCATATTCATTCAGATCCAATGTGCTGGAGTACAAAGACAAAACAACAAAAATAGTGTCACTGTCCAAATACTTAAATGATCTTCACAATGGTACTTTGTGTACTGTGTGCAGTGGAAGGGAAATTATATTCATTATGACATCCATTCAGGTATAAAAATTTCATATGTTCTACAGAATATTTGGGGTTGACTATCAACATTCTGTTAGAGTCTCTGGCTAATAAAGTGTCACAAAACATACTGTACATCAATAAATGACAATCACTGAAAAATATTTGTCAACATAATTAATACAATTAGCCTGCTCATTGAAATCAGTCTGTGGTTTGTCGTAGCACTTGGGATCGCAATGCACAAACGACAGACCCCAAATTATGATAAGACTTTATTGAAAGCAGATTATTAAAAAAATGTCACATTGCCAAGCATTACTTCTGGCAGCTGTTGCCGGCCATATTTAATTTATTTGTCTTCGGCATTCCTGAATATGAATGGCTTGATCACAGATAGATCCAAAGCACACTGAAAAATCAGAACTCCCATATCTTTTCGAGTATATCTATACTGGAGAGCCGCTAGAATTCCCATCCACCCTCTTACATTTACGGGCTATTATTGCACAGGAGCGAGCTGCACTCTTTCAAACAATTACGCAGGCAAAGACAGAAATAGAACCCGTCATTTCTCTCTTTCCTGCTTTCTCTTTTTGAGAGGCAAATCTATTTTAATCTTTTAAACTCATTACCAGCGCAGAACTGCCCGTGGCAGCCAGCCAAGGCGAAACATTAATAAAGACGTCAGGTTCCATTCCGTGGTCATCACATCATCCATTTTAACTTCATCTCATCCAGATTGTTTTACCTTTTAAAATGATTCTAAAGCTAACCTGCTCAATATTGCTCACAGCAGACTCCTTTAAACTGATAAAAAAACAACCTAAGAAACTCAGCACTCAATTTACCATCCAAGGGTGTGGGGATAAATATTGTCTCTTTCTTGTTCATTTTGGGATTTTGTGCCAGTGTGCTAGTTTGTACAAAATGTGGATTCAGACTCTCGACACTGTGAATATTAAGGGTGATCAATCTCTGGCTTGTTTACAGGTCAGCACAGTCTGTTTCCCCAGGTTAAAAATGTAGTGAGCTCGTACTGAGTATTATACACCCCCCCGCCCCCCCCCCCCCCTCCATTTTATTACCACAGCAGCCAAAATACTGAGGTAAAACCTGCACCTGCACCTGTTATCAAACAATGCAGCAATTCCTATTCAAAGCTTATTTGCTGCCCTTATATCTGGGATTACAGGAAAGTACAGAGAGCAAAGTCCCATCAGTAAAGCCTACCCTACAACCTTATGCTGGAATGCAGCGACCTTTATTTGAAATGTTTTAAAGAATAAAAACTACATTTTATGTTGGGCTGCTGTTTTTTATAGAACTATAGTGGTTCTGACTATGAAAAAAATTCAGTCTGGGAGATGCAAAAAACTATGAATAATGCATGAAGATTTCCTGCAATTACTTGTTTACCTTATTTTAGATTACATCTGTGCACATTGACATATCTCAACCATGTAGCTTTCATCTGCCTTGCAAAGGAGGTGAATGGAATACAAATGTTTCCCTGAGAAACACAATAAACAATCAATCAACAATATCTAATTGTTCCACGGCCTGAGCTTTTAGCATGAAACAATAAATAACGTCTTTGTTCTTATTTGGTTCAGAAATTGTAAGACCATTGTAATATGAACTGCCAGCAGATGCTGCTCACTATGACCTCCACTAGGTGGCAGACATAACCCGTAGAATATCTATTCAAGAGCCAGCAATGCTGTCTTATCTAGCAACAAATCATACAAACAAATTATGGACGCCTCGAAATAATAACCAAATGTACAAAAGAAAAAACACACCTTAAAATTGATAGGAGCAATATTGGTAAATCCAGTTCTTCACAGACAAATTGCTTCTGTTAAAGCAATAGATGTAAAGATTAGACCATGATTTTGATACACTGTGCATAACAACTATGAAATATATTTCAGTGGCTCAGCTATTTAACCTTCCCATTAATATTGAGACACGTAAGATGGGTCACGGCAGGTCAAGATTTGATTAGTTGGCCATGCAGTGCATTGCCCTAAATGTGGCTATTGACTGCAGCATGTCCCGGCACAGTGGGGCCTAGGTTGGTGTTTATTTCCCATCATCCTCTCCTGGGCCTTATTATCTGTCCTTCAGTGTGCATTCCCTGCTGCTCTCAGCTGTTCATCTCCTGTTACACATTTCAAGGAGAGGCTTACGTACTCTGTCTGCTGTGATGAATGAGCTGCCGTTAACATTCTCGCTCTCTTCGGCTCACAATGACTTGTGTTCTGGCAAACAGATACAGTACACAGCAAAATGATCAATGGTAAATTAACTCTAACAGTTCCTAAGAGTCCAATAGGGTCCCTATGCACGCTATTAGTTTTTTCTACTCTATCAGAGATTTTACAGTGAGCATTTTTCTGTGTACAAAACCGGGAATGGGATCTCAGCAGGAGATCTGAGAGATTATCTGTTTTTAATGAAACAACAACAACAATACCAATAACATTAAATTAAAAATGCAGAAAAGTACTTACTCGCATGCACACATATGCCAATATACAAACTCACACTCACAACCCACACGCATGCAACACACACATTTTAGTGGCGGGTACAATTGATTACATGGGTATTTACACAGATAAAATGTAAACAAACCAGCGGCTATTACCCTGACTATCCCAGTGTGGGGTTCCCATTTGAATTTGTAATCCAGTTTTCATTGCAGAAATATTCTACTTTCAGCCTGGGGGGGGAATTGCAAACAATCATCTGCTCTCCTCAGAAGTGTGTGCTGACAATCGTCAGTCTTTTCACTCCTGAGTTATTGTGTGCAGTTAATTGTGTCAAAGCTGTATTTCATGCACGGCTGACACAGGCACACTGCAGGTGCTCACTTGAGCACAAGAGTTACTCTCGCGTGATGAAACAAGGAACATATCAGCTGACTGAACCCCTCCCTCCCTCCCTATGTGACGCTAAGGCCAATGCTGACACAGGTCCAAAAGCACACAGTGGGAAACATTTGCGCACTGAATGTTAGTGTGTAACATTTATCATTTGAAATCTTGCATTCGTGCAATGGAGAAGGTTTGAATGATACAGCTAGTTATTCATCTGACTGTAGAAATGATTTAACAGACAAAATTGCAATACAGATTGTTTGGTCATTGGTTGATTATGTATAATCTAAAATCACCCAAAACATAAAACAAATGGCCCCAAAAAATAAAGGAATAATTAAAAAATTTATATATACTGTATGTGAGAACCTTTTTAATATGCATGAAAGTGATACAGGCTACACACTTCAGCAGGGACTTCCTATTTATCGGAGAAAAAAATAAAGATGCCACGAATATTTTAACTCTCATCAGCTTAACATCTTTCACCTTGTTCCACATAAAGTAGCATAAATATGTATGTGTTGTGAATAAAGACTATAAATCCAAGTATACGTATATCTAACTAAATCTAAACAATAATTTGCACATCTTAGAATCAGAATCACTTTTTTCAAATGGAAGTCTGTCTCCAACAATGCCTATTGCCAACAATGTCCCCACATTTGATTTTAAAAAAGCCTGGCCCTGCTCCTTTCCAATTCAATGCTTGATGAAGGCTCTCATTTGCATTGATACTGATCTAAACTCTCAATGCCACGCACTCCGGAGAATGGAACAGGCTAGAACAGAACAAACCATTGTATTTTGGCTGCTCTTAACGTCACTTCCATTGCAAAAAGCAACAGTCCTCCTCCGGATTTTGCTGTAGTTGAAAACAGAGTGGGGTACGCTGTGGTGCTAAATAACTTTCTAAGTTAAATGATTAAACAGATTAATATGCTGCACCCACATATTTGTGCTTTATCTTTATTATTCAAATGTTTTGCAGTGTGTAGAAGCATCGTATTTGTTCTTGATTTTAATATAGAATCTGCCCAGTGGTCTTCACTTGGGCATTTATGCTGTTGTATTACAATGCTTGAGCTTGGGGAAAACAATCAGCCATTTATCCTGTGCATAGTCAACACACACGTGCAGACCAACACACACACACACACACACACACACACATACACACACACACACGTACACACACACACACACACACACGTGCAGACCAACACAAAGCATCAGGAAGACCTACACCACACAGGCAGTTCATTCTCTGGTTCTTACTTAAGCTCTTGCTCTGTGAAGGAGTAACTGGCACCACATCGGACAAAATGTTTAGCGAACGAGTCATGAAAACATCCTGGTTGTACACAATGCTTGCACTATTCTGCTTGCACTGCCTCGATTAAACATAAATTAAATTCAGATTCCCTGCAAAACATCCATTCAGTTCTTCATGGCAAAAAATGTCAGCAAATAGATCTATGTCCTTTTCATTGCCTTCATAAGGATTAACATAAATTATAAATATTATGCTGTAAAGGTCAAATAAAATTTTTTTAAGATTCACAAAACATTTCAAGACTGCACAGATGTACAGATGCATGCTCCCTGGTGCTCTTTGCAGTGCATATCAAGACTGCACAGATGCACAGATGCATGCTCCCTGGTGCTCTTTGCAGTGCATATCGGTGTTAAGTTTTTGTTAGTGGGTAGTAATACTGCAGGCTAATAAGAAAGTCAATTTCTCACTACTACCAGCAAACTACAAGCCTTGCTAGACTTATAAATGCTAGACTTGCTAGATAGTTAATGGTATCGGGCTGTAAATTTAGCAAGAATATTGGGCATATTTTCCCAGTTGTAAAGGAAAAAAATTGCATAAATTGTATAAATATGCTACAATTTCTATGGGATTTTAAAGGATCATTGCTTTCATGTTTCTATGGTCTTCCAGGGTGCAAATATTGACAGGAGTTTACAAATGTTGAAGCCATGAAAAAACCCAGGTCTCTTGCACCAGAGACTGAAAAGGCTCTCAGCAGTTAACCGACAACAGTGATTTAGTTGTTAGCATCTGAAAGTCCGCTGCAGGACCACAACATCACCCTTCCACAAGAAAGTAAATCAACTTGTCTTCAGATGATGAAAGTGGAAAATGCTGTCTCATGAGTTTGTTCCACGACCAGGATATCTCATAAATGCTTGATTGGGTTCAGATCTGGTGATTTTTAAGGCCATGATCTCAGTGTCATACTTAAACCACTGGGTGATTGATGTTCTTTATATGGGTAAATGGGGACATTGTTGTCTTAAAAGAGCCCCTCTCTGCATGAAAGACTTTAACATGGGGTGAAGATGATCATATATTACCATTAAGCAATATTTGACATTGACCTTGCCGTTATGAGTGAACCAAAATCATGCCAGGAAAATGCACCATTAGAGAACCACCAGAACCCTTAACTTACTAGGCTATTCATAGAAATATACGTTCTATATAGCTATGTTTGTTACATACAAATGTAATGTATACATATAGCCCTGCATAGCAGCACAATACAATTACAAAATGTTATGAAGTGTCTCCTGCCTCGTTAAGAAAGGACAAATAATTTGGCCACCTCCCAAATGAACATGCGAATAGTTACCACTGCGGGCGTTGTGCACGATGTGAAAAGCCTACATCGCTCAACCGCATTGACTTGTGGGTAAGAGTACAGTTTCCTGAGAAAGCGGGGGGAACTTGTTAATGCTCGATGTTAATAAGTTGTCGTCATTTTCTTTTTCTTTTGTTACACTTCTCTTTGAAGCAGGGAATCCGTTAACGCTTCTCGGTCTCATGAGTCCAGCCCACTTGCCATTGTATCGCGACGCTTCCAGACGGAACTTCTTCTCGCAATACAAACCTGACGGTTTGCAGTCAACAAAGTTGCCAGCTAGTTCCACTGTAACATTACTTGAGCGTAATGAGTCTAAACGAGCATTCGCTGCAGGCCCTATCGTGGAGACAGCTGTACTTGAGCAGAGCTAAGTTGAAGGCTTCGAGTCGGACATCAGCTCTTCTCTCGGGCTTCGCCATGGTGAGTATCCTTTGGGGACGGCGAAATGATTGCTCGACTCGAAAAGCTGGTGGTCTTGCCAAATTAGAAAAGGTCGTTTGGATTTGAATCGTCTATTGCAGTTTGTTAGCCTGCAGACTTTACATGACTTTCGAGTGCGTTTCCGCTGTGTTATTTGAACAGGTGTTGGAAGTATAATTAGCGAAACAGTTTTAAAGATAGCCGACATTGATGACAACTGTAATTGTGGTTTAACAAGGTTTTCGCACCAGCATTTATTCTGGCTAATGCAAATACACTTGTATTGCTCTGTACTAACAAAGTGATTGACAGAGTTTGACTTTTGTGCCTGGGCAACAACAACAAAAAATCCAGCACTTTTCTGAGTTACATGAAGTGCTATAAAGCGCTCAGCTAATCAGCTGTTCAAGGGACGCAGAACAGCCCTCTTCAGATGTCCACTGGCTGTGTCAGAGCTCCCTATTTAAAGGGAAGTTCACAGTTTGGCGATGTATGATCGCCCGATGGATGGCGCTACATTGTCACCAACGTTCCATCATCGCCGAAGTTTAGTCATTTGTGCTAAAGATTCTTGATTTTCGGGTTCTATAATAACGTTCTATAATGTTGTCATGCCAACTGAGCCAATGACGGGGTCAAAGATCAATTTAATTCTCAACGATGGGCACAAGACGGACCATCAAATGTGATAATCGCTGGTGGCGCCGATCATACTTCGCCCGAACTGTAAACTTCCCTTAAAGCTCTGTGAAATTTAGTAGCTACACAAGCCAACAATAACATAATATAGAAGTATTGTCATTCGTAAATATAGTCTGGGCTAGAGCTGTCCGTGCTGGTTCGCGCATATTGGCACTGAGCAGCACCTTTTACCCAACCCAAACATATTGGGAATTTTTAATTCTGTGAAATGTGGCCATTTGCAAGAAAGGTCTTACCCCAAAATCATTGCATTCCGTATTTTTTCAACATTGTAAATGTTCTTTTAAGAACGTTCTTCGTTCACTGGGGCAAGGCCATATGTCAGCTCCAGACAAAATGGAAATCCAAAATCTGTGAACATGTGCTAAATGTGCCCTGAAAAACGTGGTATTTATCAGTGATTTAGAACAAGCAGCAGCAATACAGAACAATAAGTTATTTTGTCATGTACCTCAGATTACATTGTAGCATACACCAGGGGCCACATGTATAAACAGTGCTGAGCAGAAAAAATGCCCTCAGAAATCCGCATAAGCGAGTTTCCACGCAGAAATTCAGATGTATAACATAAGAGAACCTGCGTACCTCTGCACACGCTGGACACCATGCGTACGCAATGTTTGGAGTCAGTGTGATATGGTGACGCCGTGATAGAAAGGCAGGGAGAAAATGCAAAACTTTGCGAAAGCAGATTTCCGACTTTCTCCCTGAGCATGCTTTTACGCATTCTTTTACTCAGAGTTTTATACATGGCCCCTGGTCAGTAATACTGCCTTTTGGGTTGATAATGAATTTCATTATGATGCGTGTGGAGACCCAGCAGAAAAAAATAATAAAATAAATAGTTTTAGGCTGTGACCGAATATGACCCCTGTTCCCTGTTCCCTGTTCCCTGTTCCCTGTTCCCTGTTCCCTGTTCCCTGTTCCCTGTCCACTCAGACCCCTGTCTACTATGTGCCCTGTCCCCTCACTTTGCAAGCAGTGTGTGAAGGAAATCCCTCAAAACTCTTTCCAAACTAGTGAGGAAGTAGTTTGTAATATTTATTTTTATTTTTATTGAGAATATCAATCAGTTTACATGTGACAATGGTTACAAAGTGTAGATTATGAATCAAGATAGAATTAACAAAAATAAAAAGAGAGTAGTTTGTAACATGACTCGCTCTTGTGCCATATATACACTCTATGGCCGTGACCAAATACGACCCCTATTCCCTGTCCACTGTCCCCGTCCACTCAGACTCCTGGCCCTATGTGCCCTGTCCCCTCACTTTGCAAGCATTGTGCAAAAGAAATCCCGCAAAACTCTTTCCAAACTAGTGTGGAAGTAGTTCATAATATTTATTGTATTTAAAAAATTTTTATTAAGAATATCAATCAGTTAACAATATGACGATTGTTACAAAGCGTAGATTATGAATGAAGATAGAATTAACAAAAATAAAAAGAGAGTAGTTCGTAATATGACCCGCTCTTGTACCATAGATATGCATATACGCGTTATGTCTTATGTTTTTACTTCCGGGTTACTTACTGAAATTCTCGGATGAGTGCACCTTTCTGCAGATGAGTGTGCTCCTGAATTCCCTCAACAAAACCCCGGAAATAAGGGGTTCATCCTGGTATTTTAAAAAACATCAGCGAAGCTGCGCCTCATTTTTTTAAAACGAAGCTCACGTCATATTTATTTTACCAAAATGTTCGTGTACTTCTTGAAAAGTGTGCTCCCGAATGTACTCAGCGAAACCCCGGAAGTAAGTGTGTCATCCGGGTGTTTGAAGTATACTGCAATTTGAAAAATTTTCACGTACTCTACGACTTTCTCGCCTTATCTACTCACCAAGGCTACTCAACAGTGTGGAAGAGTGCTGATTCGGACACGGCCCCTATATAAGGAAATCTCTGGATGAGTGCACAGTTCTGTGGATGAGTGTGCTCCTGAATCCCCTCAACAAACCCCTGGAAATAAGGGTTTCATCCTGGGATTTTAAGTGCCCCCATTTGTGAGAAAAAGTCGCCCACTCAAAAGGTTTTTGACGAAGTTGACTCAGATATGCGCCCTCAAAGGGGTTAAGGTGTATTTTTCTGTTGTCTGCTCCATTTTTCGTAGTACGGTCATCTTTGAATGACCCTTGCAGCATACATCTGTGATATAGAGATGCTATAGCGTGGACAGTGGGTATGGACTGTCAGTTGCTAGCGCAACTCTAAGGTAACCGGTAGCATCCACTACCAAACGCACTTAAACACTCCATAGTGCACCCAAAAGCAAATAAAATACGACGATAGTCTATCTGGGGAGCGATACTTTACGTTACCTACGAATGTATTGCCGGCACTGGTCGACTACAACAACAAAGAAGAGCAACAAGTTGCAATGGCCATGTTTGCTCCGCCGCCGTACTTCCACAGAGAATATTCAACGATATTCAAAGGATTCAACGATAGTTTGACTTAAAAAATTATGGTATAAACACTCAAAATAACCCCGATAGACTCTTCGTATTTTATTTTTTTTTCTTTGGGTGCACTGTGGAGTGTTTAAGTGTTTGGTAGTGGATTCTACCGGTTACCTTAGAGTTGCGCTAGCATTAGCAACCTGTGTATGTCCAAAAGAAGGGACAGCATGGAATTAGCTGAAAATGGTTTCCATCAATCAACTACATCATGGGTAAGTCGTAATTGAGACATTATGTCCAAAATTCCTAACTACCCCTTTAAGTAAAGGCCAGCCATACACTCTTTTGTCTCACATTCTCCTTGTTTTCCTAATGTCTTTCAGATTAATTTAGCCTATGTTTTACTGGCTAAAAAGGTGTGTATGTATGCTCCAATTAAGTCAAGAACACCACTGGAGTAAAGACAGATGAAAGCAAACGCTTGTAGAGTGGTGGGACGAGAACCCTGCTTCCGCAACATTTTTTTTTGAAATGCTGATTAAAGCTTTCTTTTTTCAGTTTAGTTGAGCTGCGGAGAAATTATAAAACCCCTGCATTTCATACAAGGTGCTTTAATATATAATTTTAGTAATTGCATTCATTAAGGAAAGCATAAGGCCTAATTATATAATTGTTTTTGATATCCTGTGGTAATAAGATCCATGAGATGAGATGGCTTGTGTCTTTGATTGAGTAGCCTGGATATGATAATTTAATATGCCATTGTGAAACTACACTCTCTCCTGCTTTACAGTTTTATTTGATAGAAGTTCCGTCAAATTGTTTTTATAAGGAAAGGCTAAGCCTCTTAGATTTGGGAAAAATCATGCAGTATAGACCTGCACTGTATGCAGTTGGCATGCTGTGTTTTCTAGTTTCATTAATTGATATTGATATATAGCTTCTTAAAATTTGTACTCCGAGTGTAGATTGATTTCAGTCGCAACACGTGTAAATGAAAAATATTATTTGAATATAATCACAATTAAAACAGTGTATAATATATTGGCATATATTTTGAAAGTATCTGTCTTAAAACAAGCAGTTTAAAGTTCAGTACCTCACTTGAGGATATACAGTGGGGACGGAAAGTATTCGGGCAGTGACACAATTTTTGTTGTTTTGGCTCTGTACTCCAGAACATTGGATTTGAAATGGAACAGTGACTATGAGGTTAAAGTGCAGACTTTCAGCTTTAATTTGAGGGTTTACATCCATATCGGGTGAACCCCTATGGAAAAAGAATATGCTGCAGTATATTGTAAATATATAAAGATTATTTTCACAATATATTTTAAATATACTGCAGTATATTACATTTCCAGAAGGGAACCGTGTAGCAATTGTAGCCCTTTTTATACACAGTCCCCCCTATTTTAGGGGACGAAAATACGATATCAAGAGTCTTTTGATGTTTTTGAGTCACAGACATCAGGAAGTAATGGCATGAAAAGGATATGCAACCAAATATTAAATATGACTTTATTTAAGTTTGTTAATTCGTGCAATTACTTTTCGTCCGCCAAAAATGGGGGGGGGGGGGGTGTACAAAAAGGGCTTCAATTGCTACACGGTTCACCCGATATGGATGTAAAAACCCTCAAATTTAAGCTGAAAGTCTGCACTTTAACCTCATAGTCACTGTTCCATTTCAAATCCAATGTTCTGGAGTACAGAGCCAAAACAACAAAAATTGTGGCACTGCCCGTATACTTTCTGTCCCCATTGTATGTGGCATCATGTTGGCTTGCCTGACCCACAGGCCCAGTGCCCACAATACAGCAGTTCACAAACTTTCTTGAGCTCATTATCCATTTAATGAGCAGAAATATATTGTGTGACACACACTCCTTTTTATGTGGACATTACGACTATTTATGTATCCTGCAGTGTTTCCCGTAAATGTAGAGGTCCTCTGTGGTGACTTGAACTTGTGAATAGAGCTGATACAGGACTCTAACAGGAGTAACTTTTACTATAACACTTTGGTGACGGTATAATGTGAATTGCAATCGTGGACCGGGGTCTTTATCATTTGGAGATAAAGAAAGACTTCCCTTTCCTTGCCTTGTTGATGTCGCAGACTTCTGTGGTCGTTCAGCTGTGATGACTGCATCTTCAGACATGCCTCTCATAAACGTTTTTAAAAAATCTGTTATTGACCGACTTTTAATTTTGTGGCGGCCATGCTGATATTGTGGCAGTGCGTTAGATGAGCTGTAGGAGAGACACTGTCCTGATATTTCTACAAATGTGGCATGAAAATGTGTTTAGTTTTTGTCGAATCAACTGTATGTACACTGCTGCTAACCACTCATGGAAATTTGAGTAGATAATAAATTATGTACAAGTAATTTGTTTTACCCACTGCTGTCCCTTGAAAAGCCTCCATAGCCCTGAAGACATTTCCCTATCTTGTTCTAGGTGGCGATGGTGGAGGTGCAGCTGGAGCCGGACCATGAGTATCCTCAGGGGCTCCTGATCGCCTTCAGCGCCTGCACCACCATCCTGGTGGCCGTGCACCTCTTCGCCCTGATGATCAGCACCTGCATCCTGCCCAACATCGAGGCCGTCAGCAACGTGCACAACCTCAACTCGGTGAAGGAGTCCCCTCACGAGCGCATGCACCGCCACATCGAGCTGGCCTGGGCCTTCTCCACCGTCATCGGCACGCTGCTCTTCCTGGCCGAGGTGGTGCTGCTCTGCTGGGTGAAGTTCCTGCCGCTCAAGCAGCTGTCCGGCAAGAACAATGGCACGACCGGCATCAGCGCCGGGCAGGCGGCCGCCATCGCCTCCACCTCCATCATGGTGCCCTTCGCCCTGGTCTTCATCGTTTTCGCGGTGCACTTTTACCGCTCGCTCGTCAGTCACAAAACAGACCGGCAGTTCCAGGAACTGGCTGAGCTGTCTAACATCACCAGACTCCAGAACCAGCTGGACCACAGAGCAGAGGCGTCAGCGCTGCAGTCACCCGCCTCTCATTTTCCATGACTTGTCATCATGGGAAAAAAATTATCAATTAGTTTCAGCTATTCTTTGACTACTGTAAAAAAGAGTTTGTTTTTTTTCCTCAGAGCATGGACATAATATAAATGAAGTTTTATTTAAATAGATCATTTTTACAAATGTAAAGGTTTCTGCTGCTGTTTGGAGGACTTTTTCATATGTATGTATTATTGTCTTCAAAAAGCAGGTTAAACAGAATCAGCATAAAAACCACAGCCTGATGCATAAATTGTCCAGTTAAAACAAGCCTAAACAATGAGTTGATTTTTCAAGCTATACCCCCTGTCCTCCGACCCCTGAATGCTCTCAAGCTTTAATGCGAGAGCAACTGGTTACATTAAGGTTCTTAAGTATACAAATGTATGTTTTTTAACTATTTATGATGTCCCAAATATGAAGTGTTCTTTTACTGCTTACAAATGCAGTTGATGTTTTGAAGTATAGTATTTGCTATTTAAACATGGGAGCTTTCCCCTGCCCTCATTGGTTTAATTCAACATAGTGCATAAATCTTGTGAAATATACTTCACTTGATTTAACGGCCACATCGCCTTGGTTGATTAAAAAAAAGAGAAATTCCCCAAATGACAATTATTGTTCACTATTTGGAATCGGTGGCTGTAACTTGCTTAATTTGAGAGCTTCTGATTAGAAGGTGGATAAATGTACTCCAATTCCTTTTATCCTATAGACCAAAAGCGAGGCAAATGGGGAAAAGTCCTATGAACAGCTTCAAAGTGGAGCCCCACAAAGTGGGACAGTCAGTAATTTACAGGCGGTAGTACCGTGTTTAAATTGATGCATCTGTGAAACTTGAGAAGAGCGGTTTTATCTCGCTGTTCATTTTGTCACTGTTAAAACGCTGTTTGTTTATGTGTTCTGGAAGAGTGAAATATTTACACACTATGACAATCTGCCTCTACAAGGCTTCCTGTGTCAAAGTTGCCAATGCCAACGCCAACATGCCTCTGCCTTTGTGTGTATGTGCGTCAGTGCTAACCAAATATTTGCGCACACACACATGATAAACAACTTTGAAACTAAACCTGAACTTTGTTATGAATTTGAATTCAAAGTTGTAGTCCTGCTGAGCCTGCTTTGAGAGGAGTTTGAGGGGAATCGCATCACCAGCCCTTGGCTTCTAGGTGTTTTCTCACTGCAGCTGCAGTATATTAGTCTAAAGTTAATCCAGTAATAGTCTGATTTCTTTTGTTTTTATGCTTGGCTCCACTTTTATGAAGGAAGAAGTGACGCATGTACACGGTTGTGTTCTGAACAACTGTAGTAGGCTTCATTTGGTTTTTGTAACATGAGACTGATATACATTTCTTCCCAAACAGGTAGCTTGGTTTTATCAGTTAGTGATGGTGATACACATTGTTTCATTTACAGTAAATGTGATATAGAGCCCCCCCACACCTTAGCTAGCACTTCTGTTAGACCCAATGCGATTAATTTGTTCTTCTAAACATAAGATTGTAAGAAGTATAAGAACATACAAAGTAGAGAAAAAAAGTGAAAGACAAATTTAGTTGGCATTACTTGGGATACTTTTGGATGCTTAAAATTGTAAGGAGAAAGTAAAACAGGAAAATAGTGTTATGACCCTGAAAGTAAAGTTTCCACTTTAAATATAAAATTCTAGACCGCAGGTTTATGAACATCTTTAACTAGCTAGCCATGACCTAGCTAGGCAAAATTAATTATCTATGTTATGATTGTATACAGTCCCTCAGTTCTGGATTGATAGAAAAGTTCTATAATAGTTCTATTTTTTACGGTATTACATACAAATAATGCCACAAACACAAAAAAATGTCCCCTGGTTTGATGGTGCTGTGGCTTTCCCTGCAGACCACTGTGCCATTTAATTGTTATTATAAAATGATATTCTTATATAAGGGAACACTTTTAAAACTATCATACAAATAATAAATACATGTAATACAAATCAAAGAAATAAATATTAATACAAAAAATTAAGAATAGTCTTCACATCCATATAAAACCATCCAGCGTGCTGTAACAATCCTAAAGTACAACGAATAGTTCTACAGTAGGCCTGTGTTATGCAATACATAGCTATTTACAGATTTTTAAAAAAAATCCAGCAGTAGAGGTGGCTTGTCTCAGTAGCCATAGCAACATGCACTCTTCTCCTGAATGCCTGAAGCTAAGCAGGTGTGGGCTTGGTTAGTATGTGGATGGGAGACCTGGGAAAACTAAGTTGCTGCTGGAAGTGGTGTTGGTGGGCCAGTAGGGGGAAATCTTCCCTCTCGTCAAATAAACCCCAATGCCCCAGTGCAGGGATGGGGATACTGCGCTGTAGGAGATGCTGTCTTTTAGATGAGAAGTTAAACCGAGGTCCTGACTCACTGTGGTCATTAAAGATCCCATGACACTTATCGTAAAGAGTAGGGAATTTCCTCGGTGTCCTGGTTAAATTCCCCCAAAAAACCTGGCTCTTTCAATCTGACACCTAATCATCCCCCAGTTTAATTGGCTAAAAATCATTCTCTCTCCATTTCAGTTGATGTGTGGTAAGCATTCTGGCGCAAAATGGCTGCCGTTGCATCACCCAGGTGGGTGCTTCACATTGGTGGTGGTAGAGGCGAGCTTCCCCCTCATCATTGTAAAGCCCTTTCAGTTGCCGGTTAGTGAGAAAGGCGCTATATAAATGCAAGGCATTATTATTATTATTATTATTATTATTAATAAATGTAATCTGTTATCAAGACAGTAAAGATGGAGCTTGGTAGCAAGTTAGCTAGTGTGGTAGACTTAAGGCCAAACTTCTCAGTTGCCATTTTAGTTAACTGCCAGTTTGGAATTCTGAAGCATGCATAGAGTTCCACTAATTTATAAACTGTAGTGATAACCAAAAGTAGCTCTTGACTCTTCCATAGTGTTCTGAGGCAAACAGCAGCTTGACATCCAGGCCATCCTCACCTACTTTACTTTTTCAAGTAAAATACATAAAATGTAGTTTTATTGTATTATTTATGAGAATTGTATAGTATTTTCAAAAAATTATTGTACATTATTGTCTTTGGTCTCCTGGTAGATGTAGAGGAATCTTGTTTGTAAAGGGTATTGGGTATGTTATTAAAGTATCTTGAGAATTCAATTAACACTGGGGGTGGGTTAGTGCTGCATTTTGAGGAAATCCCAAAGGTCTCCAAAAGTTCAAGCCTCTTTTGATAGCCGGAGAAATAATATTCCTTATTCTGACAAAACAACTTCAATGCTATCTAAAAAATATATATATATATTTTGCCATGGTCTATGTAACATGTATAAATCATGTTCAAATCATGGTCATAATATTGTTTTTCATACTCTCAACCTTACTATTACTTGCTACTTTAACCTTTGAAGTGGAGTAGCCAATGAGCGCATTGACTGTGTCAAAGAGGTAAGAACTCAAGAACATCCAAGTAACAGAACCAGCACAGCATACTACAGCTTCTGATCCCACATTAAAAAAAGGACATAAGTGGCACACAGAGGTCGTTCCTGATATGGTGTCAAGTACAGTCTGCCAAAAAAGCAACAGTCTTATTCCTCTTTATTTATTTTTATTTTTTATTTTTATCCTGGTCTTCCAGGGGATTCATTGTCTTTCACCCACACAATTCTGAGCCTCCTTTAGAACTGAATGTACATCCTCCAGGTAAACCTTGGGAAGAAGAAGAAAATGATCCATTCATTTCATTTGGTGTAGTGTACGTTACCAGCATTTTACAAAGCAATCCTTACCTATGGTTAAATAAGCATGTTGCAAAATTAATATGGTATTCAGTAAAATTGCACCAACTCAGCTGTTGTCACGGGTGTACAATTAAGAGGAAGAAGCATCCATTTGAAAACCATGAAAACAAAGTAATTAGGACTTTGATTGTCTCTCAGTGTGAAATTAGATCCAATTGTTATTTAAACCATGCCATTGAGTACATATGTGCATGTTTTGTATAGCCATCAACAGTACAGATTATGGTGTAATGAAAATTGTTGCACTGTTTACATTATTCAGCCTTTTGTCAGTATATTTCCGTATGGTGCCTTATTTTTACAAGTATAATAATCTAACTTCCTGAACTGTGCTGACTTGCACTCAACATTTCCTGTTTTGAGCACGCACCCATGTATTGCTACACTTGTTTAAATTAACTTTAGATGTGGTCAGAGCACTGGAACTTCATAGGCCTTCGATAAGGGTTATCAAGTATGCTACTAAAACCCACTTCCTTGGGTCTTCTATCTGAGTAGTATACAGAGGGGAAAGGCAGTTATAAAGCTGGAATGTACCTTTGGAATAGGATAGGTTGTTGGGTTTGAGGCTTCCTTTCTTCCAGAGTCAACCAGTATTCCACATTTGGCCATGTCCTGTGCCCATACCCCTTCGTAAAGCTGACCTTTGACTGGGAAAAAGAACTTCCCTGGGCCATGCTTCTTCCCATCCTTCCAGGTGCCTTCATACCTGTGACCTCCAGCTTGAGCGGAAATGAGCAGAACTTTACCACGAGGAAATCTAATACGTACTCAACATTCTTAAATGCAAAAATCAAACAAGCAATCAGTGTGTTAACTTCTTGGCATCCAAATGAAGACAAGACAATGAAATGGGTTTTCACTAGTCTGTCCACTAGGTTTATTGTGCAATACATTGACAACATTCTTTTGATGCTGTTATGAATGGTTCTCAGGATCATGTACTTAAGGTGCATCAAAAACCTGAACTGAGCATAAAATTTTAATGCCTGTCATGTGGGCTGTGCTTTCAAAAACCGACTCTGCCTACACAACAACTAAAGTAGGGGCGATATTATGAAGAAAACATATTTCTTACCGAGCCATAAAATTCCCTGGCCGTTGTGGTTATCTTCCAGCCACTCCCCTTCATATATGTCTCCATTCTCATAATACATCCTGCCCCAACCACTCCTCTTGCCCTTGCACCACTCCCCCTCATAATAGACAGACTCACTGTAGAAGTAAGTTCCACATCCCTGCGAAAATACATTTATTACGAACCTGTTAATCAAAACATGAAGAAAACTGCATTTCCAAAATTATTGTTGTCAAATGTCCTATTTTAACATATGTATGACTTTCATTTCTGAGATAAGATTAAAGATTTATTAATTCTTATAGAACGAATATATGAAAGGCAGTAACCTTGTGCATAAGATGTATTTTACAAAATAATTTAAAAGCACTATGCTAAATTGCAGACATGGTTCTTACGTCCTTCATGTGGTTTTTCCATCCTCCTGAGTAAACCTTCGTGTGTTCTTTACATCCAGGTAGTATCACGCTGAATGTCCCAAACCCATTACGTTTTCCGTATTTCCACTCACCGTCATACATGGCTCCAGTCTTTTTATAAACTTCGGTCCCCTTTCCTGTTTAAAAATGAACACAATATTGCCGTGATTCCATGTGGCCTCCAATTCAGTAACGTTATATCATATCACTGAGATGAGTGGGGAAGTTAACGTTACATGACAGTTTCTTGATGCATGGTATAGTTCACGATATATCTGAGCGTCTTGAACGCACACAACCTGTCTTATACTGACTGTTCTCACTGAGAGATATTCCACTAGGCTAGATATCTGAGCAAAACAGTGTCCCTTCCATTGCTGCCCAACAACGAGCTAATTATAGGTTTATAATTAACCACATTTAAGGGCATATTTTAGGAGAAAATTATTATTTACCGTGTTTCTTGTCGTTCAGCCATTCTCCTGTGTATTTATCCCCGTTGGCCAAATAAATTGTGTGCCGCAGGCCATTTTTCTGCGCCATTCGGTCCAATAATTTGTTTAGGGGTTCTTTCCCAGTTTCTTTGAGGAACGGCATGACAACCAAATTGTTGGTGGAAGTAACAAAGACTATAGATTGTGAATAATACGTTAGCCCTAGCCATGCAATGCACAGTCAACCTGGATGGCTAGCGAACTAGATAAGTTCACTTGCTAACGTTAGTAGCCTAGACTTCTCTCTACTTGATGATCTTGAGCAGCAACCTATCATCATTCATCACAACACGATTTGCCAGCTATCCACCAAGCATCAAGTCAGTGCAAATACCTGGAAAGCCCATTAAAAAAACGGCTAATCTTTTTCTTATTTGCTTTATGTTTTACTCCAACATTAGTCAACAGGCTTGCCCCAAAATACAACCATCTCTTAGTAACAAGCTGTTAATGCCTGTATCCTCTGCATTGAGATTCCCGTTGCTGCCATTTTTGCGGAAACACAGAAACTGACGGTCCCCGGAACTTGCTGTACTCTCAATTATTACAATACAAACCGGAACTTCTAATCCAAACTAATAATATAACTCTGCAAGTTGTCTCTTGGGTTCTGGCTCTAAGCGTCTTTCGGAACTATAGCAACAGCCTTCCAAACATCTTCTGAGTAATGTGACGCGAACAAAAAAAAGTGCCGCTAACTTGGGCCGTTTTCTCGTGGTATTTTTCACCCAGTAGGGTAGCCTATGCCTCGTCGTGATACCTAAATGGTGTCAAGTCTGATGTAGCCTACAATTTTACTCTTTATATTTAAAACTATTTATAATTAATTAATTAATGCATATATTGGAATGTGTTTTATGAGTTGACCATTTGCGGTTCCAGCAATAACCCAGGGTTTTCTAAACGTTACGTGGACGTCACAGAGAACGTTCCCGGGACGTTGTAGTAGCTAACTTCCCCCAGACATTAATTACATGACGTTATATTGTAACCAGTAACAGACGTTGCAGGAACGTCCCTGAATGTCCCATGAATGTTATGAGCATAACGTCATATCATAACCGGATAGGGACGTTGCTTGAAAGTCCCCGAAAAATCCAAATTAAATGTCATATTGTAACCAAACAATGGCATTCCTAGGACTCTAATAACGTCTTAGTAATGTTTCTAGGACATCCCCAGGGCATCATAACTTTGAGGGGACTAAAAGAGGACGTCCCTGGGACGTTCACTGTTTGCTCTGAAGCGAATGCCAATTTGTCCACAACAAAGTAAGTTAGCTAGCTAACGTTATTTTATCCTGAAGAATACATAGGCTATGTCACGTTCTTTCTTTTTTAGTTGTTTTAAATCAGATTTAACGGTAGGATAATGATGACAATTGTACAAGAAACTATTAACGTTACAGATTAAAGTAAAATTGATATGAATGCAGTCGATTTTCTTTTTCGACCAATGATCAAGGAATCTAGGTCGAAGTAGCTAAGTTAAAAAAGGACATACAAATAAATTGTGAAAATACAGAACTGTGACCTCTTTAAAGTGACGAATGATTCGAGCGAGATCAGTGGCGTGGCGCAGTTAACGTTATATTTAATCGTTATTAACGTTACATATGTGCATTGTGATTCCGTTGACAAGAAACACAAAACATTGACATCTCTGTGTGTGAGGAAATTACATTTCCAAATTTTATCATGACATTAAACTAAGAAATAGCACAAGTAGCCTACAGAGTTTCATACACCCTGAAATATTGACGAGTTTTTAGCTATATAACTAGCTTAGTGTTTTGGATCAATTATGTCACTGATTATAATAATATGTGGGGTGATCTATAGTAATATAGTAATTCAGATATAGTAATCTAAATTAATACAACTAACTGTCTACAGGGTCTTCAAAAAAGTGAATACAAGCTCAAAGAAATGCAACAGTGACATCAAGTGGTAGACAAAAACGTCAGCTTTAACTGCTAAGGTCTGTCTGTAGCCTAGGTGCTTATTGATAAACGATGCAATTGAGAGTGAGATAGTAGGTCCATAAGAACATTAACATGAACGTTTGTACTAATTTCATTATAAACATTATAAACATTAACGTTTGTACTAATTTCCTTAATATCGCGAAAATCATAAAGGAATGTATGTAGTAGGCCTATAACGTTCACAGCAAATAACATTGCATTAAATGTTGCATAGAACAGATGAGTGCTGTGTAGGGCTAGTGTAGATCGCGTAGGCTATATTATTTTGCACATTTCGTATATTGTATACTTATGTATTTATTATTATTATTAATGATGTCAAATATTTTTATCATGAATTGATGGCTACTATGCGAGAGAAAAAGAGAGAAATAGCACCGTACTTACCATTGGTTATGGCTAAATAACCGTACGCACATTTTATTGGTTCAGACAGTGTTACTGGGAGGTACATACCTGCGCCAAAGTGGTTCGAGACACAACGTCATGAAGAATTTAATTGTGTCGATTTTAATTCACTGCCATCATTTCAGATGAGGATATGCGCATATTATTTGAAGTGTACAATCCCTGGACCGGATTATAGCAAGCAAAGATAGTTGTAGTGATTAATCCACATGACATATACATTAGTGGACTGCGCACTACAGTCTCTAAACTGACGCTTGTGAATTAGATGGTATGGCGCGCATGCGCAGTACCACAGCAGCGAGGGGGGTTTGTAGATTGTGCTGGAGCTGGAGGGAGAGTTGCTCTACCTTGTACAGCTGTGGGATACTGGCGGTGGCACTGTGTGAATGACAGAGAGGGGGAGAGATATAAAAATGTCACTTCAAAGGTGCCAAACTGAATGGGAAGAAATTGACCAAGAATTTCAGCAACTGCAGGTGGGTCATATTTAGACGAAAACAATCGAATTGGCCTGCTTTTGTCAGAGAAGTTATGGAGTTCTCCGGTTATCAATGTTGTTTGTACTTTATAGCCATCCTAGCTATCTAGCTACGTCTCAGCTAGCTAACAAAATAGCGTGTTAGATTGGATAGCTCTTGTATGAGTCATTGGTGACTAGCAGTTTGTTAGCTAGGGACACGCATATCTAATGCATAGTGTTGAGTTAGCTTCCTAACAGCCTCCTTTAGCATACATCGACCTCTGGGCAGCTCTATTTAACCGGCTACAATGTCTTTTGTTTCAAATGAACCAAAGGCCTAACGTTATAGCTAGCATGCGATGACTTTGAAGTTATGATTTCACTGCTAAGGCCAGGTAGCTAGTTTGTCTTCATTTTGTTCTGCTAATCTAGCTAACATGAATTGGTTTGAGAGATTTGCTTTAGCAGGCTGATCTGAGAGTTGGAGTAGCTGAATAGCGTGGCATATCATAAAGATAGCTGAAGGTTCATTTGAGTTAACGGGTCAAATCAGTGCCCATGGGTAGTTAACTGTTATTGGGTAAAGACTGTGAATGACAAAAGGGTCACAAAAGTCAAATGAACTTGGAAATAATACTCATTGGGGCTAACGTTAACCGATGAGATGTCTACTGTACTTGTTCACTTAGGTGTTACAATCTAACGTTACTTACGTGTGCAGGTGTAGCAGTCTAGTGTGCCTGCTCTTTGGTTAATATAGGAAATGTTATCCATAGCTAACGTTAAATCGTTAATGAGATGGCATACATTTCATATTGAATCACGATTTCATCCATTTATTAATTTATCTTTCATATGGTGGCATATAATATGGAAAAAATAGATAATGAGTAGTCGTGGTTTATGTTGGTGGTAAATCAATTTATATCGGGATTGTTTACCGGTGTCTATTCGCAATTTTATTGTGAGTATAATCGTGTATCGTGATCTTATACCCTTGAAGGTTTGCTGTTAGGTTTTATGTCACTTTAGATTGATGACCAGGGGACATTGTTGCATAACCCAAGTGAAACCTTGGCCAAGTTGCAATTTCGTTCATTTTTGGAGAGCAAGAAAAAGAACCAAACGGCACATCAAACCAATGATTCCGTTTATTTTTAAATTTAATCTTAGATTTGCTGTAAATTATAAAATTAGGCCCACAGTACACAGCCATATAATTATTGCATTGTTCTATTACTGTTATATGCTACAATAATGTTCCATTCCCTGTAGATTGTACTGTATTGTGCATAATTGAAACATAGAATGTCATCCCTTCTAATGAGATGGCAAGGTGACCTGAGGGTTCACACATTTTCTTGTTGGATCTGAATCACACAGCACTGAATGCTAAACCAAAAATTAATGATCATGCATCCCATTCGGGACACTACCTCAGTAAGATTGTTATGCTACCTTCTTGGTGTCTGCTAAGTAAATATTTAGTTTTATTAAAATTCAGCTTTTGTGTATCCGTATGAGGGAAGTCGGTGTAGTGCCGAACAGCCAGCGTACAAGTTCAATTCAATTCAATTTTATTTGTATAGCGCTTTTTACAGAGAACTGTCACAAAGACGCTGCACAGAGAAACAGAAGGAAAATTTGGCAAAAACCAGGCCTGAAGTCACATACGAGTAACATGCTGATGGAGGCCTAGCACATGGTTTACACCCAAATGTTTTTTCCCCCCCCTTTCAAAGGAAATGCACAAAACCTACAGACAGAAGCTTGATGAACTCACCCAACTTCAGACGGTATGCAGCAGTTCCATCAGCAAACAGAAGAAGGGTCTAAAAGACCTGAAGTTCAATCTACACAGGTGTGTACGCACAAATGGAGGCGTCCTGCTGCCAATAACCTCATCAGCCATTTGGACCTCATCCGCATTTCTTTATTACCCATGTACTGAGCGAAACCATCTCTGTACCCGTTCCCCAGGTGTGCAAAAGCAAGCAGCCCTAAAGAAATTGACCAGATAAAGGATATTCAGACACAGATCAAAGACAAGCAAAATGTCTTCTTCGATATGGAAGCTTATTTGCCAAAGAAGAACGGGTAAGTTCATGCGGTTCACTTTCCTCTCCCTTTGAGCTTGAAAAATATTAGCAGCAGCACGTTTTCAGTGTTGAGTGAAAGGCTTTGTCAAACCACATGCTTCATGGTTGGTTTTAGGCCTGTGTTCTTAATAGCTGCTCTGTTTCAGGTTGTACTTAAATTTGGTCCTTGGCAATGTGAATGTAACTCTTCTCAGCACCCAGGCGAAGTAAGTGTGATTTATTTCTAACATTAATGTGTAATCCAATGGTGTCTGATACCTGCTCTTGGAGACTGCGGTAATTACATCGTATTAACATTTTATAAGACCTTTCCCTAAACGTTATGCTACACCGCCGTCCGCATTGTTAAATAGTGTTGGCGTGTATGCATTGGTGTGTGGGTGTGTGCTCATCCCTTTAAAATTTTGATTTGTCACAGTTCTACTTGACATTTTAGTTCTCAGTTCTATGTACCTTTGCTGTCAGAATCTTTAATTGCTTTCTGTTGGGAATGTTGTCAACAAAAATAAAAATACAACTGTGCACACAATCTCAACAAAATGCTCCAAACCGCCAGGAAAGCAGTGCTTTAAAAATAATAAGGGACAACTGGAGAGGGTCAACACTGTAGATATAAAAGATTTAGAGAACACAAAAAAACACGGGCTTACACTGTTCAGCTTTGCTTAAATGATGCTTTTGTCCCTCTCCACAAACAGATTTGCTTACAAAGATGAATATGAGAAGTTCAAGCTTTACATGACTATAATCCTGATGTTCGGTGCCATAACATGCTGGTTCCTCCTCAATTACCGGTGAGCTCCATCTTCCTTGGTCCGAGTGGGCATTTCATGCTTTATTTCCAGTCGGTCACGAGTGTTTACTGTCTGATATTCAATGACAAACGTACAATTAAGGGCCAGCTGTGAAGTGTTTGTATGCGTTCGTTGTTTCAGCGTTACAGACGAACTCTTCAACTTCCTGCTGGTCTGGTACTACTGCACGCTGACCATACGGGAGAGCATTCTCATGAGCAATGGCTCCAGGTAGGCAGTGCACGTGGATGGTTCGCTTGTCTTGTGCGCACATCTACCTTTGGAATTGGTCAGTATAGAACATGCCGATATTGCTTTGCTTGTAGACATTTAGTGTAACTTTCGTCCTCGTAGAAAGAGAACACTATCAACCAGGGAACGTTGGAACTGTGTGTTTAAAGGGATGTGTAATTGCCGTCACGCAAACTGTCTGTGTGACAGAGCAAGTCATAACGGAGATAAACTCGTTTTTGTTTTGTTTACTCTGTCATTTCCTTTTAGAATAAAAGGCTGGTGGGTTTCGCATCATTACGTCTCAACCTTTCTGTCGGGAGTAATGCTGACGTGGTGAGTTGTGTATATCAAGCAGGTCCTTTCCTGTACATTTAAGGCTTGGAAATATTTCTGGCATGGTTTCAGCAGAGCCACTATTTATCTACCAGCTCATGTGCTTTTGTATCTCATAAGAAACAAGTGAATGGACTGAACCCAAGTGTTGGTTTTTCTTGTTTTTCCGTTGGACAGGCCCGAGGGGGAGATTTACCGCATGTTCCGAAATCAGTTCCTGGCCTTCTCTGTCTATCAAAGTAAGCTTCCAATAAAAACAGAAAAATCACTTTGTTGTGGTTGCTGGTAGAGTGCTATCGCTATGCTGTTGGAGTGAGAGCGCCAGGGTCTTATTATGGGGGCTGCAAGGTTGACTCCGTTGAACCATTTAACAAGGTTCTTGACCTCAGTCAATCCAGAAAGCATTTAGCTTTAGGAATAGGTCACCATAATGTGTAAAGATAGCAGCCAGCTTCTTTTGGGGGACTAACTTGATTTCTTTGCTTTTGAAGGTTTTGTACAGTTTCTCCAGTATTACTACCAAAGCGGCTGCCTCTACAGGTTACGAGCTTTAGGAGAAAGAAATCATCTCGACTTGACAGTGGGTGAGTTATATTACAGTGACCAAAAACGTCAGAAAGCCAACTGGTTTGAAGCTCGGTCAATGGAAGGGATTCTGAATATATGTATTGTGCATCTTGATTGGGGAACAAGCTGTCACACTGTGGATTAACTTTTCTTCTGTTTAATAAATCATTTATATTTGTTAATGGATTGCAGACAGTCACAGTGAGAGTACAAGGGTTTATTCACAGGGCTAATGGGTTTCTTATGGAGTTGCTCAAGAATTCATCATCATTGGGGTCAACAGCCAGTCATTTCTGTTCACATCAGCATTGCAGGTGTCAGGCAGCCTTGTAAACGGGACATGTTGGTTAGTAAATGCTGTGATTAGCATAGAAGGGTTTCTGTTAATAATAATAAAAAAGAGCTAACTTGATACTGGCACTCTGGGACCACAAATAGGTAAATAAAATCCTCTGTCAGTGGTCCACAATCCTGTTCCTGGAAATCTACATTCGTGTAGGTTTTCTTTTCAACCCTAATTTGGGACACCTGATTCTAATAATTAGCAGCTCGACAAGATCTCTAGCTGCTGAACGAGGTGTGCCTTGTTGGAGTTGGAGTGAAAAGGACGGTAGATCTCTAGGAGCAGGGCTGGGGACCACTGCTGTATGTGTTCTGGTGTGATTTAGCAGACTGGTTGAAGGGCGAGTTGACGCCGGTCTCTGTTGTATTTTCAGAGGGATTTCAGTCGTGGATGTGGAGAGGACTCACCTTCCTCCTCCCCTGCCTCTTTTTTGGCCACGTAAGTGCAACCGCTCAACCGCTCAGCCGCCCCGCCACCTGCTTGAGACGTCACACATGATATCGGGTAACCTTTGTGACTATCAGACTGCGGGCGGGGGGGTGGGGGTGCCAGCAATCAAAGCGCAGAGCAGTAATGTTGAGAAGGTGTCGGTCGGGAGAAACGGGCCAGCACCGACCTCTGAACCGTGGTGTGATCACAGCCCTCCAGCACAGCCGCACAGCAATGCAGACATTCAGCTGTCAGCACTGGACTGTTGGACTGTCAACTGACCACGTTACATAGTGAACAGGGCTAAAAGTAGAGCACGTTTCAGTTTCATACTCATTGCCCCTCACGAACTAGGGCTGTAGCGCAACCCACTGTTTTGACGGGCGTATCTCATTACGTATGTCTAAGGTCTATTGTATTGTATTGTATGAGTCGTGGAGTCAGGAGTGCTGGCACGGCTCCTAGCTGTAAGTCTGCCAGTCTGGATGCAATGTCCAGGGGTTCTTTTGCTCCACGTTTAATTGAAACACTTTTGCTTCTTTGTGGCAGTTCTGGCAGTTGTATAATGCGGTGACGCTATTTCGGTTGTCCAGACATGAGGACTGCAAGGAGTGGCAGGTGAGCGTGGATCTCTGCTCTTGTTCATATCTGTGATTTCACTTTTCCACTTGTCCCTTGTCCCTGAGACTTAAATCACCTCGTTCCCTGGTTTGACAGATTTGATTCGATGAGCCTGTCAGTTATCTTTACCCATGTCTGCATTTGTATGACAGATGTACGACCGCAGCTGTGTAAATGTTCTTAATCCATCTTCTAGAACGTTAATGATTCATTTCAACGGTTAGTGACTTTAGAACCTCAGTCAACATTTGCGGACAGTGACGGCCTCTGCTTATTACAGAGGGAACACAAGCCATTGCTGTCTCAAGGTTATGGAGGAATGAATCATGGCGCGCTCATTTAAAACTTGCTGTCCAGGCATTTGTGGGTAATTGGTTTTTTTTTTTTTTTTCTCCTCGGGGTGGCGGGGGGTGTATTTCAGGTGTTCATGCTGGCCCTGACATTTCTCGTACTCTTCCTGGGAAACTTCCTCACGACGCTGAAAGTCGTTCACCAAAAGGTCCAGAAAAACAAAGGGGAAGTGCGGAAGGAAGAATAGGAAGAAAGGGAAAGAGGAACGGAGAAATCCTTGGTTTTCAGGCAGCCCAGCGATGAGAGGGAAGTCAAATGGCACAGCTGTCGGGCTCTTTTTGTCAGATGATTCCAGAAAGGAGAGAACCTCTCCGTGTGATCTTGGCGACACCGCTGGACTCCTCACTGTTCGATCAAAGGCCATGCTGAGTTTCCTGTGTGTCTGGTGGATGACCCGCGTAGTTTTGTATTTTTTTCCATGTGCATCCAGTTCCAGGGGGAATTGTAGAACCGCAGAACCACTGAAAACCCTGGAGGCCTCAAGTCGCAGGCATATGAACTGTTTTTTTTTTTTTTTCCAACAGATTTTGGTTTGTGTGCGTGGGTGCATTGTGTACGTATGGGGGAGCCTGCTCTCTCAAACTTTATGCAATACAGAAATAGAATAAAGAAATTCTGAAATGCAATGTAAGACATGAATGAATAAATGTATATAAATAGAAATACAGTGTATAGATAGGCAGAGAGTAGATATGCTGTCACAATACTGCCCTTTGATCAAAGTGCATGCATCACATTGCAGACTAGTCTGCCCGCTCACTTGTGTCTAATTGTAAATTCTCTCTGTTCCATTGACTTTGTTATATTGTGAAATGTCATACAGATTCCGGAATTTCAGTCATTTGAACGACACAATTTGTTTTGTTAGATTGTTTTTTTTTTTTTTTGTACCTTAGAGAAGATGTTACGGTAAAAAGTAGCATAGTCATGAAAGTATAACCTGCATTGGTTATCAGTTCACACTTGCTTTAAATGTCTGCAGTAATCTGGCTGGTAAACCCGCTGAAATCTCTGGATTAATGTGATCTAATCTATGTAGTTCAGTCGACAACGTGCCAAAGCCGTAACTATGTTGCCCATGGATTCTAAACCTGAACCAAAATGGCAGTAAAATGAGGATGACATTTTGATGGAGGTGTTCATTGGGTATTAGCAGTAGTGACGATGCATTGCAGAGGCCCAAACATTAGAACACAGTGGTCAGCTTTGTTCGTTGCCTTGTAATTTCAGTGATTAAAAAACATTGTCGATTTGTAAAAAAAAAAAAAGGAAAAAAAGAAAAGAAATCTGTTTACAAACACCTGCTGCATTACCTGTCACTGTTGAATGTGTAGTGCTCTCCCCTTACATTTTATCCACAAGCCATCCACGATGGGAGCAAAGCCTTGTGCTCTATTTTTATTGATCTGCAATAATGCAGAAACTGCCATTTGATTAACAAAAGCATTGCATTCATAATTCATCCACAAAATATACAGTTTATTTGTAACGTGGCCGCCTCAATGCACAACAAAGATTTTTTTCCTCCCCTTTCCCCAAATGTAGGATAATGCTGTATCAATTGTGTTGTGTTCAGTTTTGTTTTTTCATATAACACAGGATTTCTTTGGTGTGGAACGGCAGTGGCCCATGCATGATCATTGTCTTCCTAGCTGCAATAGAGCCGGGATGAACATTTTATTCTGTAACAAAAGCATTTCTCTGTTGTGTTGTTCAGACTCAATCAGTGTACATTGCCATAAAATGATTAAAACTGATCTGCTGAAATATGTTCACATTTTTTACTTAATACTCAACAGCTTTGGGAGGAAGGAGGCTGTGGAGGATGTAAAATTGTATTTAACACTAGGTCATTGACACTGTTAATCTGACGGAGGCAAGCTAACTCAAATTGAGCCTCAGAGAGGTTATGCAATTGCATGGTTTCACCACTTGGTGGTGGTCATGTAACGATTTAATTCTATGTGAGGGTGGTTCTTACAATCTATGGCATCTAAAGTGCAGGTGAAAAGGAAAATAATTTACTCAGCATTTTTCCTGGTTGAGAAATCTGTCCCCTTTTCATTTGTGTCTGTGTGTCCTGATTGGTTATATTCTGCATCATCTCTTATCCTCACAACAGTATAAATATCCCATGTTAAATTTAGGATAGTACTGAGTGAGGCAGCAACTGCTGTTACACTCCCTTGGATACGTTATTTGACTTCACCAGCATATAATTTCCTAAATTCTAGGAATAGACCATTATTCTGTATAAAAGGGCTCCTGCAAAGTATAGACATCAGACATGTGGACCACATAATTTCCACAAAGGCAGTAAATCCAAAGCACAGACCTCTTTCTGGGTATCAATCTAGAGCTTTGCCTATATATATACAGTGCCCTCCACTATTATTGGCACCCCTGGTAAAGATGAGTAAAAAGGGTTATAAAAAATTCACCGTTTGGTGAATTAGCTTAATCTCACACTGAAAAAATGAGAAATATCCAACCTTTAATTGAAGTAAATTTATTATGAGAAAAAAAAATCCCTCATCAAGAAATTATTATTTTTAACAAAACCATGTGTGCCACAATTATAGGCACCCCTGCATTTATATATAGAATAAAGTAATAATTTTTAATATTTGGTCCCATATCTTTTGCATGCTATGACTTCCTGATGTCTGTGACCCAACAACATCAAAAGACTCTTGATATCTTATTTTCTGGTACTCTTACAAACAATACTATAACGTCTCTGCATTTGAATGGATCTCTATGGGAATTGGGGGGTGGGACTAGATTTAGCTGTAAATTATGCTAGAACAGTATGGAATACATGGTTGGTAAAATGGCTGTAAGTCATCAAGGGTCTGAGGTATCAAACGAGCCTCAAACCATCACTCTGCTGCCAGATATGCAGTAGATATGGATGGATCACTTTAAGGGTTGTTTCTCCTGACAAACTTTCCTATTGAACTCTGTTGAAAAATACGTTTTTTTTTAATAACCATTCCCTGACCTATGAAGCTCAACACACTTTTCCCACATTTGATTTGTGTGTTCTCTTATCTTTCCCATGTTGATGTATGAATAAGGAAATGTGGCCTCTGTCACCTCATATGTATACCCCAGTGAAACAGGAAGTCGTGGATTACTGCTTGAAAGTTCCTAAACACTCTGATCAACTTAAAAAGTAAAATATAAATATGCTTCAGTTACATTTTGTTCATAAGAATATCTAGGGGTGCCAATAATTGTGGAGGGCACTGTATATATACAGTTTGGCACCCCTGGTAAAAATGCCTTTTACAATTAATATCTAAGCTAACAAGCTAACCTGACCTCTAAATGGTACACACCTGTAGACACCTGTAATGGTACACACCTGTAGCCAGCTAAGAGTCTTTCATTTCTTCTTTTGATCTTTCAGTTTTGCTTCCTGGCAGAACACCTCTAGCTCAGAAATATTCTTCGGCCTCCTTGCATGCACAGCATGTTTGAGATCTCTCCACAGATTTTCAATAATATTCAAGTCTGGGGACTGTGGTGGCCATTCCAAAACCTTCATCCCTCTTTCCTGGAGGTGCTTCATGGTTGATTTGGAGGTATGCTTTGGATCATTGTCTTGCTGGAATACCCAACCTCTCTTCAACTTCAATGTTTGGTCTTACCTTCGAAAATTAGCCTCTAGAATGTCTTGATATTTGGTGGAATCCATTCTTCCTTCCACCTGCACAATATGCCCTGTGCCCCCCGCTGCCACACAACCCCAAAGCATAATGGATCCACCTCCGTGCTTAACAGTTGACAAGATGTTCTCTACAAATGCTTCACCCTTTTTTCTCCAAACATACCTTCTTTGGTTGTGGCCAAAATGTTCAATTTTGGCTTTGTCAGTCCAAAGCACATTGTTCCAAAATGCATCAGCCTTCTCAAGGTTTTCTTTGGCATACTTCAGATGCTTTAAGGCTTCTTTCTGGCAACTCTGCCATGTAGGTATTTTAAAGTAATAAACAGTTGTATTGAAAGTATGTTGTATTGTTGTCCTGTGTCCTGTTCTGAGCATTTCTCACCAGGTCTCGGGTCATTCTATCTGAAATTGTTCTTGGTTTTTCATATCTTGCCTTGACTTCAACTGTTCCATTTATCTTCCATTTTCTGATAATGTTCCTGACAGTGGAAATAAGTAGTTTGAAACATTGAGTTTTTTTTAGCCTTCTCCTTGTTGGTGGAAGTGAACTATCTTGATTCCTACATCCTGGGACAACTGAAGGGTCCCCAAACCTTTTCACAGGGCCTTTTTCCTTTTTTATTATTTTGAATTTAAGTAAAAAGTAATCTTGCTTAAAGATTTGAAGAAATTTGTCATGTTTAGCTTTGTACCATTTAGAGGTCAGGTTAGCTTCTGTTCACTTAGATATTAATTGTAACAGGCATTTTGACCAGGGATGGCCAAATTTTTGCACCCCACTGTATATACACGCGACATGGCCAAAGTAGCCTATATGGACACCTGCTCATCCAACATTTCATTCTAAAATCATGGGGCATTAATATGGAGTTGGTCCCCCTTTGCTGCTATAGCAGCCTCCACTCTCCTGGGAAGGCTGTCCACTAGATGCTGGAACATTACTGTGTGGATTTGCTTCCATTCAGCCAGAAGAGCATTAGTGAGGTCAGGCACTGATGTTGGGCGATTACGCCTGGCTCGCAGTCGGCTTTCCAATTGATCCCAAAAGTGTTCAGTGGGGTTGAGGTGAGGGCTCTGTCCGGCCAGTCAAGTTCTTCCACACCGATCTCCCCAAACTACTTCTGTATGGACCTCGCTTTCTGCACGGGGACACTGTTGTTCTGAAACAGAAAAGGGCCTTCTCCAAACTGCTGCTACAGCACAGAATTGTCTACAATGTCATTGCATGCTGTAGCGCTACAGGAGCCTAGTCTGACCCATGAAAAACAGCTCCAGATCAAGGGGTGTCTGAATACGTTTACCATTATTAAATAAATTGTCGTTTCATTTAAATATATATATATATATATATATATATAGTGAGTGAGTGAGTGAGTGAGAGTTTATGTGTGGGAGGTGGGAGTGAGTGAATGATAATAGTGCCTATTGAAAAATAATGCAGGTGTCTTGAGAATTGTTTTCCGAAAGTTATTGGACTGACGTCTTACTGCATCCTTAGGGCCTGAGTTTTATGACACAAAGCCATTGCTGCCACAGAAGAAAAACATTAGCATTCGCATCAAAAGGCCCGTGAAAGAGTTATGTGAGGAACAGCAGGAAAGGAATGCGGCATGTTCACAAATTCAAAGGCCACGGTGTCAGAAAACAGTGTCAGAATTTACAGATGCTGTCCTACCCCCCACAAGAACCAGACAACCAGCAACTACACAGAATTTATTTATCCAATTTATTTAAAAAAAAATCGTACTGCTTTTATAAAATGTGCTAAATCAATGCCAACAAACAGAAGCACTTTTGTGTGTTTACAGCCAAGGAGGTGAGTAAATACATCAGTCTGAGAATGACCAACAAATGAGTCTAAATCAATCAATCCTAGCTGCTTTAATTAGATGGAAATGGTTCCTTCATATTTGTTGATCGATTTCTCCGTGTTTGTGGACTGATTCTTAGTTCTTGATAAATAAGGGTACAGTGTGTAAAATCACAAAACAAATTATGAAGTTGCGCCTCATACAATATTGCTCATTTCCACATGATAATACAATCCAATTCATCGGCTACAACGAAGTGACAGACTAGCAGCATACAGTTGCTCCCCAAAGGCATTGTGTGGGTCTGGTCCAGCCAGTAACCCGAACAGGAGCTTCCAGTTGGACATGTGGGGGATTCAGGCACTTGGACTTCCTGATGGATGTTGGGCCACATGTTACTCCTGGAATGGCTCAGAAAATACATGCCCGCACACGGCTTCGCCAGGTGGGGAAAAAAAGTAAGACCGTTTTGACACAAAGTTCATTCCATTAAAAAAAAAAGAACATTTAAAATATATATTAAAAAAAAAAGATAATTGTCTTTAGCAAGAGCGGTCACAGTCCTTGTTGAGACACGAGATGGGTACTGCGTCCTACTGTTCATCCCTGTCCTGCGCAAGTCATGTGATCAAAGGAGGGCGCACGACCCGCTCTTCTTGCGTGCTTTCCTGGCTCTCCGAATGCCTGCCAGGCCTCGTTTGGCAGCCTCTCTGAAAATGTCCTCCACGTTCTCCCTGTACTTCGCTGAACACTCCAGGTAGAGCTCAGAATTCATCTGCTGCTTGGTCTCCTCCCCCTGCCCAGAGACAACAGGAGCACACACCTGAACACACTCCGTGCTGTGGCTGGATGGCTAATATTAAAGTCAGCGAGAGCTGCGGTCCAGCTCTCAATGAACCGCACACCCTCAGCTGTGTCTAGATGGATCACAGCAGAGCTCGAAAGGAATGGGAGAACTTGCTGGGTTGAATGCGGACTAGAGGAGAGTGTTTTTGGTTCAGCAGAACTGAACCATGATCTTATTCTTACGTTTGTTGCCTGAATTGCATTATTTTTAAGCAAACTTTATTTGTCCAGACCAAACTTTATTTTATTTTACATATGATCCATAAGGTTTATTGTAAATGGGAGCTAAAAGGGCACAACAGCAGTGCCCCACTTTGGATTTGAGTCGCAAATCCGGGCCTTAATCACAACACTAAACTACACTACACTGCCAACATGCATGAAAACTGTAAACTCATCTGATCTATAAGAGCAATAACAACTTAACATTGTGTACTGATGCTCTTCTTTACCTGGATATATGTGATGGGGGCCTGACCGAGAGCCCACAGCTTCCTGTTTCGCTCCTTGTCCTTCCGGAGGTCTGTCTTGCAGCCAATAAGAATTGTAGGAACGCCACAGCAGAAATGGTTCACCTCTGGGTACCACTAAGAGAGGATTCATATTTGTAATAGGTGCAAGATTGTAAGAGCAAAGAGAACAGAATATCATGTGCAATTATGTTTGAGCACATCATAACTGTCAAAAGTTCAGAATACATTTTTTAGAAATCTTTTGGGAATAACTGGGGGGGAAGTTACAAAGATGTTTTATCAAAGATCTTGTGCAATGAGAGTGCAAAGACATAACCGGGATTCATCAGTCGAGCATGATGGGACATTTCCAGATGCTAAAGATAAATATAAAAAAACCTATGTTCTATACCACAACCTGAAACAATAATACAGCCAGGGAAAGCACGCACGCACGCACGCACGCACGCACGCACGCACGCACGCACGCACGCACGCACGCACGCACGCACGCACGCACGCACGCACGCACGCACGCACGCACGCACGCACACACACACACACACACACACACACATACACATACAGCATCACTTTGTGGACGGTGTTTTATGGTCTCCTCAAGTAAGGACCAGAGTGTGCTGTGCCTTGCACCCCTGTAGTGCGTGAGTTATGTACCAATAAAGACGTCCAAAACATCTTGTTCCAGGACCGTCAGTCAAGTTAAAAGGCCAGATATACTAGAGTGGTGAGAAACGCAGATCCTCACAAAGGTTGTTACTGATAAGCAGATTGTAGTTTCTCAGGGGGGGGTCAGAGGGAAATTCCTTAAGGACACTCCTGTGAAAGCCGTGCAATTGAAAGATATGATAGTGCTGTGGGCGACATTATTAAAACAGTAATTAGATAGTGAGTAGAAATCCCTTGACTGACACATCATCTGATGAAAGGACCCTAATGAAAGGATCCTTGCTGATGTACATACAGTAGATATGATTAATTTTATTAAACTGTTAGAATGTCTATTCTTAGAGGACTCACAGGCAAGCCGATTAAATTACTGACTGTGGGCCACATCAATCTGCTTCATATTTAGCACTCAATAAATTCCATCCCACCATCCCCTTACGGAAACATACACGCTCTCTCTCACACCCACACACACACACACACAGATAAAAGAAAGAACAATTTTTGAAACATTCAAGACTGATCACTTTTTTTCAGAGACATCTGGTTACGATACAGTGATGTGTACCACTTCCTCAGGGATATAAATTCTGCAGATGTCTTCACTTTTAATCATTGAGATGCAGCACTTTAGCGCCCTTTCCCTTGGAGTACACACTTTTTGTAATAGTAAAACAGATTTGTTCAGGAGTGGGGTTACAAGCGATTGCATATGCTTGTGGTCACAGAACTCCCTCTGTTGGGAGTTTGCAGTCAGGTTTGGGGAGAAGAAAAGCACGTTAGAATGAATGTACCTTGATCAAAACATTGTCAAAGCTGGTGGGGCTGGTGACATCATAGCAGATGAGCACAAGGTTGGCATTCTGGTAGGAGAGTGGTCTTAACCGATCATAGTCCTCTTGACCTGAAACATTAATACACATGCACACACAAACACAAACAAACAATGAATTGAATTTTTGGTTCACGCATTTCTGGTAATTATTTGTGACAATTTAGACCTAATGTGCCCTTTCAAATGACAGAAATACCCAAATGGAATAAAAATAATCTGACAAAGAAGATCCAGTTTTTGAACACACCTGGCTTTACAATCTACTTTATTTAGTCTGCCTGTCTGAAAGATGGTGTATGGCTGTGGTGTAGATACTCATTTAATCACAGTTATGCCACATTTTAATACAAGGAGCCCATGTTATATGGTTGACCTGTTGACTGTACAGGTTGCTTGATAACCAACAACCTTTAAGCCCCATTGGACAGAAAGTGTAGCCCAGTCAGACACCCCCCTCCACCCATCAAGCTACCCGATTGTGCTGCAGGGAAGTTTATATGACAACTAATAATGTCAATAGTCCTGGAACGTAGGCACTATGTATCTATTCCTCTTTACACATTACTAATGGCTATTTTGCAATACATATTGCAAAATGGCAATGCATATTGCAATAGCCTCGTGTAGGATCTGATATGATGTGTCACATAGCACTTATGTCTTGTACAATCAAACGCTAGGATGACATGGGAAGCTGTGACTAAAGAGCTTCTAAGAGAGCTTGTTACTTTAAGAGCTCGGAAATAGAGAGTGCATCTATCACACAAGTTGCATTCAATTTCAGAGGACAATAATATGTTAATTATGACATGAAAGCATGAGACTGTGGAAGGTCACTAAGATCCTTTTTTACCTCTATAACTGTCATAACATAGTCCGCAGGAGTATTCCACGGGATGTCTTGGCAACGGTAAATGACCAAGCCTTCATCATGTTTTCAGCCATGTGAGCATTTTTTTTTGCCAATGGCCCGGAGGTCAAAGTGCAAGGTAGGAGAGCATCTGTATCTGAACAACACAGTTTAACACCCATGATGTCCATAATGTGTATTGGTCAGTAGGATCAGAGGCAAGGTAGGGGAGGATTTGTGTGTGTGTGTGTGTGTGTGTGTGTTGGGGGGGGGGGGGGGTCTGCTAGGCCAAGGCTATAATATGTATACATTTATTTAAATGGCGTTCCTCACATGACACTCCACAGGGCAGTTCAGCCAAAAGCTGTTTCTTGCACCAATTACACATTTCCATAATTTGAGTAGAAAGTTGGTGCTCATCAGCTCGTCATGAAAGCAGAGATTTTGGAAGTTTTAGGTTATTAAACAAGTTAAAAAAGATTCTACTTTTATACGAAATTATCAAGTTCTTTTTCACCTGCAAAACGTTTTAAAAGGGAAACAAATCAGGGACTCTGGAGAGTAAGTCTGGAGATTTGATGAAACTACACAGTCGGTTAAAATACCCTGTGAAATTGGCCGGGGTAAATGTCAATATCATCTTTCCTGGCTGGAATTCACTCAAGAGAACTCATACAGAAATCCTTTTAAACACGCTGGGGATATTGCAAAAAAATGAGTCCAGCCAGACAGGAAGCAAAATAAAGATGAGGAGGCTTTGGTAATTTACCAAGGATTTTATGGCGCTGGACTGTCACTCATCCGTGTGGACGTTTTCGTGTGCGTTTACTTTCAAAGTGAATGGACCAAGCTGCCATTGTGCTGGGAGAACTGTCTGAAAGGAAACAGTACCAAGCACTATCACGCCAGTCTGCATGTAAAGATGCATGAATATGGCATTTCACTCTGGCCCACTAACTGTTGCAATAACGTACAGAATATACTGACACAAAGGCGTGTGTGGTGACAAGGTATAAAAAAACCTCAACTTCCTGCGTCTTGACTTGCTCGCACTTCCTGTAAGCGAGGATGCCCCGTTAGCAGTTTGCGCGAGATAAGCTGCATTTGCACAGAAGGCTCTTCACTTCTCAGAATGAACCAGGCCAACTGTTTCCTGAAACCGATTAAATGAATGCTCTTCAGTATCGCCATTTGAAGGCAATTCATTAAATTGCTTATTAACTCCTGTAAAGTTTTTAAATGCTGTTTTCTATATGAACCAAAGCCCTTGGTAATGGCCCTTTAGCTAGTTCCTCATAAGGATTGTTGACATTGCCATGAAATCTCACGCACAAAGGTACATCGACACAACCGCTTATCTGTCCTCAGCAAACACAGCGTTATTGTTTCGCATATGAGCAAAAAATCCACTTCCTTTTATGCCTGCCACACAATGGAAATTTTTAACAGGGTATAAACAAATATAATTGCATTCCATTGCAGTCAATGATGCCTTCTATATGGAAAGGTTTGCATTGTGGCCTGCTGGTTACCTTCTAGCATAGGAAGTCGTTCAGCAGCTTCACAGCCCAAACCTCTGTCACACTCACCCACAATGACTTATATATTGGTGTGGATTCAAAAATGTGACTTTTTACAGCTATCATAAATGAATCGTTGCCGGAGAATTTTGATTTGGGTGAGGTTCTAAGCTGTCATAGGATACTATAAATACTACACTATACTATACTATAAATGAGAACATGCAGCATGTTGAGTCAGTAACTATGAAGCTCACTCTGTGTGAACACATTGGTTTCCTATCTTTGTGTCAATTAACTAGTGGACAGAAACTGCACGCCTGTGATATCACCCCTCGGATCATTTTAAAATTCGAATTCTACTCTCAGATGGATGAAGCTAAAGCACTGGTTTTAAACACAGCACCCAGCACTCTCGTACTGAATCCTGACCCCACCAGTATCAACTGTAGTTGGCAGTCACACATGGCTGCACCATAATTGGACATATTGTTGCACAGGGATGGAGACCTGCAGTTTGCCTGTACCAGTTGTGTTTTCAGTGTACTCTGACAATGCAGTGAGTGCTTAGCTCAGCTAATGGACTTCATAGTAAAAAGAAGTAGGATAGATTGCTGGCAACACACATATCTGTCATACGCTGAGCAGTTAATCATGTTTTTCCACAATCTTTCCATGGCTTACATAGTAAATAAATGTCAAGACACCTTGTGGTAGATGTGTGTTTATACAGACAATATGGTCTCTCACACAACTCAGTTAATAGCCTATACTTTGTGGACACCAAATTAAATCCAGTGGAAAAAAAATTCAATTGTTATTTAGTTACAATGAACAACATTCCCTGAGATATATATTTTTTTTCATTGTGTTTTGTCTTTTGGCTGAGGGCGACATCTTAACCACATCCTCTGTTGCCGTGACAGCAGCCTGCCGCACTACAGTTTGTGAAGGCGTGCTGCTTCTCTGCCCTACACACGTCTCTATGACTGACTACACACGCTGTGGCGCTTCCTCTTAGCTCTTCCTGCTAAGGCACGGGGAGGATGTATCAAAGGCACAAATCCATTTTAGGCCTTGCTGCCCTCCCTGAAATGACATGGGGGAGCTACAACGTATAATAAGTCCCATTTTACTGTCCATACCAGCTCTACTGCTGCTTCATCCACCCTGAAATAGATCACAGTGTCTCCTGAAATAGATGGTGGGTGACATTGGGCAGCAGGAACAGCCTACAGGGATTGGCTGGCAGGAAGTATATGGGTGGATGGGGCTGTCCCACCCTTTCAGTCATCTTGGCTCAAACTCGGTGTTAATGGGAGTTGCACAGAATCACCGTTGACCCTCATATCTATATTCAATTCACAGCTGTTCTCTCTGGCTTGTTCCTGGCCTGCTTCCTCAATCTCTCTCTCTCTGCACTGTGGGTAAAAGGTTTTGCAACACATTTTTTGAAACACGATATTACCTAAAAGTGGTACAGAATAGAATTATTCTTATTTTCATGAGTATATGTCTGAAAGCCAATAGGAAGGCTAAATACAAATTATGATAACTGACAATAACGCACTAACATATAATAATATATAATAATATAATATTATAATAATATAATTATGAGCTGCTTAATTTCTACTTAGACATTTTATGAATCCTCAACCCAACAAAAGACCTGTTGAGCAGTGAATGTATTGTGTGTGAACTGAAGCAATGTACGGAACTGTGCCACCTTGGAAAGAAGTGTGGCCTGGAAACATTCTTATTATCATGAAATAGTGCATAGCTATGGCACCCTTCTTTTCACCTACACATTTTTGAAATCAGGTAACAAAGGTCAGGTGTTCCTGAACTGAGTCATATGTGTGATTTACAAACACGCAATGGTAAGTTGAGTCAACAATCATTAAACAAATACTCCAGGAATGAAGTTTTAATAAAGGCTCCAAAAGCTCAAATTAATGACTAGTTTGTAGGTATCATAACTCTTGTTGCCATGTGGAATTACGACACGCATACTTTAATACCTGATACGCAGTAGTACAACTCATGATTCATGTGTGAAACTTATAAGCCACACCCAAGGCAGTTCTCTCTTTTTCTAACCTTTTGTCCTGAGCACAGGGTATACACATTTTTTTAAATTAAAAAACAGTACCAAACTCCTATTATTACACTGCTCTATGGTCCTCCCGTCTTTTCTTTTATTGTTGAGTATTGAAATCTTTAAAACCAGAAGACTTTAGTTCTTACATGACTGGCATGCTTGGAGTTACCCAATAGCCCCACCCCCACTTTTGTCTCGATATACCTGTTCAGCAAGGTGTTTGGCAGCATGGGAATGGGCTCTCACCTGCTGTATCATAGAGGTTCAAGATGATTTCTCTGCCTCCATACTTGACTGTGGTCATGTACTTTTCAAACACAGATGGAGCATATTTCTGCAAAACATAAATAGAATGTTTTTAATGTTGGTTTTATGGAGTTGTATCTGGACCATTTATGCAGTAAAGAATCTTTGTATATACAGTTACGCTCCTTCCTGGCATGAGAAAGGAAACAAAATGTCATGAGAACATCAGAAAACAGAAAAGAACTACATACCTTTGTCTATCTTGAAGAAATGATCAGCCTCATCATTATAATATTGATCAAATAATAGTCTGAAGGATTTCAATTAATTTCAACAAATTTGGAGGTCAGAACCCCTGTACATCAATCTATAGAAAATTATCAACACTGTTTTAAAACCATTGGCCAGTGAGTTTGAGGGGAGTTGAATACACAGTTCAGCTGAAGGTATTAAAAAGGTGCATTCTGATAGGAAAAGGCCATAAAATGTCACAGACACACTGGGGACATAGGCTCATAAATACATATTGAATATAGCGTTTACTTTGTATGAATTAAGATACATAAAAGTCAGTCTCAGGGGAGTGATGTAAACATGGCAAAGAAAAAAGGTTCAGCTAAAAATGATGGGGTCTTAAACACTGGTCTAAAAACACTAAATCCTAAGGGCTATTTACTCCCTGGATTCAATGTAAAATGTGCTTGTTGTGTTATATACCCCTTATGAAATGGAAAGGGGAGTAGTTAAGACTTGATTAGCCCATCAGAAAGACTAATTAACATTATCAGATAAGCTGATATACCTGTATGTGATCTGAACAAGGCATGACTTGTTGGCATCAATGGTTAAAACAACCATGCATCTGGCTTAACCACCAGAAGGAAGCCTTTGACAGCTAATTCCACTAAAATAAACCAGTTACCATGACAACACTGAAGGTCATGGTCAATCAGACATTTGTTTTCCTTTATTTTATTTACCAAGGCCTCCCTGTTCTCTGTGCACTAAATAAATATAGGTATGCTCTATTGGGAACTTCCATTTGGACACCTGTGCGTGCGTGGTGGTGGGGGGGGCATTCTGAATTTCCACCTTCCTGTCACACCAATTCTACTGCCGTCTTCTGATTGTAATTTTAATATCACACTATTAATTGTTTTTAAGAAGCTATTTTACTATACATTCATTTCAGATTAATTGCTTTTGAAGATTAATTAGAAAACGTCTACCTGTATTTACTGTAACCTTTATACTGTATTTATAAAATGTTTGATATTTCAAAGGATGTAAAAATAATTTTTCCTTTTTAATTTTATAATTTTTTTTGTGGGAACAAATTATATTATTAGGCTATATCAAAACTAGGATTAATCAAACACCAGAAAAAGGTGTCGGACACGGAAACTGAAAACTATCTACGGTGAGGGAAAAAACAGAATGTGCCTTCACAGGTCGGCCTCTGTACATGAAAACTAGTGAACGTGTCCTTGAAGAGACTGTTACTTTTCATTTTTCACATATTTGTCTGCCTTCACCCCCCCTAGAGCAGGACAATGATGTTCTTTCAGACACTAGGACATGGTTCCTTGCCCCCTGCGGTAGCAGTGTCTCCATTGGGATCAGAATCCACAACAATGTGATAATTCAACAACATCATTGGTTTATCACACACACAGTGACAGATGTGTAGGCAGCTCACCTCTGGAAAATCTCCTTTGGCATACACCATGAGAAGGGATGTCTTCCCACATCCCCCATCCCCCACAATCACAATTTTAAGTTCCTCTCCTCGCCGTTTGCCGTGGCCGTCCGCCGAGCCGTTATGTGTCATGTTCCTGCCGCGCAAAAACCAGAGCGCCAAAGCGGGACAGCGATGATCATCGGCTGCCCCAGCACCGAGATGCCTGTCCACAAGGGAGCCGCTCGTGTCAAGGAGAGCAAACAGAAACCTGCCGGGTTTGACCGCTAATGGCCCAGGAAAGTGGAATCACAGCACTGCCATCTCCTTCTGTACTCAGGGCTCTCGAAATTGGCGAGCTAGTCTCCCGGCGTGTCCGGAAACCTTTCTGTGGTTAACCTAGCCCTGCTCTCTTAGGCAGGCAGGAACCTGCAGGGTGAAGATCTGGCTGCTGGCCCCTCCTCCCACTCTGTTGCTTCTGTTGTGATGCTTGTCCGAGGCACCGAGTGCAAACGAGTGCAAACGAGCAGGAGCAGGAGCTGCCTACACTCTGTATGCGCGCCTCTGCATACCCCCTGTTGCTGTTTCTGGTTTCAGGGCCTCCCCCGCGCAGTAGCTGTGATCGGACACACACACACACACACACACACACACAGAGGAACATGCACACCTCACGCAGGCCGTCACCACTGGGGTTGGAACCATAGATTCCACCTGCCGCACCTCTAATAAGCCACGTCATATCATATCTTCATATCTTACTCTGTGGAATTTCTGGAGTTCAATAAAGAAGGAACGTTTACACTTTAGACACCCTTTCTGCCGTTATATATTCACTATATATATATTCATGTGCAGGTGATTGTTTTACTAGTGGTTACTTGGAGGGCGGGGAACACAAAAAGCCCCTATTGAAACCTGTTCACGCCCAACATGTGAAAGCAAATGGGTGCTTGAAAACAGAGAACTACCAAAAAAGGAAAACTGTGCTGAACTACATTCACATATCATGCCGATCAAATTCTCAGTGTGTCGTATTCCAGCATATTTCATTATAAACAGAAAAACGTATTGTATGAACAGATTTGCTTCATCTTTTAGACTCAATGTCCAAAATGTAAATGTATGTATCAAGTATTTTGGAATCAATGTAAATGTATTTTCATATTAAATGCCACTATACAGAATAAAGCAACACAAATACCTTTTACAGCCTTTTTGAAAACTGAGTAGTTTTAACATTCTTTATTTGGGCTTCAATGCTATAATTTTAAGTTCAAAGAAACATACCTATGAATTGAAACTGAAACTACTTTAATATACAGGTATATCATTTACCAGGAAGAATACTAACCTCAGTGATTTCAATCACCAGTTGTTAAATGTGAAAAATAGCAACAAATTGCTATGTGTGTGTAGATAAGTGGCTATGGGGGAATTATCCCCATTATTTCCATCAGTATATTTTACCTGTATGCCTTTCAACTACGCTGGAATGCCGTAAACAATTTTATTATATCAGCTACTATAAATTATTTTATAGAATGGGAGCGAAACGAAAACCAAGACACTAATGACTTCAAAGTAAAAAAAAGAACATCTAAACACCAAACATTAAAATATAAAATATCTTAAATATAAAAATTAGGTGAATTTCATCTGAAACACCCTTGCCTTCACTGAAAATGTACAAACCTAATTTTCTGGATGCATTCTTTTATATCCTAAAGAAAATATACAGAGACTGAAAAACAATATGCTCTGAAGACCTGTAAGTGCTTTGATGCCACCTAGAGGAATGTCATCAAAAGTCAACAAAGACGACAACTGCAGTACGTCAACCCCAATGCTAGACTACAGAAGAGGCACGTCCGGCAGTCATGGGTGCAGTGTACAGAGTCGTGGGTGCAGTGTACACAGTCGTGGGTGCAGTGTACACAGTCGTGGGTGCAGTGTACACAGTCGTGGGTGCAGTGTACATAGTCATGGATGCAGTGTACACAGTCGTGGGTGCAGTGTACATCTATATACAGTGCCCTCCATAATGTTTGGGAGAAAAACCTTTTTTTTTTTCTTCTTGATTTGGCTCTGTACTTGGCTTGTAATCAAACAATTCACATTTGGTTAAAATTAAGATTCTCAACTTTTATTAAAAGGTGTTTTTATACATTTTGGTTTCACCATGTAGAAATCCCCCCCTGCTCTTCAGCAGTATGTCTGGGATCACTGTCTTGGTGTAGGATGAAGCGCCGTCCAATGTGTTTGGAGGCATTCGCTTGAACTTGGGCGGATAAGATGTTTTTCATTTCTGTTTTTTTCATTTCAATTAATTCTGCTGCTGCTATCAGCAGTTACATCATCAATGAAGACAAGTGATGTTCTTTCAACACCATGTTTCACAGATGAGGGGGTATGCGTTGGATGTTGGGAAATTCCTTTTGGCCTCCACACTTTGTTCTTGCCATCACTTTTGATACAAGTGAATCTTGGTCTCATCTGTCAACAAGACCTTTTTCCAGAACTCTTTGTTATTTCTTAGAAAACTGTAACATGGCCATCCTGTTTTGCAGCCAACTAGTGATTTGCATCTTACAGTGTAGCTTCCGTAGTTCTGTTTGTGAAGTCTTCTGCGGACAGCAGTGACTGACACATCCACACTTGCCTCCTGAAAAGTGTTCCTGATCTGTCGGTTTTTTTTTCTTCTTCTTCATTATGGTGAGGTTTCTTCCGCCATCAACTGTAGAGGTCTACCAGGTCCTTTGTGATCACTGAGCTCACCAGTGCTCTCTTTCATCTTAATGACGTTCCAAATAGTTGATTTTGGTAGGCCTCAGGTTTGGCCCGTGTCTCTGAGTGTTTGTTCTTATTTCTCCAGCCTCATAATGGCTTCCTTGACTTTCAGTGGCACAACGCTGGTCCTCATGTTGACAGACACCAATAACAGAGGCAATCAAAAGCCTAATCAATACTGAAAGCTCTGCATTAAAGAAGCAATTGAACACACCTGACTAATCAGAAACACCTGTGAAGCCATTTGTCACAAACATTATGGTGCACTGACATAGGGGGGGTGTGTATACAAAGTACTGTAATTTCTACACGGCGAAACCAAAATGTATAACATAGCCTTTTATTAAATGCTTATTAAAAAAAATGCGTCTTTATAGAGGTGCGTCTTTATAACATTATAGAGGGCACTACATATGTACGTATGCACATGGGCCGTGACTGAATACGATCCCTTAACCCCTTTGGCGGGAGTATTATGAGTCCACTTCGTCTAAAAGATTTTGAGCGGGCGACTTTTTCTCAAAAATGGGGGCACTTAAAATCCCAGGATGAAACCCTTATTTCCGGGTTTTGTAGAGGGGTTTCTCTCCGCAGAACTGTGCACTCATCCCACAATTTCAGTAAGTAACCCAGTAGTAAAAACGTACAAGAGCGTATATACATATCTATGGTACAAGAGCAGGTCATACTACAGACTACTAATTTTATTTTTGTTAATTATATCTTCATTCATAATCTACACTTTGTAACCATTGTCATATGTAAATTGATCGATATTCTCAATAAAACTAAAAAAATATTACAAACAACTTCCTCACTAGTTTGGAAAGAGCTTTGGAGGATTTATTTCGCACACTGCTTGCAAAGTGAGGGGACAGGGCACATAATAGACAGGGGTCTGAATGGACAGGGAACAGGGATCATATTCGGTCATGGCCCTAGAGTTAGAAAACAGTAACCGCGTCCCAATATTCTTCACTCCCCACCTCCTTTCCTCCACTCCCCCACTACCACTCCTCTCCTACTGGGAAGTATGCAAAATTGCCTGAATGTTTCAAGTACAAGTATTTGCATGTGCAGTATACAATGTACCTGACATTGCAGTTTGCTTCGAGGCATTAATTAATATGTAACCATTAATACGTAATCAGCAACATTAGATTAAAACACAGAGATGTTTCCCGGGCAAGGCGGAGAGGAGGTGGTAGTGGAGGAAACATGCAAATGCATGTACTCAAATGTTCAGGCAATTTTGCATACTTTCGGGTAGGAGAGGAGTGGTAGTGGGGGAGTGGATAAAAGGAGGTGGCGAGTGAAGAATATTGGGACGCAGCCCAGGAATCAATTTGAAAGTCACCATGTTCGATCTCAACTCCAACAAGGCAAAGAATGAATAACCTTTCATGTCCTGCTAGGTAAAAGGGTTTGTTGCCTAGAATGCAACAAAATTCACAATTTGTTCCGTTTTCTGGAATGAAAACAGAAGTTCATTTTGGAAAACAATTCAACAAATACTATTTAAATTTGTGTTCTTCAAAAAGGTTAAACAAATTGGAAGAGCAATCCTGCGTACACACACAGGAGTAAGCACGTGTCCTGGCATGCCGTGGTAAATTCCACACAAAGAATCCACAGAAAATGACGGCCTACTGTATCTGCAATTTACTGCACTTGCTTGTGATATAAGGGCCCCATGCACTGATTCTATGGCTTTAACACTGAAATGTACAACACACATGTACATGGAATCATACACAAAATGGAGCCTCATTCATTATTTATCAAATATCTACTTAGCACAACATGTAATAAATGACAACGAACCTGATATTACCAATTATATATCAGGCAAGGTTCGTTTTACCCGGAAGTCTAAAATATGCTGTCTATGAAATATGGAACAAAAAATTATTTTAATCTTTCTAAAGAACCCAACCCCCTCCACTCACCCCTCGCCCCACCCCAGCCCCTCTGTGACTCTTTTTCGGACTTCTGGGGGTCCCCAAACCCTGGTTTAGGAATTGCTGGTTTAAGATATTTGGAAAATTTTGTTCCCTGGCGTTCACATCACGTCCTTCTCCACACCTTTTCCACCAGCACACCGGTCTCCTTTCACTCTGAAGTAGCAAGAAAGTGAGGCCTACATACACTGTATATGCATTATAACAATGGATTACATGTAGATAATGCCTTCATAGACCACAAAGTGCTTAAAGTGAGGAGTAGGCCTTATCTCAACTATTACCAATGTATAGTACCCACCTTGGTGATATACAGCGGCCATTTAATGTGAGAACATTCACACTTCATAGGCACATTCAATTTCCAAAAGCACCACTTGTTCAAATTTTCAAGCTGGAAACTTCATCTTTATTCACTTGGTGTAACATTTTGTGATGTTCTGCCTTTAATTAATTAAACTGGGGGACAATTAGAGAACAGATCTGGACGTTGTCCAGGACACCTTTGAAAACCCCACTCTGTGATAAAAGCCACAGGATATTTAATATCCATGGAGAGTCAGGACCTCTGTTTAATGTCTCTATAACATCTAAAAGATGTCTTCTCCTACAGCACATCGTCCCCATCACAGCAATGGGGTTTAAGATCTGTTCAGAGGAAAGAATACCCCCTACTGGATTACAAACACTAGTTCCAGCAGACCCCCCCCCCCCCGTCTCCCATCAAAGTCAGTACTAGTCTTGACCCCAGATGCTCCATCTCTGAGTGAACTGTCCATCCAGGACCAACTCCTCCCTGCTCAATTCGACCCAGGGTTGAGAAGGTGTCTTGTGAAAACACCCGGTAGCAGCCTCCATTACAACTGAGATTCAGTACAAACAGCCTTTAATGATTTACCACCGAAAAGTCGAACTCATGAGCAATCTACCTATGCAGTCTGTAAATATGTGTGTTGGGGTTAGTGCCTTGCTAATGGTGGCAGATGATTTGTGGAATATCCTTACAAAATCAGTCTACACTGATATGTAGACAATGGAACCAGAAATTGAGGTCACAGGCTACCTTTTAGAAACAATATAAAGTCTGGAATATTGCAAGTTAGAATTCCTACACTTGGGCAAACCTAATAGGTCTGAAATAAATTCTGAAAACATGCAACGTGAGAATCAGAAACAATCAGAGCAAAGCTTAGTGTTCTTTGTTAACATATATTTGACCAGAGATTAAACGTATACTTCAGTTGGCTGCTATGAAAACAAATGTTTGACCAAGAAAGATATTGCGGTCCGTTTGTTCTCTTCTTAAATTATGGTCTATTGTACTTGATTTGTACTGTAGGCTATTGTATCGGTCGCCGTAGCATACACAGAACGCAGATGAAGGCTTTAATGCAGTCATTGAAGGCAGCTGAAGTATGTGTACACTACAGCCCAAGACAACGCCCACATGCATCGTCGGGTCAAAAGTAAATAAAAAGAACATACATTAATTTTAAACAAGTTGCCAATCAAAAATAACGCTCCAAGAGGGACAAGGTAGGTAAACCTAGGTGTATAGACATCTGTAAATATTTTTGTTTTTATATAGTAAAAATGTAAGCACTAGCATACATTGCATTGATTAAATAAAACAATTGGTTGTGGCCAAGCAATAAAACGCAATGGAGAAATATTACTACAAGCATAAAAATATGTCGCTATAGATCTCAATTTCCCACAGATCCTCATGGATCTTAATCCAATACTGTCCAAATATCACGGAACTACATATTTAGTTGCAGACGTACAATGTCACTTTGTAACATTTTAAATGCTCACAGCCAATCATCATTTTCCTTCTCAGTGTGAGATTTTAGAGATTTTTGGTAATTCAGGGGCTACCAGTTGTAGGTGCGCGTGATGCAAATAACCTTGTACTAAGAACAATAATTACGACTATATGGATGTTACAAATCTGACAGTGTCCGAAGTAAACCCTACAATGGTCATAAACCCTCCCAACAAATCGTGGAACCAAATCCCGTTTAACGTAGAACTAGCGACTAACTCACTATACCAGATCTACTACTAAACATTTTAACTTTTGATTGTAACACAACATGTAATGAAAGCCATGCTTGAATTTAGTATGGTAGCTAAACCTCTTAAAGGACCGTTTCATTAACCAGAACAGAACGGTCGTTCGCATCAGGGACAAAGAGGATTCAATACGAATTACTGAGCGGACCCTCAAGTAACAAAGACTATAAAACCTATAACCTTTCTTGCTTGTAAATAAGAGGAGACAGATGTACTATTTTCATAAGCATTAGCAACATAATCCGGAGCGGAATGAGATTCAGTGGCTTCATAAAATCCTCTTTTTTTCAAGGATATAATTGGCTGTGAGAGTGTGGGTAAGCAAAATAAATAAATATAGCCGTGATACACTATCAAACCTTTGCCCAAACCAACATGTTTCTTTTACTACGAATAATCACCCACGCTCTGTCCCATTGGACCGGTAGTCATTTGGTTTAAAATTTGTTGTTAAAATAATTTGGGCATGAACACAAAGGAATTTTCCATCTTCCATGCTATCCGTGGAAGTGAAATTCATGGACCAAGGAGGATTTTCTCAATTTGAATTTATGTTTTAAAACCTCCAACAATGCTGACCCTATGACCCGTTGTCATGACTAACATGTTTTTGAGTCTAGGATAGGACGGCTTGTTTTAGATTTTAAATGACTAAATAAATAAATATAAATAAATAACCGTCGTTCTACACAAGACTAGATCCCACACTATTAAACTAGTCGACGACGGTTCGTATTTAATTACCTACAGTTGTGGAACAGGCTATTTGTCTTTTCGTGAGTAGTAAAAACCAACTCTCATCTGAACACAATAGCAGAATGGAAACGTTAAGGCCTACGCGTCTGACAGTGGAAGGTTTAAAATATTTCAAAGATTTCAAATAATTATTGCACGGATTTTCCCTTACCGCTTTCGGCAGTTGCACACAAGACATTACCGCTCAATGTACATTTTTACAAAATGTTTTCTATTTGACGCATTACATGACGTTCTTTGCCTGCTCAGCATCTGGGCCTAAGTAAAATATTTAAATATTGTTTTAAAAAAACATTTAGGTATAGAAATTAACTTTAAATTCACATTGCAATGCAACAATACAAAAACGGCGATTGTTTGAAAAACGTAGTTGCATAAAATGAATGAAGTTTCTTCATGACCAAAACAAAGGATTCAATTTTGCTTGCATGATATTCTTGGACAGATTTTTTGCAGGAGAATAAAATGCCGACCCCAAGCACCGATTGTTCTTGCAGAAGGGAAAATAGTGGCTCGCTGTAAATTCTCTTCAACTGTCTGCTTGAGATGCTGCAGTACAACTTTAAAATTGTTTTCTTTTTTCAACCCAGGCGATCGCGTGGTATGCAGTCAGATCAGACGCAGGAAATGGTTGGCAGACAGCCAGGCTCTCAGATTACAGTCGTTTACCAAGCCTGTTTTCGAGTGGACGGCTAAATAAACGCAGCAAAGCGAGATTGCGCCACGAAATGGCTCTTCATGTCGGTTATATTTGATGCATCACGCACTACACATACAAGCAGAAGCCTTCCTGATCACTGTTGATACAATATCTGATAATGATTAAGAGAGAGAGAGACAGAAAGGGAAAAAGAGTTGCATTTGGAGGATTCAAAACGATTCTTCCGAGACAGATACTCGCCCAGCAATGGCGCAGCTTGTTTTTCAGCTCTGAAAGATCAGCTTTGTGTGGAGAAGCCATTTTGAAATTGCAGACAGCAGAGAAGCCATTACAGCAGTTCATAAAAAAAGTCGCTTTTGGATAAAAGGGGCAGAGAACCATCCTCTAACGCAAATTTACCCCTAAAACACATTTATATTATCCCTAGGGTATCGTCTTCTTCGTGGATTACGTTTACATAATTTTAAGTGTAAGTTCTTATCTGGTATAAACCATTTTAAATTTTAAAAACAGTTTACTTCTCAGAGTTCATGTATAGTTTTCTATTGTGTTATGTGTAATAAAACCTGGAATTGCTAAATGTTTTCATTAAACCAATAGTTCCATATTACTCATATTTAGGCAGTTAAAAGACAAGGATAGAGGATATTTTAGGATAGAACCATTATATAACCTTAGGTACTTTAAACATGTACAATAACCCCCACCTTTCATAATATAATCTGTCCATTTAAGAATTTATTAGAAAGAGCTTTTCTCTATCTTAAAATTGATGAGTGAGGCATCTGACGGCACGCCTGCTTTTGTGGAAAAAAAGAGGAAAGCATGTTTGCTTATTTCTATTCTAAGAGACATTGCCAGGATATTCTCAACATTTTTGATGGCCAGGAAGCAGTTTCTTACATGTTACTGTCTTGAAGATTTCAAAAGAAATCTTATTTCCCTTCTCTTTTTTTGTTTTAGGAATGGCACTCCCTGTTCCATCCAAAAAGAAACCATGTGCATTAATGGATCTGAAGATCAAGCTGAAATTGTTCCTTTTTCTTCTACGTATAGGCCTGTTACATATATATTTCATCAGAATGAAAAGGTAAATATTTCTGAGTATTTTATCACTGCTTGGGCTGTTTGAGTATGTTATGGTGCCTCTTATTGTAATCTGTTAGGGGGAGAAACATAGGTTAATATGTGCCTTGACAATAAGATAAATTAAATTGCACCCTTGATGCAAGGTCAGATGCATGCACTTACCTTCATGGTTGAGAGCATTCATTTTAGTGCAAATAACATGAAGACTTTAAGATGTAGTCATTTGTTTCTACATTTGTTATAGTGCAGATATTGCAAAAAAGCTATTTCCTATAATGATTTGACGGTCTAAAAGATCACTGTACCATCAGCTTGCTTTATACTTTGTTCTAGTAATCTTAACCACATTCTTTGAGAAGAAATATCTTACCATTATCCTAAAAGGGGTGGGGGTAAGTAATTAAAAGCTAGAATGAACCATTTAATAGCCTTGAACCTGTGACTGAATATTTGTAACATTTCCATTCAAATTCTGACTTGGTTTGTTTTCTGAAACGTGAGCAGAAATTAATTTTAAGCTTTTTAAAGGAGAGACACATGGCATGCAAATTAAATATTAAAAGAAAACAATAGGCACATAACTCATTACCTTTTGTGTCTATTCTTTGAAGGATAGATCTTCAAATTACAACATTGCCACTTTTCCTTTACAAAACATTAAGCTTAAAACATCACAGTATTAATTTTCTAAGGCTATTTACATTATTAAAGTAAAGTAAAATAGACTTACATATTGCTACATTCATACTTGGCCTCTTTAGTGTGCAATGTCAATGATGTGCCTTTAAAGCATTAGATAAACAGTAGTATTATTGTATATTTATATTTAGCAATAGTAACATATAAAACTAAAGCAAGCTGTTTATTCACTCGTTTTTTTTTACTTCAGAAGCGAAATGCTGACATATGGGTGTGCCATGACCTAGTTAGGACAAAGATGGATTCCAGGAAGGGAAAAAAATAAAAATATCAAGTGGATTACGTCCAATATTATCTTCCTTCTTCTCAGATCCTTTAAATGGTGCAAACATTACAACACACTGATATAGTCCGTGAAGAGAAGAAATCAAGTATAAGATCCCTTTTGGAACCATGGAAAACCACACTGGCCATTTGTCTCCACTGCAGAAAAATGGCTACCTGTGCGCTTGGCCTCTCCTCTACACTCTGTTGAAGGATGTCTCCGTACGGCTTCTAATAGAGAAGCTAAAATGGTAGCTTCAATCTGATTGGCTTGTCGAGCTCACTGTTGTTAACCAGCCAATTGCCCAAGCACTGCAAAATATCAGACAATGTTCACAACAGTTGCCCCCGTTCTACATATCCAAATATATAAAACGTTTTTTTCCTCAACAAAAAGATTAATAATGCAGGATGTTTCCTGGGCTGAAAGACATAAGGCAAAATGGAAGCTTTTTTCTGATTGGTTCTTGCCGTCTGCATGCCTTAAGTAAAATAATGAACTCTTAATTGTCCTTTAGAACCGTAAAACTGTTACCCTTTTTAAAGTCATATGTTTTTCCTCATGTTAAAAACAAAACAAAAAAGCCAAATACCATTCAGACCGAAGGCTTAACAGTGGAATATTGGCTGGGCTGATTGCAACTCAATTCTCTGGTAGTCTACTAAACTAAAGCCTCTCTTCCATCTTGTTTCCTGTTAGGGTAAATCTAACCGGTACATTCAACGCTTTTTGTAGCTTGTAATTTCCAGACAAATTCGCCGTAATGAGAAACCGATATATTAACGATGTGTCGAGTTTCGACTGATAAATACACAGTATTTAATATTATAATATGTAACGCTCTGATGTCGACGAATTCTAAAAAAAATTTGAGTATCGAATGTGCGAAGAGATGGTTGGATAGCTCCCAGTGTAGCTCAATAGTGGTGTATTGTGGGAGAGACCGAAAACCCAGACCAGAGGCACACAATATGTGCTGGCTCGCAAAAAGGAGGCAGGATCCTTTAAAAGCATGTAATGTAATCAGGGAAATGTAAAAGATCTAGCCGTTTTGGTGGAAAAGTCTCGATCGGAATAGCCTACATCATGTCCAAGCTTGGAGAAAAAGCCAGGTTAAATGAAGATCACGGTAGAAAGCAGAGTTCAAGTAAGCTTGCCTTTTCCACCTTCCCTTCTGTCTGTTTCGGTAATGGGGACCAGCTTTAAGCCCCATTACCGATATAACCGTGGTTTATGGGACAATTGGCACAAGTTGTTTTTATCTTAACATGCTTTCAATGCTTTTCCTTCTGTTAACATTCTTCTGCAGGTCTGGCGAACGGAATGGAAAACAGCCATCCAGTTTGCAGCTCAGGGGAGAAACGTAGTCACCATTGGAGGAGTTACAAGTTGATTATTGACCCAGCGTTGAAAAATGGATCGCATAAAGTCTATCGTTACGATGGACATAATTTCAGCCTGCCCGTGAGTTCGTGCTTTTTTTTTTACAATTCACTACAACAATGGTAAATTGATACATTTGTGACAGTTCGAGAGGAACATGATTGTCGCAATGAATGATATGAAAGTAGGAAACTCGTTTGTCACAGCACCTGACACACTGCATCAAAGTGTCACAATATTCCCATGGTTACGAACGCGTTCAGTTGGTATTGGAGCAACGAAACAGCATGTGTACCCATGTTTAACTTTAACTTTTAATTTATATTTCATATTAAAGCATAGCACGCGTGCATACATGCGCGCCGTGGAGCCATGCTTCATTTGCAAGCTTGCTACAGACAGTAGCTGTTGAATGAAGTGATGGTGGCTATTATTTGTGGAATGTTTTTTGCTAATGTTTTTCCCCGCTTTCAAACAGAACCCGGGAATGCAGCCAGTGGATACTGTCCGAGACCCGAGAATCGGTCGTCTCTGGACCAAGTACAAGGAGACCGATCTACCGGTTCCGAAGTTCAAGGTAGTCACACCCCCACGCTGAACTTGTCTCAGCTCTGCAGTCTGATGAAATGTTCTGGAATTCCCTATAAACCCTGCTTTTTTTACTCAGTTGTATAGATAAAGGTCGGTATGCCTATAGTAGGCTATAGGCTACATTGCTTAGCTATATGTGGGTCTACATTGGATACAGACACGAACGTCTGAGACATATTCAGGGATTTTAACGTATATACTGTACATTCAGAAACCACAGCATACATGCGGATCGTTGACATTCCAATGCGTTATGTTATTTACTGGAAAATGGTTAACCCCTGTAACACTATGTTTTTTCTTATCCAGATCGATGAATGGTATGTCGGTCCTGTCCCTCCAAAGGAGGTGACGTTTGCAAGACTGAACGACAACATTCGGGAAGGTTTCTTGACAGACATGTGCAAGAAATTCGGCGATATAGAGCAGGTGGAAATTTTGTACAATCCCAAGAACAAAAAGCATTTGGGAATTGCAAAAGTTCTTTTCGGCTCTGTAAAGGCGGCAAAGGACACGGTTCAAAATCTTCACAACACTTCTGTGATGGGAAACATTATCCACGTGGAGCTAGACCCTAAAGGTAAGCAGTCTAATTATATTCTTCCCTGTCTGTCCCTATTTGTTTATGATTCCGGTTAACATTTGAAATATACAATTTGAATGTTATCTAAGAACTGATAGCAGTCTTTAAAAAGGTTTAAAATCCCATCCTGCAATGTACGTCGTTTGTTTTTTATTTGTAACGGCAGGGTGTCCGATGCTGTCAGAACACTCGTTTTGGCGAACATTCTTTTGGTCCACCTTATTCCACATTGTGGCACGAAATGTTCGCAAATAAACCAGATATTTATAGCTTACCCTCAGTAAATGGACTTCTTTACTGAAATTCAATGTACTTTGAAATTGAGCATATTATTCATATACTTCTTACAGCTGGTTATAAAACCCTGTTGTTTAAACTGTTAATCTGAAATATTTCTGTGAAATAACTCGGTTACTATGAGCACATTCTTAATTTTAACAGGGTGCATATTCTCTTTTATGCTGCATTTTCTTTGAATGATAAAATTGCTTCCTAGTTAACAAGCAGTAGTGCGCTTCCCCTTAAAAGCCTTGTTGGAGGGCAGGACTGTGGAGCAGTTTGTTGTGGCAGGCTGGCAGCTGACATTCAGACCCTTGTATGAATCCCCCCATTTGGCCAGGGTTCGATTCCCGGCCGTGACACTTTTTGTACTATGATTCCATCTGTATCTGTCATCTTCTTTATATAAATATAAAAGGAGGGCTTATTGCCTGCTCTCCTTTTAATAAATAGAAAACCCTTGTTTACCCTTTTCTGAATACGTGGCCTTAGTTGTAGAAAGTAGAAACATTATAATTTTTGCCTTTACATACATGTGTATGTAAGTTAATATTGCTATATTAATATAATAATAATAACTATATATATATATATATATATATATATATATATATATATATATATATATTAATATTAACTATTAATATCAAATATTATTATGATTGCCTGTGATAATGTTTTGATGATGTTTTTTCTTTTTTCTTACAACGCCCTGTGAGTAAGTGGCTAAAGAACTTTGGTAAAGCGATCCCTATGGCATTTAACCAGGAATGGCACAAGCATGCCTTATGCCATAACCTTAATGGTAGAATTTGGCAAAGGATGCATTTTTAACATACCCCCTCCTCTTTCCACCATGTCCACTATCCTCTTCTCACCTATTAAACAGGCGAAAACAGAATGCGGTACTTTGAGCTCCTGATCAATGGTTTTTACACCCCTCGGACGCTTCCAGTGGGGGGTGAGTGTCCCCGAGAGGTTTCGCCACACAGCCTCGCTGATGCCCTGCTGGTAAGCTCTCTGCTCAAGTGACTCAATGAAGGATTCCCAGTGTTCTGCTCTTTCACTGTATGTCCATAGGCAGCTGTGTATGTGTCCCATTCCAGAAGGAATAGCTCAGGAGTGACAGTTAAGAAATGCTGTTATGGCTTGGCTGAAAGCGATGGAAACCAAAAAGACCTGTTTTGTATGTCTTGTACATCTTCGCTGGTGAGGCGCAGCAGTATTCTACAAGTTTACTTCTTCATAAACTTAAGTTTGATTCACTCCTGTTAGGACAACTTCACGGACAAGGAGCCTAAATCTTTTTCCTGACTTGGCAGGGCGGACAGGTTCCAGTTTAATGTCTGAACTTTGCAACTAAGTCACTAAGAAGTGCTCCTGCAGGGGGACTTGCTTTGTGCTCATGTCCGATGGAGATTTAGGGTGAAGGCCGTACCAGTAGATGGGAGTGAAGAGTTTCATTCAGTGCCATGGGAGATGTGCGCTACCTTTTTACTTTCTTTTTTGTCTGCAGACCGAGTTATATACTTCTGTGCAATATTGTCTTTGCAGGTGCACGTCTTGTTTGTTGCCTAAAATGATAATTTTTTTAATTTCACAATCTAAACCACTTTACCGCTTCAGAGAAGTGATGTTCTACGCCACTGTAAGGGTACATTGGCTGCTCTTCAGTTTACTTTCAGTCTTTGGAACTTGGTTTTGTTTTTTATGATCTTTATCTAGCCTTGCTTGAAGACTGGCAAAATAAAAGAACCTACTATCTGGCAGCATGGAAGTGAAATTACATGGATTGTTCTCTTAAAATGTTTTCAAAGAATATTTCTTGTCACTTGAAGGCAGCCACACAATGTGTACTTTCACTTTCTTTTTGTGTGTGTTAGCTCAATTTAACTGTCCATTAACCTTGTAAAATGATTTTTAGCTATGCTGTTTAAAAGCTAGCAGCTGAATGACCATGTTTTACACTTGAAATTTGGGCATTTATTAACTATAATGTCTATAGTAACCTCTAAATTCTTTTGACTACATGGCTTTTAAAAATGGTTAAATGCATTGCGTGTATTTGTTTATTCAGCTTTTACCTGAAGTGTGAGGACAGTGAGAGAAGGGTCCTTTGAGATAAGAGTGCAGAAAGCTGTAGTTTGTGATGCTGACAACTTTATCGGTGATTCAGTTTATCTGTACAGCAGGTGGTAAAGTGGGGCCCAGTCTGGAATGTGCCTCAGTTCCTTGTTTTTACCTGTCAATAATAGTGAGCCAAGCAGTTTGATTGCAACCTGTACTTTGACCAAATCTGCTAAGAGGCTTCCCACCAGGCTTCTAATGTTGATTATAATTAAAAATGCCACAACCCTTAGTTCAGCGAAACTTCTTTTTCCTGCTTCAACACTACTTGTAAGTGGGCATTTTAATACCCCCTGCATATCCTCAGTGACAGTTTTGAGAAAGTGACTAGGCTGTTCTTACCCTTCATTTTTTTGCCATCATTTGTGGACTGATATGCACAGTATGCAATGAATAATGAAAATTAGTGCTTTATTTTACTTAACCTGTAGTTGAGGCATTTGACTGAAAAAGTGATTTAAATTGCAGGGCCTCAGTCAGCATGTGCAATCTTATTCCTCCCTAGGCTATCGAACCTGCGAAGAGACTGTCCGAAGGCAGCTCTTCTGCACTTGGGGGTCCCACCACCCCTAACAGCATTAACACGCCTCTCTCCCTGGACACGGCCTATTCCAGCCTGAGACAGGACACGCCCAATAGCTTCGGACACACGCCCCAGTCCCAGGGTACCCCGCATACTCCACGAATGGCAGGTACCCCATTCTCTCAGGACTCCAGCTACTCCAGCAGGCAGACCACGCCGGCGTACCAGTCCAGCCGGGCCGAAGGCTCGGGAGGGTACAAGCCCCGGAGGCACGACACCAAGTTTCAGGATGCCTACAACCGCAGGCCCGAACGCCACTACGTGCACAACACCGGCGGGGCCTACCGAAGCTCGGAGCAGACGTCCTTCTCCAGCCCCTCTTTCAAGCACCAGCCTCCGCCGCCCCCCCCGGAACCCGCCCCCTCCGCCCCGCCCGTCAGCACAGCCAACTACAAGTCCGCTTTCTCGCCTTACCAGGCCCCGCCTCCCCCCGTGTACCCCCACGCGGAGCCCCCGCTCCCCCACCCGCCTCGGGAGCAGGAGTACAGGAGGATCCCCCCGCCCCCTCCTGCCGCCAAGGCGTTCACCGCGAGCGCGGCGTCCGCCGCCAGCGCCGGCGCCGGCTTAGACTTCGTGCCGGTGAAGGAGAAGCCGGAGACGCCGCCGCTCCCTGACCCTCCGCCGTCGGCCGAGCTGTTCCCCGCCGCGCCGCCGAGCAGGACGCCCGAGCAGTGCCCTTCCCCCGGCACCCCTACCCTGGAGTCGGAGCGCAACAGCCTGGACTCGCGCATTGAAATGCTGCTCAAAGAGAAGAGGACCAAGCTGCCCTTCCTGAGCGAGAGGGACTCGGACACGGAGGTGCGTATGGAGGGCAGCCCCATCTCCTCGTCCTCCTCCCAGCTCTCCCCCATACCCCCCTACTCCGCCAACTCGCAGCCTGCCTACTGCGGGGCCACCCCTGCCTCCCGGCCCTCCAGCACCGGCCTGGAAGACATCAGTCCCACCCCACTGCCCGACTCGGACGAAGACGAGCCCGTCCCGGGGACGGCCTCCTTGCTGCGGAGCTCCGGGGCCTCCTCCCCCAGTGACCCCCTCTCCCAGGCCATGATGGACAGGAGCAAGAGGAAAGAGGTGACACCGGGCGACGAGACGCCCACTGACACGATGGATGTGGTAAGACTTGTATCTGTGTTTTCACACTCGGCTAACACAGAAGTACACTGCCTTATTCTCAGTTCAGCTAAGGTCGCTTTGTGGGTATCAGTATCCCCTGGTTGAAAACCTTTGTGCTACGGCACTACTTGGTATTGCTCTTGCCCGTCTGGCGCTCTTTTTATTAAAGACATTAAGACAAATCACACTGACACATTCATGACATTTTCACAATGTTCAGGTGGTAATATTATTGTGTCGGACTCTAAGCAACGGGACAATGGGAATATGCTCTTAAATGAATGCATGTGATTTTATGTTTTTCAAAAAAAGGCAAGAAAAGGAATCAAATCTAGTGGGCTTAGAGACAGGAAGCCTTTCAAACGAAACAGATTTCAAGCAGAAATAACTGCCTTACACCCGTGCGCTCGGTTGTGGTTTAGTGATGTCATCCCATTTGTGCTATGAAACTCTAAAAGACTTCTGCTTTGTTGTACATGACAGATTTTAATGTATAAAGCAGGATGAAATCTACATGTTGTAAGGTGTATATTTTTTGCAGATAAGCTACTTCTCATATTGCCCCCTTTGGTGTAGCGTATGACTGTAGGTTATTTTGCTTTAGGAAATCAGATCCATCATGCATACATACATCAACTTGTGGTACAAAAGTTAATTAATTTTGTTACATTGGCATAATATATCTTTCATTTTAGACCACATTAGAGCTTTTTTGCAATTTAATGATTATGCCCAATTCTGTGCTGGAACTACTGTTGTATGCGCATAGTTACCTAATCGTTTTGGACTTTCTACTTACCAGCTAGTTTTATTAGATCCCTCATTACAGTTTGTTACCATCCATTCCACCCTTAGTCTAAACCGGGCCGGCCAGCGAAGGATGGGCACCCCCTCTCTAGCCAGGTTCCTTCTGAGATTTCTTCCCATTGGGGAGTTTTTTTCTCACCACTGTTGAGTGTTTTTTCTTCCTACCGGAGAGGTTTTTTGTTTTGCCTCGTTTTGCTGGTTGGGGGTTAAGGCCTGTTTTTTTTTTTTCTTTTTCTTTTTTTTGCTCAATTTTCCTTCTCTTTCTCTGTACAGCGTCTTTGTGACAGTTCTCTGTAAAAAGCGCTATACAAATATAATTTAATTGAATTTATCGTTGGATTTGAATCTTAGCAGAAATTGTTCATTTGCAGACAATAGAATTGTGTCACCTAAACCAAGGCTGCTATGTGTGCCATCTGGATAATATCCCTGTCATTGTAATGGAGGGCTGTATTATTGAGAAAGTTGTGAGTTATTGAGTGTATTCTAAAATAAGGATAAAAATGTAGCAGTAGTTTTGCTGTGCGTTTTTCACCAGATGCTTATAGTGCGTTCAGAAATTCACTGTGTTGATTTGAATTGTAAGCTGCAGAAAACTCTTCTTTCTCAAAATTTGCGGTACGTTGGCAGGATGCTGTTCACAGCTTGTTTTGAACAGGCGCCTTCCACAAATGGGCTTATGTCTTTGCCATTCACCCTACTGAGTTCTCCAAAGCAAAGAATTCACATATTGTTGTAAAGGAATTTATTGGGGAACAAGTGCATACTAATGCTATATGATAGCATATATGTATTGAATGAGGCAAATTAGCATTATTATTAGCATAATTATTAAATGTATATTGTAGATGTACAGTGGCAATTTTTAACTATAAATGTACTGTGGCATTTAAATACAACGGGAAATGAATTATTGTAAGCCAATGAATGGAAATTATCCATGAATCCATCAGTGTGTAAGACGTATGTTGTTTTCATGTCAGAAACCTTAAAAGAACCTAAATCTTCTGTACTTGAAGTATATTTTGAAAAAATTTGAAAATTATGGAAATTAATAGGCTATATATTATGCATTTGCGGTTACCCATAAAAGCCACAAATATGTGGAATGAGAAGAGCTTCTTTTATGTGCGTCAATATTTTAAGATTTTTAGCTGCAAAGCTTTGGGTTTATTCAGCCTGTTTGATGTCAGGCTAAATAAACTCAGTGTCCAAAATCCCTCTTGTTGTGGTCAAGCAATCTGATTACTTTTTCTTTGCATGTCAGGTTTTGAAAGTTGCTTTGCGAGATGCGTTTCCTTTTTGGTGATGCGGTTTTATTTTGTTACTTGGTTAGCATTGATTATATGTACTGGAATGATGTTCTCCTAAGGCTGTTTTGAGTTATGTCAGGTCAGTCCGGTGTAGCTCCGTAATGTCAGGTCAGTCCAGTGTAGCTCTGAAAGGGAGTCCATTCTGAGAGCGGCTGGCAGCATTGCATGGCCTAGAGGTGATATGAGTGGGCGTCGCTTTACTCCTCTCCGTTCTCATTTTTGCCTTTGATCAATAACATATAATTTGGTGTATTTTGCCACATTTTGAATCGAAATGATATTTTATCATCGTCCTCGATGATAAATTTGTCCATTGTGTAGATAAAATGTGATGACACAAAAATAACAACTAAATGTCAGCAAAGAAACATCATGGGGAAAACGTGTCCCCTGAGCTTCATTTCTTTGGAGGATTTCTGAACCATTCTCTCTTACAGAATTGTTTTGGCTCTGTACTTGAATTATGTTCTCTGTGTACTTTTCTGTAAATATTATATGCTTAACACTCCAGACAACTTGAAGTAGTTTTGTAAAAATAAGCCTTCATGCCCAATATAATTGAGTATCTTTTTTTATTTAGCTGTAACGTTAGCAAATATTTAATATAATCCTGCATGAAGACTTGCCCAGATCACATGAAGCCACATGTTGCACAATACTGATTTCACCGTGCAAATCTTACACCGTTTTGTTGTTAATTATATAATTTTACAAATGCCATTAGGTCTATTGTACCCTATTTTCTCTTTCTATGAATGTTTGAGAAGTCTACAAATAATTTTCCTTTCAGAGGGGGATGTGGGTTTGCAGAGATGTTGAGCTCTGGCTAGTTTTCAGAGTTTTATGCATGAACGGTTTCAGCCACATTGACGTTGAAGAGCTTATGATCATATGCTGAAAAGCACAACTGGAAACTACCGTCAGTAATCTAATATTCTTAACATAGACCCTAAGCCATTGTGGACGTTTTCTGTGTGTAGCTGTGGGTGAAGATGTTTGAGAAGGGCTTCTTTGGGTGTGAGCAATGGCTGCTGATGAAGGTTTTTTAACTTGTCTATGTCAGCTGAATTTGGCCATAGTAAATAACAGGCTGATGAGAAGCATGACTGCATGCTGTGGTGTGGTTGGCGTGACCATAGCCAGGGGGGAATAGTGCACACAGGAAGCCCGTAGAGTTTTAAAAGTGCCTCCCAATTTTCCTCTTTGATGTCTTGCACGTTTCACCAAATTTTTTTTGGCAGTTGCCTGCTCTAGTATTCTGACAAAGAAAGGACAGGTTTCCATGGATTCTGTGTTTGTATGTCTGTGTGTATCTGTGTATGAGACAGAGAGAGAGAGAAAGTAAGAGTGAGAGACCAGTGCCCACTATGCAGTGACAGGTACCTACACTGTTTGTTTTCCTGATCGTGATACTGATAACACTAAATGGGATTGTGGCCTTTCCCCCCTGAGTAGCTTTTCCATAATTGGAATCTTGGTTGTTTACTCACAAAATCATATTGGTTCATAACACAATGTGTGTGTGTGTGTCTGTCTGTATGCGTCCACGTGTGTGTGTCTGTGTGTGTGCGTGTGTGCGTGTGTGTGTGTGTGTGTGTGTGTGTGTGTGTGCGTGTGTGTGCGTGTGTGTGTGTGTGTGTGTGTGTGTGTGTGTGTGTGTGTGTGTGTGTGTGCGTGTGTGCGTGTGTGTGTGTGCGTGTGTGCGTGTGCGTGTGCGTGTGCGTGTGCGTGTGCGTGTGTGTGTGTGTGCGTGTGTGTGTGTGTGTGTGTGTGTGTGTGTGTGTGGAGCCCCAGCAGGGAGCTCGGTTTGCGGCGGGGACAGAATAGGCCAGTGAGGGGTCTGCTGTGATCAAAGGCAGTGGCGGTCCTCAATAGATCTGAAGCACAGTCCTCAGCTGTTGAGAAGCTGCAGGGCTTTTAGCAGCACTCAGCCTGCGCTGGAGAGCTGCTGTGGGGCTTTGTGTTCGAGAGAGAGAGCGAGAGGGAAGGACATTCCAGGAGGCGAGCACTGCACTGAGACATCGGTGGGGACACGCGGGGCAGGGAGCACATAAATGCAGACCTACAGGGACGTTTGGGGGGTGGGGGTGTTAATGGGGGCAGGACTGGTGGTGAACCCCCCCCCCCCCCCCCCCCCCCTTCTTGCCTTTCGGCTGACTCATCCTCTCTGCTGATGAAAGGGAAACCCCCGCTCGTCCAGTGACGCTACGACGGGAGAATGACGGAGGAGGCTGTCGAACTCCTCTCCCTTTCCCTTCGCTGTTCCACTATCTCTCCCCGCCTCTTTTTCTCCCCTCCCTGTCTCCTTTTCTCTCCCCCCCCCCCTCTCTCTCTCTCTCCGTCTCCATCCCCACAGAAGTCCTCCCCCCCCTCCTGTCTGCTGTTTATGAATTCCAGTTTTCTGGAAGACACTAAATCCATAGCTATGGGGGTGACTGGAGGAATATTGCGTGCTGGTGGGTTACAGACAAATAAATAGTCATGTTTTTTTTTTCTTTTCATATTCTGTAGCTAAATTGTTCCAAGTCCAAAGATGATCAATGAAAGATGGAACTACACTATAATAAACGAAGGATGATGCTGTCACGATACCATCTTTAATAGAAACCATTTGTGCAGAGCAGAGTATCTTCTTGCATTAGGCCCAGTAGTCATACTCCTGGCTGTGTGTGTGTGTGTGTGTGTGTGTGTGTGTGTGTGTGTGTGTGTGTGTGTGTGTGTGTGTGTGTGTGTGTGTGTGTGTGTGTGTGTGTGTGTGTGTGTGTGTGTGTGTGTGTGTGTGTGTGTGTGTGTGTGTGTGTGATGCATGGTGATGTCCTCCTGGCTGCATGTGTCTACTGTCTGCATTTGTGTCTCTGTTTTATTTTAATGAGGGGTCTCCATGTTCTCTGTTACTATGGGTACGTTTACATGCACACTAATACTCCGATCTGAACCCGGTTATGACAACACTCTGGTTACTGAAATGGTCATGTAAACACCTTTATCCGATAATGTAAGGTCATAAGCCGTGTTTTCGAAACCCGATTAACACCCCTGGTTTTTTGAACAAACTTTCGATTTTTTGGAGCATGTAAACACCTTTCTCCGGTTTCTTTCGGCTTTTCAAAACTACGCATGTCAGGCAGAAGAGGCGGTGTAACGTCAAAATTATTCCACCTGTCAACATTTGCTATGCCTGGGGTTCCTTCAGCATCTCACTTCCAGAATTTTATTATTAAATGAGCATTTCACCGGTGAAAATATATTGTTCATTGTTACGTGCTTGTGTTTGTACTAACTAGTTTGTGGCTAGCATATTAAATAACTGAGATTTTCGGAGAAATTCGCCAGATTTAGAGATCGGTAAAGCTAGCTAGTATAATAATATAAATCAACCGCTACTAGCAATTAGCTATAAATAAGTAGCTATAATAATTACTAGCTAGCTATAATAATAATAATAATAATAGCCGACTAACGTAAATTTTTGACTGGGGGATCATTTTTGTCCTCACAACGGGAAGCAGTTAGTAGCTACGTTTTCCACAGAGCCGATTATGGAGAGAATCATGTAAACGCGGCTTTTGGAGTAATCACATTTCTTATGTCCATGTGAACGAGATAAGTTAAATACTGGCGTAAGCTGATCGTATCCAGTAATCGGATATTGCTGTGCATGTAAACGTACCCACTGTCTTACCCTTCCAGAATTTCTGCTTCTCCAGATTTGCAGTTGGTGGACCCATGTTTGGGGTGCTGACTTTTATTGTGTTACATGTTAACCATTCCGTTGGAGAATGGTTAACATGTAATACAATAATTGACCCCTCCACTCACATGTTATGCATCCCGATGGCTCTTTCTCAAATGTCCAAATCCACTCAGAATTTGTAATGGGAAGAAATCAGTAATACTAGACAGCTGTATGTCAATGTCCCATGTCGTTTTGTTGCAATTTACAAATTTTCAAAAAGCCCATGAAATAATGAAGTTATAAACTATAGATATTTCTTGGTTTCTGTAAAATGTACTATAAATAATTTTAGTGCTGCTTTTATGAAGGGGTTTTGCTTGTACATGTAACTGCCAGTATGCAATTATGACAACTGTACAAACATTTCACAGCTTCAAAGTAACAAAGAACACTACACAGACCACTCTTCTTTTTTTCTGCCTGTATCATATATTCATCAGTTATATTGTTCTCTGGTAAATTGTGTTTTAGTTTCCCAAAACTACTGCGGAAGAACCATGACAAGTTGTAGAACCTCAACAGTAGATCATCTGAGATAAGAGTCTTCAAAGTGTGAAGTTATAGGCCTCCCAATTCTGCTAAAACAATTATACGAAAGGAAGAAATGTTGTGATCAACAGGATTTGGCTCTGATAGACCACAGGATTCAGAGTGGTGAATATAGCAAAATTTGAGAAAACTGTGCTTGATAGCGGTTGTAGCTTTTTAAAACGTGTAAGATTTAAAAAAAAATGGGAGAGCGACAGTGACAGTTACAGAGTATTGTGACCTTGCAGGCCGATGGTTACATCAGCGTGCCGAGTGTGTCCCCTGAAAACCGCATTCGGTTTGTTATTGTGCAAGGGGAGTATTTGTTATGAGCTGGAAATTGGAGGCAGTCCTGTGCAGCGGCCGAGACAGAAACAGAGGTTGGAGCCCTTTCAGTTCCTTTTCCGTTTTCTCCCCAGATAAGCATATTAAGGAAGCAGATTTCCCCAGACAGTTGGTTTTGCCTTTATGGGGCTAGGTAACATTGTACAGGGTTATCCAGAGTTTTTGCCGCCATGTAATTTATACCTATAAACAAGACGAGCCTCATTGCATGCTAAGAGGGCAGTTAATTTCAACTCCCCCCACCTCTTCCTTTTGACTTTACTACGTACATGACTTTTCCTTTCTCCCCAAAAAACGTATTTGACTTTGAATGCAGACCCTGGCCACTACTGTTGGTCACAGGCACTTCATCTTGGGGTTCAATTAAGGCTAAAGGGCTCATAGGCCGCAGCATGGCCTGTGAGGAGTTGACCTTGACTGTTTGCCCAATTTGTCAAGCATGAATACGCTCCTTGCCGTTCTGGGGCCACTGTGATGGTTTCCATTTTGGTCCACTATTATGTCCATTATCGGAGTCTGATTGGTCAGTTCTTTGATTCATGTGTGATCAGTTGAGTAACCGTGAATAGCAGCCAACTGACCTGCCTGACCCTTTGTTCTTTCTTCCTGAAGAGGGGAGGGCTGAGGGGAGGAGGGACGGACCGCGTGTCTAACGAAATCTGAGGCTGTGAGGTCCTCAAAAGCTTATTTAAGTTGCTCAGTGCTCACCGTCTGTGCGTCTGACACCCTCCACCAAAAAAATATAAATAGATAATAAATATTGTGCATTACAAGGCATTTTGGCTATAGATTTTGACTTGACATAGACAATTGGCCACTGCATTTGTTCACAAGGGTCCATAGTAGTGTTGGGAGGGGCAGTATCAATCACTGAATTCAATATTAAATTCAGTAATTTAAACCCCTGATTCACTGATTGGCTATATTGAGTGCTGTAACGTTGACATTGTTTCCTGTCCTCAATTCAGGACACGGTGCACAAGAGGGATGGTTTGTCATTTGGAAATTGAGCAGTGAATTGTTGAAGCTATTTAACAAGCTACAGTAGCTGTAACAGAGCCGCGGGATCAGAGAGCACATCTCTAAAGCATTTCTGCAGCGAACGGTCTGATTGAGAGCTCATAAAAAACAATCAAAAGAGTGGCGCTTATCCCCCACTGCCTCACACGATACTAATCTGTCATCGATTCGTACGTGATGAGCTTGTGGGGGTAAGATGGCACGTACTTGATGAGTGAGGTTCTTCAGCGAGTGGGGGGAGGGCCGGTCAGTTAAAATGATGAGGACAGCGAGACGATTGATGGAAGGTGAAGCCCCAGCTATTAGAGAAGGACATTGTAATGAACTGTGAATTGACTGGCAATCCTCAATGCAGGGAATGATTACATTTTAACATTATGTACGAAAAAAAAAATCATATTTTAGTTTGTATATCCCCTTTCATAGTTATTTTTTACCCAGACTCACATGCCTTTTTGCAAATGTGAGAATTGTAAACCACAGATCTATTTCCAACCAGTGCATTCAAAGGAGTGTGAGGGTAGAGTATTGGTAGAGTAGAGTACTGGTTTGGTTGGCAGTTCAATAACACTGCCTTCCTTTTTTTACAAGGGCAATACCATTTAATGTTTGCATATTTTGTATCCCAACTGCAGTAGTACTGTGTATAGGAATCTTTACCACGACAACCACGGATGCCATGACTAATTCCACTTTTACTTGCAGGGTGTCTTTAGGAGGGAATTTTTTTCATTAAATTTAAAATGGGAAAAATCCTTTTGAGACATGCATCCACATACAGTAGTATGGGTCTGAAACTTTTGGGAGAAAGTATTTGATTGTTCCTCGTCTTGTTTCACAGAGCCACCAGTCCTCTGGAGAGGACATGGAAATCTCGGATGACGAGATGCCCGGCACCCCTATCGCCAGTGGCGACTGCGCCAAGGGCATCGTGGTCAACTCGTCTGTGTCCTCCATGTCCTCCATCACTATCCCCCCTCCGGGGTTCCCTCCCCTGCCCCCTCCCCAGGCAGGCTTCCCGCTCCCACCCCCGCACCTCCCTCCTCACCCTGCCCCCCCTCCGCCCCTGCCCGCCCCCCCGGGCGTCCCTCCCCACGCCATGCTGCACCCGCTGCACCCCTACGCGCCCAACATGGTGCCCATGATGCAGATGGACCTGGTGAGCTGCCTGCCCCAGTGGAGCAGCATGCAGATGTCCTTCCAGATGCAGACGCAGATGTTGAGCCGCATGATGCAGGGCCAGCGGGGGTACCCCTACCCTCCCTTCATGGGTGGGGTCGGGGGCGGGTCCATGCAGTTCGGCAACCCCTACCGCCCTTTTTCCATCGGAGGTGGGCCGTCTGCCGGCATGGCGCACGGACAGCCCTGGCCCTTGCCCGCCATGCCTAAATTCAACCCAGCGGTCCCCCCGCCAGGGTACGAGCCCAAGAAGGAGGACCCACACAAGGCTACGGTGGACGGGGTGCTGATGGTCATTGTCAAGGAGCTGAAGGCTATCATGAAGAGGGACCTCAACCGCAAGATGGTGGAGGTGGTGGCCTTCAGGGCCTTTGACGAATGGTGGGACAAGAAGGAGCGTTCGGCCAAGGTGAGTGAGCCAATCGGTCGCTGTACAGGGCAGTTCCTGTTCGAGACCGATCTATGCTTTGGTGTGAAAGAGGAACAAAGTAGCTCTGTTTGCTGCCATGGCTAGTTTACTTCTGGATTGTCACCAGTGGCACGGCCTGGTCAGGTTATTGTAGCAAAGCAGCAAAGCCCCATTGTGTTGTAAGGCTTACAGCTTTGCTCAGGTTGCTAGGAAACTTTAGAAGTTTTACGCAGTCAATGTCACATTTGAAGATCAAAAAAATAAATTTTCTTGGTCTGGTTCACACCTGCCTCACTGCTGCCTTATTTAAATTAGCATTTTTTTTCTTACTTTTGATGTGAAATGTAACTTCCCTTTTTCAATGAATGTCTGCAGGCTTCTCTCACCCCGGTGAAGTCTGGGGAAGGGAAGGAAGAAGAGAAGGAGAAGCCCAAACCCAGGGAGCCCATAGCCTCCAGCCTGCTGGAGAACTGGAACAAGGGCGAGGGGTTGGGCTACGAGGGCATGGGGCTAGGCATTAGCCTGCGGGGGGCCATCCGCTTGCCATCCTTCAAGGTACGGCCCGCACCTGCTCCTACCCGAATCACGGATGGGCCAGCCCTTCTTCTGGCCGGCTTCGCCTTTCTTTGTGCCCTGCAAACTCTTTCATTTACGTAATTGGATCAGTGGCCAGGCTCAGTTAATGCAGATGGCGTTGTCTTTGGTAATTGAGATGGAGTCTGAGAGCATCTTCAGGGTAGTGGAAGGCTGCTGGGAAAACTGGGTTTGCTTTACGAGCCATTTGATAGACAAGTGGCTTTGTTACTGCTCCTATACCCAAGGCCACCTGTATTGAAACCTGCACAAATGGAATAGGCACAATGGTCTCTTGTAGGTTGTTTTTTGTGGCAATGCAGGAGTCCTGAAAGACACTGCATAATGGATGTTTGTAACAGCTTGACATTTGAGAGGCTGAGCACCTTAGCAGAGTTTCAGAAATGCCTGCTCCATCCTGTCACTATTAGAGGTGGCAAAGAAAAAGAGTATGTTTCTGGCCTTAGCCATACTCAACATTTCATTTTCTGCACAACAGAATAACTCTGCTGCTGGAAAAAAAAGAATTCTGTAATTGAATTGATCGTATTTATTCAAACATGATAGTAATTCAGGATTTTACGGAATAAAATCGGGAGAAGTGGGGTCAAGAGAAGCACTATGTACAGTACCCGTCAAAAGTTTGGAGACACCTACTCATAAAAAGTTTTTTTTTCTCGTTATTTTTACTGTTTTCCACATTTTAGAATAGTAAAGACATCAAAACTATCAGATAACACAAATGGAATTATGCAAAGACCCAAAAAAAAGTATAAAACAAATAAAAAAGGTCTTATATTTTAGATTCTTCAAAGTAGCCACCCTTTGCCTTGATAACAGCTTTGTACATTCTACCTGGAAATAAGGTATCAAGAGTCTTTTGATATCCTTTTATACAGTCATGATAGAATCACCTGTTTGCCTGTGGAATACCTGTTTACCACAGAAGTTGGTTGAGAGAATGGCGAGAATGTGCAAAGCCGTTATCAAGGCAAAGGGTGGCTACTTTGAAGAATCTAAAATATAACACTTTTTTTGATTTGTTTGCATAATTTAATTTGTGTTATCTCATTGTTTTGATGTCTTTACTATTCTAAAATGTGGAAAACAGTAAAAAAAAAACTTTAAAAAACCTATGAGTAGGTGTGTCTAAATTTTTGACTGGTACTGTATAACATCCAGTCGCTTCCTTTGGAGATATGGTATTGTTTTTGCTGTTCTTAGCCGAAAGTAGCAGTTGAGAAATGTTTCATCACCTTACCTTTGTGGAGGATGGGCACCAAGGTTATTATAGTTTTAAGTTTTTAATTTAGTTTTTATTTTTATTAGTTTTTTTATTTCACTTTCTAATTTAGTTTATTTTTAGTTAGTTTTCAGAGTGTGTTTATAGTTTTAGTTTAGTTTTAGTTTTTCAATCAATTTCAGTTTTAGTTTTTTCAACCGATTTTATTTTTATTTTTTATTTTTATTTCAGTTAATAACAGTCAATAGTTAGGTTGGGGGAGAGAAAAATACAAACCCCAATTACAAAAAAGTTGGGACAGTATGTAAACTGTACATAAGCAGAAAGCAGTGATTTGTAAATTCTCTTTTACATATATTTAATTGAAAACAGTACAAAGAAAAGTTATTTAATGTTTTACCGTATCAACTTTATTGATGTTTGTAAATATACGCTAATTCCGAATTTGATGCCTGCAACACGCTCCAAAAAAGTTGGGACGAGGGCAAAAAAAAGACTGGGAAGTTCATACTGTTGGAACATTCCAGGTGATGCTATCATGACTGGGTATAAAAGGATATCAAAAGACTCTTCATATCTTATTTTCAGGTACTCTCACAAGCGATACTATAACCTCTCTGCATTTGAATGGATCTCTATGGGAATTGGGCAGTGGGACTAGAGTAAGATGTAAATCAGATCAAAAATGTCTACGACGTAAAAAAAGCCAAGTTACTCACGCATAGCCTACATAGCGCTGTCCATAAGTTCTTAATTCCAACTTGCAAAAACTAGGCCTGCCTTTAAAAGTCTTGATATCAAAATGTGGCCAAGTTACAACTAACAATATTGCCTATCGTAGCTCACACTAAATAAATTAGCTCTATTCCAAAGCAATGCTATCCAAACTTTCCTAAATTATTTAATGCAACTTGGCCCTGTGTTTCTTCATCTTTGCACGTGAAGAGATTGTGCCTCATGGAACAACATATGATTTCAATGAATGTTTTTAACAGTTGATGAATAATTACACTCCAGAAAGGATATGGTTGTACTTTGTTGGCAAGTTTACTTTAGAAAATGTACAGGTTTTAAAATGTTAACTGCTGGTGCAGCATTCTTTACAATTCACAAACAGAAATTTATATGAAGAAACATCATGTACAATAGAGAAAGGGGTGATGAATAAATGAATGCAGATAAATATGAGTAATATTTTTACCTAGAAAATAGCGTACATAAAGCATTTTTACAAACGTATCCAGACATGTTTGTGGCTCAGATGGTGGCAAATAAGTAATAGTACCAATTTTCTTAACATAATAGTATTTATGATATTTGCAAACAGAATTCTGTGAACACAAGGATTTCTATTCTCTGTAGGATAGAAATCCAAATAAATAAATCAATAAATACATAATAATAATAATAATAATAATAATAATAATAATAATACTACATTTTATTCATTCTGTGCTTTTCGTAGATCCAAAGCAGTGGATGCAGACAATTGTTCAAACATGCCCTATAGTGTAGTAATTTTTCTGTTTAATTTCTAAGTGCAACACATCTGAATCAGAGTATTTCCACTATAAATTATTTTCATTTTGCAGTTTGATGTGGCACATACAGTTTCATTGACCACATTCTCTTGAGATGGTAAGATGAAGAAACACAGGGCCAAGTTGCATTAAATAATTTACGAAAGTTTGGATAGCATTGCTTTGGAATAGAGCTAGTTTTTTTAGTGTGAGCTACGATAGGCAATATTGTTAGTTGTAACTTGGCCACATTTTGATATCAAGACTTTTAAAGGCAGGCCTAGTTTTTGCAAGTTGGAATTAAGAACTTATGGACAGCGCTATGTAGGCTATGCGTGAGTAACTTGGCTTTTTTTACGTCGTAGACGTTTTTGATCTGATATCACTTATTTTTTATAGCTAACTAATGATGAATAATGCATGAAGATAAACACCGAGAGAGACATGCATTCCAAAGAAATATATGCAGACATTCGCTTAACCATAACGCCCTCTATTGACAAGAATGAGAACAGTTATCCTATTACAGACAGCACACAATTACATTAAAAGAGTTTGTAGATGAGCGGTATTTAATGTGTAATGAAATACAATGAACAGCACCACATGAGCTATGGATCATGAAGAAGCATGTAAATTAATGAACCAAGTCTACATGGAGACATACATGCACAATGGGCTAGACGCAAACACATTCTAGCTGAAAGACATACAGCCTAAATAGCTAGTACAGTCTAAATAACTAAAGCGAGCTAGTGAGTTTCTGCACAGCAGAGTTTTTTTTCCGGTAGTGTAGAACATTACCTGTGGGAAATGTTTTGGTACCGGACAGCTAGGTTTAGTTTAGTTTTCTGTAGTGCAATGAATGTAGGCTATAATGCATGTTGATTCGCTTCGTAGTGGCCTAGCTTGTTTCTGCTTCCTGACAAGAAGCAGGAAGTAACGTTGGCGAACAAGCTTAATTGGACAACGCATATTTCCCAGGAATCTTAGCCAGAAAGAAAACAGTAGATACTACTAAGAAAGTACATACCAGAGATTATTCTTCTTCTTCTTATTATTATTATTATAATTAAAAGTCTTTGCAGTAAGCTACATTATCAGCAGAGTAGCGTAGACTAGAGCCACATTCGGAGGCTATCTATTTATTTATAAGTGACTAACCATGAATCAAATATGTTTGGGGAATTGGCGGTTTATAAATCCGATCGCTTAAAGGCTTGCAGCTTAAAAGAGGCTATCCTCAATTCTTAATGTAGGCTATTATCGTAAATTCTTAATTTTCCTAGTAGTTCATTTTATGGTGACCTTGTGTCATGTGTGAAAAGGATAAAGTGAACAGAGCTGAAGTGAAGAAATTAATGAATAAAGAAATGTTGGCCGAGGCAAGGGGTTTCCACAGTCAGTCAGTCATGACCGCAAGAGCAGAGCGTAACACCCTCCCCAAACCAGACAAAAGCGAGCGTCCGGTTTGGGGAGGGTGTGATAAAGTACAAGTGAAATACAAGTGAAACATTGAACAGTTAATATTGTAAACCTCTTTTGCCTTTGCAATAAAAATACGTTAATGTGTCAATGTGAAAATAATAACAGTCTAAGAAATGAAAAGTACTTAACAGTTGCACATTGTTTTTGTGGAAAATACACATGTGCCCTGCTGGGCTCGAACCCACAATCCACTGTGTGAGAGACTGCAGTTTTAACCACTAAGTCACAGTAGCTTCTTGGAAAGCATGAAGCCATTAGCTATATTAACATTAAAAACATTAGTATGAAGCGTTTTTATTGGACGATAAGCTTGATGAGCAGGTATACGGACCATAACCTCAAATAATAATTCTCCCCATTGGATAACATCGCGACGGAGGCAGGCAGTTTGGCAGGAAAATGGGAAGAAGAAGAAGAAGAAGGATAATGGCAAAATAACCCAAGTTTCGGGCTTTATTGTGTGGACGTGTGAAGTTGTATCTGAATGCTGTGTGGTTACATGAGGTCACAACATACAGAAGTTAATGTTTTTAAGGGCTGAGAGTCTGTGGTCATTGTGGTTACTCCTGTAGAAAACCCTGAAAAGTGCCAAACTCTCGGTGCTGTATAGGTATGGGGCATGCCCCACCAAGCTGTAACTTGGAGGATGGCATACCTGCCATCCCAACTACACGGGAATAGTATGGAACATTAAATATCTTTTATTTGTACTGTTTTCAATTAAATATATGTAAAAGAGAATTTACAAATCACTGCTTTCTGCTTTTATGTACATTTTACACACTGTCCCAACTTTTTTGTTTTGAATGTTTCAAATTACACTATATGCAATCCGGATTATCCGAACAAAAACGTTCTGTGCTATCAACAGTCAGGAGGAGGATCAGAAACTAAAACTAAAAATTAATGTCTAGAAATTTTATTTTATTTCAGTTTGTTTTGGAACACTACATTACAGTGTTAGTTTAGTTTTTAAAGTAATTTCTGTTTTTATTTTTATTTTAGTTCACTAAAATGTTTTTTTGATTTTAGTTTCAGTTTCAGTTAACTGTAATAACCTTGCACATGGTGAGGTGATGGCTGATGGTGGTTTGTCTGTGTGCAGGTGAAGCGGAAGGAGCCCCCCGACCAGGCTTCCACAGGGGACCCCAAAAGGATACGCCCCTCTACACCTGTGGATGATGAGCTGGAGGATGAAGGTTAGCTCAGGAGGCTCTGAACAGCCTCCAGTGTGGATGGGTTTTGTTCATATTTAATATGCAGTATGGGTATTCTCATGCATTTTGCTCTTTCATCGTTCCTCTAATAGCATTTTTTCTAGTGAGCAGGTTCAGACTTTCCACCCACAGTGGTTCTGTGCACCTTTCACTGATGTACCTGGACAAAAATTAAACCTTTATGTAAATCATCTGCATATATTATTAAAAGTAGAAATATCCTGGACATAAGTGCCTTTTGATAGTATTGGCATTATGTTCATAAGGTGTTGTGCAGGGTGGTGAAATTAAGTCAGTGTTCAGAAGAAAGTAGCCACAAAACCTTTAAAAGATTGAAAATGCATATTACAGTAACAATGAAAATAAATAAGGACGCATGTTAGTGTTGATTCTGTAGGTTCTGTATATACAGATCCTTTCCAAAAAATTTGAATATCATGGAAAAGTTTTTTTTTTCCATAATTCCATTCAAAAAGTGAAACTTTCATAGATTATAGATTCATTACACACAAAGTGAAATATTTCTAGCTTTTTCATTTTTCATAATTTTGGCTTACAGCTCCAGAAAACCCCCAAAACAGTATTTCAAGAAATTTGAATAGTGTGTCGAAAATCAGCATTTACTTCAGTTATTTCAGAGAATGAATGTTTTAGACTGAGTGTCACACTCTAATCATCTAATTTACTCAAAACACCTGCAAAGTTTTTCTACAGGTGTGTCGTTAAATTGGACAGGTATCTCAGTTTGGTTCAGTATGGGGAACAAACAATGCCCGAACAAACAATACCTGGTTTAATAACCATGCTATAACAGTGCTCGATTGGCCAGCAAACTCACCTGACCTGAATCCCATAGAGAATCTATGGGGTATTGTCAAGAGGAACATGAGAGACACCAGGCCCAACAACACAAAGGAGCTGAATGCTGGCATCAAGGCATCCTGGGCTTCCATAACTCCAGAGCAATGCCACAGGCTGATCGCCTCCATGCCACGGCGCATCAAGGCAGTAATTCGTGCAGAAGGATTCCCCACCAAGTATTGAGTGCAGGCATGAACATAACTTTTCAGAAGATCGACATTTCTGTTTGGAAAATACCGTTTTGAGATTGGTTTTGTGTGATATTTAATTTCTTGAAATACTGTTTTGGGGTTTTTTTATGAGCTGGAAGCCAAACTTATGCAAAGTTAAACAAATAAATACTTGAAATGTGTGTAATGAATCTATAATCTATGAAAGTTTCACTTTTTGAATGGAATTATGGAAGAAAAAAAAACTTTTCCATGATATTCTAATTTTTTGGAAAGGATCTTTATGTGGTATATTCTTCTGCAGGCTGTTATTTTGGCTTATTAAAAAAATATTTGTTCTAATGTGAATGGCTGGTGGAATATATTCACAGTCATCATATTTGTTGGTTATTTAAAAGATTCTGTAAAATTATGCCTTGGTCCAACTGTCTGTTAAATATCACAGTTCCCCAGCTAAATCAGGAGATGACTGGGCACCTTTGCTATGTTGTGGGTTTTTAAATGGCAGTGGAAGTTCTTATGCTGTGTGCTTTCTTGTTCTCAGAGTCTGAGCGGGACAGGGACGTAGGGGACCTGCCCACAGAATTGTCCAAGAAGGACGGCGACGTCTCAGCCATCAGGCGAAGACACGCTCGGCCGCTGGAGCTGGACAGCGAGGGGGAGGAAGAAGAGGAGACTTCTGGGAAGGAGGAGGAGGAGTCCTCGTCGGACAAAGAGGAGCCGGAGGAAACGGAAGCATCTGAAAGGCTCTCCTCTGGCAAGGTGAGCTGAGACTTTGCATTTGTAATGACATTTTTAGTCAAAATGCAGGACCAGTTTACGTTTTGTTTTGTGTAGAAATAATGAAAGTGCAGGCATCCACGGTCAAGTGAACCTGGTCTTTTCTGGATCCTACAGGAGGGCGAGGAAGAAGATGACGAAGACGATGAAGACGACGAGGAAGATGATGAGGAGGAGGATGAAGATGAAGTCGAGTCTGACAGCAGTGAGAGGGAAGACTCATCTGATGAGGGTAAATATAATAGACTTCAGTGTGCAGGTTATGCATTCAGAATTAAGCACAGCGCACCTCAATCACTCAAGTACTTTTTAGTAACGGTTTTGTTTGGTTCTGAATGTGTAATTTCAATCTCTCTACCTCCCAGAAGTTGCCAGCGCGGCTTCGTCCAGAGCGGACTCCGATTCCTCCGAGGGAAGCGAGGTGTCGTCTGACTACGACTCGAGCTCCGAGGAGCATGAGGACGAGGAAGAGGACGTGGAGGTGGAGGACGACGAGGACGACGAGGAAGAGGAGGAGCTTCGGGTGTCCTCGTCGTCATCGGACGAGGAGGAGGAGGAGGTGGAGGCGGAGGTAAAGCTTCCGGTCACCCCCACGGCTCCGGTCCTGCATGACGAGGAGCTGGAGCTGGCCCTGCTGGCCGTGGCGGAGCAGGGGATGGAGGAGGCGGAGCTGAGGGAGGAGCCGGAGGGAGACCTGGCGCACGGCGCCTTCCTGGAGCGTGACGAGATGGTGGGCTGCATTGACACCAGGCTGGAGGAGTCCGTCGCCCACATCCTGCCCCCCGAACCAGCGCACGACCTCAGGCCACCCTCACCAAAGGGAGTTCCAGGTTATTAAAGCTCTCTCCCGTTCATAAAGATAATATTGGTGTATGGTTTTATTCCATATATACATAATCATAATGAATCATCTGGGCATTGTTTAAACGGGGGGGGGGAAACGCATAACCGTAGCCATGATTGCCCCAGTGTAATAAAACATAAGGATGATCAGTGTAAAACGGTGCTTTAAATTAGAGCTGAGAGTTCATATTTTCTAAACTGAAGGACGGAGCAGTGCACTTATGGGGGTAAAGCAGAGTAAGAATCCCACAGAGTTATAAAGGCAATACATAGTGGTGCATGATATAATCATTGCTGTGTTAATATTGCTGTTGTTACGATGTAGTGCAGTCTTGAGAGGCGCTCTTGAAGTGGATAGAAACAGGATTATTTGCAATATTATTAAGGGTTAAATTAGCAAGGTGAACTATTGGTGTAGAGATGTAAATGAAGTGCAACTTTAAATTGAACTGGGACTGGATTTCAGGTGTGGGAATTCAGTGTTGATGTCATGTTTTTGTTATGGGCTGATCACGGTTTTCTGTGCTCCCGTGTTCAGCAGAGGAGCCGGAGATTGAGGTGGAGGCCGAGCTCCCGGAGGTGAAGATGGAGCCTCACGAGGACTTTGGGAACCTCCGGCCCCCGACCCCGACCGGCTCTCTGGCGGACAGCGACCTGGACGTGCGGCTCAAGGGCAAATTCTCCTCCCCTACGGTGGAGGAAGAGGAACTGCCGCGCACGCCAGGCCGAGAGGCCGCGGCTCTCCTGGAGGCGGACGTGCCCGTCGACAAGCTCCTACCTTTGTCATCCGTCATGCCCCACCCTCTCCCCTGCTCGACCCCCATCCTTGAGGTCCAGTCCCTGCTCCTGCCCCCCAGTCTGCTGCCTGACCTTCCCATCATGACCAGGCTCACAGCAGATGAGGACTTGCCCAGGACGCCTGGGAGGGACTTGATGAGCAAGGTGGCAAAGTGCTTGGGGAAGTCCCAGAGCACAGACACGGTGCCAATCACGCCGGGCAGCGAAGCGCCCCTCACGGGGAGCAGCCTGACACTAAGCTCGCCCCACATCCCCCGGCAGCCCGTTCTCTTACCCCTCCCAATCCCCCGGCCTCAGTGCGGGCATCCCACGGACCCCCGGGCGGGACTTCACCTTCACCCCTACCTTCCCCGACCCCGCCTCTGTGCCTTTTGGCATCCCCATCCACAGGAAGGCCTCCTCCGACAGTCTGGAGGAGAGGCTTCTGTTCAAGGAGCCGCCCCCCAGCACCTCCCCCATCTGCTCATTCCCTGGGCTGCCGCAGGCCTCCCCCTGCCCCGAGTTCTGCCCCACCCCCCGCCTCGACCCCCTTCCCACTGAGTTGTTCAAGGACTTGGTGCCACCGCCCACACCCAGCCCCTGCCTGTCACTGATGGAGACCATTTCAAGTGCAGCCAGCATGCCAAAAGACCAGCCTGCCGTCGTCCAACCGGCGGAACCTCCAGTGCCTCCCGATGTCACCCCGCCCAAAAGGAAGCCGGGGCGACCCAAGTCGAAGAAGACCCCTGTGGTGGCCCCGCCCCTAGAGGCGGAGGAGCCCCACGTGGCCGACATGCCCTCCTCCCTGCTGCCTGACCTCCCGGTCAAAGACTTACTCGCAGACATGCCGGTCGCAGCTACCGTCCTGGCCACCGTCGCGCCTTGTGCTGCGACAGACCCCGCGGTGGTGACCCTGGACTTCAGGGAAGACCGGACGGGGCTGGAGGAGCACGAGAAGCTGCCCCTGCAGGAGCTGGACAACCGGCTTCTGGAGGAGGAGCTCCTGCAGAAGCCGCCGAGGAGGGTGAGGCGGCGGCAGGAGGAGCTGCTGCTGGCCGCCCACTCCCCCGTGGCTTCCTCGCCCAGGCCCTACTTCCACCCGCGCTCCGACTTTGAGGAGATGACCATCCTCTACAACCTCTGGAACGATGGCATCGACGAGGAGGACATTCGGAACCTGCAGGTCACTTACGACAAAATGCTGCAGCAGGACAACGGCAACGACTGGCTGAACGACACCCTCTGGGTTCATCATCCTCATATCCTTTACCCAGACCCCATTACTCACCCTGTGACTGGTGCTTTCATTTTATATCATACAAATGCTTGCTCGGGTAATGTTATCTATTGCTAGTGGTTCCTCATGAACCCCATTAATTGGTAGAGCTATCATCATGTGCTCACAGTCACGCGCTTGTCAACCAATCAGAAGCCTTGCTCACCATAATAAAACACTGTTGTAGCTCCTCCCACTTTGGGGTTCATGGAATCGTGCTCTCCTGTTACTACAGGTTGTCTTTCCTTTATTACAGTAGGATTTGAGCACTGCAGGCTATCTGACTCTTTTGGTACTCTGATGCACAACATAAAAACATGCATCTAAGCCCAGTAACTGACATGTTTGGATGGTTAAAGGTTTTTGCGGGTTATAGGTTACTAGGATTACATTATTTTAGCGGCATAGATTTCAGCTCAAATGCTTTTTGGAGGTATGTGTCGGTGTGACTGTGTGAAGCTCAGTGGTCGTACCCTTCCCTTGACCCCCGGCACCCACCAGCATTGCGGCGGTGAAGAGGAAGAAGCGAGACGACGGGATGCGGGATCACATGACGGGATGCGCTCGCAGCGAGGGCTATTACAAGATCGACAAAAAGGACAAAATCAAATACCTCAACAGCACACGGCCATTGATGGACGAGCCACCCATGGACACGCAGGTAAACGGTGGTCATTTTGGCTTGGGAAGGGGTAGTTCCCTCAGTTTCTGCACTCAGATTTTGAATTGTATGAAATTTAAGACCTATAAATCTCCGTGAATGATGATGTCTGCTAAGAAAATAATATGATGTAATAATGGCAATTATGAATGATACTATCCTGTAAATGCTGAGAACAAGGATCGAAAGGCTGAAATGAGTCTGTTTAAATGATGGGCATTTACATTTCTATATAGACGTTTGTATGTGGTGTGCAGGGCTAGAATGTTATTAGCTGTAACCAGGCAACATGCATCTGCCTACAGGGGATGAGTATCCCGGCCCAGCCACACATCTCCACCCGAGCTGGGTCAGAGCGCCGGTCCGAACAGCGCCGCTTACTCTCCTCCTTCAGCTGTGACAGCGACCTCCTCAAGTTCAACCAGCTCAAGGTGCGTACCCCAGGCCCGTACCTCCGTACCCCACAACTCCCTCATTTTTCTCGCCTCTGGAATCAAATTCAGTGAAATCCGGTTCTCACTTTTCAATATATACAAAATTAGTATATCGTTAGAAGTACATGTATTTCTCTTTTCTCCTCCCAATGTGGAATGGCTAACAGTAATTGTAGGCCAGCCTCATTTTCTACCACATCATTTGACAGTTGTCATTTTAGGAGGGTCACACTAGCAGCTAGTAGCTATAGTGTCGCTAATTAAGCCTAACTGCATTCGTGTTCATTAGGCACTCTGCCTTAAATTATGTAATGGAAGGTATTGCATGTGCTCAGGTAATATAATATGTAAGTGTAAATTTAGTGGAGAATTGTTAAGCAGTGAGTCATTCCTCCATATCTAGCTGTCCTGCTTCTAGCACTGAGATTGGGCCCAGGCAGCAAAGCCCAGGCTGTCAGAGTCCTCACACACTCATCCCCCACTCATCTTTCAGTTCCGCAAGAAAAAGATCCGTTTCTGCAAGAGCCACATCCATGACTGGGGCCTGTTCGCCATGGAGCCCATCGCGGCGGACGAGATGGTCATCGAGTACGTGGGCCAGAACATCCGGCAGGTGAGGAGCTTCTTGAGTCAGGGCAGGGAGATGCTTTGGAATTACTTCCTGTATTATCCCACTGGAGCTGACAACACTGACCATCTATAACATTGCATGATGGGAACTTTTAACTGTGTTCACATGGGGTCCTTGAAATGCATTATCTTGAAAATGGAAAATTTAAGGTTGGGGAAAGAGTGTTTGATTTATGCTTATGCACTTCATATGACATGTTCTGTAGTTGTGTATCCCCTACAATGAAAATTCTAATTGTCGCGAATTTGGTTACAGTGATATTCTGCTGGGGGGAGAATTTGTAAGAAGTATTGAATTGTCCATGACAGTCTTTGAGGACTCGGTAGGAGCCCTGCTTAAAACCGTACAGCAATGCTCAGAGGACTGTCTGTTCGTCCCCGCCCCCAGGTGATCGCGGACATGCGTGAGAAACGCTATGAAGACGAGGGAATCGGTAGCAGCTACATGTTCCGAGTGGACCACGACACCATCATCGACGCCACCAAGTGTGGAAACTTTGCAAGGTTCATCAACCACAGCTGCAACGTGAGTTTCTCTCACCTGGTAGTTCAGGGGATGCCAGATATCCTAATGTGTCACGCGCAGACCTCTCTGGTTAAATGTAACAAGTGGTCGCTGTTTTAAGGATTCACCGTCGCCTTGCAAATGGTTAGGAAATAATTATTTGTCCGGTTTCAAGCATACGTAGGTGGCTTGTGTTGTCGACTGATGCATGCTATTGCTCAAGCCCAGTAGAATCATAACATGAAAGGGCTCTACGGGTTTCAGACTGCAACAGGAAGCATTAGCTTTGAAAACTTGGTACAAAAAAGGGTGCTTAGAGGGGGGTCTCATGATCCGTCCCCTCGGACATCTCCCCTGGGGACCTGGTGTTTTCTGGATCATTAGATGGTGCAATAAATAAAAAAGGGTCGTCACCCTCCACCCCAAGTGGATGCTATAAATTGCAAAGTGTGAAAGAGAGGGAAGTTGCTAATGGGAGATGAAGATATCGCACAGCTCATTTATCTTTAATACAAATGCAAAAGGGATTGAACTTTCGCTGCTTCGCGACTTTTTTTAGTTTGGTGGCAACTCTGGCATGATATGGGTGGATAAATTATGAATTCATTAATACTCATGTAATTAAATTATAAGTACGATTGCTTCCTCTAGAATAAAGTCAGGTCCAGAAAGCTAAGCTACGGCCATATCTGCCTTACAGAATCTTCATTCCATTGTGACTTGTGGGTAGCGTGGGGACATCAGAATTGGATTGTCATAAATTCTGATGAATTTGTGGCAGAGGATAATTTTCTCTTTTGTCTTCCAGCCCAACTGCTACGCAAAAGTTATCAGTGTGGAGTCACAGAAGAAGATCGTAATCTACTCCAGGCAGCCCATCAGCGTAAATGAGGAGATCACGTACGATTATAAGTTCCCTATCGAGGATGAGAAAATCCCATGCCTCTGCGGGGCAGAAAACTGCCGGGGCACCCTGAACTAGTGCACAGCATGGGCACCCGCAGGGCACCCCAAACTTAAAAGGGCACAGGAAGCGAGCCCAAAATCCATGCCCCATCCTGCTGCCTTTCCTGGGATTGTTCAGACTAGTCAGGACCCGTTGCATGGTTGCACTATGCCAAAAAAAATTTGGAAACAATCAAACTTCTACAAAAACTACAAAGCAAGAAGGGGGAAGAAAACGAGGGAAGATTTGTGTGACGAGGACACACTAATGGATCGCACTTAGGCTCAAAGCTTCTTCCATTAGCTCCTGTGCTGATAGATAGGTGTTTTTTTGTTTTGTTTACAGTTTCAGGTGCTTTCTCTACAAACATATAATGTGTTACCCACTTTATTTTTTTTCTCCCATGTGCACGAGACACTAGATCTTCTCACCCTACCTCCAACTACTCGCCCTTCCCATGTGATTTCTTCCATCGCCCCATCCCTCCATCCCACACACAGTACTATCACTGCCTCTTTGGAATGTAAAGCTGCTATGTTTTCCTTGACGAGTGTCAAACAAGTACGAAAATAATTTGTCTGCTCCTTTTTACGGGTGCTAACAGGTTCAGTGAGAATCACCATTATGTGAGAAGTGAATGTTGGGTTTTGACTGATCGATGAATTTAATTTGTCTCAATTATCACGTCACGGAGGCAACAGAGAGGCCTTGGATACAGTGCCGCAGTTTCTGAAGGATCCGCCATGCTAAGTGGAAGTGCTTTAACAATGGCGATAACTAGTGTTTGCTGCTAATAGATTGTTTGCAGTTGGAAGCTAGTGGGACGCTAGTGGGACGCTAGTGGGAAGCTAGTGGGACGCTAGTGGGAAGCTAGTGGGACGCTAGTGGGAGGAGGCTTTTCATTATTGCCGCTTGCCCGGTGCCGTAACCACGAGGGGCTCGTAGTGAAGGCATACTAGCCTAAAGGCTAATGTTCTCAGTGTTTACCTCATCTTTTAGTTTCCCATACTTTGTCTCTAATCTCTAGTTTAAATTTTGTTTGTTTTTCTATATTCCTGTGACTTGAGCTCTCTCAAAGAAAAACAAAAAAAATGACTGACGATCACTAGTAAATATCCATGTGTGAGGGGTAGATTAAATTCAACTTTCGTTGTGGTTATGTCCAACATTAATACTGTATAGATTCATTCCAAGAGAGCTAGTCTCTGGGAATTGAACCTGTGCATTTATGAGCTATTAATATTTACTGCCCCCTGGTGGCAATGTTTCAGAACTGAAGTTAAAACCGGAGAGAATTCCTAGCTGCTTATGACTTTGGAAGCAAAGTTTGTAGGTCCTGTAACCAGGTCAGTACTCTGCTTAAGGACAGGTGTGATGTCAGTATGTCACCTGGACACTTGTATTGGGGCAGGATGTTCCTCTGTGGAGGGAGGCAGTTAGTGTAGCTGTAATATACTTTGTTTCAGTCAGCTTTTTTACATAGATTGTGCACTTTACTGCATCTTGAAATTACTGAATGAGGTTACTTTCCTTACCCCTCAGTCCTAGGACAGTTTGATCTTTATACTATGCTCCCTGCATCAGCGTGTAATTAAAACTGGTGATACTGGTACAGACTTTCTAACCGAGTGTGTGTGTGTGTGCGCGTGCGTGTGTGATTCCCTGCAAAATCTGTCATTCTTATAAACTTATACATTTGCTACACAGTAGGTGTAGTCTGTGCATGTGAGAAGCTTTGGTCCAATGAGTGCAAGGCAGGACCTCACCAGCATGGCCTCCAAAAGCCAAAATTCTCCCTTCATTAAGCTCTCCTCAACACGCTCTGCCCGCTGGTCTCCCCTGCTGCTGAAAAGAGGTGCCGAAAGCTCCTCTTGACCCAAACCTTTCAGTTGTGACTGGAAGAAGCGGCCTTAGAAACCATAGCTAGTGTCCCTCGCTGACTGACAACTGGCTGGCTGACTGACTGAGCGAGCAGATGCTGCAGTAGCAGCATTTGTACTCTAGAGGGTGAAACGGACTTTCAGAACGGTCATGGCCAATGCGAACAGTGCCTATTCAATTCTCATTTTCTGAACTAATGGATAGCACCTTTTCAGATTCTGTCTGTCTGTCTGTGTGTGTGTGTGTGTGTGTGTGTGTGCGTGTGCGCGTGTGTGCGTGCGCGTGTGTGTGTGTGTGTGTGCGTGTGTGCGTGCAACCATGGTCTTTACTGATTCTTTGGTGCTACAGCTAAAATGTCCAGGGCCTTGGAAGGAGGCTCTGTGTTTACAGGGGGGAGACTGTAGTGCTTTTTGTTTTTGGAAGTAACTCTTCTAACCCTCCTAATTCAGAGGGGCATCTCCCTTAACTCAGCCTTTCACATGCTGTTAATTTCTTTTTGTTTTCCCCACATTCTTTTTCATTTCCCATATGGTGCTTATTCTGTTTTTCATTTAAATCACATATGCATTTTCACCATCTGTCATAAAGGTAGCAGCGGTAATTATCGGTTGCACAAGTGTAATTGTTTTTTTTTTGTTTTGTTTTTTGTTACAAATGCACTAAGGCTGGGGCCCTTTCTTGCCAAAGGCTCCATCTGTGAATCAGAAGACCCAAAACCCCACCTTATTGTTCATCCTGCCTGCAGCTTGTGAGGATTCACACAGGGTTATGAGGAGGCTTTTTAAACAGAATCATCATTGTGTTTGTATTGTACAGGTTCATTTGTATTATGTGAGGCAGTTTTATCTTCAGCAAGGGGTGCAGGAAGGGGCAGTGGCGTACTGAAAATTCCATGAGTTCATTTCCTCTTTTTTTTTTTAAAGAAAAAAAGATAACTATTTAACAATTGTGATATTTTCAGGGAGCATTACAACATGTAAAGTTAAAAAAAAAAGAAAAGAAAAAAAAAGATGAATTGTTTATTTGAAGCAAAGGTGCGTCTAATACATCATGAATCGGCATTTCCCTTGGAAAGATTGTTTCTTGTAGAAACGTCTTTTTTTCCTTTTTTTTCCCCAGCCCTTTGCTCTTTGTAAGATGTTGATTGTAAATAGTTGTGGATGCTTTTCTTTGGGGTGTTTGCTGCAGAAACACAGCTTAGAGGTATGCACAAAGTGTAGAGTACACTCGTGCACACAGGGCTGGTAGCAAAATATTCAGCTTGTGTCAAGCTTTTCTTTTTTTTTCTTTTTTTTTTGTAAATTCTGTGTACATCTATTTGCAGTGTAGAGAATACAAGCATTATTCTGCGAAAGAAAAAATGGCAAAAGAGCTGGGTGAGCTTACATGACTTCTCAATTGCCTATTTATTATAATGACCGAAATGTTTAAAAATAATAAAATTAAAAAAAATAAATAAAGGCATCTTCAAATGTATTTATGGACAGCTAAAAGTGGATTTATTGATTTTACACATACACTAACGCACAATTTCCTCCATTGCCACTGCAGATGTCTCAGTGGCTGAAGCAATGCTTATTAAATATCAATGCCCAACGGGAAAGTTTCAAGCTAGCCACTTTGCAGTTTGTTTTTATTAATTATATTTGACCATTTTTAACTAATTTTTCTAAACACATTCATACTTAGGAAAAACAGGTTCTTTATTGATTGAGGTATGGACATTGAAATGGTTTGCAATAAAAAATGTCTGAGACATTTGTATTGGTTATTTTTATTGTTTTTAATTTTACTAAGGCCCATCTTTGGAGACCGTACTGTTTATTATTTTTTTATTTACACACCTAGAGGTTTTTTGTGTTGATGGATAATGTGCCGAATATCTTTGTTGACAAGTGTTGTGTTTTGCTGTACATATTTGTTCATACTTTTGTGAATTCATGATTATGTATTATTGTATTATAGTAACTTTTATAAAGGAATCCATAAACATACTGACATTTTGTTAATAATCTTGAACTGTGTCTTTTGTTAAGGGCACCATAGTATCCTAACATAGTGCAAACAGAGCACACACACACACACAGTATGTCCAAACCAGTATTCATACTTTTATTGCATGCATAGCCAAGCTACATATCCACCACATAAAATATTGAAAGCTTTTAATATGAAAAAGCAAGGGAGTTGATGAACAAGGGGAATATGCCAAGCGACTTCACTGAGAATCCAAAGGCTGCATGTCAGTTCTTTCTCACTGCGACTTATTACAGTTTTCCTAAATTGTTTACACACAAAAACTGGAACTGTGCACACAATGGTGAAAACCTGAAGCCAATGCATCAACAATAAAGTTTTCAGCAAAACTCTAAGCACAATTCCTTTGTTTTCACTCAAATAGCAATTCTAAATCCCATTTTTGCACTACTCTACACACAAATCCTATCATTTAGCACTATTTTCATACTGTAATCCTTTTTGTTCACATGGAAAACACTGGCCTCAATTGCCACACCATAATTACCAATTGGTCTAACTCATCCACACCTGCTCAAACTCAATTGGCTAAACTTTTCAATTATCTGTCAGAGCATAAAAGAGGCATCAAGTGACTACTACCGTGTCTGAAACAATGGAAGCGCAACTAGCAGAGCGAGGGAAAGCGAGACGACGATGAGGAGGAAGAGGAAGAAGAAGAAGGGTGAATATTTCAAATGAAATACGAGCGACATTAGTTGACCATGTTATCAAACATGGGTTGACAATGACAGAGGCTGTTCGGCGTGTGCAACCCAATCTGAGCTGTTTCACTGTGGCCTGTTATCTGGACCTTTAGAGATGAGGATAGGTAAGTAACCACTTCAGTAAATCTTCTATACTCTACTGTAATTACAGTAATGTAACTTCATGGTATCATATCAATGCAGTTCTCAGTGATGACTGTAGAGAAAGGCATAGTGTAACATTGTTTTGTGTTTTACATTGATCAAATGTTAGCATATATATATAGTATATATATACACTACTCACAAAAAGTTAGGGATATTCGGCTTTCGGGTGAAATTTCAGGATGAACCTAAAATGCACTATAACCTTTACGGGTGAAATTAATTTGACCTTCTCTAAACTTTTGAATGCACATGTCCAACTATTCAATGTTTCAGTACTTTTTGCACAACTTGCTGTTCTCTAACAAGGAGCTGAACGGCAAAATTCACAACAGGTGTTTGATCCATGAATCGACCAATAAATTTCCTGGTTCAATTAGAATTGGTATTTAAACAGTCCTCTTCATCATGCTGTTCACATTTTGACATCATGAGACCAAGACGACACCTAACAATTGATCAACAGTACCTCGCCATTGCGAGGCTTCAAACAGGATGTTCTCAGAGGGAAGTGGCCACTGAGCTTAGAGTGTCACAGAGTGTCATCAGCAGGTTGCAACAGAGATACAGAGAGACTGGAAGAGTCACAGAAAGGCATAGAAGTGGACGTCCTTTGGCCACATCCCACACTGATGACCACTTCATTGTGAACAGTGCCCTGCGGAACCGGATGATGAATGCCACGCAACTCCAGGCACATTTAAGGGAGGTGAGAGGCACCCAAGTGTCACGTCAGACCATTCGAAACCGTTTACATCAGCGTGGTCTGCGTGCTAGACGACCTGCAAGGGTACCTGACCACAACACCAGGCACAGGCGTCATCATCTTGCATGGGCCAGGGAGCATTTACGCTGGACGAGGGACCAGTGGGCCTCAGTGCTGTTCTCTGATGAAAGTCGATTCACGTTGAGCAGAAATGATGGCCGCCAACGATGTTGGAGACGTCAAGGAGAGCGCTATGCATCAGCCACTGTTGTCACCAGACGACCCTTTGGTGGTGGCGGTGTTACAGTGTGGGCAGGTGTGTCTAGTCAATACAGAACTGCCCTACACTTTGTGAATGGTACAGTGACAAGCCCATACTACCTGAATAACATCATTAATCCAGTCATTGTGCCCCTGCATGAACAACACAGGCCTAATTTCATCTTCATGGACGACAATGCTCCAGCTCATCGAGGTCGCATCATTAGGGAAAGGCTGCTGAAGACTGGGGTACCTCAAATGGAGTGGCCTGCACTTTCTCCAGACCTGAATCCCATAGAAAACCTATGGGATCAGCTGACTCACCGTGTAGAGGCTCGTAACTCTGTACCCCAGAACCTCAATGACCTGAGGGCCGCCCTTCAAGAAGAGTGGGATGCCATGCCTCAGCAGACAATAAGTCGACTTGTGAACAGCATGAGACGTCGTTGTCAAGCTGTAATTGATGCTCAAGGGCACATGACAAGTTATTGAGACATTTACATTTTTGTTGTGGTATACCCACCACTGTTGTTGGCTTTTGTTTCAATAAATTGTTTGAGATGAGGAAATCACCATTGCATGCTTCTACTTAAATGCCCTACTTTCATGATACGTATAATATCACTGTAGCGTGAACTTACATTTTCCATAAATTTCACCCGAAAGCCAAATATCCCTAACTTTTTGTGAGTAGTGTATATATATAAAACTTTTCACATAATTGAAACACTACCACCAAGGGGAGGCAGAGGCCAAACCTTTACTGCGGAACAAGAAACGGCAATTGTAAATATGGTGCTAGCCAATAATGTTATAAGACTGCGGGAAATCCAAAACCGAGTCATTGAAGACCACATGATATTCCCCAATATACATACAGCCAGCTTATCAGCAATTGACCGTGTCCTAAAGCGCAACCTTATCAGGATGAAACGAGTATCGGGTTCCATTTGAGCAGAACTCTGACAGGGTGAAAGAGTTGCACTATCAATATATGCAAGTGAGTACAGTAGGTTACTGTAATTGATCACATCCTCTCAGTACTCTGTATCAATATATTGCTGTTCACTCTGCATTTGTCTATGCATGCCTGTCTGACATGGTCACGTTTTCTTTTTCAGTGAGTGCTTGAACTTGATGCCAATGCGGCCCCGCAGGAGTACGTATTCGTGGATGAGGCGGGATTCAATCTCACCAAGACCAGGCGGCGGGGAAGAAACATAATTGGCTACTGTGCAACTGTTGATGGCCATTGGTCAACAAGGTGTCATCCACCATCCCGCTCATCTTGGACCCTACAACGCTGCCCTTCTGATTGGACATCCTCCTCACCCCACATGAAGAGGGACCAGAGCAGCCCAACTACGTTACCATTTGGGACAATGTAATTTTCCACTGCGCTGCTCTGGTCCAGGACTGGTTCATTGGCCACCCACACTTTTCTGTATTTCTACCCCCCTATTCACCTTTCCTTAATCCAATTGAAGAATTATTTTCAAAGTGGCGCTGGAAGGTGTATGATCGCAACCCCCATGAGCGAATGACCCTGCCCCAGGCGATGGAAGAGGCATGTGGAGACTCATGCAGACGCCTGCCAGGGTTGGATAAGGCATGCAAGGTGCTTTTCCCGCGCTGCTTGGGCAGAGAAAACATCGCATGCGATGTTGACGAGGTTCTCTGGCCCAATCAAGATCAGAGGCAGGATGTCAAGTAATGTTAACAGTTAACTCTTACTCGGTTTGTGTGTAGAGCTTTGAGAAATTGAGCTATATTTTCAGGAAATGCGTTTAAACAATTGAGAAACTGTAAATGACCACTGCCCTATGATGTAATTGCTTACATCAGCCAGATTTAATGCAATTATAACTGGCTTTAATAATATTAGATTTGTGAGTACAATGACACAATTCTGCCCACAGTATTAATAGTTGCAACTGGTATTAACACCTGTTGTCATTAAAAAAATTGAGTGGACACCATTTGCTTTATTTTTGGATTTTGACTATTGATATGCAGCATAAGCATGACTGTTTTGAGTATGCCTTTAAAAGCATGCAACGAATAACTATTGGGAAGCACTGGTGCATTACCAACTTGTCTTAACAATTTTCCCAAGAAACTTTTATATCCATTGCTGTGGGGATGCATTATAAAGCAATTTGGGGAATTTATCCAGTTTGTTGTCTGATGATACTACTCTTCCATAGCAGTTTCTGCATGTGAATGCAGAATCTATAATTATACTGCTATTGACGTACATTTATTGTAACATTTTTTCTATAATTACTTTCTCTGTATTTATTTAGATGTGGCTGTATAAGTGGAATGATATTTATTTATTTTTTGTACATAAACAACCATTAATTATATTTTGTGATGCACTGCATCCTACATTTTTCACAAAACGTATTGACTCTGGTGTGTACAGAGTGAAATCAACCCTTGCTTATTGTAAGTGTTGATTTGAAAAGCGGCAAAGCGTAAGAAAACCCGTAAGTGACAACAAAATGTATGAATTGGTGCAAAGGAATTAATAGGAGGGATACTTTCTGCACCACTTGTCCTTGGAACAAAATTTCAGGTCATTTGGTTGATTTGTGCAGGGGATACTTGGTGAGAGAGAGAAAGCTTCTGGGACTGCGTCTGGCGGATTCAAAGCGTTTCTGAGACACCGTTAGGAGTCAGGATCGTTAAGTTTCCTCTTGCATTCTGGTCGGCCTCAATAGCCTCGAAGAGAGACTTGAAATTCCCAGCTCCAAAACCCTGCAAACACCAAGAAACCACTGTTAAACCTGCGCCAGCATCATCATGTTAGGACAAAGACACCACTGTTAAAGCTGCAGCAGCAGCATCATGTTAGGACAAAGACACCACTGTTAAACCTGCAGCAGCAGCATCATGTTAAGACAAAGACACCACTGTTAAACCTGCAGCAGCAGCATCATGTTAGGACAAAGACACCGCTGTTAAACCTGCAGCAGCAGCATCATGTTAGGACCAAGACACCACTGTTAAACCTGCGCCAGCATCATCATGTTAGGACAAAGACACCACTGTTAAAGCTGCAGCAGCAGCATCATGTTAGGACAAAGACACCACTGTTAAACCTGCAGCAGCAGCATCATGTTAAGACAAAGACACCACTGTTAAACCTGCAGCAGCAGCATCATGTTAGGACAAAGACACCGCTGTTAAACCTGCAGCAGCAGCATCATGTTAGGACCAAGACACCACTGTTAAACCTGCAGCAGTGCCATCATGTTAGGATGACCTGTACATGTCATTTTCATCCACTATGCTCAAGTGAGTGAATGGAAGTGTATCATTCTTCCCAAGCTTGCAGTGGACACACATCCTCTTCATCTCAGTGGTGGGATGAATATTTTTAAATGGAAATATGTATGCAGTCAGTTGTAAGTGTTAAATGAGTAGAAGTCAATGTGCCTTTCAAGCCACTTGGATAATAATACAAAGGTATTTTTGAAATTAAAAAAGTTGGTTTTCCTTGATTCCTAACCCAAAAGTCTGACCCAGATATCTCCATTTCCATATTACAGACTTAAAATCTTTGGTGAATAACACATTTTTACTGCCTGTGTGTGTGTGTGTGTGTGTGTGTGTATATATAGTGGTGCTAGAAAGTTTGTGAATTTAGAATTTTGTGTATATCGGCATAAATTTGATCTAAAATGTGATCACATCTTCATCTAAGTCCTAAAACTTGATAAAGTGAACCCAGCTCAACAAAAAACATTCTTTTATAATTTATTGAGCAACATTATCCAACATTAAATGCTTTCTTGGAAAAAGTATGTGAACCCTTGGATTATACATATTTTTAAAGTATCATATTTAACATTTAGTCGCATATCCTTTGCATGGTGTTACTTCCTGAGGTCAGTGACCCATCAATATCAAAAGAGTCTTGATATCTTATTTTCTGGTACTCCTACAAGCGATACTATAACCTCTCTGCATTTGAATGGATCTCTTTGGGAATTGGGGGGTGGGACTAGATTTAGCTGTAAATTACACTGGAACAGTATGGAACACATGGTTGGCTAAATGGCTCTAAGTCAGCAAGGGTCTGACGTATCAAACAAGCCTTAAACCATCACTCTGCTGCCAGATATGCAGTAGATATGGATGGATAACTTGAAGGGAGTTCAGTAGGAAAATTTGTCAGGAGAAACAACCCTTAAAGTGATCCATCCATATCTACTGTATATCTGGCAGCAGAGTGATGGTTTGAGGCTCGTTTGATACCTTAGACCCTTGATGACTTACAGCCATTTCGCCAGCCATGTATTCCATACTGTTCCAGCATAATTTACAGCTAAATCTAGTCCCACCCCCCAATTCCCATAGAAATCCATTCAAAGGCAGAGAAGTTATAGTATCACTTGTAAGAGTACCAGAAAATAAGATATCGAGAGTCTTTTTATGTTGGTGGGTCAGATATATCAGGACGTCATGGCATGCAAAGGATATGGGACCAAATATTAAAAATGATTACTTTATTCTAGATTATGTTAAACTGTCCAGTATTTTTGATGCCCGAAAATGGGGGGGACTATGTACAAAAGGTTCTATCATTTCTAAACGGTTCATCTGATATGGATGAAAATACCCTCAAATTAAAGCTGACAGTCTGCACTTCAACCTCGTTGCCAATGTATCCTCTCAAACTTAAAGTGCTAGAGTACAGAACCAAAATAACAAAAAATGTGTCACTGTCCAATTAATTATGGTGCTCGCTGTATATACACACCAACACAATTCTTATAAAGCCTTTTCTACAAGGAGCAATTAGGCAGCAAAATCACCATGGCCAAAGGACTTACTTATTTGTGAGTCATCTCATGATAGCTTGAGCAACATTAAATATTGCGATATGTTGAAATAGACCAAGATGAAATATGACATTTTCTGGGTAGATAAAATAAAACACTGCTTTAATTCTTTAATTTTGTAACCGAGGAAAGGACAGTACATAAGCATGAATAATTAACATTGCTACTGAAGCATCTGACTCTGCTGTTACTACCCCCTGCCTCTCTCATCGTCCTCCTACAGCTCACCTGGTGATTGTGTCTCTGAATCACCTCCAGGAAGACAGTGGGACGGTCCTGCACAGGCTTGGTGAATATCTGAAGCAGGTATCCATTGTCATCATAATCCACCAATATCCTCAGCTCCTGGAAGATCAACAGCAAGTGTAAGACTCCTTGTTCTATCTAGTGCTCTTAAGGGCAACCACAAGGAACTGAAACAATAATGCTTCCCTCCAGTGATCCCAATTGACTGGATTTGTCCAGTGTTGGATTAAAGAAGCTATAGAATACAAATTCGAATTACCTCCAATGTGTCCAAGTTCTCCGTGATCTTCACTTTGGAAAACTTTAGATTCTCCCTCAGCTGTTGGTAGTAGGCGTCTGGCACATTCATGAACTCCATTCCACGCTCCTTCAGGTTACGTATCTGAGGAAGTTAAAAATAAAAATCTGAATCAATGGAAAACTGTCTGCCTTTCAGATGGGAGGCTATCAGATGGCACATCTGGTTAAAGCACTCATTCTAATCCTGACTGTGTTAGTGCTGACTGACTAGAAGGCCCACAGTGTGGTGCACAATTAGCTGTAGTATCACTGGGGAGAGAGGGCTTTAGTGGGCAGAGCTACCCCTGCCTCATCAAGCCAGAGCAACTCATCTGTTCGTGCAGGAATCTGCAATCTGCCTGCTGTTTGGAATAAATTAATTTTAATGGATACCTCTGACAATGGTTTTGACGAGCGGAGCAACAATAGTAATTATGTTCCCATCGTCCCACCACCCCCGTGTAGCCCTTAAGGCATCAGTATACTTGCTGCAGAACCAAACTTAACAAAAAGCATGTTTTTAATAATTTGGCACCAAACACGCGGCTGTGTATATCCTAATTTGGAATATCCAATTAACCCCAGGTGCGTTCGCGAGCGAGCCCCACTGCACGGGACACGCGGGAGAGTGCAGACCGACGGCTTTCCTCCAAAACAACTCAGCCACCTGTTTCACTATTCACCACCGCTAAATTTGAAAAGAGCACAGGGCGAAGGAAAACCACTCATATGCGGTTAGCATGCAGAACAGCAGGGTCGCCAGATGAACACGGACCAACTGAACCCACCTATACCCTGGGCGACACAGTCGTCAATTGCACGCCGCCTCCTATGGAGCTACTGGCCAGTTGGCACTGCCACAATCCGGATTCGATCCAAGATCGTGGAGCTCATCCATGCACCACAGCATTTTGCCTCAACCGAATGAGCCACCCAGCAGCCCCTTGCGGTAACAAGCTTCGGCTAGTTTTAGCTAAACTAAATGACGTAAAATGGCGCGTTTGTGGAGAAAACGAAACTCCGACTTCGGCCAACTAGCTGAGATGTTCGCACATCGACGTCAATGGGAAGATTGCCTGCAATTGGTCTAAAATGTCACAGGGGTGGCTGAATACCCTCCGTTCCGTCTCCTCATCCGATTGAGCAGAAGACAATACCATCCCCTGTTTGTTCCTTTACTTTTTTGCAGCACGTAAACTAAAGCGACTTTGAAATTATCATCTTCCATCTGTCAAAGGTTTTGCTCCTTCATCGCTGCCATCGTTGTTTTCTGTGTTTGGTGTGGCAAACATTGTCGCTTCTGTTTTTCCCTTGGGTACCACAACCACAACCACAGAATGTGAATCTGCACCATTGAATTTTGTGCAAGTTTGCCATCTTATCAAGTATACTGCCGCCTTTAGCCTGTAGCATTTGGGCAGAGTGAAGTAAGGATAGTGCCTGTCTACTCACAGCTGTGATGATGTCTGATGTGTTCATGGCAATGTGTTGGACCCCTGGACCACCGTAGTACTCCACATATTCCTGTGGGAAGACAAGAGGAAGAACTGTGTCAATCAGAAACCGAGACAACACCAACATTAATTCTACAGTTCTGCATTTTATTCACTTTATTAACGTTATTAACAACCAAGTACATCCCTTTTTTTTCAATATTGATCAGTGCTAGAGCTGATTGTGTTCACTTTTACAGTGGTAGTCACATCATCTTTGTATTCCATTGATACACTGTTCAGAGCTTCTGAGCGAGTTATCACCTGGATCTGTGATTTGCGTTTTCCCATGGCAGGTTCATTGATGGGCATCTTCACCGACTCCTCATAGTTGGCCACGACAATGGAGCGTAGGGCACTGAAGTCTGTCTGTAGCTGCTTGTCGTCCACTGACCAGAACCGGTGGAAGAGCAAGTTCTTCTGGTACCTGTGGGAGAAAACAAGGCTTGAGCACCTTCATGCTTGCAAAAACACCCAGAAGGTCATGAGTGCTGGCCTTAGGCAAACCTGCTAGGTGAACCCTGACCTGGCTCATTTGAACAGCAGCTGCTGCTGATCACATGGCCTGTTTGATCTCGGGTGCTGTGCAATGGAGCAGTAAACCTATTCCAGATGCAGGGCGTCTTTGAGATTTGGGTGGAAAAATTGCAAAGTCACGGCCGTGCATGGCCTGTGCCAAACTTCCACGTCTTACGCAAGACAACCCCTGCATATTACCACTCCACTGTAGACACCATCTCGTTGGCTGGCTGGTTCCCCACCACATGGTCAATGAAGTTCAGTTTCCCCCCCCCCACCCCCTCCAAAAAACCCATGTCTTTTTCGTCTCTGTGGGGAAATGTAAGGGCCTGGCCTGGCGCTGTGCACATTGGCCAATCTGGAGGATATACATCTGGCTGGTGGGCTAGCCTGCACTGTCTGTCCCATGATCCCTTTACGGCAATAGAGTATGGATTTCACGCAATTCTCTCTCTCTCTCTCTCTCTCTATATATATATATATATATATATATATATACAGTTGAAGTCAGACGTTTACATACACTTAGGTTGAAGTCATTAAAACTCATTTTTAACCACTCCACAGATTTCATGTTAGCTATATTTCATGTTAACTATAGTGTTTGCAAGTCAGTTAGGACATCTACTTTGTGCATGACACAAGTCTTTTTTCCAACAATTGTTTACAGACAGATTATTTCACTTTTAATTCACTATATCACAATTCCATTGGGTCAGAAGTTTACATACACTAAGTTGACTGTGCCTTTAAACTTTTAATATTTGGTCGCATATCCTTTGCAGGCCATGACTTTCTGATGTCTGTGACCCAACAACATCAAAAGACTCTTGATATCTTATTTAACTTATATAACTTGAAGAGTTTCTTTCTCCTGACTTATTTTTCCATAGAGTTCAATAGGAAAATTTGTCATTTGTGGTTTGAGGCTTGTTTGATACCTCAGACCCTTGATGACTTACAGCCATTTTACCAATCATGTATTCCATACTGTTCCAGCATAATTTACAGCTAAATCTAGTCCCACTCCCCAATTCCCATAGTGATCCATTCAAATGCAGAGATGTTATAGTATCGCTTGTAAGAGTACCAGAAAATAAGATATCAAGAGTCTTTTGATAAGTGTATTCCGACTTCAACTGTGTATATATATACTGTATATATTTACTGTATATAAGTTTGTGTCAGTGTGTATGTGCATCCCTCCAACACAAGTGAAATCTCATTGGTCCTGTACATTTATTCATGCTGATAGAGGAAAATAAAGTGAACACAATGTATGTTAATTAGCTCCAGATCTAGAAGCTATCCTGCATATTACCACTCCACTGTAGACACCATCTCGTTGGCTGGCTGGTTCCCCACCACATGGTCAATGAAGTTCAGTTTCCCACTTGGCCTATGTGGTCAAGGCATATGTTTAGCATTACAGCTACTGATTCTAGCTTATTGAGACTCATCTTTAGATCCTGACCAAAAACAAACACTATACTCAACAATGGATATAAACACACCCACTCCTTAATTATAGTCTACACCTGGTTTGTAACACACCTACTGTGGTCTAAAATGCATGTACTCATTCTAGTCTCACCTACATGTAATCTACAAGAACATATTTACTTTTATCCTATCTATGTGTGGTCCAGGACACACCTACTCCTTATTTAAACTACTCCTTATTTAACCCTTGTGTGGTGTTCATGTTTTTGTTACTCACCCAGTGTTCGCGGGTCTGGTGGACCCACAACATTATTTGGTTTTTAAAACAATAAAGCCAAAACAATTTACGTAAAAATACTTCACAGATATTGACTTTTTCTCAATTACAAGCAATATAGACAGCATATATGGTTAATATTGACCATTTACCTCTGCTAGATCACATTTATCAATAAAAGTGATATTTGTTTTTTGTGATAAAATGTGATTTTTGTGTTCTTTTACATGTTTATCACAGAAAATGAGCCAAGGCCAACGAGTCTCAGGTTGAAAAAATTATGAATTGTATCATTTTTCTTTTAGTAAACATTGAATACGGGTCCCACAGACCCGAACACCACACAAGGGTTAAATTCAAGCTATATCTGATCTACAACATACCTACTTATTCAAATAATTTTTAAACCTGGTCTAAAGTATACCTACTCACTCTAGTCATATCTAAACCTTGTCTAAAAACGTAGCTACATTACTCCTACGTACACCTGGCCAAAACACACCTTATTAATCCTATGTACAGCTGGTCTACAACACTATCTCTACTTCTGCTTCTACCCCCCAGGGTTCGTCACACTCACAGTTTGGCCAGCATTGGATCCTTGAAGAGTGGTACCTTGAAGCCAGGCAGGAACAGGCCCTTGTACCCTGTCCTCTCCACCAATGTGTGCGTGGTGTCACCATACTTTGGAAAGAGGGAGATATTTGTCATTCACACAGGTAAAGTTGGAGAATACAGAGATCCAGAGCATTAGTTGAATCCACCTACACCTTGCACCCCAGTTTGAGTGTTACACAAATATACTGTCTCTGATGTTACATTATGCACGGAAATTATTATGGGAAAAACTTGAATTTTTTTTTTTCCACTATGCAGTGGCACTTGAACAAGTTACCGCAGGTACTGATCTGTGAATTTGGAATATTGCTGCAAGTGCTTCAACGAAAGAGCTAAATAAAGAAATAAAGGCTGAGAAAAAATGTTATACCCTTGGTGAAAGGGAGGATAAATGAGGGAGTGAGGGAATATAATTACTCCCTCCCCTTTTTTAAATTGGAACCGAATCCCACTTGGTGTGGCTGCCATATTTCATCCTGGCATTTTGGGGATTCCCCTTGAAGCAAGGGAAGGGAACGACCGAAAGAAAGCATAAATTTGGATCCGAATGCAGCCCTCAAGTGTGTTGTGAAGTGTGTTGGGGAAGCAGTCACTAGCAGCAGCATTGAGACAATGTAAAAAAGAAAAAGAAAAGAGTACCTTCATCTTGGTCTACGATGTAAATTATTATTCTTGTTTTTAAATCATGCAACGGACGGCACGTGGTCTGTAGTTTATTCTGTGTTTTGTGCACATGATTAGTCCTTTGTGCAAGATTTAAATAATTTTAAAAAACCCACAGTATATGTCTCATTTACCGTCTGAAGGACAGCTAATTTCACCGAGCCGTACTTGTCTTCCAGCACGTAGGGCTCCTTCACGATGACAGCTCCGCGCTGTCTGGCTTTCTGTGGGGGATCGAGACAACACATCACCACAGGGTCCAGAAGATCCAGTGAGCAGACAAAGGTAAAGCGGTTTAAAGCTAGTGTTCAGAACGTGCCGGTACCTCAACAAGGAAGCCACAGTCCTCCACTGTAAATGCAATGTCTTTTGCTCCATCGCCATGCTTCACCAAGTGTTCTCCCATCTCTGCATTAAAATGTGTGTTTGGGGAGGGGAGGGGTGGTACGGATAAAAGCGACAGGTAGACACCACGGCAATTGGTAGGAATCTCAATCTAAAGGTGTTTCCTTATGTCACAATACAATGAGCTCTGAGCACCTGCCCGCACTCGAGCCCCGCCCACATGCTTCTGAGCACCTGCCCGCACTCGAGCCCCGCCCACATGCTTCTGAGCACCTGCCCGCACTCGAGCCCCGCCCACATGCTTCTGAGCACCTGCCCGCACTCGAGGCCCGCCCACATGCTTCTGAGCACCTGCCCGCACTCGAGCCCTGCCCACATGCTTCTGAGCACCTGCCCGCACTCAAGCCTCGCCCACATGCTTCTGAGCACCTGCCCGCACTCGAGCCCCGCCCACATGCTTCTGAGCACCTGCCCGCACTCGAGCCCCGCCCACATGCTTACCTTTGTTTCCTGGATTGAGCGCGGATTGAAAAACATAAATGATCTGCAAGAAAATAAAAGGAAAAATATTTTGCCTACAGTTACAAAACATAGCCATTATATAAATAAATATATAATATAAATGTATGGCTATCTGTAAAGTGCAATGTATTTTACTTCCAATAGCATTGACATTCATCCTGTCTGAGTCTTGATTCATCCATAGCTGGCCTTACATACTATGTCAAACTATGTGCGTATACGATTAGCTAAGGAAAGCCAAAATGCCTACCTTTCCCTGTTTCACTACATGTGACACCACATCACGACAGCCCGTCTCCAGGCCCTGGTACGCCAAGGGTTCGAATCCCATCTTGTTACAATAGAATGAGGCTGTCTATTTGATAAAGTTGAAGAGATCCAACATAAAGAGTTGGAAGAATTATCATTACATTTTTAATAAGATCATGAATTATCTTTAAAACGCACTGATGGAAATACACCAACATGAAAGCTTTAAATAGAAAGAAAGAAAGAAAGAAAGAAAGAAAGAAAGAAAGAAAGAAAGAAAGAAAGGAAAGAAAGAAATATTCCGGCTTTGGAGCAGCTGTCATGTCTGGATTTGTGCGTGCTTAATTTCGTAAGAACGGGGACAACACCCCTACTGGCCATACATGAAATTGGCTTGGTCCAATGTGGATCCAATTAAGATCAAGAGGGGATCTGCGGTTACATGCTGGTTACCCCCACCCCTTGGAAGAACCAATCGCAGTTTCTTGAGGGAAAACTCCTCTAGCTTTTTTGTCCGAGGGAAGAAGCCAGACCCAAAAAAGCATCCTCGTGCGTGAATTCTGTTACCTGCATGGCATTGCCGACCCAGAACGTGATATGGTCAAAGCAGACGAACCTGCCCTGTTCATGCTGATGAGGAAAAAGAACAATTCATTGATTTAATTTGCATCAAGCCTGTGGGAGCATCATGGAAATGAATTCATATTTTAATGTTATTTTCTGATTCAGCATTTTACTCTTGAGTGAACAACTGTATTTTATTTATGACCAAACCGTCGACAAATACATATCATGATACACTTTAAAAAATGTAATCAGCTAAGGAATATATAATGTTAAATACCACATACCTTTTCGCCTTTATCAGTGTAAGTAGTCTAAAATGTGAAGAAAAAAATGTAATTCATATAAATATTCTGAATAATGAGCTCATGAAACCATACATTAAAAATTCGAGTCAGAGCCTAGCCTCCATTTCTGTTCATGACATCGCTCTAGCAGCGAGAATAGTTGAATAAAGTACAGTAAAAAGTAAAAGCATAGTGTACCGATATGAAATCCATAATGCTATGTCAAAATAAACAACAAAACCATTAAAACAATGAAATAAAAAACAGTAGCCTACACATTAAAATAATATAATCATATAATTATATGAGCGAAGCCATTTCCAATAGGCTAAAAATAAGAAAATAAGTACAAAATATATTTTCTCTAAATTCTCTCACCATTTTTCCGTCTAAATCCTTCCTCGGCAAAGACAATCAGTATAATAAAACCGAAGACCATAAACGACGTGAATGAACTTCAGAAAACCACGCCCACCGGCATTTTTTTTTAGAGAGGAGAGTTGGTTGAGGATTGAGTTGTGTAACGCAGACCTTTCCTTTACAGTTGAAGTGATTGGTAAACTATTTGGCGACCCCCTACAACAGCATCTCTGGGCTACGGGGGCTTATGCAGAGTAGCTAACAGTGAAAAAAGCACGGCCTGTTTCCATGTGAGTTTCTGTCAACAGATGTCTCTAGTCCCCGCACGGCCGTCTGAGTATGGGCTTATGTAGCCTACGTGTGAATTTCACTCCGGTTGATTTCTTGAGTAATTCCACATGTTTAAGTTTGTTGAGAAGAGGAGTTACAGCAATCGTGGTTTCCGATTGGTTGTTTGTTAGACCACATAGGCCTAGATTTAGCCGCACATTAAAAGGAATGTCGAGGTGAAATTTCCAGCCAAAGACATTAGAAAAACGTTTTTTTTTGTGTTTTGTTTCTAAATAGTCTAATACATATACAATCGAGGATAATAGTCTTATTAGAATGTCTGCAAATGTGCATTATCTCAGTCTCAGATTATCAAATGAACTTGTCACGTCGGCTAATTTCAACATGCGAATAGGCTACAATATATTTTAATTAAACGTTTTGAAGAGAAAGAACATCAATTCGTCAGCGATCAGTCATTCAACATTCCATGTTGAAAAAAATATTCTCTCACTTCCTTTATTATAGAAATTGAGACATTTCAACAGAGCTTTATGGACTATTGTAATTCAATATTTTTTTTCTATCCTAATATTTATATAATTATTAGAGAGCAGATCCCGATTTGTGGGGTGTTTTCAGCTCATAGTTTTGCAGCTTATATCGCTTGTGATGTGGATGGGTCGGAGGACCAGACGCGACCGTGAGGGGATCAACAAGTTACCCACAAGACGTGGAATAAACACTAGAAATAAGGGAAAGGGGGAGTCCGCGAACGGAACAGAGAAAATAAACAAAAGGGAAGAAAAACTCCCAGCGTCAGCCAACTCAAAGCAGCCCAGAAAAAAGGGCGTAGATAGAGCAGACCCAAGCAGAAAAATAGAAAGGGAAAAAACTCTCGGTGTATAGTCAACACAAAACAACCCAGATAAGAGGGCGAGGAGTCAAGCAGACTCGAGCAGATATATAGAAAGGGGAAAAAAATGCCTCTAGCTCGAAAATAAACCAACGAGCTCAACGAAGAGGGAAATAATAGAAAGGTAAACAGAAGTTACTGCCTCAAAGAGGACAGAAAACAACAGAGGAGGAAAGGAAAGAGCAAAATAAAAGGAAATACTGATCCTACGGATCTAAACCTATGCTCTCTAAACTAAGGTTCCTGCGTTTCTTTCAACACAAAATAAATGCAGTCTACCGCTAACCGATTACCTGACTTGACATGGAAAAGAATGACACAAAAGCATAAAGCACAGGTGCTTAAGTAGGTGAAGTGCACCTGCAGCTAATAACCGATAATTAGTCCCTAAAAGGGAGGGAAAATGGCCGGAGCGCCCTCACGCGGCCCCAAGAGGCAACGCCCGCAAAAAAGGGCAGAGCCAGCAGCAAAACCATGACATTTCTTTGTATTTATGTTACAGAGATTGAGGTTATGGCTTAGCAGAAATGTCCATCATGGGATCTAAACAACCTGTTCAGCATTCTAACCACTACATTGCATTCTGCCTTCTAAACTTCACAGCTGCTGAGGCACGGTTGTTATTTTATTATTTCAGTCAGGCCACTGTTGTTCAAATAAAACTTTATTGACATTATAAAAACAATACATTTTAGGTTTGGCGGTATGGTTCTGTTCACTAAGCCCTCCCGCCCATCCACGCGAGCAAGCATGGGTATGGCGGCGAGGGCAGCAGCAACAACCCCCCAATAGGGTTGCACTTAGAACAGAACCGGCAGCACTGAGAATGTTTTTTTTTTTTTTTTTTACAGATTCCTGCTGTTAGCAGGAAGAAACCTTGGGCAGAACCTGACTCTGAGGGGGGAGTCCATCCGCCGCTGACTGGCACCGGTTAACTGAATGGCTGATTACAGAATAGAAAAATGCAAGACAGAACATATGAAAATGTCAATATATAATGAGCTGGTGGTGGAAGGCGGATTGAAGGCCAGCAGTCCAACACACAAACTGCGTCCCCAGCTGATGATGCCACCATCTCGGGACAGTGGGGACTATTTTTAATCATGGCAGCATGGCTGTATTCCACTAATGAAATGATATTTGATATGTTTGTTTGTGTGCTGTGGGCCTGCCCCACTGTCTCTGTCTTTTTGTTGTTGCTGGGGCTACAACTGAAGTTCCCAAACGGGAAAATAAAAGTTATTCTATTCTATGTCTTTTGAAGTCCTGGTTAATTCGATCACAGGACACAATCGGCCACTACCTGGCTACACCTCTGGCAGATGGTTGAGTGTTAGACCTCAATCATACAAGATTCAATCACTTGCAACTGAGGTCGTCAAGCCCAACAAGGACACAAGGCTAGCCTTCTCTGCTCTACCTCACTGTTCTGTCACTTTAACAGACAAGGCCTATTGTACTCATAAATGCTTGTTTCTAAGGTCCATGACACAATACATCCACCTAATAGAGAGCAATAATAGTACAATTAAAAATAATGCTTCATAACCCTTGTAGCCTACCCAAAAAAATTATGATAAAAATACCTACAAGTTCAATTCCCCTCAAACTATGGGTGAAAGGAGACACGTTTGCGAGTTCTGATGCAAAATCAAGCCACACCCTCCTCTGTTCCCTGTTTGAGCTGCACGTGTCCCTAATGGGCTTTGTTTTTTCTCACTCTGTCTCCCAGGGGCCTCATGTTGTCAAGAGGCACAATTAAGTCCAGTGAATGATGACAGTGATTTAAAATGCAGCCGTGTGATATTACAGTATGCAGTAAAAGTGGGCGAAAGCATTCTACACATATTACTGCTGACCTATACTGACTCAAAACCGCTCTGTAGGTCCCCCGTCACATCATTCTTCATATGAAAATTAATCTGTAGGCACTGTAGGCATTTTGACTTTTGCTTAGTAAAATAACCTCTGAAAGAAGACACCACACTGGTTGAGAAGAATGTTACAAATGCTATAAACAGCGTTTAACTACAGCTCACCTGTAGTAAAACGCTGGGGGAGCAATGACTTCTCAAGGCCTCACAATAAGAAAATCTCCAATTATAATCTTAGTTTAAAATGAAAGTATCTTCATTAAAAGTAAAGAATTATTTACATTAGAAATCAAGGCTTAATAATGACAGACAGACAAGCCTCATGTGATGCAAGTTCATAAAAGGGGAAGGAATGAAACAGACTACCGTTCCATTCTTTTTTAGAACAGGAACAAAACAACAAAACTAAGGTCGTAACACAAACATGCATAAAAGTACATACACAAAAAAACTAATGAAAAAAATAATTATTACCCTTTACTCTTCATTGTTTGCTGGGAGGAGGATAGATAGAGCTGCTGTATTCCCCTGGAGTGGAGGTGCCTGCCACCTCAGGTGATGGGGGCTATAAGGCTGATTGGGCACCGGGGGAAAATCCCTTGAGGAAGAAAAACTGTACCTAGCTGAGAAGCTACCAAGCGCTGTGCAGTGGTAGGAAGCAAGAGGTAAAGACTGAGCACACAGACAAACACAGCTAAAGCCGGGACTTGAACATGAGCAAAGCAGAGCCTGCAGAAGTCATTGAAGAGCAACCGCAGAAAGAGGAAGAGGAGGGGAACGCTGGAGAATGTGGTGAAGAGAAGCCCCAGAGTGAGGCCCAGGGCGCGGAGGGAAAACCCGCAGACCCCGGCAGCACGCCCCCCGGCCCTGACGGTGAGCCGAAAGAGAAAGCCGAGGGAGCTACGCAGGTCAAGATGCTGTCCGTCTTCGCTCAGGTGCGCAACCAGATCAAATCACAGGTGGCACTGGACTTAAACAAGAAGGGAATTTTGGATGTGGTGAACAGGGTCACGCGGGAGAGAGCCAGGGAGAACGGCGAGGAGAGGCCCAGCCAGACCAAAGGCAAGGGGGAGGGAGAAACGGAGGCAGGGGAAGAGGAGAAGAGAGAGGAAGAGGGAGAGAACCAGGCTGAGGTGGCAGCTGAGGAGATACTGGAGGGTGCACTGCTTACACTCAGAGGGGAGCTGCTGGCCAGTATTGAGACCGTGAGGAATGACTTTAAAGTGGAGATGGCCTTGTTGCGGGCCGATGCACATGAGTACACTGACAAGGCCATTAAAGACTTAGAGGCTAAGGCACTGAGCTCAGTGCCAGACCCCCAGAAGAGTAAGCTCCAACCAATGAAATCAAGGCAGCAGCTGCAGGACAGACAGAAGTCCCTCTCCATCCCCACGCTCGTCCCAGCCAGGCCCCGGATTCTCAATCGTACCATGACCTACCTCAACCCGAAGACGTGTAATTCTGTTGTCCTGGGGCCACGTTCTAAGTCAGAAACCATCAATTCTCCCGGCGAAAACAAAGGTGCCGTGCGTTTGCTGGAGAGACCGGACTTCCGTTTCTTCGCTGCCCAGGGTAACAAGTGCGGTAAGGCAGGTGGAAACTTGCCCCCTGCCTGCCCACCTCAGCGCAATAACAAGAATGCTAGGTGCAAAGTAAAAATGGAGAATTCCACGACAAAATAGTGCTCATGGTGAGATAGAGTCCAACTACAAACAGAAAAAAGGATGGGTGGCAAAAGGGAAGCCCCAAGGTGCTCGTAGCCTTGTCCTGGCAATCGCTTGGCTTTCCTGAATGTAATCTGACCATTAACAGCAATCTTAACAAGTCCATTCCACTGGCTTAACTACTGAATGGAATCATAATCTTAGTAAGATGTGAATCTGTGTGACATGCTTTTCAGTAGGCTGGGCTGAAACTTCTACATTAGAAACACAGCAGTTTTTTCACACCGTTTCAAAGGGTGAAGGGTGATATCTGAACCAGCCAATGACACTGGGCAAAAATGACAGGAGCAATTATGACAGTTTGAAAGATTATTTGTACCCCAGTGAATTAGAATTATTGCTTTTCTGAAAACATTATATTTTGAGAAACAGGCTTATTGAATGTAAACACAAAGGGCTTCGGTAGAGCTATATCTGAAAACCAAAGTTAAAAAACAATTATCAATTAAATGCAATATTATAAGTATCCCATTCCCTAAGCTCTAAGATATATTTTTAATAAACAAGACATTGTGCTTATACATAACTGTGTAAGAGTCAGTTTGATGCCAGATCTATTTTCAAATTTTTGTTCTCTGTACCATCCTTCAAGGACTGCCTTATAAGTCTCAGTAAACATTTATTAACTATAATTGCATTTCATCATGTGCTGAACAAGCCTTATCTTTTATTTTCAGGGGTTAATGTATTATTTTGTTTTTTAATTTCGCAAGTGCTTTTATTGATTTAAGCCAGTAATGTTGCTGACATTTGTAATTTTTATGAATACCATCCCTTTATGTGTATCGGGACTAGGCTACTTTTGTCCTGTTGGTAATACTAATGCATAAATTGGACCTGTGATACCCACAGGGAGACTTTCAAAGATGCTGATCGGAGGTTTTAACTGCCCTCTCTGTGCACAGTTCATTAAACTGGGAGGACAGGTAATTATTAGGTGTCAAGCGCTGAGCTACACTCTGGGGATGCATCAGTAGGGTTGCACCTGTGCTGTGGTTACATACTGCGAAAATGTTTTTACACAGTCACACCTAGAACGAACACAAAGGACCTACACATCATACTCATACACAATGAGTAACACACACACACACACACACACACACACACACACACACACACACACACACACACACACACACACACACACACACACACACACACACACACACACACACACACACACACAGGAAAGTTCCATCCATAACATATCTTAACATCTGATGGCAAATGCAAAATGTGAAAATGTTCTCATTGTAATGCTACTAACATAAAAAAAAGGGTTAATTGTAGGCTATATGTTATCTTTTTGCATAATAAAGATGTTCTACTGAGCACCTACTTCTAAGATGCATGTTATACATTTTTTGGAACCCACTGACGAGAAAGAATAGCATAGCCTACATATAACATGGTCAAGCACATTCATTGTATTGGTTAAAGTTAAAAACGTGTGACGTACAATAAACGAAAGCCACTGCTGATAGCGTCTAAGTTCCAGTAGGCTACTAAAGTTCGTAAATTTATCGGTGTTTTGTGGTCAGTATCACATACACTGCCTGGCCAAAAAAAAAGTCGCACACTCTAATATTTAGTTGGACCACCTTTAGCTTTGATTACGGCACGCATTCGTCGTGGCATTGTTTCGATAACCTTATGCAACGTCACAACATTTATTTCCGTCCAGAGTTGCATTCATTTTTGGCCGAGATCTTGTATTGACGACGGGAGAGTCGAACCACTCCGTCAAGTCTTCTCCAGCACATCCCAAAGACTTTCAATGGGGTTAAGGTCAGGACTCTGGTGGCCAATTAATGTGTGAAAATGATTCCTCATGCTCCCTGAACCACTCTTTCACAATTTTAGCCCGATAAATCTTGGAATTGTCGTCCTGGAATATGCCCATTGATGGGATAACCTGATCATTCAGTACATTCAGGTACTCAGCTGACTTCATTTTATTGCTGCATAACATTGCTGAGCCTAGAACTGACCAATTGAAGCAACCCCAGATCATAACACTGCCTCCAGAGGCTTGTACAGTGGGCACTATGCATGACGGGTGCAACGGCGACTTTTTTTTTGGCCAGGCAGTGTATTTTAAAGTGAGACGGAACTGAATAAAAATGTATTTAGAGCTGGAGAAACAATTGTATTAGTATTTTTGCTAATATCTACTTCTCCACAACACCAGAACAATGCATTCACTTAATACAAAGCCAGAGTTAGTCTTCGTACAGATTAAAAACGCACATATGGTAAGATGCTACGTTTAGTACAAAATACCCGGTAATGTCTCTATTAAACATTTTTCACGCAGACATATTGGCTTTCGGCCGTTAGCACGAATTAACACATTTTATTTTGGCTGAAAAGCATTTACTAGTATTAAAAGGGCAAACAAGGCATCCTACTAACCACTGAAATTACTGTCACATTTGATGCCTATTTAAGGTGTGAAGGGTTGCGTTGCTAAGGAACACCTCTTCAGGGTGTAGACTACATTTTTCAAAATAATTAAATAAAACTGAAAATGGCAAAAAACAAACAAACAAAAACAATACAATTACAGAACATGCTTGACGACCAAATTTTTACATGCGAGGTAACGGGCGATAATGATAATGACGAAGCACACATTTTCGCTTTAATCAAAGTCGAGAAGATGCGACATGGCAGATGTTTTTAACAAAATTTAACTGATAAAATTAAAGACTGAAGTGAATATAGGCTCCTAATTTCTGAAATTGTGGACACATGCCACTAAAACTAACAATTTTGTAGATAATGAAGAATTCAAAGACAAAGAAAATAACAATGAGCCCAACCTGCATTGTGTTAATAAGTCTAAGGAAAAAATTATGAAAGAACTTAAGCACATGTGTTCAACAACATAATTAGGAGCTTATTGTTTCACTGCAGTCTTTGATTTGATCAGTTTCAACAATTTTGTTATCTCTTAATCAAATTGTTAATTATTTGATTAATAAGCACAATGTGAACATGGGACGTTTATTCTACATGGCATGCATAGCTATTTCTGACATAATGTGGTTTAAGAGGGTAAATAATCCCTCTAAACATGAAAAGCACCTAATTAGGAAAAAATTAAGCTTGTTAAAATTCTGGGATTGCAATTGTGGTTGGAATGAATACCAGCATATACAGGGGGGCCACAAGACCGAGGTTTGGAACCAATTAATGATTTGCCCAAAACTGCTAACTAAATGGAAACATACAGTTGAAGTCGGAAGTTTATATACACGGAGGTTGAAGTCATTAAAACTCATTTTTAACCACTCCACAGATTTCATGTTAGCAAACTATAGTGTTGGCAAGTCAGTTAGGACATCTACTTTGTGCATGACACAAGTAATTTTTCCAACAATTGTTTGCAGACAGATTATTTCACTTTTAATTTACTATATCAGTGGGTCAGAAGTTTACATACACTAAGTTGACTGTGCCTTTAAATTTTTTATATTTGGTTGCATATCCTTTGCATGCCATGACTTTCTGATGTCTGTGACCCAACAACATCAAAAGACTCTTGATATCTTATTTTCTGGTACTCTTACAAGCGATACTATAACGTCTCTGCATTTGAATGGATCTCTATGGGAATTTGGGGGTGGGACTAGATTTAGCTGTAAATTATGCTGGAACAGTATGGAGTACATGATTGGTAAAATGTGTTTCCATACTGTTCCAGGGTAATTTACAGCTAGATCTAGTCCCACCCCCCAATTCCCATAGAGATCCATTCAAATGCAGAGACGTTATAGTATCGCTTGTAAGAGTACCAGAAAATAAGATATCAAGAGCCTTTTGATGTTGTTGGGTCACAGACATCAGGAAGTCATGGCATGCAAAGGATATGCGACCAAATATTAAAAATTTAAAGGCACAGTCAACTTAGTGTACGTAAACTTCTGACCCACTGGAATTGTGATATAGTGAATTAAAAGTGAAATAATCTGTCTGTAAACAATTGTTGGAAAAATTACCATGTCATGCACAAAGTAGATGTCCTAACTGACTTGCCAACACTATAGTTTGCTTACATGAAATCTGTGGAGTGGTTAAAAATGAGTTTTAATGACTTCAACCTAAGTGTATGTAAACTTCCGACTTCAACTGTATGTTGCAACAGCTGCTACACGACCCATGCGGATAACATGCATGACCCATGCGGATAACATAGTCTGTCTTTGCATGCTTTGTAGATAATTTATGCCTGATATAGTTTTGGTGCAGTGGATTGTATGGTCGCCTCACAGAAAGAAGGTCTCGGATTTGAATCTAGGCCAGGGGGCCTTTCTGTGTGGAGTTTGCATGTTCTCCCCACGTGGGTTTCGTCTGTATACTCCGGTTCCCTCCCATAGTCCAAAGACATGCAAGTTAGGCGAACTGGACACTCTAAATTGCAGCATAGATCTTAGTGTGTGAGTGAGAGGTGTGGGTGTCCTGTGATGGATTGGCGACCTGTCCAGGGGGTATTCCTGACTCTCGCCCAATGCATGCTGGGATAGGCTCCAACCCCCCTGCGACCGTGACCAGGAATAAGTGGGTAAGATAACGACTGGATGGATGGTATTGTGTTTTGAGGTGATGTGGCTACTGGTGAAGGTTTAGAGAATCACTTCCTGTCCACTGCCTTGGACTACATACAAAATGGATGCAGTGGTGGTAAATAAAGATTCAATCAGTCTCAGATGACACTATCAGAGGGTACGAAATGATTACTCGAGTGTCCCTGAGAATTGGTTGCGTACATGTTAGCTACATTAATTGGGCTAAATTTGGATGTTGGTTTGTATACCCTTTACCTTCATTATTACCACCACAACTAGTCAACATTTAAATTTAAAATGCGTTTTATATTTCTTAACCATATTTTCAATCATTTGGCCGGCGAGGTAATGATGTCATCACAGATGACATGAGGCAAAATGAACTCCCTGGTTTCCCTGGGCTGACCAAAGAGAATTTCTGGTGGTTGGCCAGAACTGTAGGTTGGTGTGTTAGTTTTAATACTGTAAACAATTCCTTTGCAGCTTCAATGTGGGTTGAGTCAGATCTCACAATATCAAAAGTGTTCGACATTTTACAAGCCACATCGATATTATATAAAAGTCTACTGACCTGTGCAGCTTGGCTGCATTTGTAAGATGAGCACCCAATCAGTCAGTATGCAGTGCAGCCAGAACTGTCGTCTTCCTTGCACAGAGCATCAAGAACAATGCTTAAAATGGTCTACTAATAGGCAGTAGCCTACAATGTGATGGACCTTTTTTTTTGCTTAATGTTTAGGCCTGTGGGACTAATTATTTTTATTTGTTTTATACTAATGACGTTGTCTTAATTAATTTATATTACAAAGGCTGTAAGCAGAAAGTGTTTGTTTGTTAAAACAATAAAAGGCGGTTTCTTTAAGAAACAGTGGAAGTATTAAGCAGTAGCCAAATGAAAACAAATAGGCGCAGTAGCCTAATGAAACTCTAGGTGGCAGCATTGAACACACTCCTGACTTCACCGTTTTTTCTCTCTCTAACTAAAGCTTGGCTTAAACAGAAGCAGAGCTGTAATCATGGCCTGCACTGATTGATCCACAACTAGGGGTTTGGTTGTATGAGCATTGGGGCTGTTCTTGTTTTAGTGCAAATGCAATTTTTAAATGACTTGCAGTTAGTAGGTTACAAAGCCAAAGACTGGCTCTGCGACGGCAGATGGTAGGAGCTCCACCTACTGATAACATACGTAACTGCACAGAAAAACTATTTACACAACCCAATTTTGGGTCTTTCCAAGGTCTTTGAAAAAAAGGAGGACATGCATTCAACAAATCAAAATGAGCCTAAAGGGAATTAACTGCTTAGGGAGAAAAATACAGGCTTGCTTGCTATGCATTTCCCAAAACGGAGAAATTCCCCTGATTGACAGATTCGGATGGAGCTGTTGCAGGATTGGCTGGATTCCTGAGAGCTTTCACAAAAGAAAGCAAGTAGAATTCACAAAAAGACACGTACTTATCCCAAGAACATTGCCTTTCATGAATGATTTTACTATTCTAAACTATATAAAGTCCTGCAAAAAAATATAGCATATCACTTCATGGCTAATGTGGTCTAGAAAATGAGATAATTGAGGAAAGGCAGATTTACTCAGTTTCTGAAAATTGCCTGTTTCAATGGAAGAGAATCCTAGGGAATTTATCAATTTCTGGACCGGCTGGGAGATGTAAACCCTTTTCTTGGAATATGCAGCAGAACGTTGCATCAAGTCTGCTACATGCTTTGAAAAACAACCCTTCTCTTAACATCTACTGTGTATAGTGGAGCTGCTGGGTGCAATAACAGTGAACCACTTTGGTCTTGGAGCTGCTGGGTGCAATCAAAGTGACCCACTATGGTTTATGGCAATTAGCTCAAAAGGCCTGGACTAAAAAGTTTGCTTTGGTCTACAATTTTAAGGGGACCCACAGAGACTGCATTGCACAGGGTATTTGTGCTACACTCCTGCTCATAAGTCAAGGAAGCTATAATAAATCAGTTCAATAACACGTTGTCATCTCTTTGTATTAAAGTGCGTTCTTTAATACGTGCACTTCAAATACAAACTGCATGTTGTACTTTGAGAATAAATTAAATGGAAAATACTTAAACCAAGCAATTTCAAGGAAATGGAGGCAATGTAAAATCCACAAGATATTGGTTGTGATTCAAATGCTAAATGCTTGTTTCTGCAAAAATTTCTCTCTGAAAGTCATGAATCATGCAATCCCTCAGGAGCTGGTTAGTGGAACAACCACAGCTGATCTGGAGTCCTTCCCATCTTTGAGGACCATTGGTGGGTGAGTTCCAAGCACATACAAATCTATAAAGAAAAATATTTTAGTCTGCTCATAGAATTTGCAAAGAATTATTAGACATTGACTGTTGTACGATAACGGGTGGTTTTGTGAAGCACTAGAACAAGAGTAGGCAACTGTGTGCAGATTTTGATTTGCACCAATCAGCCTGGCTTTACTAGATAATTGGTTGCCTTTTTGGGGATTACAAACTGCAACCTTGCTAATCAGTCCCAGAATGCATTTCAGTTGGTTTCAGATCTCTATATCCCTTGGAAATTTGATCTTATTAGTTAAAATTCTATGTGAGAAGTATAACATTTCCTATAAAATGTAGAATGTCTTTTTGTTTCAAGCAAGGACTGTGTACCTGTGTTCATAAGTCCCTGAACGCAGTGTAACCCGTTCAGATCGTCGTATTGTGTACAATGTGCTATTTTTAGACATTTTAGTTTAATTTTAAGGCATTTAATTTAAGTAAAACATTATTTTCAAGGACCTTCCTCTCACATTGCAGTCTGGTTCAGGTCTCTATATCATTCATCATATGATTAAATCATGTGCTGTTGAAATTGTAAGATATTTTAATTAAATGAAATTCGAAATTTGGAGAATGTATTTTCGAAGGGAATCCAGGACTTGTGCAACCTTGTTCATAATTCCCTGAACATTGCAGTCAGATCTCTATTTCATACAGTAATCATTTTTAAAAAATCGAATATGCAAAAAAAACAAAAAACACTGACATGGATAAAATATTACTGAGATTTAATAAAATTGTATAATGCATTTTAGGGCTAAACTTCATCTGTGAACTTTGTAAATGAGTGCAAGAACACACTGGAGTTTGTTTCTGTTCTCTATGTCAGGGGAATACAATGCTAAATTGAACATTTAATCAATTTTAATAAAATAAAAATTCATATAAAATTGTAAAATGCCAATTGTATGTCAAAAAAGGGCTGTGTCTGAATAAGCGCCCTTCCATACTAATGAGTGTGCTTGTTGAGTATGCTTCACTACATGAGAAAGTTGTTAATTATGTGAAAATTTCTCGAAATGTAGTGTACATAAAATCCCTGGATTATATAGCCTACTTATTTCCAGGGTTTCGCTGAGTAGCTATATTTGAGAGCATATTTTTCAGGAAGTAGCCTAAATGGTCCGATAAATGTGATGCACAGCTTCGCTTTAAAAATTAGGTGAGGTGTTATTCAACAACAATAACATTTTTCCATTAAAATGGATGAAGAACAACCTGAATATTATCAAGTCAACAAAAGAAACCTAAGACATGTATTGAAATGTCTTAGGTGGGCTGCCTAAGTGTCTTTTCAAGCCGCCTAAGATAAATCGTGCAGAAAACGCCCGTAAAAACAATTATTTACGGTCCGTGCATTTATTTCGCTGGAGTCTGGGAGTCTGGACACTTGAAAAATCTTATAGCCTTATAGCCTAACGTTAATATCCCAGTTTATTGGTTAATGGTTTAGACGGATTCTGAAGATTGACATTTAATTCTCAAAGTGAAACTATCAACCAAAATCGAACAGTTTAACTTTGAACGTTCGACTGAACAAGTAGGTAACGTTAAAAATCATTGTATGGGTTGGTGTGCTACTGGCTTGTGTAAGCTACATCATACGGCCACGGCCTCATTGAATTGCGATCAATAAAGGCTACAACACACTAGCACTTTTTTTTATCACTACTGCAGAGAAGTTAAAATCGTCAACAAACTACGTTTTCTGTGAGAAATGCATTGTCGAGCTCACATGCACACACTGCCGTTTACGTTCTAATGCTCCATTTTGCCCTCCCTACTAAACTACAGCCAGACGTATAGGCTATTAAGTTATAATTCAGAAAAATCAGTGATGCATCAGATAAGTTGATGGGATAGTCCATCACCTCTGTTGGAACATTATATATATATACACTACTCACAAAAAGTTAGGGATATTTGGCTTTCGGGTGAAATTTATGGAAAATGTAAGTTCATGCTACAGTGATATTATACGTATCATGAAAGTAGGGCATTTAAGTAGAAGCATGCAATGGTGATTTCCTCATCTCAAACAATTTATTGAAACAAAAGCCAACAACAGTGGTGGGTATACCACAACAAAAATGTCAATGTCTCAATAACTTGTCATGTGCCCTTGAGCATCAATTACAGCTTGACAACGACGTCTCATGCTGTTCACAAGTCGACTTATTGTGTGCTGAGGCATGGCATCCCACTCTTCTTGAAGGGCGGCCCTCAGGTCATTGAGGTTCTGGGGTACAGAGTTACGAGCCTCTACACGGTGAGTCAGCTGATCCCATAGGTTTTCTATGGGATTCAGGTCTGGAGAAAGTGCAGGCCACTCCATTTGAGGTACCCCAGTCTCCAGCAGCCTTTCCCTAATGATGCGACCTCGATGAGCTGGAGCATTGTCGTCCATGAAGATGAAATTAGGCCTGTGTTGTTCATGCAGGGGCACAATGACTGGATTAATGATGTTATTCAGGTAGTATGGGCTTGTCACTGTACCATTCACAAAGTGTAGGGCAGTTCTGTATTGACTAGACACACCTGCCCACACTGTAACACCGCCACCACCAAAGGGTCGTCTGGTGACAACAATGGCTGATGCATAGCGCTCTCCTTGACGTCTCCAACATCGTTGGCGGCCATCATTTCTGCTCAACGTGAATCGACTCATCAGAGAACAGCACTGAGGCCCACTGGTCCCTCGTCCAGCGTAAATGCTCCCTGGCCCATGCAAGACGATGACGCCTGTCCCTGGTGGTGTGGTCAGGTACCCTTGCAGGTCGTCTAGCACGCAGACCACGCTGATGTAAACGGTTTTGAATGGTCTGACGTGACACGGGTGCCTCTCACCTCCCTTAAATGTGCCTGGAGTTGAGTGGCATTCATCATCCGGTTCCGTAGGGCACTGTTCACAATGAAGCGGAAGCAGTGTGGGATGTGGCCAAAGGACATCCACTTCTATGCCTTTCTGTGACTCTTCCAGTCTCTCTGTATCTCTGTTGCAACCTGCTGATGACACTCTGTGACACTCTAAGCTCAGTGGCCACTTCCCTCTGAGAACATCCTGTTTGAAGCCTCGCAATGGCGAGGTACTGTTGATCAATTGTTAGGTGTCGTCTTGGTCTCATGATGTCAAAATGTGAACAGCATGATGAAGAGGACTGTTTAAATACCAATTCTAATTGAACCAGGAAATTTATTGGTCGATTCATGGATCAAACACCTGTTGTGAATTTTGCCGTTCAGCTCCTTGTTAGAGAACAGCAAGTTGTGCAAAAAGTACTGAAACATTGAATAGTTGGACATGTGCATTCAAAAGTTTAGAGAAGGTCAAATTAATTTCACCTGTAAAGGTTATAGTGCATTTTAGGTTCATCCTGAAATTTCACCCGAAAGCCGAATATCCCTAACTTTTTGTGAGTAGTGTATATATATATATGTTGTGATCCCCATAATAGAGCCGCTGTGTTTGACAACTGCCGCTTGGTCCCCGGCAATCATTGTTGCAGCTATATTTGTAATTGGTATACTTAATTATAAGGGAGGCTGAAAGGCCATGATACATAGGCAATATTTTTAGGCGATGTACATAGCCAATATTGGCCACAAGAAAAATGGAGAAAAGCAAATAGCACAAAAATCAGTGAGGAAAATGGTGGGATCTAAATAAATTAAGTATGGTGGAAAAAATACTACTGGTCAAGTTGTTGGCAAAATTGCCCATTTGCACTGCCTCAAAAAATGTCCTGTGTATGATGAGCTTAATGATTGTGAAGGAAATCATCTTTAATGGAATTAAAGTAAGATCCCAGCCACTTATCAAGATCCCTGTAGGGAACAAATAAAGTGATGAATTCATAATTTAATGAATACTGACAAACCCATGTACCTGCTCTGGTCATCTTAACCATGGAACAATTCATAAAATGGATAAATCTAAAGAATGCGTGAACTAGGACAGTGTTTTGTTAATCTATGCCAAACGCTGGTCTTTTATAAGTCTACCAAAGCATAAAATTGGTATAGAAGGGGTATACCCTATTAAGGTAGCCGCGATGACCAAGCTACTCCGGCCGTGCTTAGGCACCACCTAAGCCTCTTTTTGAGCCAGGAAAAACCCTGTTCAGGTTGTTCTTCATTCATTTTAATAGAAATATGTAATATTTAAGATAACTCCCAGGCCTATAATTAGGGCTAGGAAAATGGTAAGTATTAGGGTTAAGGCAAGTTTAGAATTTTGTTCAAGAGCGAGAGAAAGGGTAAGGGGAAGGTTTACCATGCTTTTTCACAAAGGTGGCCTATCACGATAGCCTTATGTGAAAAACCTTTTTTCAGTTGAATGTATCAAATCATTTGTTCATTAATAAATTCATTATGTAATCGAGTTGTTTTTCTGCAGTAACTCATGTCGGTCTTAATTTGACCCATTGTAAGGGGAGATGGTAATACGTCAGTATTAGAGGACAGAATAAATATATATTGGATTTGGAAAAAACGTGACTGGCTTTCAGTTTTTCAGAAAGAAAATACATTTAAATGTAATATGCAAGCTTCAGATGTATAGATATACATTTCAAATATAGTGTCCATTTTACCTTAAATTATGCACTGCAAACTTATACATTACGTATGCATCTACGCCTTTTATGTAAGCCATTTCTCAGTAGCCCTATGAAATGGAAAACAATCAATTCAAAATAGTGTCATTCTTCAAGGTAATGTTTATTTGGCGTTTAATTACACATACAGCTACTTCCAAAGAAAACAGTACTTCCATGGGAAAAGCAGTAGTAATAACAATAATAATGATGATTTTAACAAAATTAAACAAGAGAGGAGGCTAAAATGCATCAAATGTAGATTTAAACATAGAACTTAATATCAAAATGACTTTTTTTACACGACTAATTAGCTGCTTAATTTTATTTATTTATTTTAAACAGGTTGGGGGGGGATTCGAGCGTCAATCTGAATTTTTAATAAACTGAATCTTTTAGACAAGCACCTATGCTTAAAGCCCAAGTAGGCCCGACAATACAGGGCTGTCATTTGCTGAAACTGGCAAGTGTACTCCTGTCTTATGAAAATGCTCCATCCCTCAGTTCAAATGATAACATGCACTTCAGGCTCTAAAGCAGCCAAACCTACAAATACAGACCTCCCAACACATACCCACAACCCCCCCCCCCCCCCCCAGAAATACCCACAATAACAACACTATTATTTAAAAAAATGAAATGATGTTTCATTTTTGTGCTGCACTACAGAATGTCAACACAGAAATAGAAACAGCAATCCCCCCTCCCAACAAAAGCAACAACAAAACAACCCTAATAAAGCCGTTATGTAACAGACCTGTTGTGCTAAGCAGCCACATATAGCCACACTGAGCAATTTATTTGCAGAGTGACTTCAGCAGCCAATTCATGATGGTAAAAAGAAAACCAATTCTTAAGCTCAAAAATAATTAAATCCTGTGATACAATGCAGGCTGTATCACAATGGACATAGCATGCATCCAATCGACAAGCCCTAATGTCTTACAATGTCTTCCCCCATCGTTCATGTATTGCCACAGTCCTTTGTGGAAACAACATCGCTTCATAGTTAAATCAACTCAAAATTCTACCTCCGAAAATCTTTCCAAAGAGAGGAGTGAGTTCAAAGGACAAACGGTAAAGCTTGCTAATGTGCTTTGTGTTTTGACCTGAACCATACAAACCCCTTTTTAGAAACAAACACTGAAATGGCAGAAGTGCAATATGGAGACAAAGTTCTTACTGTTAATACGTTTTTTTTGTTTTTTTGTTTTACATTTGCTTGCAATTCTTAACCTTGTTAAATGTTTATTTCATGACAAACAAAAAACAGACAGCGCACTTCACAAAACATCGACGTGAAAAATGTTTGTTTAAAACTTGCCATGAAAATAAAACCGCCAAATAACATTCTAGAGATAAAGCATGTGCATTTTGCACAAAAGTCAAAGAAAAAAGGACCCATGGAAATGAATAAGCAACCGATATTGACCCGCCTTTCAAAATGAAGTTTATACAGAAAGGGAAAAATACCTCTATAAGTTACTCTGGATAAGAGTGTCGACTACGTGATTGTAATGAATGGAAAACGTAACAAATCTTTTAAAATATTTCAATTGAAATAGATACGGAAAACACTGAGATGGAAATACACCTCTCTTCAATAGCCATTTTACATAATCGTTTAACTCGAACATTCGTTCAAAAATCTGAATCCAAATCTACTGTATTTTAATGCATTTCGTGATTTGCTTTCTCCAGGAAGTTTTCAGGTGGATTAAAAAAAAAAAGTTTCATAGTGCGGTTGGATTTCAGAGAAAACTGAATGCTGCAATTCATTAAGTGTCATACAGAAAGGAGGGAAAACATAACCATTTTCCCAACAGTTTGGCTTGCCACCCTGAATGGAAGGAATTAAGAACAGAGTAAGGACCCCCAAGTTTGAAAATCTTTTGCTCCCAGACTTCAGCTCATTTAACACGCGACGTTTCAAGCATTGTGCATTTTCGAGTCCTGACTTTGAGAATTTTCAATCACACCTTCAACAGAAGTTTAAGTGACCTCCATTTTTCAGTGCATTTAGACGAGCTGTTCTGATGTCTGTCAGTTATATACATACATCAATGACAGTCCCTCGCCTTAACTTTTTTTTCCTTCCTAATTTGATTGAGACCCATTTTATCGGCCTCTTCCAGAGATAACGCCTGATAAAATATTTACATAAGGACAAACATGAACGTTCAAGTCAAACCAAAGACTGACAAGCGTTTTTTCTTTTTAAAACCAAACCGTCTTTTAAACTCTAGAGCTCGTCTTCCATGTACAGCAATGTGTCAAAAGCTTCTCTGATTTTTTTTCTTGCACGGCCAGAAGTACGTGTTGTGCTTTTCTCGCAGACCGTGGCTCGCCTCTATACGACAGTGCTTAGTGAGCAGCCGCTGGTGCATCCTGCCGTATTAGTCCCTGTCATTATGGTGTCGGTCGGTGTGTCCGGGGCGACCAGGAGCGTGCTGCTGTCAATAGAGTCTTCGTGCTCCACCGAGGACTGTTGCAGTGTGGAGCTCTCCTCTGGGATGTGTGGTGGGGGACTGGTGTCCTCAGTGACAGCCTGGCCACTGTCTGTTGCCAGAGCGCCAGTCCTTCCTTGAGAGTCATGCAAAAAAAAACAAAAAAACAATTACAATAATAAAACGGTGGTGTGAAATGTTAAGAAAACAACACAAGAGACAAAGCTCAAGACAGCATAGGTGCTTGTCAAAGCAAGCACTAGGTGGTGAAACCTCAAATCTCATCCAAATTTGAGTACAATTATGTATACAACTGCGGTTTCAAAAGAAAAAACAGTCAGAAAATGTTTAAAGTAAATATTCGGCACCTAAATCCACATAGAGGATGGAGTCTGGATTGATGGAGGCCTCGTACGGAGGTGGAGGGTCATCCGGGTGGAGGATGTCAGGGTACTTGAAGGCGGCGTAGGGTGGGGGTGGCTCGTGGAAATGAAACGCGCCCCCTTCTCCGTCGTCAGACAGGTGCAGGGGAGTCAAGCCCGTGCCGAAACCGTCAGGCCCGTAATCGAACCCGGGCACCCTGCGGCCCAGATTGAAGTGATGCACTGTGGGCGAGAGAAAGACGCTCCGCTTTAGGAACCGGCGCTCTCCTTAACGAACTCTGATTGGAAGACTGCGGAAGGTGAGCGAGAGTGAGCGCTTACAGTTTCCTCCAATCAGGGTCTCGATGCGCTCGCGTCGTCGCTGCCTCAACCGGTGGACCATGAAGAGCAGCAGAGAGAGGATGAGGAAGGACGAAATGCAGCTGACGATCAGACGCATTCCACTGGCCATGGAGTCAAAGAGGCTGCTCCCATCTGAGAGGATGTACCATAGATATCAAACATACTTTTTTTTAAAAGACGAGGCTGTGTCCGAATACGACCCCTACACCCTTTTCAGGGCGCATATTTCAGTCCACTTTGTCCGCTTCAAAAAGCTTTTGAGTGGGTGACTTTTCCTCATAAATGGGGGCAGTTAAATTACCAGGATGAAACCCTTATTTCTGGGGTTTTGTTGAGGGGATTCAGGAGCACACTCATCCACAGAACTATGCACTCATCCGACAATTTCGTGAAGTAAACCGGAAGTAAAAACTACAACTTGTAGTACAAGAGCTGGACATTACGAACTACTCTTTTTATTTTTGTTAATTCTATCTTCATTCATAATCTACGCTTTGTAACCATTATCATATGTGAACTGATTGATATTCTCAATAAAACAAATTATTATAATAATTTTTTTAAATATTACAAACTACTTCCTCACTAGTTTGGAAGGAGTTTTGCAGGATTTCTTTCGCACACTGCTTGCAAAGTGAAAGAACAGGGATCATATTCGGTCACGGCCCTAAAACCATTTCCATCTGCACACTGTACAAAATGCTTATGGCAGTTCCTATCAATATACAGCAAAAAAACACACACATGCTGCACATTTTTATGAGAGTATGTAACTACATGTTATCCCCTTATGGCTGTCTTTCAGTGAGACACGAAAGCTGTGACTAGCCTGGTAAACCAGGATCCAGAAGGATTTTGTGGACTGAAAAACATGGATCAAAACTGCATTACGCCAGTGTGAGGGAGCAGAACGTTGAGGTTTCCAGGACAGGTGAGGTCGGCGTGGGTACCTGGGTCGAGGCAGGTGAACTTGCAGCACTCTTTGGGGTCCTTGCGGAAGTGCTGGCAGCCCTGGGGCCTCTCGCACAGCGCCGCCACGCACATCTCCGGCTCGCCGTCGTGACACGTGCAGCTGAGGCAGGGGTCGTCTCCCTTCGGGGTGAAGTAGTACCCCTCCTTCACAACGTTGTCCTTGATGTCCACGCATGTCTGCCCTGCCACACCCACACGCACGCACGCACGGTTTTATATTAAGACAAAACGGGACAAAACATGGCAGAATCAGTCAAATTGAAACCGCCACACACTGCTTTCATAACAATGCATGATTAAGGGCCGTCGCGTGGTACAACGGTAAGAGCGCCGACTTTCAGTCGGTGCAGTTGTGCTCCGAGGATCGGGGTTCGCGCCCCGGTCCTGCCAGATCCGAGCATGGCCGGCGCCCTGTTGAAGCAGCAATTGGCGGCTGCTTCCGGGTGGGGGGAGGGGCTCGGAGAGAATCGCTGCACGCATAGCGGCCCTGGGCGAGCTGGATTCACGGTCAGGAGCTCGAGGAGTCGCGCCCTGTAGAGGACGTGGCGACCTCATTCCTACTACCGGCTGACAGGGTTGTGTAGCGGTGGTTCTCTAGCGGTTGCTACACGGGGGGAAATTGAATTAGAATAGGGGTTCAATTGGCTACTAAATTGGGAGAAAAATGGGGAAAAATCAGAAACGGTTTTATATTAAGACAAAACGGGACAAAACATGGCAGAATCAGTCAAATTGAAGCCGCCACACACTGCTTTCACAACAATGCACGATTAGAGCTCAGTCTAGTTTAGAGACGTACTCCTCTTGCACAGAAAGGGGAACTTCTTGTAGCAGTTCTCGGCATGCCAGCTGTGCAAGCCTCGCTCATTGACGGTCTTTATCTGAAAGCGCTGCAGCTGGGCGCAGAAGACGTTCTCCTGGTTGGGCACGGCCTCCCTGAAGTTTGTCAGGCCTTCTGGGGGCAGGAAGACCTGCATGGATCCTGTTTGACCAAAACAGAGAGAGCCATCTGCTTAAAGACCGGTTCTTCAGAGTTACTTCACAGTACAGTGGAGGCCGGGTGCAGAACAGCCATGTGTTACTTACCTCTGTTTGCTACTTCCCACCGCCCTTCCAGGGTATGGTTCTGATTCGTGATCACATACTGATAACCAACCCAGAATCTGCATTAAAAATCACAACACGTTAAAAAAGGCTTTCTTAAGACTCAACCCTCTGAAAAATTTGCACAATTTTTTATTAAAATGACAACACGCCCACAGAAAAGAATGACAAATGTGCTTCAGCAGTGAGAATGTTTCAGTGTTTGCCCTCTGCGCTTATTTCAAGGTCAATTTCATGTAAATAACAAACATGAAGTTTCATATGATGGGAACACAACAGTGTATGTTTTTTGAAGGATTAAACAAAAAAAAATGGTACGTTTGCATTGTTGGGTAATGAAGACTTAAGCACGTAACTTTAAAATATGGCACATGGGTTCAAACATTTTTGGGGAAACTGTAACCCTAAACCCAGGGCCTCAAACTTAACCTTAAGACTTTCAAAGAGATAAGATCTCTGCTGCCAGGCATTTGCTGGCCATCTCTCATTAGCAAAGTGAACCATAGCAAACTCCACATGGTTAAACTAACAGATCTGGCAATAGGACACAAAATGTATTTGCTTTTTAGACAGAGCTAATGCCCAAACATGTTTTGCTCAAAAAAAAGGCCAAAGACAACAAGGGTGTTATATTAGGATGTTTTGTGGATCATGCATTTGCTTTTATGTTCAGGCACACAGTTAATCTGAGGGGAAAAACCACACCGCTTATCCCCTTAACCCTTTTCCCCTAAGACTTTGCAGCTATACAGGTTATTTAATGTAGGTCAACATTCCTATAGCTTGTAATGGACTTTGCCTTCCAGGAAATCTCTTTCAACCCATTAATTAACATTTGGCTTGTTTTAAGCATACTTTTAAAATACTAAAATGAGCATGATGCATTTAAACAACATATTTCTCTTGCTTATTCAAATCTGCATTTGTTCTACAGATATTTATATATGGTTAGAAATATACCTCTACCGTTTCGGTCTACTATTTTTTGCTAATACTTCACAAAAACACAACCCATACAGAATGGAGTCAAGCAGCTTGTATGCCGTTACAAGGCACTAGGAATGGCATAGCATATGTGAGTAGTACCAATAGATGGACTGCTACGTTCTTGCTCTTACATGCAACAAGAGGAGTAAGGAAGCACTACGATGAATGTTTCTGTCTTTTTATTACTGCAAGAGGCACACAGAGAGGCCAGAGGTAAAGGCAGAGATCATGTATGTGAGAGGAGGTAGTAGCATAAATGCATATCAATCCTACATCAGTATAATCTCAGTTCAGTCTGAGAAGTGAGGTCACTGGCACTATCCTCATTGTGTCCTTTTTTGCTGCATGAAAATGTTTCTTTGCCATCGTCTGGTTTACTTTCAACCTAGATGCAGCATTTAATGGGTTAAAAATGAGGAATCCTCACGAACAGACCCAGCTGTGTAAAGCATGCGAGAACAACCGCAATAAATGAACCAAATCTAATTTCTGCGTCATCGGGGTTTTCAGGAGAATATGCTCGCTATGCAATCGGACCCCAAACAGGATTTGAACGACGCAACACTCACTTGCACTGGTCCTTGCACACGTTCTCGTTGAAGTCCACCTCGATCTTCAGGATGAACTGCAATTCCTCATTGGTGACGAAGGTAGCCAGGGAACCGTTGACTCTCTGGCACGTCTCGACCGCCTGCCAGTAGTTCTCGTTGACCAGGTACACCTTGTAACAGCTGGCAGTCTTCTCATAGTGGTGCCACCCAGAGGGACACTTCTCTATGGTGGAGACAGGGTGCAGGGGAGCATTAGTTTTCTACACATGCTGTGATCCTACAGAGCATTGCGTTATTAGGAATGTGTAAATAAAATAATGACACAGCCTCATTCACAATCCTTAGTCGGGTCTCAAGGGTCAGCTGATATGCACAGATCTTATTGGTGCAATTATGGTTATGCCCTAGGACTTCCCAAATATCTTTCCCATTTGTCCAAAAAAAAAAAAGCATGAAAGGACAAGGTTTTTTGCATTATAAATGCAATTATAAATGACAAATCTTCCATGCACGACACTACACAACACAAATATGCCAGCGTGTTCACTTAATGTTAAACTGCGTGTTTTCTGGGATATCTCCCAACTTCACTTGCAACGCAATAGCTGTGGTGGTGTGCTGTTGGAATACGTAGGCACTTGGCTGTGTATAAAGTTTGTTTTATAAAAATAAAAATAAAAACAACCAGGGTAATGAAGGAGCCAAAGAAGGGACAGAAACAGACAAAAACAGAACAACGCCCACAATATCACTCGAGAAACAAATCTGGCTGCAGTAGATGGGTCTTCTTTTAAAGACATTCCCAAGAGTGATCACTATAAGTCAGCCATTCTGGGGGGGGGGGGGGGGGGGGGGGTGGGTGGTTATAGGTAGTGGCGTTCTCCATTTAAGGACGCTCACTAAATTAAGGAAGCATTTAGGTGACAATGCAGCAGGTGCACTGTTTCCCCCCCCCCCCAGACATAACTCAAATATAAAAAATGCAAAAAATAAGGGCGTCATACTTAATAGCAGGACTGACTAGTTCAGAATAAAGAGAACTCCCCTCCCCTCTCCTCTTTAAATGTGACGGCAGAGAGGGGACAGAAAGGGGGGCAGAGAAAGAGAGAGAGGTGGGCGGGGCCTTACTGTTGAAGCGCATGGGTTGAGCCACACCCATGACGTCCTCCACCTGATCTCCATCAAAGCTGTTCCCGTAGTGAAACCTCTCCTTCTTCATGGCTGCGGAAGAGTCGGTGTGTTAACTCAAACAAAATACGGGCCATTTCACTTTCACCAGGTGCAAAGGTACAGAACAAATTAACTGTGGCTGCTAGCGAGGGAGTAACAGAAAGTCCCAGGACTTTGAGGGACTTCCCAAATTAATGAATTCTCACGACACTGGATAAATACGCACCGGGAAACCCTGGAAATACTTTTCCTGGCTATGAAAATGTATCCAGGCGGGTCATTTAAAATGCCTGAAACTAAGAACAGCAGATGCCGGTCCACACAGCACAGTGTCCCTTCAGAAAAGATAGGCCATTGACTGACTGGAGTTCAGTTATGTGCATTATTATATGTATATAAGTTACATTTATCTGTACATTTGGTCTGTGTCTTCCAGGAGCTGATTTACCATTTACATTTTGTTTATAAAGATAGTGTAGTGAATTGTTATAAACTGCATTTTACAATTAAGTTTTCTTCATTCGAGGCCAACAAAGTAGATAAAACCACCTTTTCAGTGCGTCTGGAACTTTCACTATTATCTAGGCCACATCTGTGTAGGCAGAGAGCCTTTTCTGTTTGGGAAATTTGTCACAGAAATAGGCAGCCGGCTAAGAAACAGCCGTGGTTCCTGAAAATGCACTGAAGAGGAGACAAATAAATTAGACGAGAAAGAAAAAAAAAAAAAGAAAAAAAATAATGGGACCTTTTATTCATTTTACATTTATTTAGGAATATGATTATGCACATGGACCATTTTTTTCATGGACCATGAAACAGAATATGCTAATACTTAATTTATTTGTTTGAAATTTTACTGATATACCAGCAAATGGTAAAGGTTGGCTGAATAAAAAGTAATCGCATTTTCAGTGCGCCATTACTTCGAGAACACGGAGTGCTCGAGGCACTGACTTTTTTTTTTTTTTTCCCCCTCTACAGAGGTATTATGCTCTCCAAACACATGTGGGTGAATGTTTTGAAATAACCTCACCTTAATCGCTAACTATGTACAAGTGGCCATTCTGATTATGTTGTGCAGTTTTTAACTACATTATATATATTTGGGATAGAACAGCATTTAATACTGGTAACAAAAACAGCTGTGGTAGCACCTGATTGTTTGCAGCATATTTAATATACGTATAACTTAACTTTATATTTCTTTAAATGTAACTTTAATTTCATTCAGAAAACATGTGATATAAACATCCACAGAAATGTGATAAACACACATTTCAAACCATAAAAACAACAATATTTTTTCCTCAATGTAGTTCACATCTTTACAATAATAAAATGGATTGGCTTCGTATAAGAATTTTCAACTATAAATGTTCTGTTGCTGCATTCCATTTACCTCGGAAGTCGGAGCTGGGAATGACATCACACCCGAGTTGACCGCGTTCCAGTACAACAAGTCGGAAAACCTAGCCGATCTCATTGTTAGCAATAGCCTACCAGTTCTAGCCAGGTTAGCCATTGTTAGCAATACCAGTTGATAACAATGCACTACTCTGTATTTTGCGCATCCAAACACCGTAGCAACATGTCCACAGATAGAAGTTGGACAGTTCTGTGGGTACGACTGATTTAATGAGACACAAATAAGACAGAAGTGCTAATAAACAGTATAGTACTACAGCTTTCACTTATGTAGATGCACGGAGCAGCCATCTTGATTTTGAGGTTGGGGTTGGTGAAAGTACAACCCGACTCCTGGGGGCGTTCCAGTTGAAATTTCCGACTGGGAACTCGGAAATTCCGACTTCCTGACTTCCCGGGTCAAATGGAACGCAGCATTAGTGTTTGGAAATTTGTGTTTGAAAGTCTAGTACCCGACAGTTAGCGGTTACATTACCCCTGTGGGTCAATGGGTTGAGATAGACATAATAAAGCTCTGTGCAAGGGTATGCGAGCCTGTGCTTCACTTGCCGAGTGACTCAAAATGACTGTTGACAAACACACCAGGTTCACCAGATCATAAATGACCTTACTACACCCATCTATCTTTGATGAGAGGTGTTATTTAATTAACTTTAACACAAAACAGTGAGTTCAAGACTGTGTTATTTGGACTTGCGGAGCAAAGCGGTGTGGTCGTTTACTTACGGGGGCAGTCCATCTCATCGCTCTTGTCCTCACAGGCTGTCCAGCCGTCGCACTGCCAGGCCATGGGGATGCATTGCATCTTCCCACTGCGGCAGGCGAACTGCCCCGGGTTACACCGCAGCTCTAAAAGAGAGGGGAGGAATCACAAGAGACAGCGTCTCAGGGAGACCTACAACATTGCTTGTTACAGTGATGCTTAATGGCGGTCTGCAAGCTACTTGAAGTGTATTTTCTTGCTTTAAACCGCAAACCCGTCACTGCCCCAATACTAGCCATTGTAAAGTTGCAGGATGTCAAATTTCTTGGCCAATCAAAAACATACACAAAAACTGAAATTATATCAGAAAGCCGTTGAGAGAACCATCCTTTCCTCATCCTGTGGAGATGAGGAACGCTGTAACTGCTCTATACACTGGTATGAGGCCTATGCCCCTCTTTACTCCTGGTATTCAACTCTATAGTGCAGTCATTTATCCCTTGCTTCTGTAGCTCCTGTGGAGCTCTCTTTGGGATTCCTACATGGCTTAGCCTATATTTTCTACCATCTCTTCAGTGAGTTCTTAATCCTGCACTGTGCTTACCAATCAGTTATAGTGAATGGATTCAGTGTGCTACAGTCATAGACTCATAGCTTTGGTACTTCCTCTTTCCCATTTCTGTCGCTTTATTGTTGAGCTGTGAAACATTTTGGAATTTTGTATACGTTCCAACTCCCCTTCCCATTTTCCTAGGAAATCTCACTTTTTCTGTCCAATTCTGTTTCTGCCTCCATTCTCCGAGGAACTCTCTGTGTGTAATGTGCAGAATGCGTTTTGCCTTCATCAGCACAGCATGCTCTAGCCCTTTTCATAGCTCACAGAGAGAGGGAGGGAGGGAGAGCGAGCCCAGAGACACAGGCCCGAGACCGCTCTCACCCTGCCAACAATGCACTGATCCTCGGCTAAAGCCATATGTGCTCAGGGCCTGCCTGACAAGTGTGAACACGCTTCTGAAATATCTTTCTAAAGGCATAGAGCAGCTCGTATGCCCTGTACCATTAAGGCAGCAAGCAGCACAAACTCAGCCACTGCCAACTGAAAGAAATAAAGAATGAAAGAAAGAGAAAGAATGAAATAAAAAGAAGGCAAGAAAGAATGAACGAAAGAAAAAGAAAGCAAGAAAGAATGAATGAAAGAAAAAGAAAGCAAGCCTAATGTCTGGTGACTGGGAGATGCTAAATACATATATAGACAGTCTTTGATAAATGTGGCAGATATCTTGGATGTGTGGATGCTGATCCATTCATGCATAAATCTTATACAGAAAATGAAATTGTACGATTGCATAGACAGCAGCCATTAAATGGCTTTCCTTCGTTCTTTCTTGTGAAGAATCTTTCTAAAGGCATAAAGCAGCTGTGCCTTTAAAACTCCAAGCAGCACAAAAGAAAGAAACACAGAGAGAAAGAAAGAAGGACATAAAACCTAATGGCTGGTGACTCTGAGGCATGTTCAAGAGGTACACAGACAGTCTGATAAATGTAGCAGATCTTTTTGGATGTGTGGATACTGACAGATTCAAGAACCAGTCAAATCTTATTCAGAAAACGTAATTATACAATTGCAGAGACAGCAGTAGGTTTCTTCATACTCGGCTGAGCCAGATCATGCCAAAAACCAACTCCCAGAACCAGCAGTTTCCCCACATCTATATCGGCCTGGTGTACAAATGAGTGCTAGCAAAGGTAACTTATATTTATCTTATGTTCCCGTTGTTTTTGTGATCACACACATTTACAGAACATGCCCAAGGATAGCAACATGCAAGCAAGAGGAAGCTGCATAAAATAAGATGTGTGAGAAACGGGGAATAGGAAGAAGGGGTATAAGAAAGAGGAAACAGGACTGCCTTAAAACCCCAAAAACACAACTAAGACAAAATGCTTCGCCATTTAGGCCCGAAAGCCAAATTAAAACAAAATCTAGAGTTGCTCCATTTAATACCTAGCTATCCACCATCATCAAGCTAAAAGCCTATTTTAAAATACATGATTATGTATATAAATAAGACGAACCAAAAACACAAAAAATCCAAAAAGGAAACTGGAATACACAAAGTGCTTTAACACCAAAGAGCCTCTGACACCAAAGAAGGCTCTGGATCTTGTGAGGATAAAAAGTTAACATGTTTTAAAAGAATGTCTGAGTATCCAAGTTAAAACAATGGCAAATATAAATAGCCTACATTGCCATAAGTCCCAAATGTCTTTCAGGTTTAGAAATTATGATATCTATGTGATCAAGTGCATCTACTGTGCTTTTCCTGCAATTAAGAAAGTGAAAAAAACTACATAAATACATAAAGAACTTCTAGAATGTATACAGATATATTTTCAATGGTAAAACTACTTAGTTCACCAAGTTGACAAACAGCAAGCTAGTATTTCCAGAAAACATTGTATATGAATAAAAACATGTGCTTAATATTGAGGAACCACTGCAATTAACGCATGTTTTTTTCAAAATATCAAATATATCAGTCCAATTTTGATAAAACATATTTTTCAAGGTGGTAATAGTTTGTCTGATAAATGGTTAGATATTTGCAGTTTTACTTTTACAATATTACCCTTAGGGGTTTAAGTATTAAAATGCAATGCAATGCAAAAAATAAAATAAAATACACCAATTTAAAATAAACAAAAATGTTGAGTGTACTGAGTGAGTTTTGGAAAAACAATCTTCAATTGGTCAGCAAAAATGCATTATTAGTGTTCTCTTTGGATAACTGCACATGTATTTGAGGTAATGTTTCAGAGTCGCTTTTCACTTTTCCTTTTGGTGGTGATTTAGCAGAGGAGTGGGTGTACAGAGTGTTACATTGAATTCAATTTCTAACGTGAACTCTGCCACTGTAGGTGTGCTACTTGTTCTACCCTGACGAGAAGCGTAAAAAAACCCAAAAAACGGAGTTCAAAAGAATAGGAATATATGGACGTTGATGAATCAGATTAAATGCACAACAAGGAGTTACATAACATAAGAGTACCTCTGATTCATATTTGTGTGCTGCGAGATTCAAGCTGAAGAGAGATACAACTTACCTGACAGCAATCGTGCCAGAGCAAGCCTTGGACCTGAAATTAAATATTGAACACCCTCTGTGATTTACAGTATAACCACCCCCAACTCCAAAAAAAATGTATTTACAGAAAACCACAAACATCCAATTTAACAGAAAGACAATAACGGTACCTTTAAAGCAGAGATTTAAGCTAGACAGGAACAAGATACTCGATATACACAACAATCTACCATGGAGCCCATAATAAAGTAGTTGCAACCATCTGCAAAGCACGGTGTTTCAACATGAAGACCAGTTAGGGCTCTGCGATATTACATACATTACGCAGCACATGACTACCGTCTAAGAGGAGACAGAAAAAATTATCCTCAAAAAAAAAGAAAAGAAAACATGACGTGAGTTGAGCCTTGTGCGACCTCATAGGAACCAGCTTTTTTCCCTCCCAAATGCTTTACAGTGGCCATAGTGAAGCGATAACCTCATTTCAGCCTCCCTCTGCCAGAGGCCCACAGGCCATGACACCGGGGAGTGGCAGAACCTAACTCGAGACACATGACACACCAGCCTGCACTACATCAGAAACCTGCCAGCACAAAAAAAGGTTTGAAATTCATGCAAGACAAACCATGGTTTTACTCCAGTCTCACTTGTTTTCTTTGACCACATGCACATAGAACCTACCTGCAATAGGTCTATACGTTCAGCATAATCAAAGACCATATTTACTATAAATAGTTAGCGAAACTAAACATAGCAGAAATGATGCAACGTAATTAGAATAAATCAATGGATGAAAAAAGCTCTTTGACTTACAAAAAAATAAAAATGGTAATAAGAGAACGGAAATGCTAAGGAATTCCTTACTGAAATCGGAGGAGCCTCTGTGTATCCCTAATGTAGACACTGTTGGAGATTTACTCCGTCCAAATGGCTAGACACTAAAACTTGCAGACTGCAGCCCTTTGACAAGCCAACACCTGTTCCATGCCAGGCCTAATCCATCTGAGTCTACAGGACAGACAAAACCTCCTGGGTCAATAAAACCCACATTGACTATTTTGGTTCTTACTACAGATCGCACTATAGAAATACATTTGGCAACCCACAGAAGAACTGGTCCACTTAGTTTGGCTTTGGGATGGACAGAATCAAGGGGAAATTATGTAAGAACTCCAATTCTAGGATTAATTTTGTAATTTAAAAAAAAGACAATCTCAGAGAAAATAAAAGAAACTGCACATCATTTTAAAATAGCTGTTCCGTTATAGTGCAGTTGCGCACCTTTTCAGTGCATGAAGACCACCTGCAGTGCTTACACAGATGTATGACTGCCAAAAGTGAATTTATATAATTTTTATAAGAGCGTCTGCCAAATGACTAAAATGTAAATGTAATATAAATGCAAATCATTGTTCTAGAAGCGTGGCAGGCAGCAGCTTGTATTGAAAAGGTTAGCTAACGTTAGATAACTAGTTGATGAGATATGAGCATCCAAGCTAGCAAAAAAAAAAAAAAAAGTGTTAGCTAGCTATATCGAGCAGTCATATAACTTAGCTGTTCCATGGAATCAATGCCCACTGCGATTTGACATTCACATAATGAACCAAGAAACAAGGGAAGGCAACGTTGTTAGCTTACTAAAGTTAACCAAACTAACGATTATCTTGACAGCCAGTAAACCATCTTGCAAGCCAGTTTGTTGTAGCATTTATATCCATTCAAATAAACCAGCTAGCCAACAGCAACATACAACCGTGCAAAACTTTTCCTTAGTCAACGTTATAACTTAACGTTACTACTAGTCTTGTTTGCAAGCTAACCTTACTAACTGACGTTATACATGGTCGCTGAATATCCACACCCAGCCTGACTAACGTTAGCTAACGTTAACTTAGTTAAGTCCTGGAAAGAATGTACAATATACTAAAACTAACGTTTGATTGGCTTATGAGGGTGACTGGCTGGGCATTAGCGTATATAGCGGAGCACTGCTGTTGTTGACAGGGCCGAGTAAGGCCCCTGCGGGACACCTAGCTAAACAAGCTAATGCTAGTCAGCTAAACAGAAAAGACGCCAGACACCGCTTGTGTTTTGCTACTGTTCGGTAGCAATCTAGGTAATATTAGCTAATGTAATGTTATTCAAAAACATATGTTTTTGTAACGTTAGAGGCAATAGTGTCCGATAAATCAAATGGCTTGCTAGCTAAAAAGTCTGAGTAACGTAAGCTACCGTTATACCACGCAGGGGCTGACTGCAGCCAGCTAACGTTAGCTAATTAGCTAGCTAACCTATTTCTTTTTTTTAATGCCATTGGGTGGGTTAGCAATTCTAACGTTAACGTTACTAAATTAAAGATGCAGTAGCATGCATTGGCTAGCTGCATGCTAGCAAGGCCAAACAGTACCGCTCTTTTCTTTACTTACCTGTCCGTGGTGGATCTGTCAGAGTCAGGGCGAAGAGGAGAGAGAGTACAGCGAAACTGCTGCTGTCAGCTTTCGGCAACATTTATCAGCCATTCATCATACTCCTAACATTAAATGGAAATAAAACAAGCTAACGTTAGCTAACTGGTCAGAGTGGAAACTAATCCTCTCTCCCCACTCACGGGAACAGTTCGTTTTCAATTAATCAGATATTTTTGGTATATGTATCGCATCTAAATATATCAACTGACTACATAGCTAGCAAGATTTGTCCCTGTGATTGTTAATATCGCTTTAGTCGGAAATGTAATAACTAGCAACCCGGCTATTACAATTCTAGAGCCTGTCCCACAAGCTATCCAAGCAAACCTGCGTATTCGAGGTTCTGACTATACAAGATGGCGTCCCCTTCCTCGCCCCTTCATGATTCCAAACGCGCCCCTCACCCAATCACAGAACTATGTAAGAACTGTGCACCCAATCCAAAGTGAGAGGCGGGGTTTACGTTACAGTCCGGAAAAAATAGCCACTTGATATGCGCTGCCTGCCACCGCACTGGTTTAGGAAGCAAGCGTTGTCTTGTCCATGCTAGGTGCCATAATATATATTAAGTAAAAAGTAAACAAATAGCAATAGTATAGATGGACCTGGTGCATGGACGTGAAATTATAATATGCAGACAGGACAGGAGTTTTGCAACGCAACACAAGGCAGCTGTCTTGTTGGATTTATTAAGGCTAATTGGCTTAGTAACAGACTACTCTGGTCACTGAAACACACATATCTTACAGTTAACATGTTTTGACCTAACAGTGCAGTGTTAGTGTTCGTAGGCCTATGTACATTTTTAATTATAATATGGTTGTTAGACGGGTATTTCAAACGTTTTCTCCGCATTCTGCTTTAATTTGCTCATTTTGCTGTCAAAATCGGGTCCTCGGGTGTGGTAGCCTACGTGGTGTATGTAGACTATATTTGCGTAGCCTCTAGCTCCTGCTCTTCGGGCTACCATGTGAAGTGTACTTTTGTAAATCGCCTTGGCTAAAAGCGTCTGCGAAATGACTATATTGTAATTGTAAATTATACTTATTTAACTTTAATTGAAATTTGAATTCCACGAACAAACTGTTAGTTCATGGCATTAAAGTTACATTAAATTAATTAAAACGAAGCAGCGACCGCAAATGACGATGGATGATGATGGCACAGTATCACGGAAGGTATGGATGAGGTACTCATTGTAACAATTTAAAAATGCACTTAAATAAGTTCATTTATATAGGTAGGCTATCCATGTAGGCCTACCTCTTAAGGCAGTTTTTGAAAAGGATTAGGGTGCGTGTCTCTTGAATTAGGCTACAATTTCAATGCTTTGCTGTCACCCAGTGGCGTCATGAAGTCATGACACAGTTAGCTGTAATTTCGAGAAATGTGAAATGAAACAAGCTAGGCTTATGTATCCATGGTTGCCAGCTCTTCAGAAATAGCAAGTGCAGACATTTCAATTAATTAATTTAGGTAGATAGGCTTCTGCGGCAATTTAACTTTTGTGGCTAATCTTTAGCATGACGTTCAACACCTCAGAATTGACCACTATTGCAGTAATTATTTTAGCTAGGTGTATGATCAGAATCTGAGGTCATAAGAAGAATGGATTCATATTCATATCATAACTGCATAGCCACAACAACAATTCTGTGGTCACAACTGAATGAATTGGCGCTATCCAAAATCGGATCATTGGCATACCCTCGGTCATTGTTTTGTTCCGCTGCAACATCTCTGTGGCTGCTGTAAGAAATTGTAGTTCTTAGTACTGAACAGCAGGTAGCAGTGTCTCCCGCTGTGCGAGCATATTGTTTTTTTTCCCCCGACCATCACGGCGGGACCTATCTGTCTGCTGCACACTACAACGGCCTCTTTGATTCAAAGCAATTTATAAATGCAGGAACTACATTCAAGAATGTCATTGCAGCAGCACTGGCTCACATCTGCTCCTCACGGGGGAAAAAACTGCCTGAGAATACCCCCTCCCAAAAAAAAAAAAAAAAAAAAATTCTCTCCTTGCACCTTAACTCTCCTCTGAATATCTTTGCCAATAGCTAAGGAACAGAGGAGGGACTTATAGATGTATTTGTTTTGATATTTCTCGTTTTTATTTTTTATTGACTTTAATCATTTTTGTTGACAAAGGCAAACATGCTGCCTGGGGTGCAGCTGCACATTCTCATGTATTTTTTCTACCCATTACTCTTCCATCACCACTGCTGATCCCCCATCTCTCACTGTCTCTCTCTCCCCCCCAACTCTATGGCTTTGACGTCCTGCCATGGCCCTATACTGGAGGTCCTTTCATGGGGGCACCTGTCAGGAAGAGAGGGGGGGGGGGAGAGGTTCATGGTGGCGGTTGGTTGTTGTTGCAGGCGGTAGATTCTCTACGTGGGCCAGATGAATCAGGAGAATGGGGGTGTTCTCTGTGTAAGGGAGGGAGGGGGGGGGCTGAGGGAGGAAGGAGGTGAAACAGGAGGTTCGCCTTATACACACCATTCACCATTGAAGCATCTCTGCCCCCTGTTATCAGTGCAGCAATGGACTCCATTCATGCGTTCCCTGACTGTGGGCAGAGGAAGCTGCTCTAGTGCACCCAGCACGTGGGAGCGTTATCGGAGGCAAGCCCTGGTGCTCTGTTGTTGACAGATGGTTCAGAGCATAACACTGTGGGTGCCCTATCCCCCCCCCCCCCCCCCCCCACCCCCCACCACCAAACACAATCGCTAACTGACCTTGTTATTTGTACGACGAGCTCATCAGTCTCTTCAAATGCTCAATGATTGTCTCTTTTTATAATTATATCAAGCAAATGTCTTCATCCTCATTTCCTTTGCTTCTACTAAGGCACACCGGTATGAATCTGTCATCGAATGTGCAAATTAGCGTGTTGAGTTTTGAATTTTAGAGCTCCGTTCTGTTCCTGATGCTCGGACGGTTTTTGCTCTAAGTGAGGGGACATGCTAATGAAGTAGATCGTAAAACGTGTGCATCTAATCTATATATTTAAATCAGCTTTGGCTTCGTGGTTTAGCAGATCTCAGTCCATCCCTGTCTCTGTGAGACGCTATATTAAGTGAAGGCCTTGAATGTGTCCAGCTGATCTGGCACACAGCACGAGAAATGACAGGAGCTACATTTAGGCCTCTAACAGGGACAGGGGCGCGCTCTGAAAGCAGGCCCCTTGACAAAGGAGGGGATAGAGGAGGACATGAAGAGGAGCTTTGTGCTCCTGGCGGGATGAGCCCTTCCACGCCCGAATCCGGAGGGCCGTGTGCCCGACCCATTCACATCCCGCCAAGCGCCGCTGTCATCGGAAGCAACGTGTCGCACTTAACGATACCCTGGCCGAGGACCATGCAAATGTGTGTGTGCGAATGCTCAGATTTTTTACTTTGCCTTGAATGACGGCAAAAGAGCCCCGCTTGCCCTGCCTCTATGCGAGGAATGCATAGCTGCAGGTGTACGGTTATCTTATCTTTTCTCCACAGTCGTCTCTCAACAGCAATGTGGGACGCTCTAATCCACCGGCAAGAACGGATAATGTGCGAGATGTGATGGTAGATTCACCCTGGATGAGGGGCTGAAGGCCTGATAAGTCTCTGGCTTCACGCAGTTCCTAAATTCTCTATCAATCCTCATTGGCGGCGCTTGCTTCTTGACTCTGGATCATAGCAGGGATGTTTTTCCTGTCCTCTGGCTCCTTTGTGAAGTGGCTCCAAGTAATCAATGATCCCCTGGGCCAGAGAGTGACGGTGACTCCTGCCTGGGATGAAAACGGAGCAAAGCCACTTAAAAGGCAGGATATCCTAGAATAGGAACCTACCAGTGCTCCTGACTCTATCCTGTCTACCAGGACAATCCTCCGCCATGCCTACACCCAGTGCAATGAAGGCCAAGTGATGCCATAGGAAGGCCAGGCTCGTCTAAGACACGCTAAGACAGCCAAACTAGCTGCGAGTACTCATTCCTGGCCATTCCTGGCCAACATTTTCATTGTTTAGACCTCTGGAAGATGCCCAAACTTACGCACGCGTGCACATCTTTGCCGTTTTATCTTTGGACATGCCACTGGCCCTTACTTTGGTGTTTATTATAAGATAAACCAACGGCAGTGCTATTCAGGGGTGGCAAGCTCAAGTGCACGCAGATCTAGTTTTGTTGTTAATTACAAACCCCAATTCCAAAAAAGTTGGGACAGTGTGTAAAATGCACATAAAAGCAGAAAGCAATGATTTGTAAATTCTCTTTAACATATATTTAATTGAAAACAGTACAAAGATGTAATCTGTAAATTACACGGGAATAGTATTTTCCTATTGAACTCTATGGAAAAACAAGTCAGGAGAAACAACCCTTCAAGTGGTCCATCCATATCTACTGCATATCTGGCAGCAGAGTGATGGTTTGAGGCTCGTTTGATACCTCAGACCCATGATGACTTACAGTCATTTAGCCAACCATGGGTTCTATACTATACCCGTGTAATTTACAGCTTAATCTAGACCCACCCCCCAATTCCCATAGAGATCCATTCAAATGCAGAGATGTTATAGTATATCGCTTGTAAATAAGTACCTGGAAATAAGATAGCAAGAGTCTTTTGATATCCTTTTATACTTAGTCAGGATAGCATCACCTGTTTACCTGTAGAATGTTTGAACTTCCCAGTCTTTTTTTTGCCCGTCCCAACTTTTTTGGAACGTGTTGCAGGCACCAAATTTGGTATTTCTGCTTTTATGTGCATTTTACATACTGTCCCAACTTTTTTGGAATTGGGGTTTGTACATAATTAGACAAATTGATCATCTCCTCAGTTTCATATAGGGTACATTTGATATACAGTAACTGTACATTGAAAACAACAGCTAAAGGATGTACTGCCTTACACCAAATAATTGTAGACTGCCATGTATCTTTGGAAATGTTTACACGTACATGTCCACAGCTTATTAAATCATTGAAATAATTAAGCTGAGGGAATGTTTGGAACAAAAACTAACATTTACAATTGACTTCCAATAACTGAGTTTTACATTACTGGTGATCTGATGTAATTTGTGATGTCTCGACCTAATGCAAATTATAAGTACAGCCCTAATTACATGTCATGAAAAGAGTGCAACATCCAGTATTTAATGCATTACAGAGGATTAGCACTAAAACCCCTCATAATATTACTACACTGTTGAGAAAATCCTTTCTTTTTTTCCTTGAATTTGAGGGAGTTATCACCTGTCTTGATGGCAAGTTCAAATGGTGCACTGTTTCACCCAAAATGACATTTAAAGTTGACATTTTCCTACAGGGGATATGTACATCCCCACCCTCACATAATGCATGCGCACTCAATTAGCCTGATAAAAGGACCTCGTAATCTAGGCAGGCGATGTCAGTTTATGCATCTTTTTAATGTTGGTAGAACAAAGAGCCCCATAGTCTGAAAGCTTGCATTACTAATGGAGACACCCCTGTCACAAATGGGAAATCAAGTCAGGTTAACAGCTCCTGCAGGAAACCCAATGTTTAATCAGTTAGTGGGACAATGAAGGAGGAAGTTCCCCTGTTCACAGGCCAATCTGTGTCCCGCCCTTCATTTTTACAGCCCTGTGGGGCAGGCTGCCCTGTTCTCCCAGGAATACGCGTACTCCTTGCTTACGGTATACTGGCTGATTGGTTAAGGATTACTTCATGCATGTTGTGCCAAGAGCCCAGGCATATAATCAAACTGCGTTCGTTTTTGCGGTGCGGTAAGGTGGATTGTGATAATTGGACCATCGCTACCATTGCGCCGAGTTCAGAGAGTTCCGAGGAACCTTTGCGCGGTTAAGGATCTCTATTCTTTCGGCGCTATTGAAAAGCACACTGAATAGAGGATGTCATTTTGTAGCATGTTGTGAATGAAAGACCACTTGCCTGGCTGGTGGAACGCGATTGTATGGGTGCCGTCGAAGTCTCACTGATGAACACTACAGGAGAGGATAAAAGAAGAAAGGTGGGGAGAGAGAATGGGGGTTGTGTGCTAAGTAGATAATCTGGAGAGTTCATAGGAACAGGTGCTTGAGCGCTTCGTAATTCTCCCTTTCTAATGATTATTTATACATGTTACAGAGACCTCATGAAGTCCCACGTGCACTACCCTTTCACACCTGCCAGAGTCCTTAGCCCCTATATACAGCACGAGTTGTTACTGAAACTATTTGGGTACCTTCCTCAACAGGTGTACCCCTTTTCTCCCAAATTTCTGTTTGTGAAGTTACTTCAGTTTATATTTTGAAGGTTTTTATTTTGAGGAGCTAAACAAATCGAACCAAACAAAACAAGCAAGTTTTCTGCCAAGAACAGAATTTAACATTTTCACATCCCCTGAGAATGTTATATGTTGTAATCTTTCTGCAGTCCCTGTTCCCATTCCTGAACAGACCGGTCTGAAGCCGGTTCAGCGAGCTGTGCCGGGTGTGGCACAGAGCCAGTTTAAAGACGAAATATGCATGAGTAACTGGAGAATTGAGACAGCCGTTTTATTCTATTCATATGCTCATATGACTGTCAGCACGCTGCCCGCCCTTTAACTACCCGACAGGCCAAAAACATCATGATTCCATATCACATCCATACAAACAATGGGGTCTGTTGGCAGTATACATACAGGGGACGTAAATATTCATGCTGGTCCATCACACCTCGGTGCAGGAGTGACAGGTTACAAGCACTTCCTACAGGATCAGGACAGGTGACTTTACATCTCCACCTACCTGCCTGAGGTATCAGGAGACACCCGTCTTACATGATACCGGCTTTCCCCGTTCCTTTTCTCCAAACCTTCTAAAATACATTATTTTCCACTTTTGTTAACTGATATTGTATTGTGGTCGGAGGAATAATTAAATGTGCCTTGGATGACAAGAGAAATTAGGTTAATCATTTTATTCATGAAATGTGAAAAGTACAGTTTAAATATCAAATACAGTCTTAAGACAACTCTTCATAGCAGGGAATAACACTTAAAGACTATAACCGCGCTAGCCGGTAGACGCTATTTATCATTCATCAGCCCATACATAAACAGCAATATTTTCAGTGTAATATCAACTAGTACCATCATATGGACTGAACTCATATAAACAACAAGTTTAAAGCCTCCAAGCATCAATAAAACAACAAAAGCATTAACAGAAAGTCACACCATATTTGTTGTTTTCTTGTGTATTTTATATGGTATGTGTTAATTTTCATTTATAACGGTCAGTTTGATGGTACACTTAATAAACATCATATAAGTTAGATATTAAGTAGGAACTGAATCGGAGAGAATCAAATAGGCCAAACTAGTGAAAGGAAAAACATGCATTGCTCCAGAACATGTTCATATTTCTCATCCAAAGAGTTTGCAACCACTATCTCTACTGAGCTGACATTGAGCTGCGTTGACTAAATTCCTGTACTGCCCCCTTAAAAGGCACCTTGAGTTGTTTTCTCACCTTACAATTACCAATGATCTCATAGATCATCTTTAGTCTTTAAAACATGTTATGTTTTAAATTAGTCTTTAAAACATGTTATGTTTCTTGGGGGAAGAAAGTTCTGCAAGTCTTTGGTAACCCTTGGGACAGCATTTATTTGAACTTTCCAAGCAAACACTTTCCCTGGTTTTCCTTTCCCATGAACTATCCCAGGTAACTTTCCAGCCAAAGGGAAGACTGAGGTCTGTCCCTCCAGGTTTCATATGGTTCACAGGGACATAGATTTAGCAGTGAGGCTCATAAGAACATTAGAAAAATAATACAAGAACATTTACCAAGTGTATCTGTATTCAAAGGTATACCACTGCAGAATATGTTGCATCCAATATGTCTTTGGACCAAGCACTGCCCCAAAGCTGAGGAAATTCAAATTGCTGTCTACTAAATGAGCCATGGTTACAGAGGGACGTAGTATTTTCTTTTGTGGAAAAGTATATTACTGCAAGAGTGTATTGGCCTCCCATTGTAATGCAAGTGACTGGGTCAATGTTTTCCCCATTAGCTCAGATTAGTGTCACTTTAAGGGCAGCCTTTGTCAGGTTTACAATCCAATTCATGTGCCTACAGCCCACCACTCAGGGAAGCAAATTACATTACATTACAGGCATTTAGCAGACGCTCTTACCCAGAGCGACTTACACAATTTATTTATTTTTTAAAAAAACCTTTTATCCCTTTATACAGCTGGATATATACTGAAGTGATTCAGGTTAAGTACCTTGCTCAAGGGTACAACGGAAGTGTCCTGCCTGGGAATCGAACCTGCAACCTTTCGGTTACAAGCCCAGTTCCTTACCCATTATACACTGCCGCCCTGGTTATCATTCTATCACAGATATTAGCTGCTATGTAATCACTGTCACTCTCTACTCCAACAGTTGCCCAACACCCAAAAAAAAAACACCCATGTCATTAATTGTAGATACTGAACTGATGATTCCTCAAATCTTGCAAATATATATATTTTTAGCAGTCAGGGGTGAGGAAAGGTTGGAAACTGGTCACAGCTAACACAGGTAATAAAGGAAACCCTCAAAACTTTGACACTACTGTGATGGTGTGAATGATGCTGTTATGGAATTGGCACCAAGCTGGGGCCAGACTGTATAATCTGGGCACTTCATGTACTTGAATTCTTTCCTCCAGGGTCAGTAGCAAATATGACTGAAAACAAAGTAGGAACGGGGAGCCATGGGGGACCAAGCACAACAGAGACAGGATGTGACATCATAAGCAATGTAATACACTTCCAGAGAAATAATGGGTTAAAGAGAATGAGTTGCCCAACAGGGACAATAAATGATCTCATACCAAGATGCATTGTTCTTCATACATTCATCAAGGAAGGACCAGTTCCAAGTGAAGTCTTTCTCTAAAATAAAGTTGAAAAAAAAAAATCCATCAGAAACTATTCTTGGATGGCGACTTCCCTCGCTGTGGTCGAACGCTGTATTAAGCATCTCACCTCAGCGCAGCACGGAGTAGGAGTGATGAAGGAAGGGAGCAATTAATTATGAGGAACAAACAAAGAGCAAGAAAACGTTCTCCTTTTCAAAATGAAGGCACCACGGTGGTGAGAGAACCGAGTCTGTGCTATTGATCAGCGTTTATAATCTAGATCAAATAATGTCACTTAGCCTCCTCCACCCTTCGAGAGGTGATAATAAGTGCTTAATTGTGTCTGCGGGGCCTGAATGGGCCTTGCCTTTTGCCAGGGTGGACCCAGCAGGCCGCCTCATGCAGGGTCAACGTTTGCGCAGTGGTCATAAGAGGATTATGGGTGAGCCATGACGGAGTGCTGTGGATGGGCCTGTGGGGCCTGCCCTTTGATCCAGGGAGATTGGAAGCAGCCAGGTGGATTAACATATCTCCCCCGCAACCCCCACCCCCGCTCCCAACTCCCTCCCACATTGTGCCGCAGAACACATCTTGACCGAGTGTAAATGGAAAGGGGGGGGGGGGGGGGGGTTATTTAAAAATGGAGAAAAAAAATTAAAGAACAATTAGTGCCTTGTCCTCTTTCAGGTGATATTAATTTCTCTCCTTCCTTTTTGTTCTCTCTCTCGCCTTAAATTAACCGCTCTGTTAAAAAAAAAAGAAAGAGACTTGGATTTCAAGGCTAACCCCCTCCCCCCCTCCCCCAGAGACTTCCAGCTGCAACCCACAAACAGCTATTAGACTGGAATGCTGGTCATGTCTTGTGAAAATTCAAACAGCTCAGGGAGAGAGGGAAAGCTCTGTGCCCGGGTTTAGTATCGGGCTGTAGGCGGAGTGATCAAGGCCCACTGTGCCAAAAACAAGCTAGGCATGCTTCTTTGTGAGGGCCGGTGCTTGGGATGAGCTCAGCCACAGGTGTATTGCACAACTGTTTCTGCCAGAGTGAAGTTGAGGCTCACCGCAACCAGAGCAAAACAGATTTTCCAGCACACGCAAAGGTATACACTGTGAAATCGCTGTAAAATGATCGAATTACGCCTATAAATCTTTACCAAGGTCAACTGCGTCTCTGCAGGAATTCATTGTCAGGCCGTGTTTTTTTTTCTTCCTCTTGTGCCATGTTTTTACTGAAGTTGGGCCTCACTTCTTTCGTGCTGTTTATCTACCTGAGAAACTACAGGCATTAATTCAGCGCTAATCGTCATCAGGCTGAGGCAGGATGGTTCATAACCCGGAGCGAATACACACGTTTGTGTGTCGACACTGCTCATTACGCCGGGATCAGAGGGGAGAGCTAGGCAGCACGTTAAAAACATCAAAGCCCCCTTCTCGTGGGGGCACAGAGTTAAGAGAGACACGGAGTCGCAAATGATACGCTGCGTTGTTGGGAGTCTGGCGCCAAGCGTCACCATTTTTTTAAAGGTGCAATGAAAAAGGAGGGAATAAAGTATCCATGACATGTATTCCTGTAAGCTTCTCTTCACGTCTCAGTTTTGGCGAGGTCTGACCAGCAAGAAAACACAAAAGCAGCTTGCAGGCTAATCTGTTTAGCTGTGTTTTCATGGAAAAGACATGCACATACATGGATGAACATACACGCACACGTACACACACACACGCGCTTTCACAGCTAATCTGCGGCTGAATCAGACAGCCTCTCCCACCCAGACAGGGGACAGGTACCACATGCTGTGCGGCACAACTTTTTCTGTTTTGTTCTTCTTTTTCATGGCTGGACCATCAGTTGTGGTGGATAAGAGGCTCTATTGTCTAGACTGGCGCAGAGAGCCTCACAGACACATTAAGTTATTAGCAGTGTTGTGTTAGTCCTAAGCCTCAGCTGAGATGGAGTTACCTTTCGCAGACATGCGGATCAGCTTGTTTTGGTCACTGCTCCTGAAAACGCTAACGGTGCAGTATTGCTCAAGACTGGAAGGAATCGACAAGGTTCAATGTTTTTCATTTTACGGGGGCGGAGGTGGTCGGTGAATGGATGACTTTAACGACAGAAAAAAGTGGAAAAGCAGTTAAGAGCTGTGTTAAACTTTGCAAACAAATGATATGGCTGCAATGCCTTTTGTAACACATGCACTTTAAGAGATTGACATGTCTAAAAGAATTCATACGCTTACATGCATGAGGATGTGCACACATATGCAAGTGTACACACTGATCCCACACAAACACATGCACCCACAGACTGGTGCAAAACCAGTCAGTTTTTTCCATGGTGGTTCTGTTTCAAAGTCTGTTGTTTTTTTCCCCTTTAGCACTGCAGGATTACGGGGCCTTTGGCTCCTGCTTACTGGTGACTAGGTGGGAGCACAGTGGTTGACTGGTGACTAGCTGAGAGCACAGTGGTTGACTGGTGACTAGGTGGGAGCACAGTGGTGGACTGGTGACTAGGTGGGAGCACAGTGGTTGACTGGTGACTAGCTGAGAGCACAGTGGTTGACTGGTGACTAGGTGGGAGCACAGTGGTGGACTGGTGACTAGGTGGGAGCACAGTGGTGGACTGGTGACTAGCTGACAGCACAGTGGTTGACTGGTGACTAGCTGAGAGCACAGTGGTTGACTGGTGACTAGCTGAGAGCACAGTGGTTGACTGGTGACTAGCTGAGAGCACAGTGGTTGACTGGTGACTAGGTGGGAGCACAGTGGTTTACTGGTGATTAGCTGACAGCACAGTGGTTGACTGGTGACTAGATGAGAGAACAGCGGTTGACTGACTCCTGTCAGCTCTGAATTAGCCGGACAGTCCCCCTCTCTGACTGCAGCTCTGCCGACAGTGTTTTAGGCTGGTTGAGGACCTTTTAATTAGCAGAAACCACTTCCCTTCATTTTTTCTCTTTTCTCTCTCCTTCCTGAGTGGGAACAAACTGTTTTTCCAGGTCCTATTTGGGGTGCACCATAATTGAAATTGTGCCTCTACATCTCATTACACCCCTAGTCTCTTTGATGTTCTGGGGGAGGTGTGTGTTTGAATGTATGTGTTGTGTGTGTGTGTGTGTGTGTTTGGGGGGCGGGGTTAGGGGTGTAAATGGGTCCCAAACTAATCTCCCTCTACTCTCCCCCTCTGTTTTCAACAGTCGGCTCCCTGATAATGTTCTTTCAACACTCCCAAGCAAAATATATGACTGTTCTAATGGGGTCCTGCCTGTTTTCTGAGAGAAGAGGTCTCTGAAATTGAGAATGCACGATGCATGGCCTACCTCTATTACCTACCACTTTGTCTGCCACAGCTGGAGTTGATGAGTTTGTGAAGTTTAGCACAAAACATGTGAGAACGGAGATGGGAGTGTTTCTCTCTTTCGTAATTGTTCCATGTTTTGTTGTGTTGTTCTGGATAGTGTGGTATATGCTTATACGTATGTGTACTTGATTTGGTTTTTCTGTGTGTGTGTGTGTGTGTATATGCACGTGTGTGCGTGCGTGTGTGTGTGTGTGTGTTGTGCTTGCATGCATGCATGTGTGTGTCGACGCATGTGTGTGGGTACATTTGTTGAGTGTATTGCCATTGAGACAGGAGGAGGGCTAGATGAGAGAAAGTGGCTCTAGCTGGCTGAGGAATTCCATCTCTGTTTATACACTGGCACACACACCTGTCGGTGTGTGATGTGTGAGTTTGTGTTTGGAAGTGCGTTTATTGTGTGTGCGTGTGTGTGAGACATGTGAGTATATAATGTGCGAGTGTGTGGGTGGGACAGGATATCTGAGGGGGGTCTCGCTGAAGGGGCCGCAGTTGTGCTTTGCTTTAGTCCCTGGGTGTTCAGATGCTGCATTTGGGCGGGGCCGTGCCGCTGTTGACGCCAAGGGCTTGACGACAGACACCTACGCCTGGGTGGCCAGGGATGCCGGTACAAGCCCGAGAGAGCGGGGAGGGTCTGGGGGGCATGGGGGACTGTGGGGGGAGGGTCTAGGGGATATGGGGGACTGTGGCCCCCTCTATAGACACTCCCACAGCCTGATACCCATCATGTCTCCCCAGGAGTCGACAGGATCTCAGCAGAACAGTGAATCAGGGTTCATTTAGGCAGAGAATGTGCTTATCTGATTAATCGGCTTATGATAACTTTTTATCATTTATCCTCTACACTACCTGGTCTCCTGATGAATGTGTGACTTAAGCACTAACCACTGAGAAAGAACAACGGGTGTTCAGAGCTGCCCGCCCAGGTTCACAGGGAGCAAGCTGACAATGTTTTACTAATGATATGGCTGTAATGCATTTTGCAACACGTGCACTTTAAGGTATTGACATTTCTAAAAAACAAAATAATAATTCTACACTTACATGCATGAATGTTTGCACGCATGCAAGGGTACGCATTGATCACAACCAAACACACACACACACACACACACACACACGGGCACATGTGCGCACAAACTTGAGAGCAACCAGTCAGTTTTTTTTTTCTTTTTTTCTTTTCATGGGCATCAGCTAATCTTGCTACTAAATGTTAGCATTAATCCAATCACATGCATCCTGAATCTGCTATAGTTTGATGTGGTAAAGATTGCTGATCTGTGCTCATGCACATGAATAAGCTGGAAAGATCACAGTGAAGACCGAGTGTTCTTTGGAGGTGCTCCTGCCTTGTCTATTTGACCGCTCACTACACCTATGCTTTCTAGAATGGTTTTTATTGGTAGCTAAGAAACCCATATTACTTCTGCAAAGCATGTTGCTTTATGACAAACAAGATTATTGTCTTCATGTTTTATCTTGATTTTTGGAAAAATATGTTACCCTACTAAATCTGCCATTGCTAAAATACAGAATGTAGCTAAATGTTTCCTAATTGTCACTTGGACGTTATTGCAATGCACAAGTAGTTAAGCAGTCCAATTTTCCTTGCCCAAAAATTTGTTGTAACTTAGCTAGCCTGCCGTTATCTGTGAAAATGTGCCCACAAGTCTACCTGCATGTGGTAGATGTGTGCAGCTGGAACCTGCTGATAAAGCAGTCTTTCCTACCACTGCAATCAGGGTGAACTCATCATATTACCAGATGAAGCAAGTGATTAAGAATAGTAGAAACATTGAGTTGCAGTCTGAAGAGGTGAAGATTTAGAATTTTGCGGGAAAACAGCCAATTAATCTTCCTGATTGATTGGGGAAGGTTGTTCGACCTAAGAGGGACCAAGAGAATAGCCAGGGCCATGAGAAGTCGCTGCTTGGGGCCTGAAGAGATGGGACAGCCAACTGGTGAGAGTATGCTGGTTGGAGTGTATTGTGTAATCATTGTCTGAATGGGTAGCAACATTCACAGCATGATATGCCAGTGTGCGAGAGCTCAGATATGAACGTGGGCGGCCACTGCAAGTGAAAGGTGTTCAAAAGTGGCGCGGCATGTTTGAATTTAAGCAGGTTTAAGGCCAGGTGAGCAGTAGCATTTGCATCAGTCACAGTGGCTTGAAGGCACAGGCCAGTAAGCTGGCATGCAAGGCGTCGCAGTAGTCCAGTCGGGATAATGCAAACACTTTTCAAAGTTGATCTGAATGCTACTTCGTGAATTCAGATCATAAGCAATCGTACCCGCTTAACTCAAACATTACAACAACTTGTCACATGTACACTGCCTGGCCAAAAAAAAAGTCGCCGTTGCACCCGTCATGCATAGTGCCCACTGTACAAGCCTCTGGAGGCAGTGTTATGATCTGGGGTTGCTGCAATTGGTCAGGTCTAGGCTCATCAACATTATGCAGCAATAAAATTAAGTCAGCTGAGTATCTGAATATACTGAATGAGCAGGCTATCCCATCAATGGGCATATTCCAAGACGACAATGCCAAGATTCATCGGGCTCAAATTGTGAATGAGTGGTTCAGGGAGCATGAGGAATCATTTTCACACATGAATTGGCCACCCGAGTCCTGACCTTAACCCCATTGAAAGTCTTTGGGATGTGCTGTAGAAGACTTTACGGAGTGGTTCAACTCTCCCGTTGTCAATACAAGATCTCGGCCAAAAATGAATGCAACTCTGGACGGAAATAAATGTTGTGACGTTGCTTAAGGTTGTCGAAACAATGCCACGACGAATGCGCGCCGTAATCAAAGCTAAAGGCGGTCCAACGAAATATTAGAGCGCGCGACTTTTTTTTTTGGCCAGGCAGTGTAGTTTAAAAAGCCTCCCTCCAGAAACCGGAGATGGCTATGCAAATGGACCACTTCTCTGTTATGTAGCCTATTGGGTCAGGAAGGGGCAGATTCTCCTGATTCTGTGAAGGGAGGACCTGCAGGACCGGGTGGTTGCCACAATGCATCCCAAGAAACCCAGCTGGTCTTACAGGGTCACACACTCAGCTAAGCAGGAGGGAGATGCTGTGAAGCCATTGACAATGACTGAAGCATCAATCCCAGGGAATTATTTGCCAGGAGGAACAAAGCTCTCTCTCTCTCTCTCTCAGAGCTTCAGGAGGTGGGTGGACGTCCAGGCCATAATGTCAGCCAGACATGCAGTGATGCGTGCCTGAACTTGGGTGTCGGGGGGAGAAAATGAGAAAAGGGGTCGAGTGTTATCAGCATAGCAATGATACGACATGCCATGAGCAGAGATAACTGGACCAAGTGATTTAGTGTAAAGAAAGAAGACAGGACCGAACGCAGAGCCCTGTGGGACAACAGCAGGGGGAGGAAACAGACCCCTCCAGGCCCGCCTGGTAGGATTGGTCAGTAAGATATGAATACATTTTCATGTGTACCATGTCCCATCTCAGCCTCTCCACTAACCCACAGCTTTGATAACACTGCTTTAAAATACACAAACGAGAGCTGTGCGTATCCTTCAGGCGGTGCAATAGTGAGCTAGAATTCTGAGTGATTAATCCCAACAGGATTGAAACAGATAACTGTGGAAACCTCAGAAAAACCACTGTGGACAAGACAGCATTCAGCTGTGGTCACTTGTCTGCCTTCAATCAAATCTCACTGGTGTTCTGTTATGCATGGTTACGTTCTGTGAAGGTCTGTACTCAGCAGTGCCTTCTTCCAAGCATACTAAAAAGAGCATACCTTAGTACGAGAGCGCAGTACGCTTCAAATTTGTTACATTTGGAACATGCTCATCCTGTCTTTCATCCGTTCCACACCATTGTCTACCTCCCCACATGTAGTCTGTCACAGAAGGTCAGAATCCCCCCCTAACACCCCCCCCCCCCCACCCCCTCTTATCGACAGAGGCCAATATTGACCTGTGCTCAGGGCACGGTGCCAGCAATTGTCCAAGGATTACTGTCTCACCCACCCCCAAGATTATGTCCAGCAGAGCTCATTAAAGCCAAATCAAAGGGCTCACAAGAAGACGCGTGCGCACACACACAGGTAACGGCTCTGTATTCATTCAGCGTTCAGGAGTCCGCTCGCAAATTGCTCAGGGAACAAATGACCCGCTCACAGCACCTCTGGCCCACGGGGGGAATAGGTGTCTGACTGTTAACTGGAAGAGGCTGCCTGTAAACATAGAGGATTAGAGATGAGGTTATGGGGGGGAGCAACAGGCCCAAGACTCAGGTCGACCCCTCCTGACAGCCAATCGTAATGGTGAGCAGAAACAAAAGAAGAACCGTTGGAATATTGCAGGGGGGAGTCCAGCTCAAGCTGACTGATTCTGTTGGACAGCTCAGAGCACTCAGTGTACTTCAGGAAGCAGGCTGTCACATCTAATACGCTTCATTAATTTTTTTATTCACAAATGCTATCTCAGTCATACGGGGGCTGTTGTGAAACTGGCTTTCTGCCTTGGCTTTCTACAGCAGAAAATGGGCTTCTAACCCACCCCCCCCCCCCCCCCCCCCCCACCCCCCCCCTCCCCTTCCAGGCCTCTAACAGGTTGCCCTATGCTGCTGAAGAGGCCTCAGCAGGCCTTGTGTCTGGCAGTGGGTGAGGATATTTACTTTCCATGGAGGGACTTACATGCATGTGGAATGATGTAATATGCATGTCAGCGTCTCCTTTCATCCCACTGCACTCTGTACTTTGAACGTTGCATCACATTTGGAGGGGCTTTTTAAATTGGGAATGGAGTAAATTTTCACATGTAAATATAAGCAGGGCCCCTCCACTACTACTACCCCACCACCCCCTCCCCCCACCGCGGCCAAGGCCCGAAAGCATGTTAGGTTTGAGGCTGGGTCTCTGTGGATTACACAATAGCAGATGTTTACAAACGAAAAGAGTACACTTTGTACCTAACATCACTGTTGGGCCGCCACAAATCATTTCACACATTTGTCACACAGCCACATTATGGATGGGCCAATAGAACAAATCAAATGCTATTTCCCTGAAGGTAGAGGGGAATTCATGGATGAACAGTCATTTGTGTGTGTGTGTGTGTGTGTGTGTGTTTGTGCATGTGTATGATAGGACATGAACTTCAAGCAAAACCCCAAAGGAATTCAGCCGTAGCCGTAGTTAAAAAATAAAAAATAAAAAAACAACATTGCACAGCGTCATGAGAAACAATGAATTTATTTTATAAACCACAATTTTTATTTACAAGGCAATAAGTGTATCATACAGTAGTTAGTTACATACATGTCAAATAATTCATGACCCCCCCCCCCCCCCCCCTCGCGCAGTATCCCCAGTGCACAGAGTCCCCACTATCAGAGCTGCCACCTCCTAACAGGGAGCACCCCCCCTCCCTCCCTCCCTCCCCTACCCGACAAAACATTTGTCAGCTGCCATCTGCCTGTCTGCCCCCTGTCTCCTCTTTAAACTATTTAATTAAGCTGCAACACCTTTCCTCGACTTACACTGGCCCTCAACACCCTCTGACCCCCACATCACGACCCTATGCTCTCCCCCTGACTAACACAAACAAGCAAGAGTGGGGGAATGGGCTCCCAGGCCGCCTACTGCCCCTATCTTTATACAAGTGCTAAAAAAAAAAAAAACTGACAAAGACAACATGACGGAAAAAGTATGAAAATACTGTACATTTTTTTCTATACCAGTGTAATTAGAGTGGAAGGGGGGACACACACACACATGCTCACGCGTCGCAAAAATCCCCTGCCCCCCCCATGTCCAGGGCTCCGCTCTCCAACCCCCTGCAGTATCACCAGTGCCTTTAGAACACCTGAAGAACTAAGCAAGCAAAAAAAGAAAGGTCTTTTCTTCCTTTAAAAAAAAAACAAAAAAACATTTTACCTCTGTCAAAAAGGTGTATGGAGGTACCAGCAGCTGTGGGCTCAGCCAGCTGGCCCCAACAACTGGAATTTGGAAGAGGATTGTCCCAGAGAGTCAGAGCACCGAGAAACGTCTGTAAGTAACCTCACAAAAACAGTCTCTGGCACAGGACGCCCCCCACCCCCCCCCACAACCCCCCACCCCACAAGGATACCTCTCCCCCTCCAAGTAGCATCAGCTGTGTTGTTTGCTGTGTTGTATGTGGGAGATGTGCACACATATCTCACTTCGGTTCACTTCAGCTCAGAGTTCTCTGCCGTTTCTTTCCTCGCCCCCTCATCTCCACAAACATAATGAAAAAAATGTCTTTTTAAAAATCAAAAGTCCTTGATTTACCTGCAGAGTTTATGACAGGCAGGAGCCACCTCACCCCCCTCCGCCTCACACCTTGGTGGCCAGCGACTGCACCTCGGACTTCTGCGTCTGGGCACTGAGGGTGGAGGACATGGAGCTCATCTGGCCGTGCATGGCCTTCTTCAGGTTGAGCAGGCAGAGGCACTGCGAGCGGAAGCGCAGGTCGAAGAAGGCGTAGAGGAAGGGGTTGAGGCAGCTGTTGACGTAGGCCAGGCAGGTGGCGTAGGGGTGGGCCAGCAGCAGGAAGCGCAGGAAGCCGCAGGTACTGGGCGCCAGGTCCAGGTAGGACAGGGCGTCCATGCTCTTCAGCACGTGGAAGGGCGTCCAGCAGATGGCGAAGACCACCACCAGGGTGGTGATGATCTTCAGCAGCCGCCGCTTCTTCTGGTCCTCCTTGCGCAGGTTGTTGAAGTGGCGGGTGACGGTGCAGCCGATGAAGCAGTAGAAGACGGTCATGGCCAGGAAGGGCAGGAGGAAGCCCAGGGCGGAGGAGGAGAGGCTGAGCCCGGCGATCCACAGCGACTCGTGCTGCCGGCTCGGCGTCACCAGGCTGAAGTCCATAGCGCAAGTGGTGCGGTTGCTGTTGAGGTCGTCCACGGTGGTGCGGAAGAGGAGGGTGGGCACGGCCAGCACGCCGGAGAGCAGCCAGATGGCGCCCAGGGAGGCCAGCATGGTGCCCCTGGACCTCAGCCGGCTGCTGGACAGCGAGTGGACGATGGCCAGGTAGCGGTCAAAACTCAAGCAGGTGAGGCAGAAGACGCTGGCGTACATGTTGACCAGCACCACGTAGCTGCTGATCTTGCACAGGGCCGCGCCAAAGGGCCAGTGGTATCCCAGCGCCGTGTAGACTGCCCACAGGGGCAGGGTGACCACAAAGGTCAGGTCAGCCAGAGCCAGGTTGCCTATGTAGACATCAGCTGCCCGGCGCTTCGATTTGGACTTCCAGACAGTAAAGATGACCACGCCATTGCCTGACAGCCCCAGGATGAAGATGAGCATGTAGAGGACGGGGATGAGGGAGTACGAGGGCTCCCATTCGGAGTAATCGCACATAGTGTCATTGTCATCATAGTAGTCAAACTGCATGTATCCATATTCATCAGTGGTATCCATAACAGAGGTTTTCTTGCGTTGAGAATTGGATAAATGCTTTTTAATCCACTTCTCCAGTCCTGTGATCTTTTCCCCTCTAGAGTCCAATGGCACTGAACTTGCGCAAGCCAAGACGGGGGAAGGCTAGATTCAATAAAAACAGAAGCGCAAAAATAGAATGATAACTTCGGAAACTGAACCGCAGACACAGGCAGCACACCAACAACGGAGTCTCTGTCTGAGTTCGCAGCGCAGGGCAGTCTGCCTTTTTAAACTCACAATCATCCACACCCCTTTTTCCCTCCCAGGACTAGTCCCCCCTCCCCCATCAATCACCTCTTCTAACCCCCGCCCCAATTCTCTCTCGCTCTCACCACAAATTTACACATCCATTGCAAAGCCCCAAGTTTTCCTTATCAACTCGTTGAACTATATGTTCTGGTAGGAATGCATTATATTCCTATTCCTATATTATATGCCAATATCTATAAACCAATACGGATTTTTCTCATATTAGTAGGCTAGGCTATACGTCAATGAGAGTAATTATCCAAGAAATCGTCTAACCCCGCCAATACACTATGCTTGGACGATAACACTAACGAAACATAATGATTCCAAATGAGATTCCAAGACTTAAAAATGGCAACTTGGGTCCAGTCTCACATTCGGTAGTATTAGGCTATGTGAGATATGACTGCCATGCGAGGTCTCGATGATACTGAATGAAAGATTATTCTGTCAGCAGTGTAGAAAGAACTAAAATTAAAACAAATCTAATTAGGCTTCACACGATACCAAAGCAAACAAGAGATGTGTGCACAAGAATAATTTATTCCCAACCCTTCACTGCCACTTCAAAATAGTTAAATAGAGAAATTTATAGGGACCACATATTATGTAACTATTATCACCATAAAACCTACATGCCCGAACAAGCATCGAGCTAAATGCCGTTCAAATAGACCCACCGGAGGTAAATTATAATGTTAAAGCGACGGTGCTAACTGTCGCTACTTCGTGAATTCAGACCATAAGCAATTGTACCTGCTTTACTCAAACATTACAAAAACTCGTGACATGTACTTTAAAAGCGTCCCTCAAGAAACCGCAATTAAAAGAATAATCAGCACAAGCTCTTATTATAGAAAAAATAAACTCCTTTACTTTATCTGTTGTCAGTTAATTCATTGGCAACTAGGCAGTTAGTAGGATATATTTCCACAGTGCCCCAGAGCTACGGTATAAACTTTTAAAAAAAGGTAGAAACACCAGAAAAGAACAGTTTCAAGAAAGAAAAGAAATTGTAGGCCTATTTAAACACAGTAAACACGACATGTTCCATCATCTTTTAAAATTCGTGTAACTGGGAAGTTTTACATTTAGGGGTTGTCCTAACATAAAACGCGATTATTCATTAAATAATTTCGAATTTGTAAGGTCCCACGTAATTTCAAGCCCACAATGAAAACAAGACCTAGACGATTGTTATGTGTTCAGTGAGCTATATTTACATCCGGAGAAAATAGTAAATGATAAAAAAATAAATAATAAAACACACAGAATCTATGGATAAGATTTAGCCTAAAGAACAAGCTAGGTTTCAGTTGATGCGCAGTGAAATTCTGATTGTTAAATCTCTATGTTGGATGAAACTTAAGACCGCGCTTCTTCTAAAAAGTTTATGTTTGATACAAGTTATCAAATTACACGGGGCGTGGACTGAATTTTCACGTCTGAAGATTAATTTCCCAGTAAAATAAAAATAAAGGAAAACGTCAAAATCGGTTTGAACAATCAATTAAAACGCATCGAGTTTCAGCATTGACGGAAATTGAGTTGAAGAACTCATGGGCTGCAGGTGATGAATACAAGATTAGTAGAGAAAAAGCCATAAAATATATGAAACATATAATCATAATAGCAACGTATTTCCATATGTCATGATTTTTGATGTTATCTAGCCAACTACATGCCAGGAAGAAAACAAAATTCAACAACCGCGTAGCCTATGCCTGCTTCCTGAGCGTAGCCTATCCAATAGAACATACTTCAGGCTACATTCAAAATTTCGTAAAATATGTAATAATGTCAATACTTAATTTTTATGACAGACAAATTTAACAGTTTAACGCGAAGTGATATTCCCGCACAGTCCCAAATCGCTTAAGCTTTAGAGCCGGCTTTGCAGAGAATTCAGCGATGCACATGCTGGAACTAGGCAGCAGTGCCCGGGGCTTGCGGGAGAGGGCGCTATGGGGAGATGTACGCATCTCTGAACTAAAGCAACTTGGGTTATCCGGTAATTGTGGACTTATATTTTATAGTTCAAAATTACAGACGAAGACACATATAAAGTAAGAGAAAGCTATGAGTATTCTAATATGGGCCGGTCATGATTTATTGCGAAAGAGCCTAATGCTAATTGCCTTTATCATTTTTATAAGTTGGTAATTTACGACGTGTAAGTTAGCATACACTCCAATGAACGATTATAAATGGGTCTAGCCTGCCCCTTGATCTTTGCAATGTTGTCGTTGGCTGCAGTGGCTTGATATCAGTGCTAAATAATGTGCTCAGCAGATCTAGCACAGCTTGGGTGAAAACAAAGCCTTCCTTCCCAGCCAAATTGGGGCCTGGAGGTTAGCCAGCAGGACGTCCTACTCCTGAAGCAGTTCGAGTAGCTGTGCGGGGGGACGTCCGCCATAGGCATAGACACTTGAGGGGTACCGTGATGCGTACAGAATGGGAGGGCTGGCGTTTCTGTGGGAGTGAGGGGGTCACTGGCAGTGGAAATCGGGTTGTGAGAGCCAGCACTTGGCACGTTGGGCTGCGCCGTGTGCCGTCTGACTCCAAACAGCAGTGCCTGGTCCTGAGACTCTCGCTCAGAGCAAATCTGCAAGCCAGACCTCCTTCTACATAGCTGGGTTTCAGCTGGAAAGGGGGTTTAAGGTAAAGACTTGCCTGGGGGTGAAAATCTGGGGGGGGGGGGGGGGCGTTGTATCACAACCGCAATACTTGTGCATCCAGTTTACCGATCACCCCCAAAACAGGTGAGACAGATTACATCAGCGTCATAGGGACAGAGGCACATATCTGTATAGGGGATCATAATGGGGGAGCAATAACCAGCAGCCCCCCACCCCCTTTTCCCAAAAAAACCCTGCCCCCTAACTGACAAAGAGAAGAGCACACAGAGAGATAGGGGGGGTGGGGCTTCAGATGGGGAGGCTGGACGGCTGGAGACACAGACGTTTGGGCTCACTCGACACCCCAATCCATCGCTCAGCGGGCAGGGCAGCAGTGGCGCCTGGACACTGCCCCGCGCAGACAAAACTACCGTTCAGCACAAGCGAGTCTCCCCGTGCCCTCCCCCAGTGCCACCCCCCCCCCCCCCCCCCCCGTTCCCTCCTCTCCCTCCCTGTAGTCCAGCCCACAAGTCCTTTGCCATGTTTTTCGCAGAAAGGCTGCCCCTCACCTTCGGCGCTATGGTAACAGAAAAACCGGGCAAGGCGAATTAAGCCAGGCTTCCCTTCACTTTAAAAATGAGACGCGTGTATTTGTTCTTGAATTGAATTTAAATCTGTGGGAGAGTGTACTGAAGACACCTTGGGCCTTCCCTGTCCTCCGCCCGTACTGCCCCCCACGGTGTACACACGGTGTACTGCCCCCACGGTGTACACACGGTGTACTGCCCCCACGGTGTACACACGGTGTACTGCCCCCCACGGTGTACACACGGTGTACTGCCCCCACGGTGTACACACGGTGTACTGCCCCCATGGTGTACACACGGTGTACTGCCCCCACGGTGTACACACTCTGTATTTGTGTGCACCGACACGCGCAGATGATAAAAACAATACTCAAGGACAGAGGCATACATACAGTCACAGAAACACACATACACAGATTACACACATACGCACAATTACTCATACAATTGTGCACGTGCCATGCACACATGCAAGCATATACTCTCCCACACACTCACACACATTCACGCACATCCACACTCACACACATACACACACACACACACACACACACACACGCACATCCACACACATTCACACACACACACACACACACACACACACACACACACACACACACACACACACACACTCGCACACCCACCCACACACACGCACACGCACACACACACACACACACACACACACACACACACACACACACACACACACACACACACACACCTAGGCTCCGCTTCTATCTCCTCCACAGGGGAGGGATTGCCTGCCTGCTGCTTCCTGCCCCAGAAATCCATTAGATAAATAAATAGACAAATTTAAAAAACAAATCAGGACAGATAAGAGACAGATGGTTAGATGAGCCAGACATCTAAGAGATATCTTTACCCAGAAAACCCCACTTTGTAGCTCAAACATACTTTAAGTGCTGGTGGATTTACAAAAAAAATGGACCTCCACTGATGTCAGGTTGGCTTAACATAGTACTCCATAGGATTTTTACAAGGCCTACAGTATATTGTATTAAGGGTGAGCTTTGTCCTTCATCACTCTGTGATGTATAGTTTTGCTGTAAGTTTCTGGTTTATGATAGCAATGAGCTTTTGAAATAAGGACGATGTTGTAAACCCGAGAGAAGGGGGGGGGGATTAAGTGTGTTTTTTCTCCCCGTTTTGTTTTGCCTTTCAGGGCCCGAGATTACGGCCGGACCACACATGTGAGAGCAGGTTTATACGTGACCCTGAGGCAGCTGTGCACCCTTTTGATGTGCCATTAGATGGGTTCTCTGGTGGGATGCTCGGCGCTCCGATTCAGAACGGCCGCGTTCAGGCCACAGCCGCCGTGTGACTCAGACACACCAAACGCAAGAAGCTACACTGCAAAAAAAAAAAAAAAAAAGGTGAAATGGTTGTCAACAATGAAAAGGTTGTCTTAAGACGTGTTTTAGTCTTGAAATTGTTTTAAGTTTTTGCTTGACAAGTGAAATCTTGGCAAATCTTGAAATTAGTCAAATTGTCTCATCACATTGGCAATCATTTTGTCTTATTTAGCAAAAATGTCATATAGAAGTAAGATTTTAAGTCTACATATAAGACTAAAATACTTGTTAAAATTGACTTATTTTTTGGTTTTTGCAGCGTAAAGAATTGAATTCCCAAAACCTTAACCCGTAAAAATGTTATTTGTAACTGTAAGCCAGCTGGAAGTCAGGCTGACGCACATTATTATGAGCGGACCACTGCTAGTTCTGGGGGGAGTCGGGGTTGAAATACCCCGCAAGTTTTGAAATGAGGAAATGGTACCATGACACCGAGTGTGATTTTTGTGGGGACTGGCTTAATTCCCTCATTCTAACGCTTTTCAGTGACATACAAAGGTGTTTCCATGCTTCTGATATGACTGGGATTCAACCCTTCATTCTAGCATAGAATTTTTCAGATTTCTTTCTATTAGCGAATTCAATTTGGGAGGTTTTTCAGAGTTCATCATGGGATTTTTTTTTTTTTTTTTTTTGGCGAATGTGCGGTGCCAAACGCTACTGCGTGGCAGTCTGTGAGATTTCGGGCCGATTCCTGCTACATTACCTGAGGAAAGTTGTGCAGCAGAGAAACTGGAGAGAGCTGCAGTGCAGTGGGCTGGGCCTGTAGCCAAAGCAGGGGGAACAATGCGTTTGGATTCTGTAACGTGTTGCTCCAGTTATTTTTAACAGATGACTGGACTCACGCTCCTATTGTGTCGCCATGTGAAATGACAGCCCCCCCCCCCCCCCCCATCCACCCAGTCTCACATCCCTACTGCTGTGGTCTCTGTGGGCCTATTACAGAATGGATGCTGGGAAAAGCGCTGTAGACACATTGTGACTGGGCTGAGGAATGTGGAGTTATTTCAACACTTTATTCAGAACAACTGTGAAAACAGCGCCGCGAGAGCAGAATACGGCTGAGAATCAGCTGATATAACGGACCAGGGCCGGCACTGCAACTGGCGGCCAAACACACTCATTTTAGCCCCGTCATGTAAATCATTAAATCATGTATGTGTTTTTATAGGGTTTTTTTTGCTTTTATGGTGTGGGACAAAAATTGCTTATGGGAGGAAGCACGTTTGCCAGTTCTCGGATTCAAACCTTCAAAGATCTGGTTGAAATGTGAAAAATCCTGATGAACAGAAAAACATGCACACACACACGCACGCACACAAACACACACACATACGCACACACAGAAAATTGGCTTCAGAGGAGATAAGTGATAAGGAGTAAAATCTGTGACCTGTTGACTGTTTGAAGTGTAAAGATGTCACAGAGCCATTTCATTACTCTGACTGATTTGTGGGTTAGGCCAAGCTGAGCTGATCCCTCAGACCTCGTCTCAGAGCCTGGGGACACGGTGCGGGGTGACCGAGGTCACAGCCAGGTGTTATCTGAACACACCTACAGCAGGTTAGCTGTGAGGTGATATGGCAGGTCAGCTGTGGGGTGATACGGCAGGTCAGCTGTGGGGTGATACGGCAGGCGCGTGAGCGTCTCCTGCAGTGCCTGTCTGATTTTTGGGAGGGTGGAGAGAGTTCTGCACAGAGGTATAACTCATTCCACCTACCCCTATTCTTTTACACTTTGCCTCTCAAATGTCTCAAGAGGTAGATGTAGGTACATAGGCCACTCAGCTTGTCTAGTCAGTACCATAGTATTTATAATTACATAATTTTTTCTTTTACATATAATTACATTTATGTAACTACATTATGACTGCACATGCAGATAATTATACCACATGTATATCATTCTATTTATTGTGAAGTTTGAGTTAATATCATTTCATTCATTTCCCCTGTACTATTTTCATCACTTACTTATCGATTTGGATAAAAAAACATCTGCTAAATGCCTAAGTTGTAAATTGTAATTTATGGTTTCCTCTGTCACTCTGAGGACAAACAAAAGACATTTCAGACGCTTGTAGTTTGTGTCTTGAGAGTGTTGCCAGGACACCAATAAAGCCCACGCAGACACACTTCACCCCATGATGGCGCTTTGAGGAGACTGTGGGGGAGGGGGTCCTCCTATGGACCTGTTGTCCATCGTAAACGAGGGGTTGTGACGGCTGGCGTTAGGCTGCTAAGCACCGGGGGCCACCACCATCGGACGAGATCACGCCTGTGTGCCAGGGGGCCCGCATGCGCTGCTGATAGACCTGAGAGGACACTTCTCCGCATGTGCTGCTGATAGACCTGTGAGGACACTTCTGCACAGCGAGAGGTAGAGAGTCGCTCATCTACGGTGGCTCAGGAGCTGGAGGGGTAGGGGGGGTCGCTGCGACTCGGGTCACTGAGGACAGCACATTCAATAAATCTCTGGCTACATGCAGCAAGATCCAAAAAGCTAGTCTCAGTTCCAAACGCTAGTCTCAGTTCCAGTCCATGTAGACCTAAGCTCTACCACTGGTTCTTGTGGCTGCTGACGCAGAGAAGGGTTTGTGGTTTTGGCAATGCGGTGCACAGTAGAAGAGCAGAGTAGTGCATGACTTCCTGGTTGTGTCCTGGGGATGGAAACCCCTGCTAACTGACTGACCCGGCATTAAGTCACTGGTTATAGAAATCGCTATCCTGTTCCCAGACGTGTCCCCTAGCTTTATTTAGCGGTGCTTAATAGTGTTGGGTGTGGAGAGCCGCATGTGGTTATTAAAGCTGATAAGGTTTCACTATTGTTTTCTTGGCGGGCCCACACACACACACACACCTCAAACCACTGCACATGTTTCCTAGGCAATGCCCTGCTTATAGTCCTACAGAGATTTTTTTTATGCTACACAACAAACTGTTATGAGGGGGGAGCAATGACGCTACTGGAAAAACATATTGCCAGAGCCAGGAAATGAGGTTTGGACACTTGACTCTGTTGCAATGGGTCCACAGTTAAGCAGTCAGGGGGCAAAGGTTCAGATAAAATATTCCTGATGCAGATATCCTTGACAAGGAATGTTACAGCTCTATTTTGAGTAGTCAAGCAAAGTTCAGACTCGTCTGTGATAAAAAATGCCATCATTCAATCATCCTTTAAATAACGTTGCATTTAAATCCTTCCCTCTTCTCTAATGCCATTGATGGGAGCCTTTTTTTAAATTAGCCATTCTGAAATTTTATTAGCCATCCTGTGCCTGTGCAGCAGCAAGCAACGTGAGCAGCCACCAGAAAGAAGGTGCTCAGGGATATTATTGAGGAGAGCAGCTGTTAAGGATATGTTTATTTACTCTTCATTTCTTTAAAGAGCACAGCCATGCCAGGTCATGCCACCTTTATGCACACTGGCAGCAGTAAGAGGCCTTTCATTCATGGGAGGTGTAAAAGACCCACACCCACCCATTTCCTTCCTCTGCTTCAACAATGAAGTCGAATGGCCTATATGAATCAACGGCCAATGGAATTAAGATACATCTTTCTTCCTTATTTACATATATACAGTATACTGCAGCTTATGTTAATTGACTTGAGCCGTTTCTCTGACACACCCAATGACGCTGAAGACTCTGTGGTGGGTGACCTGTTCAACAGCTCCTACATGGGCTCCTGTGGCAGTCCTACCTTGCTGAAAAGATAACACTGACCATGGGTGTCACCTCCCTATGGTGTTTGGACAGTATTTTAGCATCTGTACTAAAGGAACCTGTCAGCTCAAAGAGATCCAGTTGAGCTCAAGGATCCGGAAAGTTTACTGCAGGTTATTGCTTTATCTACCTAGTATATATGCTGTATACACCTGCTCTTAAAGCGGGTCATGGGCTTGGAAATTTTGAGAACCACTGGCCTATAAGCCAGAATATTCAGTTTGAGTTTACCTCTCTTTTACCTGTCATTCATTTGCACAGGTTGAGGTAATTCAGGGGTGGGTACAATATGAGAAGTACAGCAGAAGATGATAATCTCCCTGTCACAGCCCTATTCCCAAACCACTACCGTGCACCGATGCCCTTGACAATGATGCTTACAGTCAGAGGTGGAAAGTCCAGGTTCAGAAAGTAAAAATCCTCCCCAGTATTTTGTTCACAATCACCTGGATTTGCTAATTAGCACAGTTCCTCAGCCAGGAGGTAGAACTAATTAGTAAAATCAGCTGGCTGAGTTCATGGGTGGAAGAAAGAAACACGACAGGACTTTTACTTTCGGACCCATGGGCTGCGTCCCAATATTCTTCACTCCCCACCTCCTTTCCCCACTCCCCCACTACCACTCCTCTCCCACCCCGAAGTATGCAAAACTGTCTGAACGTTTCGAGTACGAGTATTTGCATGTGCAGTATACAATGTACCTGACATTGCGGTTTGCGTCGACACATTAATTAATATGTAATCATTAATACGCAATTAAGATGTAATCAGCGACGTTAGATTAAAATACAAAGATCCGCTTTCGGGGCACGGAGTAGAGGAGGTGGCAGTGGAGGAAAGGAGGGTGCATTTTTCGACTATTGGGCAGCACCCCTGGACTTTCCACCTCTACTAACAGTCGACTGTGACTGCTGATGTTTAAAGCACAAGTGACTGAGCACACGAAGCCCTCATCCCTCTTACTCCAGTGTGTCAGCTTCTTTCACAGAGCTGACCTCGCACTATGGGGGGCAGTTTGAGAGACTCTAAGGAGCCTGTTTGCCTCTCTGTGTCAATGTGAGTCAACCCCAATCAGGACTTGGCCAATGGCACTCCCCCCTACACCCTAGAACTGAACAATGAGTGCGGGTGATTAGAACCCAAACAACACCACTTATGGTTTTCCTGACTAGATTGGACAAGACGAAAGATGGAGACTCCGCTGTTGTTGCTGTTGCCATGGCATTAGACTGTTTATTTATCTGTTACTTATCTGTTTTCCCAAGCAAACAGCTGCCAAGAGAAGCACAAAACAAACTGCGACTGGAGGATCTTGGGTACTCTCTCTCTTGCTTTCTCTCGCCTTCTTATTATTTAGAATTTCAGTTGCTTACGCATAGCAGCCTGTAAGAAATACCGGACACGATTCAAATTCACCTCTCAATAGTTGTCTTTTTGTAAAATCACAACACTGAGCCACCGATTTGACCCATTTGTTAATGTACTGACTGCAAAATGGTGGATACGGGTCTCTGCTGAGCACATGAACAACTTTTGATTCCTTTTATGGGCACAGAATCCAATCGAGTGTAAGATCCTGGTGTACCCACGGGACCTCACCCTGTCTCCGTGCCTCCTGCTCTCCAGAACCTGTGTGTCAGTGGAGGAACCAGGGGGTCACAAGGTGTTTCCCCTCTGTCTCCACACAGGACCCCACGCCTCCCTTCCCTAAACAACCCCACTGTCAATGGACAAAACAGCAGGCTGGGCAGGATGTTCTATTTGGAGACAGTTTCATCCTTTAACCAATATATTTCTGTTTCTGGGTCGCTCTAGGTAACGTGGGCTATTTGTTTATAGGGAAAGGAAAAAAACACTTGTGCTTCTGTTTTTGGTAGTTTGTAATGTAAATATTGTGTTTTTAAATGAAAAATTGCTTTGGATGTCCCAGCCAGTTGTCTGTGTGCTATAGTAAAATATGAGTTCAGGGGTGTCAGAGGGCTTTTGGTTGTTTCTGACCTCGTCATTCTTACTTATATACCGTAAGTAAGCGAGAATACAGGTCTCACTACAATAAGTTACGAAAATAAATCATTTAAACATATATATTTTCACCACTTTTCTCCCAACCTGTAATGCCCAGTCATGCTCACAATGCAACACTCACCACAAAAAACATGCACATGCTCTCCTCTCTTTGCTTCTTTTCACACCATGGAGGTTGGGCTCGCACAGACACGAGTCAGAGGACACTTAAAGGGAAAGTCCGTTTTTGTTTTTTTGGACCACAAACTATTTCCACCATGCTATTCAGTAATAATAATACTTTTGTCACATCTTTCTTTTTCAAGCTTTGGTTACTCAAATAACTGCTCTGCTCTGCAATGTTCAATGGGGGCATATTTAGATACAGGTTCAATTTAAAACAAGTCCAGTTTATCCAAACCTCTTATATGGGAGTAAAACGTAGATAGTCAGAAAGTTGAAATTTATTTGCCGAAATTAAAATGAAAATATATTCCACAGCATGCTTTTATAACCAGACCATGGGGCCCATCATTGCACTGGAACAGTGCCTTAACATGCTGAGCCATGCAACAGCCCCACTATAGATTGTAATAACCAGGCAGCGCTGAAGTGAAAGATTCTGAAGCTTTCCCTCAAATCAGGTGACATGGCGGAAAGAAAACTGCTGATTCCAAAAGGGGAAAATGTTCCGAAAATAAAATAAATGTTAGAAAATGTAGGGAAAGCTGCTATGATTGCCTAACCATAGCCTAACAGGCTGATTAATGAACCAGGCAACACAATATTGTATAATTGGCAGAAATGTCTATCATGCCTCAACTGAGATTAGATTGAAATGACAGAATACAGGGCTAAAGCATTTCGTTGTGACAGTCTGATCAGCATTAGTCATTAAGGTAATTGGATCAGCATGATGGGAAGAGTTACTGAGCCTTGTTTTTACCAACTCAAAATAAATGTTCATTTTAAAAGTGATTGAGAACAAATTATAATTTACAACACTGACCTGAAAATACAAGAGTTCATACCAATCATACACAAAGGACTTATAAACTGCATTGTCAATTATAAATCATATCAAAATAAAAACACAACATCAGTACACATCAGAACATGGTATATAACAGTGGTCAGAAGGGGATTGATGTGTAATCTACGTGTGGGGAGCCCAGCCTTATTGAGACTCCTAAAAACCCTCAGAGAACTGGTTAGTGGAGCTAATTTCAGCTGCTCGATACCTTTTATTCCTGCTACAACTTCTTTACATACGTTAATTTGCTCATCAATCAATTGCATCCGTCAAAGCAGTCTCTCAGTAGAGATCCATTTAATGTTCTAGTGGGCAATTTGTTTTACAGCGGAGACACTTTCAAACTCTATGCAGCAAATGATAACGATTGTATATACTTCAGTCAGTCAGTGGGCATCTGTGCAGTGTAAAATGCACATGGTGCTGCAGTGCAATACGTCCCATAGCTTCCCGAGACTTAAAAAGATTCCCAAATCACATTGCATTGGACTGAAACATCTCAGTGAATTAGAGCCCAAAGTGGAAAAAAGTAGCCAATCCAGCATGTTTCTCATTGCAATCCGCTCTCACTGTAATGGATTTCAGACAGCCTTTGGTGTTGTCCACCTAGGTGGACATTGGGAGGGAGCCCACTGCAGGGGTTTAAGATGAAGGCAGGCAAGAGGAAGCCAAAGAGAAAACAGGAGAAGCAAAAACAAGAGGAGAGAGAAAATGAGAAAGGGGGGGAAGGGGCAAAGAAAAACAATGGTAACAGGAGGTGGTAACTAAGCAATATTTTGCCATTCAGAGGAACAGTTCTCTGCAGATAATGAGGGGGATTAAAGGTTTGAGACTGCTAGAATATGCCATACTGGATAGACATGGGGGGGGGGGGGGGTCAAAGGTCACTCCCTACTACCCCCCCAAGGGATAGAAGACAATCCAACCCAAGAGTGTTCGAAAATTCCAAATTCTGCTCACTCATCAGGGAATGAGCTGCTGTTTGGTTAGCCTGGCCGCATTAACCTGCTGTACTACCCTGAGATCCCCAGGACCGGTCCATCCCACAACGCTAAAGCGCTCACAGAATAAAAACAGTGCTAATCTAGCCCTTCTTTCGTAAACTGTGTCTGCTTTGTACTCAAGACACTTTCAAATGTGCTGTTCAGATGTGCTTACTTCCCCCTTCGGGCCCCTCCCGTACCCAAGATCCCCTTAACGTGTTGGGAACAGGGCTCTGTCATTCCCATTCATGACCTAGCGCAGATTTAAATAAGGGTGCGTGTCATATTGCTCCACTGCACATTGTAGATTTTAATCAAAAGAAAAATTATTCTATTCCAGACCAAAATGTCCCCGCATGCTCATTATTCATAATCGCCTCTTTTCAGGGGAAACCACATGAAATGGAGCAGGCTGGGATTTCAGGGTGGGAGCAGCAGGAAGCGAGAGAGAGAGACCTAGACCACGGCTTCTCTCCCCTGGTCAGACAGTCTGCTCGTGGACACACAGGTATCCCTGGTGTAACTGAAGCCAAGGCTCCCGATAGCCGTCCCCATGACCACACGGTTCTCAGACTCTCCATAAACAGCCCTTATCTGCCCGGAACCTTGGCCTGCCACTCGATACCTCCCACAAGAACTAAAGCTCCGTCCCAGCCTCTTTCCCTCAGAAGCCCCGTCCGGACGGATGAAGGCGCAGGCCTGGATCGAACTCAAGAACAACACCCCTCTGAACCGGTCTAAAGCACCCCTGGCTTATGTTTTCACTGACATTTTTTTATTTGAGACCGCGATTTTACATCTGACAGCGTTCTAGAGACAAGTAAAGAGGAAAGAAGCCAGACAAGGGAAGCAAATCTCATTCAGGGCAGTTGAGTGTAATTCCCACGTTGGAAAACATGTACAGTATTTAAATGCATTTTGTTGTAGCCATAGTGACCAGAGCAATCAAGTGAAGGGGTTCAATTTGTTTCAATTTAAACAAATCCTAGTGTTGAGTTAAGAAGGTGGCAGCCTTGCTGACCTTCTAGCATCATCAGATGTTTGATTACACTACAGATCAATCCAGTGAAGTCTTAATCACAGATTAAATGACTTCTCCAGGTTACTGATAATGTGAGCTTTATCTACGGGGGGGCCTAGATTCTAAATTTGATCATGTTGGATTTAATGGCAGAGAGAAGTGCTAGTGGTAGAAATACAAGAGTTCACAGGTACCAAACAAAAGAACAGGCCTTACACTGGAAACAAACCAGATCATTTTCAATGGGAACAAAAGGGACCTTTATATGGCAACGCTCTTACACATACCAGACGTTATCATGACATATAACTTTTCCTTCACATGGCTTCAGAGCACAAGGGATTTGTAAGTGAGCTTGAGATTAGTCCGTTTTCTTTTGAATTCAGAAAATAGGAAACACTCCACCAGATACTGTTACAGTAAATTGAACATAATAAATGCAGTTGTCTGCCCCCATTGTTCAGATCGTATACTGGCCTCTGACTATGAAATGCTGTTATAGCTGTTTGCAAGACAGGTGAACCGCTTGGCTAAACAGTTCCAAAATGTTCACTGTTTACAGTCCCAGGATTAGTATTTTATTGTAGCTGTTAACCTTATGCCAATCACCGGACAGGCTTCCTAGCATTCCAACCGGACGGTAAATTTAGAGATTTGTGTTGTACTTAACATACGTACATGTTAAGTAGAGTTTCGATTGCATCGGATTGCCTTAATACATTCAACCAGCTCTTAGTTCAACCAAGTCTGTTGTACAACTCATGAGGAAATTAAAAAGTTTTGTGTTTTTTTGTGTTTTGATCACACCAGTGTGCAAAATGTGTGCGTTTAAATGCAAATGCTTTTGATTCTTGCTGGTTGTGTTGATTCTTTCCATGTGTTCAGGTGTAGTTTGTTCTGTGAAGTGTACTTGTATTAATGAATGTATGAATGAGTGAATGAACAAATAACAAGGTTTTTTACAGGGGGGTGAACAGGCCTGCTTATGAGGGTGCAGAGAGCTCAGGGCCTGTGGCAAACTGAAGCCTCCACACAGTCCTGCATGTAGGGTGCAGGGAGCTCGGGGCCTGTGCCAAACTGAAGCCTCCCCACAGGCCTGCCCAGCACGTTTTGCAGCGAGCAGGAGCCAAAATTCATTCATAAACACGCCGGGCGATTTGGGGGGCGAACAAAAGAATCGAATCAATCACAGCGCCCACTAACACTTACTCAGCGACTTTGATGTGCATTCACAAAGAGGGCCAGGCAGAGGAAGAACATCAACAACGTGGACCCTAATTGTTTTGCCAGGTCTGCTGTCCCTTCCTCTGCTACCAAAAACAGACGAGATGAATGCGTCTGCATGTGCAGGATACGTGCCGGGCACTTGTATCTTTTTCGCACACCATTTCCTCCCGGCCGGTTTCCTTTAATCAGTAGGTGCGAGCGTCGTTTCTCTCTGATTGCTGGGGCAGACCGACCTCAGGCTTCTCTCTGGCCTACTGTGCTACTGTGCGCATCCTGCGTCAGGGCCCCGACGGCTTCCTTCCAGTCACCCCTAGACAGGCGGCGACTTCATTACCACCATCATTCTCCATTATTATTATTATTACTACTGTAAAGCCGGATTCAAGCCTGTTTAAATGACAGGGGCTGGAGGATGTGAAGGGGGGGTGGGGAGGGGGGGCATGATCGAGAAGCTAAAACAGCGATGTGGGAAACTTCTCTATAAACAAGAATCTGCTCAAGTGTTGAAATCTGCCTGTGAAATAGCCCCAGCAGGCTGTCAATTGGAAATGGACTTACTCTCAATGTATTTGGATTTGGGGGGGTGGGGAGGGGTTCTAATAAATGAAAACATAGCCACTGTTAAGACACAAAAGGTCCAAATGGAGGGCCCTTAAAAAAAGCCGGCGGGCGGTGTTTGTTTTTGCTTGTTGTCGGGAAAGGCCGCTCTCACAAAAGAATGGCAAACGATGCCAAATTGCGGAAAAGTCAATGTCAAAGCCATGTGTCCCCTCACTGACATGCGAGGGAGGGCTTTTAATGGCCTCTAACACAAGAGAGACAGGCCGAACAAGTCATTAGATAAACTCTGCCTTTTCCCCAAAGGAGATGGGTGGAGGGGGGGGGCTCCTGTTATTTTAACACACTGTGTGTGTGTGTGTGGGGGGGGGGGGGCGGGGGTGGTGACAAATTAGGATATAGACAATTGCCGCAGAGCCACATCAGCAAAAGAATACTCGCTGAATATAAACCAAAGGCACAGTCGTATCACCTATCAGTTTCAATGGAAAAGGAAATTAAACAAGATCACACTGAACTGAAAGTTAGAGGCGGTTAATCCTGGCCGAGGGACTCTGAGGCTCTCGGATGCGGAGCGGGAGCGTGATAGGCTGGGAAAGCAGATGCAGAGGCGGCGTGCGTGCCGAATCCGGCTCTCCTGCGCGACATCTCCGCTGGAAACTGACCCTGACAGCTGCGGCACACCCGCCGCCCCGCCCGCCCCGCCCCGTCCCTCACGCCCCCTCCGCTTTTGATCGCGGCCGGACTTCTGAAAAGAAACACCCGCCACATTTTCACAGGGGAAATCTGCCCACACAGTAATGATCACAGTGCGCTTAAACCAGGCGGTGGATTAACTTCATTAGCTTTTATAGAAGGGGGCATGGGGGGAAGGGTGGGTTGTGTGTACTGGGGAGCACAAATGTCAGGGTTAAGGGTTTCATTTAAAGGGGCTGCAGAGGGAACGTCATTGACTGTTCCCCATAGAGCACCGTATACACGTTTAAAGGAAACCCCGTTCATCAGTGAAAGGACTACAAATATTCAGTGGCTTCACCAATAAAAATGACCACAGCACTGGATCGGACCTATGAGTTAATTCAGTGTCATCGAATGCATCACGCTTCCAGATGTATCCGCCAGTCAAGGAGGAACTCGAACCAGCAGAACGAACGTTGGGATTATTATTCTCAAGTACGTCGAACACCATCCTTCCCTCCAGCGCAGGCGTGAGTGTGTGTGCTGTCGGTCTCCGTGGCTCAAGCTTGACCGATGCAGCATAACGCGCAGAGTCCGCGCTGTCTGCCGCGCGTGGCTATGCCTTCAGTATTCTGCCTCTGCCTCCCTGCCGAGACTTCCTACGCTTGCAGCGAAAACATCAGCTGTAGGAGGGAATTCTGAATGGGAATAATGAGTCTGCTCTGGGTAGGCCACATTTCTCTTCAGAATATGAGGTCTGAGGGGAGGAAAGGCGCGGGGGGGGGGGGGGGGTAAATAAATACCCTTCTGCCCATCCTGTGTTTGTAAGTCTCTGTTGGAGGTGGTGCCACCGCACAACATGGGTCCCCACCCTCACAAACACCCTCCATCGCCTCAGCTGCTGCCCCACTGAGAGATGCACAGACACCTGCAATAGCCTCCCTTCCTGTCTACCTCCACCTGTGTTCTTGCTACAGCCTACGGAAGCGTGTTACCTTACAGCAGGGTTGTCAAACTAAATTCCCAGGGGGGGACCACAGTGTCTGCGGGTTTTTGTGGTTTCCTTTCAATGAGCTGCCAAACAAGGTGCGTGGAGTCTTTCATTGGAGGTTCATATTTATAAGCAATTCAATGATGCACATGCTATCTTGCATGGCTGACGAGTAGGTGAAGGTTTTTGTTTGATTGATAGGAGTTTGAGTGACAGTTGTAACCAGTACAAAGTACTCAGGTTCAGTTTGGGAAGGGCAGGTTACAGCCTGCCTTTTACCCCTCTGACGCCTCTCCGAACGCTCATACACTCGGGTGCTGGACTTGCTAACACAGCCGTACAGAGCAATGGTGTATTACTCCTTTGAGGCTCAGTGACCTTCCAAGCCATGAGACCGAATTCAGAGAACATTCCTACAGCTCTTTATGGTTCCATTAACACATTTCCGCTTTTCACAGTACTGTGACTTCAAGCCACTTCCCAAAACCTCATGGTAAATTGCTCTGTAGTCCCAAAGGGGGGTAGAGCATCTCATCCCGAAACACATCGCAAGTGTTTCCGTTGCAGGCAGAAACAGCCGACAGGCATTCCAACATGACAAGGACTACGACAGTGAAGTGCATTTAAAAGTAAGGTAAGTGAAAAGACATTTTTTTTGTGAATCAAGACTGACAGTCACCTGTGCTCCAGGAACAAGATGCTGAAAGCCAGGCAAGAGATTTTGACCCCAGGGGTCATGGTAGAAAGGCTTAAAGGCAGGCAGGTATTACCTACACTGTCAGGACACTCCATAGAGAGCTCACCCAAGACTCTGACAATGGACCTTTTCTGCTAACCCCATGCTTGGGGGGGGCGGGGACAGAGAGGCAGGTTCTGACCGGCCCAAAGTCAAACAGTCTTTGGAGCACAGAGCATTCCGGAATGGATGGAGCTTATTGTTCCATTCACAGCCAGTGATAATAACTGACTCATCCCACCCACCCATGGCACTCCCTGACTGGCTTCTGGGATTTGAGGAGATTTCTCTCCCCTGGGAGATATCCCACCTGTTGGTTGAGAGAGAAAGCCTTGGGACCCAAAAAAATAAATAAACATGCCGAATAAAGAAAATGAGACAGTATACTTTTTCACCGGGCCTCCTTTGACAACTTTCTCTGTGTTCTAAAACTCTGGAGAGTCTCCGCCCCCATAAGCCACCCACTCTTCCTGCACATACACGCACACCTGCACACACATTACTCTCCCTGTATGTTATTAGCTTAGTTGTCAGGGAGGGATTTGCAGATCAAGGATAAACGCCCCCCCCCCCCCCCCCCCCCCCCCCATCCACACCGCTCTCCCTGTGTAGGGCCTATATATCAGCATCCTTAAAGGTTTCTTGGCACTTTGTCTAAGATGACTGCTGTTTCTCCGTCTGACCCAAGGTTCCTGCCCAGCCAGCTCTCTGGGGAAGGGCTGGCTTCCGCAGACACAATGGGGAGATGCTTCCTCCGGCGTGTATGTCCGCCAGTGATTAGTGCCCATCCATCAGCAAGACCTCCTTGCTCTTGAGGGGGTGTACCATGAGGCCAGGAACAGCGTAGAGCCCCTCAGAAACAAAATAGCTCCCCCAGCACCACCGAAAACGGGGCACTGTGAGAACGTGAGGCGGACAGCGAGGCCCGCTCAGAGCAGGGTGGCAATACAATCACAGAAAATAAACACGCATCGGAGTGGTGCCAAGAGCTATTTTTCTCCACATAAGGGATCTGGCAGGAGCACTCTGGCTTGCTCTTATCGCCTCTCCGTTTTCCTGATGACCCAATTAAGGAAAGCAGGGCGGAATGAGGTCTCGGCTGACACAGCTCCAACTCTGATGTGAAGCCTCTTTGGGGGTGATAGAGTTCAACTCTGACACGATCAAAAAATAACTAAGGAAGAAGCAAATTTGACACACAATCAAACACACACAACATACACATGCACTCAAACACACATAGACTCACACACTCATATGAATAGTCATACGTACACACACGCACACACACACACACACACACACACACACACACACACACACACACACACACACACACACACACACACACACACACACACACACACACACACACACACACACACACACACAAACATACCCACGACAAGCACAAACAACTGGTTATATAAAGATTTTGCTCCCTTACAATGTGAAAATGGGTCTTTGGGGAGGCAGGGCCCATTATGTTCAGACTATCCCAAAGGAACGGCTGCAGGTCCCGCTCCAGGAATGAACCCTCGTCAGCTGAAGTCCCTTGTGACTGATTGCACACAGCAAGAATGGCAGAGACTGTCAGAGAGGGGTCAAGGTGCCACCTCTGGACATGGGCGCCACAATGACAGGATGGGCACAGTCAACAATGTCCTGTCCCCTCTCATTTTTATGCTGTTGTGTTTTCTCCCGGAGCTTTCCGTGCTCTCTCCAGCACGGGGAGTAAACAGGAGGCAGTGCTGCACTCTCAGCGGGACGGGAGAGGAAACAGCACCAGAGCTGCATGGGGATTCTACAACCCCTTGGTCAGCCCATCACTTTGATTGTTCCAAGTCTGACAATAAGTGTTCAGCCTATTACCTATTGTGTGTAGTCATTGTGGACACTTTTTTTTTGTATTTTAACAGTTTGTGTGTGTGTGTTTGCGTGTGTATTTGTATGTTGCGAAATGTGTGTGGGAGCATGCCTTGTCTTCCTTGGTGTATTTGTTTGTGTGCGCGATGTGTGCCTGATGTGTGTGTGTGATATGTATGAGTGTGTTTGTATTGGTGCGTGTGCGATGTGTGTCCGGTATGCATGTGTACATGTGTATTGGGTGTGTGTGTGTGTGTGTGAAATGTGTGCCTGATGTGTGTGCGATATGTACGAGTGTGTGTATTGGTGTGTGTGCAATGTGTGCGCGGTATGCATGTGTACATGTGTATCGGTGTGTGTGCAATGTGTGCCTGATGCGTGTGCGATATGTACGGGTGTGTGTATTGGTGTGTGTGTTTGTGTGTGCGATATCTACGAGTGTGTGTATTGGTGTGTGTGCTTGTGTGTGTGTGTTTGTGTGTGTGTGGGCATGGAGCAACATGCCACGGGGGCCCCCAGTATTCCCAAATTCCCAACACTAGTAAATTACATTAAACAGCAGTAAAAGTAACTCATGCTTGAGGTAACCAGCAAAGAGCCATAAATTGTACGTCCAGTCCAATTTCCCACTCCTGCTGTCCACGGTCTCAGAACAGACCCCGTTTACAGTCGTTCGTACTCCGTCAGGAGTCGTCAGTGAGATCTGCGCACCAGGGCCCCTCTGTCTCGGACACTGACAGAGAGGATTGGGGAATGCCAGGCATGTGTCCAGGTACAATGCTCAATACTCAAGACAGGGAGCCAGTACTTGAGCCTCAGATCAATGGACTGGAATAACATCGACGGTAAAGCCGACCGCGACGGAAAGAACACAGCGGGCCTTTAAGGGGGCCACGGGTTCACTGACAGAAGAGACTACCGGAGTGGTTATTTTGAGAAAAATATCACTATATCACTATATCAAAACAGTACCGACCCCCTATCCTCCTACCATTTTCTGTAGAATGAACACACATCACAAGTATTTAGAGCACAATAAACTTTTTATTATTATTATTATTAAATACCTGTTTCTGTATGCAAGTGTGTTTGGTAATGTTCCAGCATTTTAAAAAGTGTCAGTCGTAACATCCAAGCGGGTGAACAAGCTGTAAGTCAGAAAGACCGGCTGAGGTATAAGAGAGGAGTCGGGGTCTGTTAGACATGTTCTGACCTGTTATCCCTCTGTCTCTTAGCAACCATTCATGGTGTTGAAGTTTTCCGATGATCGGAACGAGCTGAGAAAGTGGGAGCTAAAATGCATATCTTTGACTACACACCCTTCTCTCTGAAGCTTTGCATTCTAACTGACCAGAGACCACAATCATTTGCAAAGCCATTCACAGGGAACTACATCTCACTTGTCAGTACTGACTATTAACCTCTGGAGAAAATCTGTCTGTGAATGGGGCTGGACAATAGGGAAGCAACATGTCCAGACATCAGCCGACTCTTTAATACCGGACAACTGCCTCACCTGGGGGATATAATCTGACTTCAAACTGCCTGACTCAAAGCTTACGAGGCAAAAATTTTACATCCCATTCAACAGAAAAAACCATCCCCATAAGGATTTTGTTCCAGATAGCCTGAATCGTATGAGTACTGAAAGAATGCTCTCCCTGGTTAGAATACGTTTTCACACAACTATCTCAGCTGTTCTAAAACACACGTTTTCTGCCAAATGCTTGAAAGGTGTCCAGCATGATTAAAGTGTCTAAGGTATCACATGCCAACTCTCTTGAGGATCGGTATGTCCTTGCAGCCAAATTCGTGATGACTACACACCCACTGTCCTCATTCCTGAACCTCAAGTTCTTGGTTTAAAGTTCCACAAGCCAAGAACAATTAAGAATACGTCTATTCTAAGCAAAATAGACTTTTCTAATGCCAAAACAACTTGTTTTTGCACCACTGCATGACGCTGCATAGAGTCAAGTTATTAATTTTAAATCCATTTCTCACACAACCTTGACCACACAGTTTCCAAGTAAAACAATAGTTGCCAAGCTGACACTTAAATGCTCCACTGACAGGTACCATCTGATCTAGCAAGTTCATAAGTAATTTTCTTGATGATGGACCACGCTTAGGTACAGTTACTCTTAAAAATGACCAGGTACTGCAATGGTAAACATGAAATTTTGACCAAACCACATTTAGGAGAGGAAGATTGGTCATAGCTTCCCAAACTTCCCCTGTGTTTGTAGCAGCAGGGTACCATTTCCTGTTTGGCAGGAAGCCAGGCAGGAAATAGGTTTTGGCAGGAGACCGAAAATTAACCCAGGACCTTGGCGGGAACTGAACAACTAAATGGAGAGTTATTTAAGAATTATGGGAGTAGCAGGGGCATTGGAACAGGCCATGCATGTCACAGGAAGAAGGGATCCACTGTTCTTACCCACACACACGGAGAGGGCAAAATGAGGGGCCAGCTCAAACAGATTTACAGTAACGCTAATACATTTCAACGGCAGGATTACACCATTAGACGTATCGCGGGGGGAAGTGGGAGCGCGCCTTAACAACTTGGCAGAGAGCGAGGCTACTGTTTTTAGACCCGTGCGGGGTCTTGTTGTTCGGGAGATTCAATGGGGCCTTCTCTGTTGGCTGAAGATAAAGAGGGCCCTTAAGCGGCTGGTCAAGCCCAGATGCTGCCCGCCCAGATCATTAGCAGCCCCTCAGAAGTCCAGGCCAGATCTCGCTACATGCGAGAAAGCACACAGGCCATTGGCGCTCACGGGCCGTTCGCTGCCCAGGTTCCTGTCTTACTCATCCGTGCTTTTGAAACACATGCATGTGCCGAGATTGCCCGGTGCGACTGAAAGTTTGCAAACACATCGAGGGAAGAAAGACATCAGTTTGAGGGTTTCCCCAGGTCTCACTGCTCATAAAAATAAGAATGAACAAAAAGAATCAGGTCAACATTTCCAATACTGAATTTAGTCTGAATATAATCGCCAGTGTGCATCCCCAGGATAGGTGCTGGAAGGACATGAAATACGTGGTGTTATGACACGGAGCCAACCAAACTCCCATGATGCAATGTTGAAGTGAAATTAATTTACAGTTGCTCTTTCGGGGTCGGTACTTTTCTCCATTAATTGAGTGTGGGATTTACAGGGCATCGGGAGTTTGTCTGTCTCACTGGCAGCTCCGTGCTGCTACTTTCCCCTCTCTCCCAAGCAGCAGCCACAGCCAGGCACAGTAGAACTGGCCCTCTCTGTCCCATTAATTCAACTATGTAAACAAATCAGCTTGACAAATCTCTAACTATAACCCCATCCACCTTTTTTTTTTTCCCTCTCCGTATTCTGTTCCCCAAGGAGAGGGTTTCGTAATGCCTGCCATTCCACCTCAGTTCGGAACATCCGTGAGATTCCCAGAGATTCCAGAGCTAATGAAGACCAGACCTCAGGGAGGGAGAGATAGGAACCTGCTCAGTGGCCAGCTCTTATCAGAGGAATAACACTCTGACACACACACGCCAATAGTTACTTACACACACACACACACACGCACACACAGTCGCATGGCAACGGGGTGCAATCCAGGAAAACACAATGTATAAATTAAAGATTATTTCAGAGGTCTGTTACATGTATGTCTTATCACATTGATTCAGACACACACATGCAGATACGCTACAACTCCCACATAAATGCGTACTGTGGACATGGTGGTCCCTAAGTAAGCAGAGTCAGGAATTGTGAATGTTGCCTTGAAGCTGTGGGCTGTCTTTAGATTCCCGTAAGCTTTCATTGTGGGTATCTGGTAATATGTCCCCGATGTTAATGATGAGAGATGCTTATCCCATTCACAATCATACGTTCAACATTGAACTATCCATGATGAGGCTGCATGAAAACACTGTAGGTGTGAAAGAAAAGTTATTAATTAACAAAATACTACCCCAGTGGGGTTGTTCAGAAAACAATTTAGCCGACCGCCACCGTCATGCATGAACGATTTCATCCCAGTAAATCACCGGACAGCCCTTGGTTGTGTGAACGAGAGAAAGCACCGCCTTGCCAGACAAAATGAAATGCGGCAATGTTCTGCGTGCTACGCGTGAAAGCGGAAAACATTCATTCATGCGTGTTGTTAAGCGAGTCAGAATGCGCATTACCACGAAGAGTAGGGAAGTGGGTCCCTTGTGTCTCGTATTAAAGTACAGTGCGAAACTGGGAGGTTTGCCATGTCGCGTGTTCCCCCGAGCTGGCCTGGGCTCGAACAGCTGACAAAGTGGCTCATCAGAGGGCTGCAGTGTTGCTGGCTTACAGGGCCGAATTGTGCGAGGACGGTGATGTATCGGGACGGGAGGAGGCAGGGGAATTCCGGCAGGGGCAGCGCAGGGTAGCACATGGAAAGGATGTACCTGCGTTATGTAAGGGAAGCGAAATCCGCTGACCTGGCCTCCGCTCTATGACTCGGTCAGGGCCGGGGTGTCTTGACGCCGTGCCATGTTGTGACCTTGCGTAGGTGTCTTCGGGGGGGGTGGGGGCCCAGGTGGTGGTGGGGGCGAGGGTGACAGAAAAAAGGAAGCTTCATGCAGGATACGGCGCAGGACGTCCTGAGCGGCGTGGCTCACCTGAGGAAACAAACACGACGTGACTCACAGCGCTGACTCGGCCGGTGCCAAACTGTGACACCGTGAGAAAGAGCGAGCGGGGCCCGATCGCAATGCTGACAAGGAGTCGCTGTCTCTGTAATAACAGCGGGTCGCTGGTCCGCAGGATCTAGGACTCAGGGGGGGCACACACTGTGCATAAGCTGCTGAATAAATCAATGATAATATGGCCGCTGTTGATCTTTTCGACAAATCCTAATTCAAATGCCAATGAAGTGGAATAAAAACAAGAAAGCACTTGAGCCTCACAGACAGGATTTCCCTCACCGCAGCTGTGAAAGTTCATGTACCTAACCGGGGCATAAAACACAGCGAGCAACAACCAACCCAGTGCGCTACTGGCATGCTACAGCCCGAGACGGCCCGGAGCGAGCGATGCTAAAGAAGACATAGGACACACGTTTGATACTTGCTAAAGCATGTGAGATTGGCAGTGTTGGAGGCTGATATGGGCCGTATGGGGAGTACACTGTGCTTTGTGAAGGGGAGGGAGGCGGGGGGGGGCAAATGTCTGGTGAGAGCGGGGTGGAATGCGGAGGCAAAACGACGCTGACCCCGTGCAGAGGGCCAGACTCCAGCCAGGGGCGCATGGCCTGACACGACAGCGCTTACAGTGAGGGGGTCACTGGGGCGCTAAGCAATCAACCCATCAGAGCGCCGTCCCGCCTGGGGCACCGCCCCACCTCACCCGCCACATTCCCACTCGTCACCCGCCAGCCGCTAGGACTGTGTGGAGGGCGAACGTGAGGCTGAGAGCGAGCATGCTCTTGTGCACAAGCTGTGTTTTAGGTATGTATGGGTGCCCGTGACAAAACATGGCTATGTCCGTCATCTTATGAGTATCGTCTGTTCTCTATGTGCATGTGTGTTCTGATGAGTGCGCGTATGCATATATGTATCTGTGCATTTGTTTGTGTGTGTGTGTGTGATGATGTGAGCTAGGGGTGTTGTCATTTGGCACACAATGCTAAGGTGTGACTGCTCCAGGCAGCTTGGGGAAGATGTAGGGGGGGGCAGGTCAGAACCTGGCGGCCCTCTGAAAGTAATTAAACCGCCCTGCAGATAAACACGGCCGGTGTGCACCGGCCAGGCCGTTCAGGGCCAAACTCCCTGAGCTCCACATTTATGCACACACCCACTTCCTGTTTTCTTAGGAAGAGAAAACTGGACCAGTGCTGGGAGCTGGAGTGGGAGAAGACGCTGGGAAGAGGGGGGGGGGGGGGGGGTGTGGAGTAAAGGTGACGCTGGCAGGAAGGGGGCTGTGGTTGGTGGGGTGGCGGGGGTGCGTGTTGAGGTAGTGTTGTTCAGGAGGGCGGGGGTGCGCGTTGAGGTAGTGTTGTTCAGGAGAATTTTGGGGCGCGGCCAGGTAATAGACAAGCCAGATTTCAAGCTTTTAGAAACCACCCAGAGCTCAGTCGCTCATCTCCCAGTGAAAAAACCTCTGCAGGCACAGGCAATCAGCCCCTGGAAGAACCGAGGTGAGAACAATGCTAAGGCCTCGCAACGGGTTATCGAGCTGCCTGCCAGACAGAGAGACACGCTGACCGCCAAAGATGCTAACTGCATGTCGGAGACGTTATGCAGCAGGAGGGAGCCGGACGGCGACAGGGTCGATATGCGCATCGAACCCCGCACAAAAAGCCAGGAGGACTTGCGGCCACATGCTGTCCTGACGTTACCCACGTGCGCGTGGGTGGGAGCCGGCTTACGCAACAGAAGAAGCGTGGAGTCCTGTGGCCTTCAGATGCGTCTGCTCGCAGTGTGAGGTGAGAAGAAAGAAACAAGAGGGCCGACTTCAAAGCGCCTTCCTGTGGGTCGCCTCTCTGTCAGTGCCTTTCCCTGCTTTGCAGAGCAGGAACTTACACTTTTGCAGAAGGGAAAAGACACACATGCACGTACATACTCCGACACAGACACACACGTTATGGGCCTGATTTACTAAGACCTTTGGCATGTGCAAAACCTTTTAGCACACGCAAAACCAATAACATAACCAAATGATTGGTCATGGTATTTGTTTTGCACCAATCATTGGTTGTATTATTAGTTTTACACATGCTAAAAGGTTTTTGCACACGCTGAAGGTCTTAGTAAATCAGGCGCTATATGTATACCAATAGACATACATGCACAGGCATACAAATAAAGTAATGCTAAGTAACGAGTAAATAATCACCTCAGATATTTAACTTGAGGCATTCCCCTGTGTGTTTGTGAGCAGGCACTGTGAAACAGCAGTCTCTCCATGTAAGGGAGGCCTTGCGTGGTGTAGCGCTGTCCCACGTGCTGACACAGGGGTAAAACAACACTGCAAATCATCTGAGCATACAGGGAGGCAGGGCCGTGTGTGTGTGCGCGCGAGTGTGTGTGTCTTTCAGCGGTCCGACAGGCCTCTGCTGTCATCGCATCATGTTGACTCCTGGCTCCAATAACTTCCTGTGAGGCCAATGCGCTAACGCACCAGGACTGCGCCGCTCTTCAGCAATCAACCGGGCAATTGTGGGGCCTGCTCCAAAAACGATTCCCCCATTCCTACCCACAACTCCTGAGAGAGTATGGAGGCCAGGCCCAGACATCTTAAAATAGGACTAAATGCTTACTAAATGCTTAGGATTTGTAATTAATTGCTGTGTTGATGGTTAAAAGCGATGTGTGTTTTTTTGGCTGAAGACAGGCTATGTTTACGTTGGAATTCCTACATCATTCCTGTACTGAGTACAAAGCTGAAGGATGGAACTGAAAGATTTGGTTCCTCACTGAAACAATCTGGGATAAAACTTCCAGGCTAGCACTCCACGTATCTGTGAAGAGAGGCCTTCACTTGTTAACGTCTGAATTTAGCTGACAGATTGCAGCTAGAAAAAAACACAGGATGTAAAGGAATTCATGGAGTGGATCCCCGGCTCAAAAACATACTGACGAGGATGTCCGTGGAGGGCACAGGCAGCTCTGAATCCCATGCTCAGATCTGTGGGAGCATTTGGCCCATGCTAAAGGCCTTGTCCTCCATCATCCATCTCTCTCAGCCACAAGCAGTGTTATGGTTCTTCTCATTCATAAGCCACTGATTTCAAAACCTGAAATCTCCACTCCGGGGTGAAGAACAAGGCTCTCCCTACAGCCCTTTGCCCCCTTCCTTTGTCACCAGATCTAGGCTCAAACCTCGCCCCAAGATCGTTGCCACAGGACCAGTCACACACACACACACACACACACACACACACACACACACACACACACACACACACACACACACACACACACACACACACACACACACACACACACACACACACACACACACACACATTCAGCAGCCGCCATTCCAATCCAAACTTTGCAGTTCACTGTGAACACTGGATAATTCATGCCTTATTTAGCTACTGTTTTTGCACTGTGGGATCCTTGTGTTTGTGTTTGTGTTTGTGTTTATATCAACTGTACATTCTCCCATAAGGTCAGAGGTCAGGTTGATTTAGCTTAGGGTGAGATTTATGTGGATTAATGAACTGCAAGTAGCCAGGTTCTTATACCCCCCTAAAGTATCAAATACCATGAAGGCTAAAAAAGCATTTGACCTCACCGAATTGACTTTAGTGCGCTCTACAGCTTCTTGCCACATGGCAGAGTGTAAAAAATGGGAACATACTTCTCTTCAGTTGTTATGCAGAAACTTGGCCGCCGGAGCCAGAAAATTACAATCAACGGGCCCGAGCTTGACGTTAACTAAGTGATGCAGGAGCCTTGTGTCATAAGCAGGAGGAATTTATTGGGCTGAAAGGGAGTCTGCTCCACGGCTACTTCCTCTGTCATATGAGAGTGCCCTTAGCTGCCTGGGAGTGGCGCAGTGCGTGAACCCAGGACGAAATCGCCGGGAGCATAATGAGCTATTGTACACTCTTCCAAAAGTCTTCCTGCCTGTGTGTTTTTGCAATTAGTCTCTTTGTGTGTAAGTGGCAGGCCATGTTAGACTCCTGACTGAAAGGCGACCCCATGGGGTCACGCCCACTACCTACTCACAGTGTCTCCTGATGAAGACACACACCCCTTTTCTCTCTGCTCACAAACCCATTGGTTACACGCGGAAAAGGTTTCAGCAACACGACCCTGCGGCAACCAGCTAGCAAGACGCTGACCAGAGACGGCCATCGTTTTTAATTACAGGCTTCGCGTGGAGGCAAAATGGCTCCCTTTCATCGAGACAGTATTCACCTGACTGCCCGCGGCAGCTGGCCTCCGATCTTGTTATTTCTCGAGCATAACTAACAGCTTGCGTTCCTGGTTGCGCAGTGGAATCCGTTCAGTGTTTCTGGCCGAGTGCGCGCCTGAATATAAGGCAGTAAAGGCACTGACACAACATCAGCTGTTTGGCGGCTGGTGTTCAAAGGAAAGGTGACCTGAGAGAGACCCCGGTGAATGATCTAACTGTGTGCACCTGGGACATCTGCTGAAGCCCAATCCCAGATGAGAATCCAACTTTTGGACAAGAGCCGCGGAACCCAGGACAATGGCCAATATCAAAACGGGGGTTACATCACTATTATACTCATACAGGCCAGGCCATTGTCTGACAAGCCTATTGTTTAGTCTGACAGACCTGAAAGATGGCCCTGTCAGAGTGTGTGTTGCATGTGTGTTTAGGTATATGTACTGTATATTTGTGTATACGGTAGAATCCACTTTATCCATTATCAACTGCATAACAGATTATCGCATAATTCAAGTATTCACATAGAATTGCCAAATCCCAAACCATTTCCCATTCATGCCATTGTAGAGAGATTGCCTATTTGTATAAACCATTAATGCATATTTCAGATATGTGCACCAAATTATTTCCAATTACATTGCATAATGTTCTAGAAATATACGTTAAAAGATGGCAGTGCGACATAAATTAACCAACAATTGCCCATATTAAGACACAAAACTGCCGAAATTTACGAAGCTAGGTGGTTTCTACTGAAACACGTCGATAGCGGACGCCTGAGTGGCACGCGCGGCCGTCTGCACTTTCTGTCTACGGTCTCATTCTTTCTGAGTTCACGCACGTTACATACACTGTACAACTTTTACTCTATTAAAGTTGTACAGTGTATGTATCTGTGTTTGTATTGTTTGTTGTGTCCAGTACTACTCATCTGGGCTCCTCCATCTAATCGACTCAAAATAATTGCATAAAATTTGCTGAAAAACGGATTATGCAATTAAGCGGGTTCTACTGTATTTGGGAATGTTTCTGAGTATGTGCGTATGTGTGTGTGTGTTTGTGTGTGGGAAGGGTGTTTATGCAAGTAAGATATATAGAAAATATTTCATGTACCAAATGTTACACCCCGCACCACCCCTTACCTCCTGAACCCCACCACTCATTCCAGCGACATCAAAGACTGGTGCTGCCTTGTTTTTCAGTTCACGTCTCTCGCTGTTCTTCCCTGTGCTCCAACCCTCCATAAGACGGCCATTATTCAGGCCTGGGTCTCTAGCCAGGCAGTTATAATGGATGTCAGAGCGCTCCTCAGGGGAGTGCTCTCAGGAAACACCTTCTCCCTTCATTATCTTTTGTGCCATAATCACCGATAACGCCGCCGCTTTCCCTTCCTTATTAATCTGCTCCCGCCAGTACGCTATGCACGCCATCCTGCCTGTATCAAGCCTTCAACATGCCTTCCACCCCACCCTCTCTCCCCCCGTCTCCTCAGATAATGTTACAGCACTCTGCAGTCACGCATCGGGGCGCTCAGCCTGGGTGTACGTTCCGCTCCCAGGTCAGTCGAGCGTGCCAAACAGCGCTCCCATGTTCGCCTCGCTGTTGCCTTCGACCGTTTTCGCTTTAATCATTTGCGATTCAAAGAGGGAGTCGAAATGACAGGCGCTGACAGCTGACAGCACATCGGCGCTAAGGGGAGTTTGTGAGTTTCTCTGTAAACATCCTATCCGTCTTCGCCGCAACTACAGCGGTCATAATAATAAAGTTTATGGCACCGTCGGATCAAACATGGCACCGCATCAGAGGCATTTCAGTTTGAGCAAACTGCTGGCGGGAGCGAGAGAATTGAGGACTGACCTGCCCCCCCACCCCCCCCCACGGTTCACTGGCTTTTCACGTAAATCGCAGCTGAACGACTGAATGAAATGAAGACGGACACAGATGTGCACACTGCACGCCGCCCTAAACGCCAAACAGATGTGTGCCGGGAATGTGCACAGAGCCCTCATTGATTCCAATCAACCTTTTGTCGTCGAGTGCAGACGGAAGCCATTGATCGTGTTTTTAAAGAAAACCGCGTCTTTCCTCCGGCCTTTTGAAAATGCTGAGTGGTATTAAAACAATTGGATCCCCATGGCAATAACAACACGTTTAGTCAATGCGAGGAGCAACCCTCGGCTGCCCGCCACATCACACTCATCTGGAGGGGCATCAGTGCGCGCTACAACACTCCTCTAATATTCATCGAAAACAATTCACGCGCCAGGAGCAACACGGTGTATGTAGAGCCATTGCTTTCCAGGGGAAAGGACTTGCTGTAGCAGCTTATTCCTGTTCTCACGGCTAACCATCCTAGCATGCGGTGCTCCTCCACTGCACTTCAGGGCTGCTCTTAAGTGGGGCCCAACGGCGCTGCACAAAATCAAAACCGCTGTTCTTTTTATGGTTCCCACACTGCCTTCTGAGGTGAAAGAGAGAGGGGGAAAGTTATAGTGTTAATATTACGTTTATATTATGTTTTATAGAATATTGAACTTTCATTTAACTGAAATAAATTCAGAGAGAGAGAGAGAGAGAGAGAGCAAGAGAGAAGGACAGGGAGAAATTTCTTTTCTTGAATTTTATGTGAATGAAGTATTTTTCAGTTAATTAAATGGAATTCTGAATGAAAGAGTAAAAGAGAGGGTGTGAGCGTGTGTGTATCAGAGAGAGAGAGAGAAAAAGAGTGACAGAGAGAGGGATAGAGGGAGTTAGAGAGTTTGATATTGAAGTTCCACCATCTGTTCTCCATAACGGTGGGTTTGTGGGTCTGGGGGGGGTGGGTGTACAGTACCCTGCCCTGCTGGGACTGTCTCAGCTGTCTGATTTACGAGCAGACCACGGGCCCCACTGAGACCTTGTGGCATTACTCTTCATCCCCCTGCTGCATCAGGGAGGGCCACTCTCCGGGTCTGCTATCCCAGGGGCCCCCAGAGTGCTGCCCTCCCCCAATGCCGAGATATACCAGGCAGCGCTCATATATGTACTCAATGTAGCACACAGTACAGGCAAATGTAAGGATGGGGGGAGGGGTCATTATTCATGGCTCAGATTTTCAGCACAGCTGAATGTCTTACTGGTTTTCCAGAGAGCTGTCAGGCCTGTGAAGACCGTCGCCCTGGGAGTGGGCTGACCAGCGGAGCTGCCGTAGGTGGTGACGGGACGGAGGGGAGGTTCTACCACTGCTCTCAGGAATCTGAGCCGGGCCCAGGCTCGGAGATAACAGTGGGGCTGGAGGCCAGAATTGTGGCGGTTTCACGTTTGCCCGGAATGCTCAGAGGTCATGTTTTTCACTCTTCCCTGACCTGACTGGGCGGGAAGCAGATGCCACATCTGCACCTACCCATCCCACCGGGAACGCCGGTGCCCCGGCCCGACCCAACCAGCCCAGCATCAACTTTCAACAAACATAGGCAGGCAGCAGCCATCGGATCTTCTCTGCCTACGCTGATGTCAGCCATGTCAGCCATATCCTGCCTGGTTGGTCTGGTCCGAGATGCAAAGCACGCTGGGTACATGTGAGGTTTTATATCGCCCGTCTCTGCGGCGTAAGGAACATTTTTGTGGTAGACCCATCTCGGAAACTCAGGGGGCTAAGGCTGAAAGCCATAATTTTAAAAGTGTGGGTCTCCCTGCATGTGAAGTGTGGGTGGCGTGTGTATGTGTGTGTGGTTTGCGGTGGAGAGATTATCCCTCAGTGCAATGGTATTGCAGGATGGGGGTCCCCTTTAAAAAAGACAAAAAAAAACAAACATTTGACACAGATTTTCCAGTTGAAAGGCATGCTGGGTATACGGGTAGGGGGGTGGGTGGGTGGACAGGGGCAACTGCAACAACAAAAAGAAAAGGCCCAACAATGGCAGGAAGTGAGTGTTGATCCAGAGGAGACACACAACATACTCATCTTACGGCAAACCTCTTGGTCGGGAAGGGGAGTGTTGAGGGGGGGGGGGGGGTCTCTGATTGGTCTTGGCTTCCTGTTTTCTTTCGTGGCAATGCTAAGCCCCTGCTTTAGTCAGGACCAGGAGCTTACTGCCTGTCATTGTCCACCACACTCTCTGACCCGCACAGGAACCACCTCTGACCAACTCTGAGGCCCCCTGCGTGTGGGTGAGATGATAGGAGAGGTGACATTTCACCTCTCATTTTGAGTCTTCCCGAAGCTTCACCAGCAAGTTTGGAGAAGATGTAACACAGGAAGGTGTCATCTCTAGCGTGAAAAATTTATTACTTATCTCACCACTGTTGGCTGCACCAGATGTTTATCTTAAATAGTGCACAAAAATAGTGCACAAAAACTTTTTTTTATCATCTTCTAAAACCTGTCACTTAGCAAAATGATAAGTAGGGTCAGTGATCACGGAGCAGACGTCAAGCTCGCCAACGAGCGAGTGATGCAGCCGTGGTGAGTGAGCGAAGCGGCGGTTGACCTCCCTTCAAATGCAGAGGACGCCACCTTGTACGAGGAAGGCCGTGCCCCGGCGCTAATCTGCCCCACTGTTTTCAAAATAAACACGGCGCACATGCTAACCTACTGCCCCGATCTGCTTCCCCTCCTGCGTCCCCAATAAAAGCATCTGGCTGACCTTTGACCCGGGCCTATTTAAAGGCCCTTCCTGTCGCTTGCGCGGGTGGATGTGGCTTATGGAAATCTCCGCGCCGCCAGCCCTTTCACACAGTTGGAACAGGACATTAAGGCAAGGATCCTATTGTGAGAGCGCACGTCGGGACCAGGGCTGAGACAGAGGGAGGCAACGCCAGCATCCAAAACAGGCCCATTCAAGATATTAATCACAAACGCAACATCGCAAACAGGAGGAGGAATGGCGGTAACTGGATTTCTCTGTAAATTATTTCATTTTCTGGGACTGAGAGGCAAGGCACCAAATAGTGTTGATGTGTGTACACCATAGACTGTATAAAAATATGGACAAAGCCACTGTGACGTCACCCATTGCCTTTCCACAGCCTCGAAAAAACTGAATTGAGGCTCCGGAAGTCTTTTTCGCCGCCCGTTTGTACAAACTGCGTCTGCTCCGTGGAGCCGAAGAGGACTCAACCTGTCCCTCTGATTGGTCCTGAACAAATGTTAATACCCTGTCCAAACAACACAATATTTAAAAAAATCAGCACATGCAGAGGCATTAGATGAAGGAAAGGCACCTATTGCAATTCAATTTTTTTGTGGGAAAAATTTATTGACTGAGTATTTTGACCACATTGCTGCCATTGACTTACATGGTGAAAGACGTATACTGGAGCCAATCGCAGTGGCGCTAGTGAGCAACAGCACAATTGCTGCTCCCAGCCCAACCAGGAAGTGAGCTTCAAAACGAAAGCCCAGTCTTGGCCCCTTGGTGTACACCCCTCTGGAAATAAATTAACGAAAACTGCTGCTATTTATATGGGGCAAACCATGGAGGTTAACATGCTCAGGATAGAAAAGTCAATGAGCTACATTGCTATAACAAAGCATAAAAACGGTCTTGAAACCAGTGTCTGGTTGTCTCCAGCATTGCGAGGAGACGGATTGAGCACATCCAAATATAGAAAATCAATTCAGGAGGCTCACGGATGGCACATACAACTAAACGGCTCACTGTCACTGCAAAGACGCTCCCCAAAGTTGAAACATAACCCTGACCATACCAGTGCTGACTGTGGCCAGGAAAGCCACAGTATGACGCTTAATTGACCGTATGTGTCGCCTACTAGTCACCAACCAGCTGTGTAAATAGTGCAGTCCTCCAGTACAGAGACTCACTGCTCAGCCGGTGGACTGCAGAGTGAAACATTGGGGTGGTTGGCTACGCGCGGGCCGTAACAGCTTTAAAAACACGCTATTCTCTGCCCCTGAATAGATGGAGAACATGTCAGCGATGAGACAGGCCTACAATAGTAATAGACATTCCAGATTGGGGAATAAAGAAGAAAATATAAAGTTAGAGACCTCAATCATAACCCACATACAGATGCTGTCTGTGGGTATGCTTAGGGGAGACCCATCCAGATCAGGGGATGCAGATGGGGAGCGCCCCCGCCATCCAGCGCTATTTTTGAAGTGCTGGGCCTGTTTACCCCTCAGACAGAGAGCTGAGATTAGATCGACTGAACACCCCCCTCCAATCGTGTTCTGCCTCCATCATCGCTGGTATCCTGGCGTAGAGTAGAGTTACACAGTTAGACCACTGTGCCCTAGAGACAGAGCCAAGATGGGGAGGAGGCGGCGCTGGGGGCAAGGGGAAAGAGGGACTAATATGCTCTAGTCCTGCTGATGCCCACAATATGTGTCAAACTCATCACCCAGCGATTGCAGAAACCAGCACAAGGGTACTCAGGTAAAAACCCCCCCCCCTCACAAATGAGACTTTGTATTCCACAGCTACTTTATGATTGGTTAAAATCCGAGTCACTGGTAACACGTGGCAGTGAAACATCATTGTCCAATCTTCACCGTTTCTCTCAGGCTATACTTCACTCTCACTCAGACGGCGGCGCTACTGCAGTAACAATATTTGAACACAGGAAACGCTAGAGAGCAAAAAGGCCAGTGTGAACAGTGCTTGTTCAGTTCTTTTAATTACAGTTGGTGTCGTTTTACAGGTCCCCTGCCCCTCAATTAAGGTAAGTTTTGGGTGACTAAAGGGACATCCAAAATCTCTGACCCTTGACCTGACTGGACGGAGGGGAGCGGGTAATTACGGGGACTCACAAGCTTTGTCTCCAAAGAGCTTTTTTCAGGAATCAGACGTCTGTATAGATTAGACTAGTGCTAGAAAGCCTACAAACCCCAGAGAAGATGACAAATGGAAATTTTTTCAGCAGCTAACTATGAATACAGACACACACACACACACACACACACACACACACACACACACACACACACACACACACACACACACACACACACACACACACACACACACACACACACACACACACACACAGGCTAACATTACAGATCTATATCTTCTATAACTGTAGTTTTCTTTTCATACAAAGATTAAACATAAGAAAAAGGGTGGAATTGCACCAATCCACACTACAGTTCAAATTTCACATTACACCACTCTGTGCTTCAGTTTGAGTTTCAGATATTTCTTACTTGAATTAACAAAACTGGGCAAGAATGCATTTTTAATTGAAAGCAAAAGACAAACTAGACATCAAACAATCTGGTATATAAAAGGCCACTATTTCTTCTACATGACTACTCCAAATACGTATTTGTACAGACAATGTAAGATGAGTAAATTTAAGTGTATATGAAACAACGGGACCCGTCTTGCCACACACAGAACCATTGTTGGCAGCCCTGAGCCAACGAGATGTGAGGGACAAAGTGGGGCATTGATGACATGTTCATCAGGTATTTGGGGGATAAGTTTGAGCAGAACATAAAACAGTGCTGTCTTTGCAAAACCTTAGTATGACTGTGCTTTCTGTCTTTTCATTAAATACACTGTTGGGTTTATAAAGAGCACTTTCTGGACCTGGAAACCCAAGTTTAACAGCTGAGCAGAGTCAGAGAGATAACACATTGGGTGCTTTAGAAATGTGCATCATCATGGAATTCAAATGTTTGACACATTGTTAGATATTCTTTGGACAATGAGGAAAATGGGAAGGAGAGGTAGCCTGTTCTCATCATGAAACATTCTATTAACATTATGTTAAAATGCTGATTTGTTCTGAAAAACTGCCTGTCTGCTTAGTGTCCGATTGGTTATTACTGACAATACAGCGGAAGGCAGCATACCTTAAATGGAAAGAGTTTGTGCACTATTACTGTAGACTTTAGCTTTGAGCTCCATCAGTCAAATCCGTGAAATGTCGGGCAAGTGAGGGTATTGCTGAAGGGTCTGAGGAGAGACGTGTTTGGGGCCTGTCAGTCAAAGATTCTCCTGGCATTTCTGGGGAGGGGATAAGAAGGATAGAGGGATTAGTGGATGAATATAAATACCTGAAAAAGTCCATGAAAGCCCACAGGAGAAATCCAGGTGCAGGGATTTACCCTCAAAAACCTGCCTCATTCACCTAAATGTCCTACAGGCTCAGAGCACACCTGTGATTACTGAGGACCTCGACACCCCCCTCCTCTCATCATAGCAGTTCATACTGCTGCTCCATTCGGGGGTCATTATATTTACCAGCCCATTCCGTGGGTAAACACATTCCATTCACACATACTAAACATGTCCTAAACTGGTCAACTTCCTCACCATAATTACAATCATACTGTATACAGTTGAAGTCGGAAGTTTACATACACTTAGGTTGAAGTCATTAAAACCTATTTTTAACCACTCCACAGATTTCATGTTAGCAAACTATAGTGTTGGCAAGTCAGTTAGGACATCTACTTTGTGCATGACACAAGTAATTTTTCCACCAACTTGAAGGGTTTCTTCTCCTGACTTATTTTTCCATAAAGTTCAATAGGAAAATTTGTCAGGAGAAACAACCCTTAAAGTGATCCATCCATATCTACTGCATATCTGGCAGCAGAGTGATGGTTTGAGGCTAGTTTGATACCTCAGACCCTTGATGACTTATAGCCATTTTACCAATCATGTATTCCATACTGTTCCAGCATAATGTACAGCTAAATCTAGTCCCACCCCCCAATTCCCATAGAGATCCATTCAAATGCAGAGACATTATAGTATCGCTTGTAAGAGTACCAGAAAATAAGATATCAAGAGTCTTTTGATGTTGTTGGGTCACAGACATCAGGAAGTCATGGCATGCAAAGGATATGCGACCAAATATTAAAAATTTAAATGCACAGTCAACTTAGTGTATGTAAACTTCTGACCCACTGGACTTGTGATATAGCGAATTAAAAGTGAAATAATCTGTCTGTAAACAATTGTTGGAAAAATTACTTGTGTCATGCAGAAAGTAGATGTCCTGACTTGCCAACACTATAGTTTGCTAACATGAAATCTGTGGAGTGGTTAAAAATGAGTTTTAATGACTTCAACCTAAGTGTACGTAAACTTCCGACTTCAACTGTATGTTTTCCACAGTCAGATTCTGTTTATCAAAGAAGCAAACACAGGCAGGCTTAATAATGAATACTTCAGTCCTACAGTGTATTTTACTCTGATGAAGAGAGAAACATGGTTCTCCAGTCCCAATAATACATAAATGAAAAGAGCTCCCCACAAAATTCTTTCTTCCTCTCTCTAGCAGTGTCAGTTGGTGTGACTGGCAGTCTCTGAAACTTCCTTTACTACTGATGTAGGCCAGTTGTCAACAGAGGGGGTACAAGAGTGAAGGCTTTGAGCGCACAAAATCTCTCCAACCGCAACAGAGACTCTACTTAAAGGGTAAGTTCGCTATTTTGGACCTTGGACCCTATTTGCGGTCCGTCTTCCATGAACCTGACCCATGAAGTCCCATTTTTTCGCTGATCGGTCCAGTATTGAGTTCGGTACAGATTTCCTGTAGGCTCTCACTGGGCTACAATGGAAGTGAACGGGGCAATCAGAAATGTTATGGAAAAACAACGATAAATGTGCTTTTATAGCTCAGTGTGTATTCTTACGGTCTCAGTATGCTCTCCTGTGAAATGTAGGCTATCGCAAACGCAAACCGAACGTTGAAACAACAGTTCCATTTGAAACAGAACTATTTCTCCGACCGCACTACCTCGCACTGTAAACTTCCGCAGTCTAGCTACGTTGTAGAGAGGGGGGGGGGGCGCTTGAAAAGCAGTTGATCACAAATCCTGACCTCCCGTTGGAGTTTACTAGCTAGTAGCCTACAGCAGAAATATTTGTAACGCAGTTTTTGTAATCATCATTTGTAATAATTCATCACAGCAATGGTGCGCGAATGTGCAGTCCCCGGTTGTGGGAATAAAATGTCTGGACGCTCAAATACCAGTTTTCACAGGCTTCCGTTCTCTGACCCAGAAAGATTGAGACTTTGGCTGGTTGTCTTACGGATCGACATAAACACTCCAGTCAATCAACTCCGTTTGGCAGACTCGCGAGTTTGTGGAGCGCATTTCGACGCTACTGATTTCTGTAACCGCAAATCAGAAGCAAAACACTGGTTTCTAAAGAACACAGCTGTTCCTCGTGTCGGACCTGCAGCACTATCAAGCACCGGAGTGGAGGTAAGTTATATTTAGCTATAACGTTACTAACATTTTTATTTTTTTTGAGCGCGTCCTCTGACCCAGCACTCAATACCAACTAACAAAATCCGAGCTTGACATAAGTTGTTTTCTTGTAACAAAACTGTCGGAAACGTTCATCAACTATAACTTTTTACAATTCTATAATGTTTTATTTACAAATGCTTGACGCATGGTGTCCTGTCCAAAGTTCTCATCTATCACATATCTGTTGGCAGTCATAGTGTAATGGTAATCAATGGAGATGATCCAGTGTCATCCACGGATACATCCAGGTTTTCAATGGCATTCGGTAGCAACAGATCCCACTCCCTACAACACAAACTTTCCTCCTCTCTGGGCATCTGCTTGCACCTCTTGCAAGAACACCAAAAGTCCCCCGAAATTCTTGGTCTAGCCTCGGCAGCGACTTCGGATAACATTACCTGCGCAACTTCAGCCTCTCTCTCTTCTCTTGCTCTCTTATCATCCATCTCTTGTAGTTCCGTGTCCGTGTATTCTGGCTCAAATCTGTAGCCAGTAACGTCAAAGTCAAAATCAAATTCTTCGTCTTCGTAATCATTATAGTCATCCATCATCCAAGTTTTTTGTGGAAATTGTAGCCTACGTTGCTGCAGGTAAACAAACGCAGACTGCTCAACTAGATAGTTTCGTAAACGGCCGGCACACCTTCCCGCTCCCCTACCCCCGACACATAGTACTCCGCGGGAGCAGCGAAAACAAGCAACAGAGAAATGCTTACTTCCAAGCCATGCCAAGCACGTAAAAATGTTCGGATTGAGATACATTTCACAGGAGAGCATACTGAGACCGGTAACAATACACCCTGAGCTTCCCGTCTCATTTATTGTACATGAAAGCACATTTATCGAACATTTCTGATTGCCCCGTTCACTTCCATTGTAGCCCAGTGAGAGCCTACAGGAAATCTGTACCGAACTCAATACTGGACCGATCAGCGAAAAAATGGACTTCATGGGTCAGGTTCATGGAAGACGGACCGCAAATAGGGTCCAAGGTCCAAAATAGCGAACTTACCCTTTAATATCCATAAATGAATCCAAACAAGAGCCCATCACTCTTAAGTAGCTGTGACTGCCTACGGTTAAAACATCCCTGCATGTTATTACAAGTTACATTTTCCACTTAGAATAATAAATGTTATATATAGAGCACTTACAATGATAATAATAACACGGAAATCTATAACAGGTGCCAAAATTATGGTCTCATATATTCTTAAGAGGCTCTATTTCAAGGGTCTGTAAAGTACAGTGTTTGGGTCCAAAGGCAGTTCTCAAGACTTAAAACATTTTTCTAAATCACATAATAATAACATCAGAGAATGGAGGCTTCTGTTGGTAATGTTTATGAACCCAAATGGAGTTGTGAGAATATTTACACGAACATGAAATACGCTTAATGTTCTGGACAGCAGTCTAGACCAGACCAATCGCCAGGCTTTTTAAAAGAGTTTTTAAAGAAAGTAAAAGGTGTGGCCCAGGACAGCTGAGTACACAAAAAAGAGGTTCTGTCCAGATCGCAGGTCTGGGGCGAATTCCGGACTCAAGGTCACCCCCTGTTCATGCTGTACCCTCCCTCCCAGCTTGGCTGTTCCAGTCCACTGTACAACCATCACCATCGACAGTGCCCACATCCCATCATGCACTTGGTGAACAGCCCCTGCTCTAGCTACAGATGCCCACTCGTAAGGCTTTGAAATTAGGGGACCATTGTGCTAACTAGGGGACAGAATGTCCAAAGTAATCTTTCCAAAATAAATGATGTCCTAAATGTTGGCTAAAGTAAAGCTTGGATGTCTGGGTGATATGTTGGGGAAAAGGCATTGCTGGTCTAGTAAGAAAGAGAACATCAACATCACTTCCCTGGGGTTTAGATTTCAACAGAAATTACTTTTTTTTAGATCTGGGTTGTGACCATAGAGGACCGTATCTAAAATGAGTTACGTTAAAAAAACAAACTTCAGGACTGATAGTTTATGGGCCAACGTTCTGGCCGAGAACACTCCAGTAGAGGAACAACCGGGGAGACACCTCATCCACATAAGAGCGTGCAGGTTCAGCTTGAAGGATGAAGATGGGAACTCCATGTGGAGCCAGAAACACTGAGATAATTCAATTACAGGGCCAGACACTGAGACCCCCTGTGCAAGAGGCCTTCCTCAAGAACAAATGTTTTCCCTGGGCGTCATAAATAACCATTTTATTTCACCCCGGCTTAAGAACGTGACCTCCGGAACCCGTTAAAAGCCAGCATATATATTTGTTACCGAACCCTCTGAACATGGACTGAGTCGAGCTGTCATGGTCCATCAAAATGGGGAAATCGGACACCGGAGAAACGTGGATGACTCTGTGCCACCACCCCCCCTCCCTCCCCCCCTTAGACACTAGGGTTCAGCAGTAGAGAAAGTGAACCGCAACATATGAATCACCCGCTGTGACAAGTGTCTGCCCGGCCACGGGATTACACAAGGGATCACAAGTCTCTCGCTCACTTTTCATTCCCTCTCTTCTCCCTCCTCTTTCTTTATTGGTTGAGGGGGGAAAAAAAGGGGGGGATTGATTTCTTCTAAAGGCATAGATTTCTGTTGTTGAGGAGATAAATCAGATCATTTTTTGGAGGGGAAAGTGGTTAAAAAAAAAAAAGAGTCATTTTGACTGATGTCTTTGAGATGTAAATTGCACGGTGGCATTGAAAAGAGAGGCAGGTGTCCAGTGGATGGGGGTGGGAATGAGTATATGCCTCTCACGCTATCCTCCTCTCGGTCTGAGATTCCATCGCTCCCCTCTCTCTCTCTCTCCAATTCCTTCCCATGCATTTCAAAAGGGTTCCTGCATTTCCGAACAACGGCTCCATATGGGATCATCTGCCATGTTCTGCTGATATTAACGGTCAGTTTTCCGAGCAAATGGATCACACGCCTCAAAACAGCCTTTTTGATAGGTTGTTTCTTTACACGGCATTTACAATAAGGGTTAGCTGCACTCGCAACACATAATATAAACACAAACAATTATGCAAATGCATGGAACATTGTGGCTACAGGTGAGGCATTCGGAGGAATGTCCACTGGCAAGACTGAAATATAAGTGCTGCTTTAAAAAAAATAATAAAAAAAGTCAAAATGTGTGTCTCTAATATGCACTCTCCATCTGTCACGCAGCTCGCGGATGGTTCATTGATGCTAAAGTGAACATTGGGGTTGCACAGAGCTGCAAAGTAATGACCCAAAATGGAAGAGGAAAGGCAAGTACAGAAAACAGCTGAGACCATCCCTTATATGAACATCCGAGCTGCATGGCTCTCCATGTGGATGAGCAGATGGCAGTGATCAGCTAATTAAGTATGCTCGAAAAGGATGTGAAAATGAACATTGCTTTTATTATTATTTAAAAGAAAACGTGTTCAACCCTAGGTTTTGGTGCAATAATTCACAGTTTTCAGCAATGTCAAAAATTTTTAAGATTGTTCTCCTGCATTGATAAATACATTAGGTAAACTATTGCACACATCTACCCAGCAGAGCAGAGTCGACTGGAGAAAGGCGCACAAGGCGTTCATTTTATTGTTGTCCCCCTGAACAGTGCCAGTTCAGTGTAGCGGGTAGGGGAAGATTTATATTGTTATGTCAGCACGTGTTTGGAGTCGTCGCCCCCAAACACAAATATTATTTCAACCTGGAAACTCACAAAAACCCTCTTTTCAACTTTTAAAACTATTAATATGATGCACCGGCCTGTAAGTAGCCTATAACCTGTTTCCGTGTAGCTCTTGAGTTCTAAATAATTCGGGTAAAGGCGATTTTAGCATATATTTTTTAAACACCTCGGCAAGCTCTTATTTTTAGACTGTGGTATTAAAGCTACCTGTCACTAGTTATTGGTTTCGTTACAAACTGCCCCTGTGCCTTCTGCTCCCCTCAGAAACACTTACCTTCCATCTAACGCCATATAGAGCATGGTTGCGATTAATGACGAAGGGGCGGTTCAGTATCCAGAAAGTGAATGACGCAATTCAACCTGAAGCCTCTATATCTATCTATCTATCTATATATATATAATAAATAAATAAATGCGTTGTTGGATGCAGAACTATATGTTTACATCAAAACATCTGCACAATTATGAAATGGAAATGACACTCACGATCATGAACATAGGCTACATCATAAAATGTTATAGCTTATATTTTTGTTCGCAGTTCTTCCTTGATTTTTCGCCCCCACTCCCATATTTTATTTACAATCAAATGATTCTTGGATGACATTTTAGCAAATACTATGGTCACAGTAGAAACGTAATAAATGCAGTTAGGGAGGGACTATAGAGCTACTTGGGATGAAAAATTAGACGCACTGTTTTAAAAGTCGTTGATGCAACTTTGGGGGACAACAGTCCCCTCCAGGAGACTTGCACATTCCCTACCTAAATTGATTACTGCAATACGGTAAAACAGCAAATGTGTTTATGGGGGTGTAAGGGTCGCATTTTTAGGCTATCCTACCTTAAGGATGGTCACTATTGGTTGTAATTCATATTCTACATCTCGCAGCAGAACTAAAAACCTTTTGACCTAAAACGAATTTATCTTTCAGAAAGAACCAAAGGCCTGTAATTATCAGTAAGCGCAACGTTTTAAAATAGCCAGCCCAGAGGCTTGCATGAAGTTCAAACGCGGAATTAAATGACAATTAACCACTCCAAAGCGGTTGGATTTTAATTTTTATATTCCAGGAAAACGTGCATTGCTTTAAACGCGCTTTAATGCACCACAAGTTACGGTGAGTCAACAGCTGGGTAAAAGCTGCCAGGCCTCAAACAAATCCACATAGTCCGACAACTCCCTCTGTTGGCTAATTACATGAATGACTAACCCTGGCAATCCCACAGGACAGCAGGCATAGATAGAAGTGTGATCTCCGCACATTTGTAGAGCGCATAAAGCATGATCCTTTTCAAAAATCTTAAAAATACTCAAGTAAAAATAGTCAGAGCGCCCAAAATATTTCCCACACCAGCTCAATTAAACCAACAGAAAAATATCTTTCATAATAATAATAATAATCATCTCAGAAATAGGATTGCTGAAGCCTTATTTCAAGCTGATGATAAACATAGAACAGCCATGTCTTGAAATATATCTCATGTTCTTTGTACAGACAGAACATTGTGTCAGGACAATTACAAAGAGAGAAGAAAAAAAATCTCAGTATGATGTATGGGGCGTGGGGCTGGTGGTTCAATTAAAAAGGCGTTTCCTTTAAAAAACACAAAAAAACCACCATCGAGTCTGCTCTGGAATGAAAACCCAATCTCTTGTGCTTGGGCTTCAAGCCCAGAATAGCCCCCCCCCCCCCACCTCCACCCCCACCTCCTGGGGTCAATGCCACAGACAGACCAAAAACAAGAAGAGTCCATCAGCACACACCACAGGGGTGCCAGATTAGCCACGACACCAGGACACATTCCACAGCCGCCTGTCAATTAGCTTAATATATTGCATCAATCAACAAGCACAAAAAAAGTTTATTAAGTACAGCAGTGAACATTGAGCGGTTCTTAATTGTACAGCGCGTGGGAAGCAAGGTCAAATGTCACCTGATCTGACCAGTCCATTACAGCGACATGATTGTTTGACTTTAATTCAGCAGAGCAATAAGATTTGGACAGATTAGTGCACACACGCAATCAGCAATATGTGCACTCCCCTTATACAGAATTGCTAGACCGGTTACCAAGTCCCGTGTTATGTAAACCACACCAATCTAAAGAATATGCTTTTATGAATGGGCTGCCATAGTAATGAATGTTGTTGGAATCGCTGTATAACATCTGCAACCCCTTCTTTTAAATTATGGCCAAAAAGCTTTTATATGCACAGCTTTTTCTCAAAATGGAAGCGACCAATATAGTAATTCTGTTTGCATGGAACAAAACACATGAAGGACAAATGCATCCTGGGACACCCGGTGGAAAATAAGGCTGATGAGTGTGTGACATTCTCTTCAGCAAAAGTGCTGGCAAAAAAACAAAATTCAATATACATATATAAAATAGTTTTATAGTTGCATAACCTTGGCCTTGTTTTTGTGTTTTGAATACAGCATATAAAGGGGGTCCATTACAGAGTTTTTGATCATTATTCTGGCTACTGATTAGACCTTATTAACATACATATGTTGACCTTTGACCTATGATTGTGGTCAGGCCACAAAAATCAGCCCTCTTCCAGTCTGACTGCATCTCAGTTACGCATGCATACAATATCTTCAGTAATACAACGCATTAAAATAATAATTCTGAACACTCATTTCCCAGGGGAAGCAAAATCAACAAACAGCTTATACACATTCTTCCCAAAAAAATGTTTGAAGAAGCTGTACAAAAGTGCTTCTTTTATTTATAAATCTAAATGTATAGTGTCATAACAGTCTCAACTTTCTAATTCAAATAAAGCAATGATAAGTATTTATATTGTTATTTACAACATGCTTTTACAATATTGGAAAAAGTCTATCTCACGAAATGCAAGATTTTTGACACCAGGTACTTTATAAACATTGTTTCAACGATTGCTGGCTTGGCTGGTGGTATGCCAGCAAATGTTCAAAAACAAACTATGTAACATCACTCCAACGGCAAATGCACACCAGAGAGGAATGGAAATAAGAACAATAAAACCAAGAGATTGCAGCTGAACATTTAAGAAAGGTTACAAGAGAGAGGATTACAGAGGTTCACGGTTCCCTTGTGTCTGGTTTGCGTTGGCCAACACTGGCAACATAACCTGACAGGAAAGCCCCAGTGCACAATAAAACCATGCAAACACATACTTTCACGTGATTGCATATGTGCATTTTTCCCAGTTGCACTTTAATGTATGACGTGACTGAGTGTGAATCTTCCCTACCTCTTTATAAGGTTCCTAACACGTCAGATACCCTGGACTAGTAGGTGTGGTCTCTGCCCCAGGGAAGGCCAGACAGACACCCCTCAAACAGCCAGGGCTACAAGTACATTCAACTCCAAACAGCTGCGTTATGCAAATCTCCCATGGTTCCCCTCACACAAACCACAGCACTGATGGTCGTGGCACAGCCACTGGCCGTGCACTTGGGAAGTGGGTGGTGGGTAAGACCACATAAGACTTAGCACAAAGAACACCCCCCCCCCCCCCCCCCAAAAAAAAAAGACCCTGAATATTTGGTTTGGAGATTAAATATCCACCTGCCCATAAAAAGGTCTACTTCCTGGAACTGAAGCAGTCGGCTCTTAAAGCCAGGATGTTAAGGAAGACCACCATGCACTTCCCACCATATGCTAACCTTAAGCACACAATGTGTAGTGGAAAAGGTCTGTGAATGTGTAGTGGAAAAGGTCTGTGAATTACTGCGACACAGTTGTATTGAGTAGTAGGGTGATAGCCCCACTCTTTTGTGTTGAATATGTGCGATGGCGATGTAAAAGTTATTTATTCAATCTTGTGAAGTGGGCTGCCTGTCTTGAGCATTCAATGTGTGTGAAAACGATATGAAACAATTTCCTTTCAGATTATAAAATATGGCATACTTACACTGTTGACACAGAAAGGATTCTGAGCTCAGATCAGGGACTTGGAATGGTTTCCTATGCTGTTTATACCTTGCTGGTGGTTTCCTAAAGCGGAATTAAACCATTCCAAGTCTCTACCGCAGTATTTTGAAAATTACTGACAAATACTGACCTCCTGTACAAAAGAGCCAAGTCTGGAATGCTTAATCATTCCTGTTGTGAACCACAACCCATTAAAAATAAAACGACAGACGAAGCCTTGGTCCACGTGCTAAGACGGTACGTGTGATTATACAGTCACCTACATAAGATTGGCAGATCAGAGCTAAATTATTTGTCACACAATTTCTGGCAACAACATTTCACCAGTGAGAAAAAGTTAGTGAGGCCAGCGAAGTTGCAGCCATAGTTGTTAACAATAGTTTTAGGAGTATTTGCTAAAGGCTCTTCCTAAGCAGCACAAAATAAAACAAAAACATAAAGTCTAAGAAAAGAAAATTCCCCATTTGAGGGTGAGCTCTGGTCTGAGAGTCACAGTGGGCGGCCATTAAAGTGTAAAGGACAGGAATGTTCTGGGAGATGGAGGGGGCAGAGTGAAGTCGCATATATGGAGGAGGGTCAGGGGGCAGAGAGTAAGGAGGCAGGAGGCAGGAGGAGAAGGAGGGGGTCTATCTGAGATGCTGACACAGGTGCTAGTGAGACCAGCATTGCTCCTCCCACTCCTGGCCGCTCTAGAGTTGCACCGTCACACTCCCACCACCGGAGGGAGTGCAAGAGCCAGCTACAGGTAGGTGTCCTGCTCAGTGCTGCTCATGCTCAGGTTGGAACCCCGTCGGGGTGCGTCTTTGAGGAGGGGTTCAGGGTCAGTGGCCAGGGCATAGGGGTTGGGAATGGCCTGCAGAGCTTTCTTTGACTTGCTCTTCTTTTCGTGGGCCTTCTCCTTTCTCTCTTTCTTTTCATCATTGCTCTTTTCCTCCTCCGTCTGTTCTTCCTTCTCGGGCCGCAGGGCAGAGCTGTCGGGCGAGTTGGACACCAGGGGCGACTGCACAATAATGGTGGGGTTCTGCCTCAGGTCCTGGCGGCTGGGCGGCTCCGCGGTCATGATGGCCTTGGCGCCGTGCATCCTGGGAGGGGATTTATAGTGCAGCTCGCCGCGGTTCTCCTTCCACCGCTTCAGCTGCGTGTGGTGCTCCTTCTCAATGTCGCGCTCAGACACAGCCACCTCCAGAACCTGGGAGTCAGAGATAGCGGGACGGGGAAAATAAACACGGGGAAATATGAGAGAGCCTGAGGTTAAAGGGCAAAGAAAAGGACTGGTAATGTTTTTTTTTCGGAGCTCTTAGTTTTCACAATTTAGAATATCAATCATATTTGGAGGCCTGTTCCAGCCCTGCAACATCCTTCATAGGCTGCAGTATAATGATTAACAACCGCATTTGCATCTGAGAGGTGAGAGATTCTATTTACCAGGTGGGTGCTATCCTCTGTAACCTTGAGCAAGGTACTTTTGAACCCAAATCGCTTCAGTAAAATATCATTACATTACAGGCATTACAGACATTACAGACACTCTTATCCAGCTGTCTAAATGAAAAGCATGTAAACAAGAAAAAAAGAAAAAAACCTGTAAGCTGTGTAAGTTCCTAATCGTCCACTAATCAAATAAAGGAAGAAGAATGTCAATTTATGTGAGTACAGGCGAACACATAGCCTCCGTAAACTATCACCACCAGCACCTTCCTTTCACTGTACAGACATTAATATCTACTGTGCACAGCATACGCAAGCCACTAGGTAGCAGCAAAAGCATACTTTTTTTAAAATGGCCATATTAATGACATACTAAACTCACTGAACATTGATAAGAAGAGCAAGCAGAACGCTGTGGAGAAAGAGTCACTGGCAGCCATCTGAAAAAGGCCCCTTGGAGGAACCGTGGGCCCCATTTCCAGATGGAGACTGGCCTCCTGGTGCTTAAGAGCCTGTGTCAATAACAGGTTGTTCTTCAGAGAGGGTGTACTGTGTTTAATCAGTACAGCCACTGAGAGGCTTTTTGCCATTGCTAAGAGTCACACACAGTGAGAGAAGCTTTCCATTCTCTCCAGAAATAAACTTCCACTTCTCAAGGACCAGTATCATGATATCTAGGCCAGTAGCATGACACTGGACCAGTATCAGAACATATATAGTCGAAAGCCAAATATTATTACCCTTTCCTGTCTTGCTTTTCCAGTCATCGCCGTTCCACCCACACCAACCCAAACACCACTGCAGGTGAACCTCCTCTGATAGATCCACTCATGAGCCAGTGACTATTTTAACAACCTCCAGGCCACAGTACTACAGGAGTGTTAGCGTATATAAGAATAAAGGTGAATCTCTCACTGACGACTGACAGAGGGTTGTTGGCTGAAACTAACGTAGCATTAGCTTGTAGCAGTAGCCAGAGGAACCCTCTCCTACCCCTGCTGGTGTGAGGCACGCCGTTTATCGCTACTGCAGGGTCTCAGGCATAGTTAGCTAATAGCACATAGCCTGGGCTCACGCCTGCATGTCCAAGCTATAGGGTCTAGCCTGTGCCTATGACAAGCATTTTTCACCAGACAAGCCACTCGGAAGCCCTTCTTTAGTTTGCTTTAGATCTCCTCAACGTAAGTCCTTCTTATTGACTTTTGGGGTGTCATTCCCGCACCGTGTGATCGAGACTGCGGGTGGTGTGCAGAGTTGCGGCCTACCTCTCGGACCAGGAACCCCTCCTGCATGTAACGGGAGTCCACGGCACGCAGAAGCTCCATGGTCTCATACTGACCCTGGCACGCCTTCAGCTTCTCCTGAGTTCCCAGCATGCACTTCAGCAACACCAGGCCCACGCGGAAAATGATCTTCACACCTGCGGGGAGGGGAAGGGGAATCAGGATGATCTACAGCACCGTGGCAACAGCCAACGACCAGTGCCTATGTGCTACTGGGGTGTCCGACGAAACATCGTTCACTGTGTGGGTCTTTCAGAATAACTGCGCTTCGGGTTTGTGGATCCGTTATTAGTGTATGTTTGTGTGAAATTCAGTGTGACCGCTGTGAGTGTGCGTGTGAGTGTGCGTGTGTATGTATGTGCGAGAGTGAGCGAGTGTGTGTGCCTGTGTATCCATGTGTTAGAGTGACTGAGTGAGTGTGAGTGTCTGTGTATGCATGCATGTGCGAGAGTAAGCGTGTGAGTGAGCGTCGGTGCATGTGTATGCATGCGGGTGGGAGAGTAAGCGAGTGAGTGAGCATCGGTGCATGTGTATGCATGCATGTGGGAGAGTAATCGAGTGAGTGAGCGTCGGTGCATGTGTATGCATGTGGGTGGGAGAGTAAGCGTGTGAGTGAGCGTCGGTGCATGTGTATGCATGTGGGTGGGAGAGTAAGCGTGTGAGTGGGCGTCGGTGCATGTGTATGCATGTGGGTGGGAGAGTAAGCGTGTGAGTGGGCGTCGGTGCATGTGTATGCATGTGGGTGGGAGAGTAAGCGTGTGAGTGGGCGTCGGTGCATGTGTATGCATGTGGGTGGGAGAGTAAGCGTGTGAGTGGGCGTCGGTGCATGTGTATGCATGTGGGTGGGAGAGTAAGCGAGTGAGTGGGCGTCGGTGCATGTGTATGCATGTGGGTGGGAGAGTAAGCGTGTGAGTGGGCGTCGGTGCATGTGTATGCATGTGGGTGGGAGAGTAAGCGTGTGAGTGGGCGTCGGTGCATGTGTATGCATGTGGGTGGGAGAGTAAGCGTGTGAGTGGGCGTCGGTGCATGTGTATGCATGTGGGTGGGAGAGTAAGCGTGTGAGTGAGCGTCGGTGCATGTGTATGCATGTGGGTGGGAGAGTAAGCGTGTGAGTGAGCGTCGGTGCATGTGTATGCATGTGGGTGGGAGAGTAAGCGTGTGAGTGGGCGTCGGTGCATGTGTATGCATGTGGGTGGGAGAGTAAGCGTGTGAGTGGGCGTCGGTGCATGTGTATGCATGTGGGTGGGAGAGTAAGCGTGTGAGTGGGCGTCGGTGCATGTGGGTGGGAGAGTAAGCGTGTGAGTGGGCGTCGGTGCATGTGTATGCATGTGGGTGGGAGAGTAAGCGAGTGAGTGGGCGTCGGTGCATGTGTATGCATGTGGGTGGGAGAGTAAGCGTGTGAGTGGGCGTCGGTGCATGTGTATGCATGTGGGTGGGAGAGTAAGCGTGTGAGTGGGCGTCGGTGCATGTGTATGCATGTGGGTGGGAGAGTAAGCGTGTGAGTGAGCGTCGGTGCATGTGTATGCATGTGGGTGGGAGAGTAAGCGTGTGAGTGGGCGTCGGTGCATGTGTATGCATGTGGGTGGGAGAGTAAGCGTGTGAGTGGGCGTCGGTGCATGTGTATGCATGTGGGTGGGAGAGTAAGCGTGTGAGTGGGCGTCGGTGCATGTGTATGCATGTGGGTGGGAGAGTAAGCGTGTGAGTGGGCGTCGGTGCATGTGTATGCATGTGGGTGGGAGAGTAAGCGTGTGAGTGGGCGTCGGTGCATGTGTATGCATGTGGGTGGGAGAGTAAGCGTGTGAGTGGGCGTCGGTGCATGTGTATGCATGTGGGTGGGAGAGTAAGCGAGTGAGTGGGCGTCGGTGCATGTGTATGCATGTGGGTGGGAGAGTAAGCGTGTGAGTGGGCGTCGGTGCATGTGTATGCATGTGGGTGGGAGAGTAAGCGTGTGAGTGGGCGTCGGTGCATGTGTATGCATGTGGGTGGGAGAGTAAGCGAGTGAGTGGGCGTCGGTGCATGTGTATGCATGTGGGTGGGAGAGTAAGCGTGTGAGTGGGCGTCGGTGCATGTGTATGCATGTGGGTGGGAGAGTAAGCGTGTGAGTGGGCGTCGGTGCATGTGTATGCATGTGGGTGGGAGAGTAAGCGAGTGAGTGGGCGTCGGTGCATGTGTATGCATGTGGGTGGGAGAGTAAGCGTGTGAGTGGGCGTCGGTGCATGTGTATGCATGTGGGTGGGAGAGTAAGCGTGTGAGTGGGCGTCGGTGCATGTGTATGCATGTGGGTGGGAGAGTAAGCGTGTGTCTGCAATGAGCGCGCCGGTTCCTCACCGTCACAGAAGAACATGTCCCAGACACGCAGCACCGACGCCCAGGGCAGCGTGCGAGAGAAGGCGCACATGAACCACTCGGTCATGTACAGGATGGGGTCCATCTTGTGCTTCTTCAGGTGGCGGTGGGCTAGGGGCGAGACGCGCCGCAGCAGGGCGAACAGGATCTCGCCGTCCAGCTGGATCGCCTCCTGCAGGAGGAGAGAGGAACGACACGCCGTCACGCAGACGAAGGGAAAGAGATAAAGAAAGGGGGGGGGGGGGGGGGGGGGAGTGAAGTGTGTGAGAGAGCAGGAGGAGTGAAAGAGGAGGAGGAGTGAGAGGAGGAAGAGTGAAAGAGGACTCGACGGACTCCCTTAGGCCTTCTCACACAGCACATCGATGACACAAAGCCACCATTTCATAATCCCCCAGTGGAGACCCACAAGTCCATGCCTCCTGCACACGACGTTACATGTTTCCCCTTTAACTCAGGGGTTGGGAATCTAATCCGAAAAGGGCCGGTGTGGGTGCAGGTTTTTGATTTAGCCCAGCACCAAGACACCTGATTCAACAAATTAACTAGAATTAGAAGTAGAATCAGGTGTCTTCGTGCTGGGCTAAAACAAAAACCCGCACTCACACCGGCCTTTTTCGTATAAGATTCCCCACCCCTACTTTAACTGAATCATCCCCCTTTTATATTTAACACACTCAGCTCTGTTAGTCAGTCCAGACTCACAGGACACTTTAAAATTTACAGAATTTAAGAGACAGAAATAAAGGGCCACAGGAAATGCAAAAATAAGCCGGCAAGACGAAAGCGAGTAGCAATAAAGAGAACAGAGGTGAGAGAGAATGAGAAGGTGACTGGTGGGGGTGGTGGGGAGGAGAGACCACAGTCAGCAGTGCCCTGTGGGCTTGTTACTTGTTGTTACCAATTAGATATAGAACGAGGGTCCTTTTCACACATGTGCCTGCATTTAGAGGCGCTGTAATTTTCCACTTAAGTTCTTTTTCATGTTTTATTGCTTGTCCGTTTTCTTTGCAAACACTAACCGCCTGAATTGGTAGAAATAGTACACCCTCTGTCAGTGGCAAGACAGGGAAATGCGGTCTAATGTAAAACCAAATAATAGCACTTTTGTTGGTTGTGTTGTTGCCACGACAATATAGGGTTGCCATGACTTTCTGCCCAAATAGGGCGTGTGTTCGTCCAGAGCTCTTCCAGCCAATAGAGGGCAGTGTTCCAGATGTCTGCGCCTGCTCTTTTTTCCCATGGTAATGACAATGGCAGCCCATTCAGCTGCATTTCTGATGGCTCTGAGATGCCACGCATACCATCTCCCCTTCCATTCTCTCTTTCCATGCATTTACAATGGACTCTTTCTCTGGTAATCTTATCTTACTTTGAACACAAAGTATTTTTACACAGTTACAATGACAGGACTGTACAACGACAGGGCATTACGATGGCAACATGTAGCTACAGCAGCAGCATTGTGTAGCTTTTTACATAATTTATATCATTTGTAAAAAACCAACACACGCTCTATATGCAGTAGCACAGAAACGAATTAAAGTAGAAATACCCAATCCCACAGAAATTACAATAAGAGTGAGCCACAGATGTCTAATGCATTTGCTTCTGGAGTGAACCATCTTTTTTCCAGTCTTGCATGCCATCTGAAAGAAGTACACAGACCACAGGAACAAAGGGTCAGAGGTCAGGGGGTAAAGAGCCAGACTCACCAAGCCCGCACTATAGTATCCAGGGAGGTACTTCTCACAGATCTGGACGAGCCCCCAGAAGGCATCCTATAGAAGAGCGGAGAGAAAGGCTTCTTCAGTCGCTGAGAGGAGAGCAGTGTTCTATACAGGCAAGTACATGGGCAGCACTCACCTCTGCAGGCAAGTACATGAGCAGCACTCACCTCTGCAGGCAAGTACATGGGCAGCACTCACCTCTGCAGGCAAGTACATGGGCAGCACTCACCTCTGCAGGTAAGTACATGGGCAGCACTCACCTCTGCAGGCATATGCATCAGGAGCACAGCGGCGATGGGGGCCTGGGCCTGACAGTAGCCCTCGTCCGGCCGGTACAGGGTGTAGGCCTTCAGCACACGGTACAGGTCCTGTTGCCTGCGGACCGGGGGGCCGAGGGGTCAGTTCTACCGATTCAACTGCAACCAGTCCTCACTCCCACTCAAATTCCTTCCCTTTAATTCTCTCTCATCAGTTCCGATTCAGTTTGAGTTTAATTCAGCTCCTAATGTGGGGGTTAAGTCTGCTAACTCAATGACCTCTCTACATTAACTCCTTCAATTCAGTTCCCTCTCTCCAGGTCAATCATTTATCCTGAACTTATGGATTTACAAATAAATAGGCCCAAGTGTTTTTATACACACAACTGCTGTTCATTTTGATGATTAGATACAGGAAAGAATTTACTTTTAGAACTTTCATAAAACAAGAGACAGCTGACTTGTGTACTGTTTTGAGAACAGAATATTTTTTCAGAAGACATGTGTGAGCAATTCAGAAAACTGGATATACTTTTCCTTTGGTCTAAAATAAATTATTTTGTGCAAAAATGAATGTACTAGAATTAATTTAAATAGAATTAGATGGATACTTCCATTAAATAAAAACAAGACAGATTCCAATTCAGCTGAAATTCCTAAGTTCATAATTGAGATTTTTCACAATTCTATTCTTAGTTTAAATTGCAAAGTACAAAACTCCAATTGAACTGTTTTGCTGTTTTTCAAAATTCTAATTTGTTACATTCTACCATTCAGGTAGAACTGACCAGGTTATGAACTGAGCCCAACCCTACTGTGCACATATGCATATTTAAACGTACACACACAGGCACTGTAAAAGAAAGCCTAAACACATTTATGTGTTTATACAGTGTCAGTGTGTGACTGAGAGCAGACCCTCCTCAGCTTACCCGTGGCCTCCTCGTGCCACAAACATCTCATGGAAGGGGAACTGCCTGTACAGGTCCTTCTCAATCACATCCAGCCACATAGGGTCCCCCGCCTGACCGTCCAACTCCTGGAAAACAACAGGGCACCACAAGCACAGTTAGCCACATGATAAATACAGAACAGCTCACCACCATACTGCACGCTATAGGATTCTCACACTGCCCTGTGGCTTCAGCTACAGAATGCTGTCCTACAGCTACAGAATGCTCTGGCACAAAACAGGCAGTGTCCTTCGATTGAATACTTTCACACAACCATAGAATACTCACTGTCATCCTTCCCTAATAATGTAACAATTACACCTTGCAGTAACCAAAAACTAGATACACAGAGACCACTGCGATAAATCTGTGATCTATATACTGTAGTGAGGGAAAACTGAACCCAGCTGATCACGACACTTATCAAAAATAAATACCGTGCAGAAATAATAAATGCACACCAATAAATGCCCACATCCTAACAGGCAACAGTACTACCCAAATGACAGCCCATTAGGGCTGAGCTGAATGCTTCGGAGCTCCGAAGCTTCATTCATTGGATTGGGATTCGGATCCTAAATTCAGATTCGAATAGTTCTTTTTTTTCCTCAAAAAAGAAGAAAATGGATGGTTTACTGGATGTTTGTCAACATATAAGTGTTTATTCTATACTGATTGAGCTTTGAATCGCCTGGAAGTTTATCGAACGTACAAGGGATGCGCTGCCTGCTAGCGTGGTTCAGCCTCCTACGTGACTTGTCTCCACATTCACTACGCTGTTGTCCAAAGCCTGAGGTGAAGTTACACAATGTCAAAGAAGTCAGCTGTGTGGAAACATATTAATATTACCGCTGACAATCCAAAAAAGGTCAAATGGCAAATATGCCAGCAGAAATTGGCATACCATGGTGGAATTACGAATTTGACAAACCATTTGAAAAATGTAAGTAGCCTAATTTATATATCTTCGTCAGAGTAATAGCCTAACAGCATAGCATGGCAACCTATTATGTTTTGGGAAGAAAACAATATAGCCTACAATCGGCTTTATATAGCCTACACTCGGGAATAGCCTACACTCGGCTTTAGACTTTTTTTCCCATATACCATACGCAGTATGTAGGCTACGTGAAGTCTGAGAGTTCATAGGCCTGCACATAACTGTGAAGACTGCGGCTTATATTTATCTTTTAAATTTATTTACGCCTATATTTCATGTCCTGAACTTTTGTTCCATTTCAATTTAATACTTTGTTGTTTCAATAAAAAATAAAATAAATAAAATAAAAAAAATGTTTCTTTCTTCATGCGCATATTACTGAAATAGATGTGAGCGTGCCCTCTACTGGACGTATTGTAACATTGTTTAGACTCAACAAAAAAAAAATTTTTTTAATAGATTATTATTAAAACGAAGCTTCGGAGCTTTGGGGAAAATTGCCACGAAGCTTCGAAGTGTAAAAAATGGAATTCGGCTCAGCCCTACAGCCCATGCTACTATACCACCAGCTATACCACTGACTGCACACAATATTACACCAATGACCTTGTTATGTTTGGTCACAATAAACAGAGATGAAGACGGAGCTTGTGCCCGGAGTGAGCTCACCTCAAACTTCCCACGGTTCTGTTCCCGCTTGACCTTTCCTCCGCAGAGATAGAGCCAGGCGCGGCCTCGCAGGGCGGGTGGGATTCCCTTCTGACAACGCAACCTCACCTGATGGAGGCAGAGAGAGGCAGAGAGAGGCAGAGAGAGGCAGAAGCAGGCGTAGGGGAGAGAAAGAGTATTAAACACTCGAAAGCGGTTCTTTATCCGTTTTACTCTCCATAAAGTTACACTCGTCAGTTTTAGACTGAACAAGAAAAACACTGAAGCAAAAAAAAAAAATTATATATATTTATAGACTATTCTCATATGATACAAAAGGTTTTCATTCTGGACAGAAGATACAAATAAAGGCCACTGCTAATCTCTCTCCATCTGTGACTGAGATCACACAGAACTGTTTCATTTCCACATCAGACCACCGGTCTTAAAAACTACCACAAACATAGTGTGTCATTTTTAAGATTGTGAGAACTGATAGGGAAGCAGGGGACGAATGGCTCGCAGATGTACATTCAAACCAGCCATGCACTGTAATGATAAGAGCAGAGCACAGCATGCTTTGCAGTGCTATAGCAAGCAAAACAAATCACAGCAGACATTTTCTAATGAGACTCCACTTGCCACATAGCTTGGTACAGCACATTGTTCTTCACATATAATGGGACATATGTTACGATATAATAGGATACCTCGCTGTATAAGGGGAGAATAAAGCTTATGAATGAACAGAATGGAGAAAGATGATATGATCTCATAGGCCAGCCTCCAGGAGAGCTTCAGGACAGGCATATAGGGACACACTGGGACATAGCGTGTAGGAAAATGAATAAATGAATCACCACGTTGACAGAGAAGCACCATCCTGACAAACACTGACCGCTACATCAGATCCAACTTCCACAAAACCTTAAGAAGCACACAGAGGAGGTAGAAAGTTTGACTCATAAGAATGTGTTGGGGTGGGGGGGGGGGTGGGGGGTGGTAATGCGTAGAGGACGATCGAGCCAAGCCGTATTGGACACCTGTAGATCTGAGCAGGCGGGCGATTCCCTTTTGCGTTATAGGCGGCCTATTTTTCCACGTCTTCTCGTTGTCATGGTACCGATAGCTAAAGCTTTATTTTATGCGGTTATTTGTCCACTAGGCTGCTTGAAATGGGCTCGACACGCAGACACGCACAACTGCAAACCCACAAACCCACAAACTAAAAATAAATACTGATGAGTATTCCCGTGGGCTTCATGGCTTTTCTTTGCTCTGAAAGCGTGCGCGTGTAAAAATATGCTCAGTGAAGTGAAAGTGCTGCTTTTTTTGTGTTTTGAGGAAGCACCACGTTTCAGCTTCAGCGCCCCCTCCTCCTGCAACACACACGACTGCAAGAATGCCACTCAGGCATGGAAGCTCCTCGTGAACAAAACGTTCAACTGTTTTATTCAAATGGAAACAGTTTTTTAAATAAACAGTACAAAATGCAGAAGCTGTGGTAGTGCTCACTTTAGCACATGCCCATTAAATCAGGTCGTACATACAAATTAAATCCACTGACCCCATTTCAACTGTACAAACCATTTAAAAAATTTTTAAAGATTTTTTTTTTTTAAGTCAGTAAAATGTACTGTACCACAAAACTGACTTGCTTTACTTTACTTCCTTTTTACTAGAGTGATAATTGATGCTATGTGACTACAAACATAAATAAATGAGCGTCAAATAAATGATAATTAAAAGGTCTTCCTGGTAGGAAATTTAGTTAACGATCAAATTCTAGTCATGTATCAATTTTTGAACTGAAGTTTGGTGCTGTTTTTGAAGAGCCAGTAAAGGAGTTATTGAATTGGTTGCATCTGCAAGTACTTTTTCATGCCTAACAAATGTACTTAGGCAAAGTAGGACAAAGCTGCATCTAGATGAGAGCACATCAGGGGAAATCTATTCCCCAGCTAATCCCCTGCATTGAAATGTACCTAGGTAGAATAACACAGATGCTTTTTAGGAATATCAGATTTAAAATTCTTGTGGAACTTCATGGACATAATTTTCTTACTGCCAAAATGTTTGTTCAGCCTGTAGTTAAAAAGTCTCAAGAAATACACTATAAAAATAATTGAAATGGGCCATATTGTAACGTTATGCCATCATTGGAAAAGCAGAAGAAGTGGTAAAGCTGGGGCAACATGTTTGGTCTTGTACGTTTGCAGTGTTCTGTGGCGGAGATGTCACTGCACAGCGGCAACTGTTGCCGTGGTGCTCAGAAAATAGGCATGCCCAGGCATCAAAGTGCAATCAACCAATCCCTACGGGCAAGGAAGTGGAGAAACCATAACAAACAAATTTAGAAGGGAGGACTTGGCAGGTTGATGAGAGTAGGCGTAGAAGCATCATCTGTTGGCTCCCGACTATTAGCCGCAAGCCAGGAACCCCCGCAGGTCTGGCGCAGCAGCAATGTGATTTTGTTGGCAGCATTTGCGTACGAGGTTAAATCGTGAAAACGGCGGGTTACAACCAAGGCCGACCAGCAGATCTACAGGGAATTCAGTCAGAGAGGGCCTTGAATGTTAAGAGCAGGATGTGTGTGAAGAGGCACACGAGGAACACGCTAGAGGAAAGAAAAAGGCGCTTAGAGCCCAACCTTCTTGTGTCTCTTGGCCATCCACTTGTCCCAGTTGTTGAGCATGTCCAGCCATTTCCCCTCCCTCTGTCTCAGCACCTCTGGCGGGATGTCTTCGGCCCTGGAGGGGTCGAGAAGGGGCACGGGGAGATAGACAACGTCAACACTTTTGCTTTCCCAGCTTACCCTCCCACTGTAAGGACCGCGGGGGTCTGCTGAGGAAAGATAGCACAGAAATGATGACCCACGGGTGCCCTCACTGAGCCTGACAGAGACGGCCTCTGCAGAGCCCTACATTACGCACGGGGTGTGCATCGCTCCCTGGTGAAAAACAACAATAACTGACTCTGCGTGGAAGTTGAAAGGGGCCTGCGTGGCCCTGAGGATTATGGGTACAGGGGTGCCTTTGGGGGACGGGCCTGCGCTGTGCTCGATGGCTCACTATGACTGGATCACACAGCAGCAGCCCAAGGCTGCAGGAAGGGCGTGTCCAGAGGCAGAACAGGAAGAGGAGGTCCACTGACTCCACACAAAGGACAGCGTACAGCACTCAGCAGAAACAAACCACTTCCTTCAAAAACACTGAATCTGTGAACACCTTTCTACATACCATGTATGTGAACGAATGTGTAGAGCTCCAATTAGATCAGTATTCAAAAGCATATTCTATGCCATTTTGCAACAAGACATCTGACTTTTCCTGAAGGGTCATATTTTTTTTCAAACAAATATTTTTACAGCCCTGAAATCATGGCCAGAATGCCTAAAAAAGCAAATGACGTCTGGTTCACTCACAAATGTTAAAAAAAACAGTGCCTGCGTGTGTGTGTTTGTTCCTTCACGGTTACCCGACACGAGACTGAATAGGAAATAATTTGAATATTCAACCATGAGATTATGAATAAACCCTTTTGTTTCATGCAAATGCTCGTTCACTCAGTTCACTCGCAGGGCACAAGAGCCTTGCCTAAAGTGCTACATAAATGAAATGAGGTCGAATTAATTTGCCTGGAAGTGTGAGTGAATGCAAAGTTCACTGTTCTGAATGATTGCTTACACAAAAAAATGCCCGTTTCATGCAGCGCTTGTAAAAAGGGCAAAGATTAATTTGCTCGAGTTATAGCACACAAACAACCATGTACTCGCACACACGCACCTGAAAATGCCTTTAGGGCCCCGATGAACGCTACCCGTGCCCTGTGACTGCCCCCGTGTGAATGAGCCGTTTATGAATCATTTAGCACTAAGTGCTAAAACAGCCAGTGCTATCTAGACACGCAGTGTCATGAGGCCTAGTCCCAGTTATCTCCTGCGTGTGGCCCTTAAATTTACAGTATGTCTGTATATCTTCACTCTTTATCTTCTTACCCCAACCGCTCAGCGTCTACCCTCTCTACCTCAGCTCTATGGATATTTAGCCAACAGGAAATATGACAACACTGAAATCTCACAAGCTGCGGCAAGTAGCGCGCGCAAAGCTGGAGGCGGTGAAGCCGCTCTACTCGCGGTGTGAAGGTGCGCGCTTCTCAGAGAGCCGTCACAAGCGCAGCACAACGTGACCACGGGGAGCGAGAAGAGGCCTCTCTGCACTGTATGGGCCGGGCGACTGCTTGATCCAAAGGGACTGCGTTTCCCAGAAGCCCCTGCCCACCGCCCCCACACCGCGGGGCTCCTACTTTCACTGGGCTCCAGATAGGAAGAGCGGGAAATGAAAGGAGAAACCTTCCCACATAAACAAAGTCAGCATTCCAAACCTCTTTCTCTCCCGGTCTCAGGGTGACGGGGCGATGAAGGGGGGATGAAGGGCCGCTCACTCGCGCAACACACAGTCAGGCACCGATGCAGTAAATAAATAAATAGACACCTAAATAAAACAAGCTTTGACAAATCGGTCTTGGCAAGGACAGGCCGACGCGCTCACTGCCAAAGACAAAAGGAAGGGAGGATGGGATGAAGAGGTTTAAGAGGCAAAGCTGTGCAAGGCCCTGCCTGCTGTAGCTCAGGATTAGCCATCACAAAGGTGCAAACGCACCGCTTAGGAAACTGGGATTAATGGCGTGCGCAGGCAGACAGAAAAGGGGCCGGCTTGAGCCGTCTCGCGGCTGAACTTCAGCTCTCCCGAGTCCGTGCCAGGTGTGAAGAGTATTCATCTGTGCCCTCACAGTGAGAGATCCGGCTTCAAGTAATTAAAGGAATTATGGGTAGTACCTCAGGGGCTGTTAATTGTGCTCTGACCGTTCAGAGTTCCAAGTTAATTGATATATCATATCACTGAAGCACTGAGGAAAAGAGAGCAGAAAAAAATGAAACATCAACAACAATAGAGAATGTGGTATTTACTTTTGTTTACAGTACCAATAAGCTTGTTCGGTTAACGCTATGCTTCTTGATTATTAATGAACCTTCTGTGCCTTGGTGATATCAGATTGTTATATTTCTGAGACACAGCTGTTAGTCTCTCTGGATGAGAGTCTGCTAAGCAAGTCATCGTAATGTAATGTACTAAATGGTAAATAACAAACAATTTTACTTCTAAAAGGCATTCATTTCTATCTATGCAGAACACTGTGAAGTTTCCATATAAGATAAGTAAATGAGAAATACAAACACATACATTAGAATTAGGTCACATCCCTCAAACTACATATTTTTGGGTGAGATAAACAATGACATTTAGGCTTATTTCCTACAGTTCCTAGTTTATCAGGTTATTATTAAACTATATGTGTGCCAAGGCAAATTGCTGATGCATCATAGAAACAGCTAACCTAATGGAGAACTTGCAGAACATGTCAAATTCACTCTGTCATTCAGAAGGAATGTGCAGCCGCTGCCAGCCGTACAGTCAAGAGATGGGCATTACTCCACAGACCTAGGGCTCTATTTTAATAAACCAAACGCAATGGTGAACGCAAGAGTAATCGCTTGGCGGTATCGCTCTGAGGGCGTGTCGGCGAGAAATTTGGTAATTTCATGACGGCAATCTTGGCGCATCTGATGGCGGTATTGCTAAAAGGCTGGGTTTAAATGTCCAAGGTGTGTCTCTATGGTAGCCAATCAAATAGTTGTTCTCATGCTTTTAAAAAAAAGCCAGTTGGAACGCAATTGCTCCATGCAATTTCATAATGAGCAACCCAAACGCACTGGACCGTCAACGACAAGAGCGATTTTCCGCACAGAAAATCAGACATACTTGCAACAGAAGTACAGACTAGGACTAGTAATTTATGGATCACAATCCACACCACCTCGTCTCCCAGAAGTTCGGAAGGCACGGGAGGAGGTGGCGAATGCATTAATTAGCCTACATGAGGTGATGTAGGCATAATTATGATTCGAATGGTAGGCTTATGATTCAACTGTGTCAATGTGTAATTTATATATTATAGGCTATTAGCCTACATGATCGCAAGTTTCTTGTAAGCTGTCCTGTTTTATTCTAGTAGTTTAAATTAAAATTAATTAATTCATAATAATTATAGGCTATTTGTTCATTAAATGGAAGTGTAATGTTGGCATCACCTATAGACACTACATAGAACTACATGACGAATAAGTTGGCAAATTGCCAGAGTCTATTGCGTTGCCGCTAAGAGGTGGTTCCAGCGGATCATAACGCAATGGGTTTTCGTTGGTTCAAATTGTCACTGAGCCGAAAGTATTTTAGAACACGCCCCAGACAGCGCCACCCATCCCACTGCAGCGCAAGCGAAAGGATGTTATGTTGAGAATTTGTTGATCCTAGCGGTATTGCTGAGAAACGCCATAGCGCCAGTTTTAAGACGTTGATGCTGTCAACAAGCTTGCGTTTGACTATACCGTCCCCTTGCGCTGGTTTGAAAATAGAGCCCCTAGTGTTTGTGTGCATTCTTTTTAGGAGGAACTAGGTGACTGGTACCCATGGCAACACAAACAAGCCACAGATCTGACAGGGGTAGGGAGGCGTGGCTAGTAAAGCAGGGCTGGCTCACAGCACACGGGCCGATCACATGCACGGAGCATGTAAACCACACACACACACTTTTATCGGCAGCACTGAAAAGCTCAAATGCCCTGCAGGTCGGCCCGATCTGACGCCAGGAGCTCCACGAGCCTGTGCTCGTAACTCCATTTCTCATCTTTGATTCTTAACGGCGGTTTAACCGCCGTGTTTATGAAGGGGTAGGGCTGTTCTGTACTCAGCAGTGGCTTTAGGCCAAAGTCTCATCGCGTGGCGTAATAAGATTGCTCTTTCCTCAGTGAAGCGCTCAGAATGCAGCAGAGCAGGTTATCAGGCCTGTGAGCCAGGGCTCACACACAGTTACATAACAAAGAGAGAGAGAGCTAGTGACATCAGGGAAGAACAGGTGACACTGGGCCCAGAGTGACCTGCACACAAACAAACACTGAGGCCAGAGAGAGCCATGGGAGGGGTCTGGGAGATAGCGACACTCCAGCTTCATAAAGACCGAATGAACCAGGAGAGACGTTAGCACTGGGGCTCACACTAGAGAGAGCACTGGGCTGCAGGACCCACAGTGAGTTAGTTAGCCTGGAACTAAACGGGATGGGTCCAAAATAGAGCACGAGAAACAGCCGGGGGATAGTAAATACTGATTTACATGGCTGTCGAAAATGGGGTGGGAACTGGGAATGCCTTCCACATCTTCTGGAGCATGCAGAGTACAGTAAGCGAAGGACAATACTGTGAAATACAAAGCTGCAACATGCTCATCAAATAGGCTATTAAAATTAGACTGATGCGATCAGTTTAAATAAACATTCACTCACTCTACAGAAATGCCGTCACACAAGTCCAGAAAGCCTGAGGAAACACTTCTGTACCACTTCCATTCTTTAACAGCTATCCAAAACATTTTAAAGTGGAGGGGTTCTTAACCTTTGAAAGACCAGGGGCCACTTGTATAAAACTCTTGAGTAAAAGAATGCGCAAAAGAATGCTCAGGGAGAAAGTAGGAAATCTGCTTTCGCAAAGTTTTGCATTTTCTCCCTCTGCCTTTCGGTCACGGTGTGGCCACATCACATTGACTCCAAACATTGCGTACCTATGGTGCCCAGCGTGTACAGAGGTACGCAGATTCTCATAGAACGTGTTATTTTATCTGAATTTCTGTGGAAAACCCCTCACGCAGCTCTCTCTCTCTCACTCACACTCACACTCACACTCACACTCACACTCACACTCACACTCACACTCACACTCACACACACACACACACACACACACACACACACACACACACACACACACACACAGATATGTGTGAGAACAAGGCGTCTCCCACATCAATGCACAGAAACCGCATCAGCATTTTGATTTTGATAAAACTACCGAAACTGACACGTGGATTTTGCAATGCAAAGCTAGCCTGGCCTACTACGAAGCCAGATGTAATGTCACACTTCCCAGTAAAGCATGCCGATGCATTATTAGACCCAAGAGTGGGTGTTAAAGAAGCAAATGTACTGCTGCAGTTTAAAGTGCTGTGACTCACTACCTTGACCACAGTCAGTTGTTGAAAACCACTGAGCTGGGACATATCAGGCCAAATTGGGCTGAAAATGAGGGATTTTTGGCTCACTTTCCCTTGTGCAGTCCAAACTGTCCTAACATTTGTAGGGTGTATTCTGTGTGCAGGCTTCAGTTAGCATAGTGTTCCGATTGAATGCCAATTTGCCACTCCGTGTTCTGCAGTCTGCTACTTTAATTTTTATCCTAATCTTCCCAAGTAGATTTAAACTTAGCTTAATTCGAACTGCTCCTAGAAGGCTTCCTGACTCAAGTTAAAAGATCCTAAAATGGCCATCTCATTTCATCCGTTACTCGCCATTATTCTGTCAACAGGGAGTAACCTCTGTCGTCGAGCAGACGACTGCCTGCAACCACCAACGCAAACCCCATAATTCCGCAATATCTAAGCCCAGCCTAATTACACACAGCGCGTCCACACCTCACCCGTCACTCGTTCCTAGACAAAACATGACTGGTACACTTCCAAGGTCACGAGACCTGTGGAAAAAAACCCAACCGATCTTTCACAACATCAATCTTTTAAATAAGCGCGGTGTTCACCTTTACAGAAGTGAAGGGGTCTACTTCTACTTATAACAACACAAGGCAAGGATCGATGACGTAACAGGGGTCCGATTTCAGTAACTGAGAAAAAGGAAAAGGAACTGAAAAAAGAGCGATCCACCCAGGAGCAGAAAAGGCCCTTTCTCATGTCGAAATGCAGACAGGTTTTCATTTGTAGCCCTCCTCTGGTGTATCATTAGCTGTAAATAGCAGCCTTGTAATCACAGTGCACGAGAACTACCTTCAAAGAGGGGTGTCTGAGGTGAACACCCCTCACACTGAGTTCAGCTCGGTCTAAGCGGAGGATAGGAAATCAGTCCACAGTAAAACATAAATACAGCTGCACTGTCTCGGCCTCTCTTCGGTCCTAGAGAAACAAACCCTAAAAAAACAATGAAGGCTTCTGCAACTTTGGATGGCCACCTGGAATAAACTGCCGCCTTGGTAACATCCAATGAGGGCATTTTGTACAAAATATAAAAATAGCCCAAGTTATCATAAATTGATTAGACCTCTTAACTATTCACTTCATTGTAAAGCGAGGAGATGCAAGAAGGACTTGCGCACAACCTAAGCCCTTTTCTAGGGCATGAGGCCGGTCAAGCTTCAGAAAACAGGAAGTTCTGAATGCTTGGCAGGCCCCCCCAATTATTCCCGTCCTTGTGCAGAAAACGGAAGGGTGGAAAAGGCCAATGAGAAGAGCTAGAGACCTGCCGGGCAAGAGACAGCATGTTCACAGGCAGAGAGTCTGGTGGCACGCCCTTTCCAACATAACAATGAACTAAGCTTCGTCACAGTCTGTGTACCTAATGTAGGCTATTCAACGTAGCACACAACGCACAGCGAACCTCTTGCTTCTTATTAGCAGCCAATACACTATGCAGCAGAGTTCCAGCATAGCTGGAAGTCACTTAATGGACTGTGATGTTAACAGGCTGTTACACAGGTTAGGATAATATTACGATAATATCAACACTGCTCCACCTTCCATTCTCTGCTTTAGACAAAGCAAACCCCTCTGAGGTTTATACAGTTGTGCAAACCTTTTTTTCCCCCCCTGAACGGTTGACGTATTTGCGGAACAATAAGACAGCTGTGGCTAAAATTGGCTGTACAGGTTTGACTTGAGGTCACGCCTAAGAAATTTATTTCATTGGAAAATTGTGAGAAATTAGCTTATGTGCCAGTACGATTTCAGGTGGTCATCATATTATAAGTGCAAAAACGGTTATTGCCTTTCCTGCTAAAAATGGGCAACACTTCCCACCACAGATGAAAAACATCCGCTGTGCTGGTTCGGCTGAGGCTACTCCCTAGAACTAATTGCTCTGATGAAAGGGGCCGTTGGTCTAGAATATTGGGAAGCATGGCCAAAGAACAAAATTGTATCTTTTCTTCCAAAAAACTCTTCAAGTCAGCTGCACTGGGTAAATAAAATAGCAGCTACACGGTCCCAAGGATTTGTATCAAAAGAACGACGATTAATGACATCACCGATCACAAAGGTATGCCGGAGCAAGTAAGTGCAAAACAATTTCAGACATTTTCACAGCTGGGGGAAAACAATTCTCTGAAAAGAACAATCACAGAGAGGACAGGATCCCCTGTTCCGGCAATCTGTCCCTCATGGGAGAACAGGATCTTTTCCAGAGATGCTGGGTAGTTAGAGAAACACTGGATGCCACTTTGACCTAATATTCACCAGCAGGCCAACGCTTGTTGATTCTCTTTCCAGAAAAGAATGTCAGGCAAACTGCTTCAGTATCCAGTGAGGGTGGAGTTCTAAAAACAGTACATGCTAAGTAAATAAACACAGTGGAATGAAACGTCCAGAATTTGCCATTTAGAATCTAAAAGAAACTAGTGAAGACATTCAAATGTCGATAGGGGGGTGCCCTGGTGATAGAGTAAGGTGTGCTTCTCTCAATTTATAATTAATTAATCATCACCAGGCTTAAACCACATACTAATTAATTATGTTGCTACATTATGTTGACAAATTTCATAATATTTGACCAGTTTTCTCCTTTATGCACTGTAAGTCTCCCCTGACAAGAGTGCTCATTGTTAAGCAAATTATTGCCTACAGTTCTCAAAAGGATTCATCTGCTCTATAACATTCTTGCAGCAACATCACATGGTACCATACCTCCCACCCTCATGAATTTACATCCATTTGATATGAAGGCTTTTCATTGGTAATCCTCCTACATGAAGCGTGCAAACATGAACAACACTAATGAACAACACTAACACTAACACTGTATGGCCCTCGTAAGCACTCTCAAAAGCCTGTCAGCCAGACATCATTAATGGTTACTCTCATGGATTCTGCATACCTCAATCATTTTTATGCATCCATTTTTTTCCCTCTTTCACAAACCACTGGACTGCAACCTAAAATGGAACACTGTACTATCCAATGTCCAGATCAAGCAGGTACTGATGTTAACTGAGTGAGTTAAGATATGCAGGCATTCATGGGTGTTCCAGCCGCACACCCTCTGAGAGAATGCTTAAAATCTTGGGCAAACATGAGCCAAGGACGCCCTTCCAAGTACTGCTGTGTTTATTAGGACTGGTGCCCTGTGTATTGTCTGAAATAGTAATGTCTTAATAGCAATAAGGCAATGGCTAGTGGCTGTACTTGTGTTGGCCTGTAGTTTCAATTCACAGTTGGACCCATGACGTGAATCCCTAAAATGTGATGTTGTGGATGTGAATCTGCAGCATATACAACCACTTAAAGCACAACTGAACTTTGGTAGAACTTTGGGTTGTGTTGTTACCTGGCCATGATATGAGTCCAAATAGTGGCGGAATATGTTGGTTAGTTGCTCTGTGCTCCCCTGGGGAGATAATCCAGAATAGGGTATTTGTCGCTCTCCATTCACTTCTATGAGGCAGCTAAAACGGTCTCAAAATGACACTTCTATCACGTATATGACCGGGAAAAAAGCGGATTCTGTCAATACAAAAAATAACCAGTCCTCATACGTATTTCTTTTTGTGTAATTAAAATTATTTATAAAGTACTATTTTCTTCAATGTTGTTAGTAAGCTACGAGAAAAGACTACCAAAATGTCGGCAGGTCAGACCATAGATATACTAGACCAATGAGTAGTTTCTGACGCATCGGCGCATTAACGCTGTTTCTGGCACAAGAACGTTGCCTACCTACCGGATCTACGTTCCAAATAAAATACAAAAAAGCAAGAAAAGAGCCATTGAATTAAAAAATAAAATACGTACGAGGACTGGTTATTGTTTGTATTGACAGAATCCACTTCTTTCGCGGTCGTATATGTGTCATAAATGTCATTTTGAGACCGTTTTAGCTGCCCCATAGAAATTAATGGAGAGTGATAAATACCTTACTATGTATTATCACCCCAGGGGAGCACAGAGCAACTAACAAACATATTTCGCCACTATTTGGACTCATATCATGGCCAGGTAGGTAACTACACAACCCAAAGCTCTACCAAAGTTCAGTTGTGCTTTAACATACAAATTCTGACGATAGATATTTGCAAGATCAAATGTCCCGGGTCCCTTATATGAGCCCACAAATGAACAAAACACCTGTTAAACAAAACACGCCCTTAGACCCATTTACAATGTATTCACATTCCTCTCAAAAGCAAACGTCAACATTCTACTGGTCAAAGGCCCTCCACGAGGTTAGGGAAATGACACGACATTAAACAAGATACCAAGTACGCTACGTACAGAAGAAAGGGAAGTATGGGGGAAAGAAACTACGTCAGCATATAAAGGTCTGGGAGTGAGATATACAACAGGAATACCATCCCCAAGATACAGTTGAAGTCGAAAGTTTACATACACCTTAGCCAAATCCATTTAAACTCAGTTTTTCACAATTCCTGACATTTAATCCTAGTAAACATTCCCTGTCTTAGGTCAGTTAGGATCACGACTTTATTTTAAGAATATGAAATGTCAGAATAATAGTAGAGAGAATGAATTATCTCAGCTTTTATTTCTTTCATCACATTCCCAGTGGGTCAGACGTTTACATACACTCTGTTAGTATTTCGTAGCATTGCCTTTAAATTGTTTAACTTGGGTCAAACATTTCAGGCCTTCCACAAGCTTCTTACAATAAGTTGCTGGAATTTTGGCCCATTCCTCCTGACAGAACTGGTGTAACCGAGTCAGGTCTGTAGGCCTCCTTGCTCGCACATGCTTTTTCAGTTCTGCTCACAAATTTTTGATTGGATTGAGGTCAGGACTTTGTGATGGCCACTCCAATACCTTGATTTTGTTGTCCTTAAGCCATTTTGCCACAACTTTGGAAGTATGCTTTGGGTCATTGTCCATTTGGAAGAGCCATTTGTGACCAAGCTTTAACTTCCTGGCTGATGTCTTGAGATGTTGCTTCAATATATCCACATAATTTTCCTTCCTCATGATGCCATCTATTTTATGAACTGACCAGTCCCTCCTGCAGCAAAGCACCCCCACAACATGATGCTGCCACCCCCCGTGCTTCACGGTTGGGATGGTGTTCTTCGGCTTGCAATCCTCACCCCTTTTCCTCCAAACATAACTATGGTCATTATGGCCAAACAGTTAAATTTTTGTTTCATCAAACCAGAGGACATTTCTCCAAAAAGTAAGATCTTTGTCCCCATGTGCAGTTGCAAACTGTAGTCTGGCTTTTTTATAACGGTTTTGGCATAGTGGCTACTTCCTTGCTGAAAAGCCTTTCAGGTTATTGGACTCGTTTTACTGTGGCTATAGATACATTTGTACCTGTTCCCTCCAGCATCTTCACAAGGTCCTTTGCTGTTGTTCTGGGATTGATTTGCAAACCAAAGCACTTCATCTCTAGGAGACAGAACGTGTCTCCTTCCTGAGCGGTATGACGGCTGCATGGTCCCATGGTGTTTATATTTGCGTACTATTGTTTGTACAGACGAACGTGGTACCTTCAGGTGTTTGGAAATTGCTCCCAAGGATGAATCAGACTTGTGGAGGTCCACAATTTTCTTTCTGAGGTCTTGGCTGATTTCTTTTCATTTTCCCATGATGTCAAGCAAAGAGGCACTGAGTTTGAAGGTAGGCCTTAAAATACATCCACAGGTACACCTCCAATTGACTCAAATAATGTCAATTAGCCTATCAGAAGTTTCTAAAGCCATGACATCATTTTCTGGAATTTCCCAAACTGTTTAAAGGTACAGTCAACAGTGTACGTAAACTTCTGACCCACTGGAATTGTGATATAGTGAATTAAAAGTGAAATAATATGTCTGGAAACAATTGTTGGAAAAACTACTTGTGTCATGCACAAAGTAGATGTCCTAACTGACTTGCCAACACTATAGTTTGCTAACATGAAATCTGTGGAGTGGTTAAAAATGAGTTTTAATGACTTCAACCTAAGTGTATGTAAACTTCCGACTTCAAATGTACCTGTTACTACAAAGCACTCTGCTCAGCATGTTTATTTTTGGTGGACAGTTTAAACCAGACACACAGAATTGTTTACATATGCGTCATCATGCGACACTGCCCAACTAAGTCTAACACAAAAAAAACAGGTATTTGTGCATCAGCCACCCATTGCTAGATCTGTCCTGGCTGACTAAGAGCACATAAATAAGCTTTAATTATCATCCCATGCTGGGTCTCTGTTGTTCACTGTATAATTTACTGGTGTACAGTAGCCACTGGCATATCTAGGTCTCCAGGGGTGCAGATTCAGAGTTGACAGATTTACACTGTCACACCTTGAGTCTTAATCCACATTTAGGCCTACATTGCGCTCTGCGTACAATATAGCTACACTTACCCTCTGCTGTTAGGGGAGATGGCTGATCAAGCAGATTTCTCATTGTGGCTATTAGCCACTGAACAGTTTAAGGGTTCTTCAATGCTCTAAAACACTGTCCCTTGCACAAACTACCTGTTTGAATATTAAGTATTATTAAAAGAAAGCTTAGTAAGGATTAGTTACTGATATGTATAGTCTTGAAATTGTACTCAAATTATTAAAATGTTTTTGATGTCTTTTATTTCATTTTTAGATGATTTGAATGCACCAGCCATGGCACAGTATTCAGCGTTTGAAACCATTACCCATTTTCCCTATTGCTATTTTGTCATGGAAACCACTTGCCAAGACAGCAGGGCTACAAACTGTGTTGATCACCTCCCAACAGGAATCGTGTTCTGCTGAACCGCTGTTTGAGAGGCACACAGCCATCGACGGAGACAGGATGGGAAAGGTTGACCTTCTAGTACCTGCTTTGCAAATCACCCAGACCTTTCAGGCTTACTAAAGATTAAAAACCCGCTGAGGGACCGCATCCTCTCGCGTGTGGGAACTGCTGAGTAAGGAGGAAGAAGCAGCCATGCCTGGACCATGAAACGGTGAGAAAAACACAACGAAAGGAAAAACATAGCAGGAAATCTGATATGGCCTGTCTCAGCAGTGCCCTTCACACCCGGGAGATGATTCAAGCTGGCCTCTGCAGTATTTTTGTCTTTATCGCTCTTTGCAAGACTGCACCGTGGAAGTAAGCAAACAATCTTAACACTCGTTTAAGTGCCAAGGGCTTTCCCCAAGGACAGCGTAGACTGAGGGACGCATGCCATGCAACCTGATCTGTCTGACTGGATGCAAGCACAAATACCCGACAAGAGAATGGCACAGGACAAGTAGAATTAATGTATCAATCATCTCATGACAAGTTCTACAATATTTACAAGTAGAAGACCAATAATCCAGCAACTATACAAATAGGGACGTGAGAGACATTCTACATTTTGTTTGCCACGTGGGGGAGGGGCGTTAACAGTGTAATGTCGCTTAATACTGCTTTTTTTCCATATACCCAATGTGTGCAGGTTGTTAGATGGCAAAATAATGTCATGTGTATTACTTAGCTCGTCAAATAACAAGCTATAAAGTACGTTAAACGTATGAATCGCACACTTACGAGTCGCCCGTATACTGCTGTGCACCTCCAATGAAACCATATTTATCTGGTTGCTTTTCGTCGACTGTAAAGCCGTTGATCTCGGAGTCAGAGCCGATGGAGCTTTCTCCGTCCACCAGACTTTCTACTTTGGTCCCCAGCAGACTACCAGAATCTGCACTTTGGCCACCATTCTCTTCTTGTTCTCTATCCATAGCGATGAGCTTCTTAGTTACTCCCTTGCGAGCTACAGTTGAAAGCAAACGTGTATAGCGTACTTTCTTGCCAGATTAGGGAAGCAGTCAGACACGAATGAACGTTAAATTGTTACTTTAGTGTAACGTTAGCGTGCACTTTTTGAAACGTTTTCTTTAATTACCGTCGGTCTTCACGTCGTAGTAAGGTAGCTAATGGCTAACAGCTACCTACGCGACATTCGGCACATTGAGTAGACTAGCGAAGTTAATTCAATTCATAAAACTATTTTGTACGACAGCAAAGAAGCCGTAGCCTATCGTAAACTATTAACGGTAGCCACATGGTTTGCATTACTTGGCTAAATAGCCACAAAGTCTGGTCACATTCAGCTCGCTAACGTAAGTTTAGCCAAAAATATCTTGACCTGATCGCTGTTGGCTAACGTTAACGTTAGTCTAGCTAATGTTAAATTAGTTGCACTGTAACTTAATGCTACATCAAGCTAGCAGCGGTGAAATCAAATGCAATATCTATTGAACAATTTAACTGACAATACAACAATGTCCACATAAGCAGCAAACACGACACGTTTTAAATAGGTTTTGATTAATGGCAAGAGCTTTCTCTTAGTTTTCGTTGGCTGTTCTTCCTCGGCCGGACGGCTTGGTTTCCTCTTGCTAGTTTACCTTGCAGTTACACTCCCAATTTCCACCAGAATACTGGCTACGGCTAGCATAGCGTGTTATTATGATTTCATTTGTACTTTGATTTTCAACACGCCTCCATTCGAGCTTCTCTGAATATAGCTACCATCCCACGAATTGTTCCCTTTGGTTAACCTCGTCATGGGGATCCTGTTGTCAGGTGATCCTACAGTCTGTAGCATGTCGGTCAGTTAGCTAGCTCGTTAGCACCAACATCCTTCCCGAACAACAGCTCAGTTGTTTGCATCTGCGCAGTACAGTCATGTCAGTTCAGTTCAAGAGGGTGTCGGCTCTGCTCCGCTCCAGTGCGCTGATCCTGGATCACCATCAATGTATTGTAATTTTAAAATAAGTAGCCTACTGAAAAAAATAACACTTTTTGTGGCACGAATTTGACTATTTCAAAGGGATACACAAACTGAACTGCTTGTAGAGCACACTGAGCAAAGTTAACTTAAAAAAGCGGGAGTGCGGTAGGCTACACTAGGGTCAAAACTGCATATTTAAAGTGATCAGGGCTGGATTATATCTGCACATCGGCGGTTCACGCCAGACATAGCCTTCTTGTTAAAGTTGTTATTTATACATGTATCCAAAAATCGTATTACACGAATGTCGAAACCAAGTTAAGTGCATCTTGAATCATATAAAGGTCGAATGCATTGTGAAAAATTTTAATAGCGCAAACCCTAAATACTTTAAACCTGGGTTGGTAAATTCGTTAACACCAGCGCCTCTGCGTCCTTGTAATTTTCTGCCTTTGGAATTATTTTCTGCAAATCATTTTTATTTTAAATGCACTTTATAGGCTACAGTGGCTTGCCAACAAGTTAAAAATAATCTAGCAAGCCAGCAAAAGTGTAGACCGGGTTCTGTCAGGGGACACACAGCGTCCTCAACAAAATGGTTAATTATTACATATTTGAACAAAACTTAGCGTTATGTAGGCCTATTATTTAATTGTTAATTGCACCGTTCACATCGTGGATATGCTGCCATCACCTGGAATCACTAAAAAGTGCAGCAAACAAATTTAATTGCGAATGAAGCCGAGAAATACCCCATAAATAATGTGGATATTTTCAGACTTCAATCAAATCAACGACGAACTTCACCTTCAGACTGGATAGTTCTCTTAAAACGTCAATTTTATTAGTGATAACGAGTACAAGATTGCAGACACGTTTTGAACGGGTATTGACTTTATTTATTTTTTATAACATTTAACATAATGTGACATTTAAGATGAGTATGGTTTTGTCACCATTCCTTAATTCTATTTAACATAGAAAGATACTAGTTTTCCTTTAAGCATGTTACATTCTCTATGGAAAACGGCAGACTGCTGATCTCAGTTTTCATTATAAGCATGTTAAATTACATTTTCTACAGGACAGAAGACAGGATCAATGTATTTTTTTTGTGTAGCAGTCAGTGACTGTACTGTAATTCGATCAGCAGAGTTTTCCGAGTGTAAAGTATGATCACTTCTTCCTGCCACCTCTCTCCTTCAGTGCCAGATGTATAATGGAGCCATTGTTCATGTTGTAGTAGGCCAGAGAGTTGGAGTCTTTGATGAAAATACCCTGGAGATGAACAGATAACATTTCAATTTAGCAAATGCAGAAATTAAGTGTCTAACTAAAACAACCATGTGTCATCAAATTCAGAGCTTAAAGTCCAAGCAGAAAAATATAACACACAAGATATTTAAATAAGGTGGCTCTTAGGTTAAGAGAACCTTAAACACACCATTGCTTTTAGTTACCTCATATTGTAGTTTCTGTTTTCCTGCTGGCATGCCAGTAGCTTCATGGATTTTAACCTTTATTACAGACACCTGTAGGAAGATGGAGTTTGGTATGAAACAAAACACAGTCACGAGCATCAGAATATTTTGACAGCTACAAATCTGTCACACAAGTGCATTTTATAACCAATTTGAGTTTATATATATATAGTAAGATTAAAGCAACCCGTGAAAGACCAGAGAAAACTGATCCAGCAAATGAACAAGCCTTTAGTCTCAACCAAGAGTAGTAATGCTCCAGGTAGCAATGCATAAGATAATTGAGTAGAGAAGTAGTCCACACACACATTTGCAAGTAGGGTACAAGGGCTGTGGGGAAGAAGGAGGAAGATGGCCTTTACCTGATCTGTGAGCGGGACGGAAAAGTTGAGCACCTGTCCGTTCAGCTTCCATTCCGTCTTGTCCTGCATGTTGGGGACCTGCACCTTGACTGCCACAGGGCCCTGGAGGGGGGGGGGGGGGGGGGGGGCAGTCAGCAGGGTTTCCATGCTTATCTATGCTACCAAAGTCCAGGAACCATATAACTATAAAAACTGGACAGTTGGCTGTATTACAAGTAGGCTTGTCCATAAAGCTAAATAAAAACAACCTTCATATCCCTAAAAATTAATGCTTCCTGAAGCTCTTTCAACCCCAACCATTTTCAGTAGGACGCATTTCTGATCCAGATTTAGTTTCTAAGGGTATTAAAATGATGAGCATGAAGCGTTTGAAGACGATTTCTCCAGTCCTCGAGTCAGGCACGGGCGGATTAACTAACTTGCGCTCTCACAGAAGAGCCGTCGTCAGCCCACCTTGTTTCGGCGCAGAAACTCCTCCTCTGGCATCAGGTTGTCCTCCGTCTTCATCTTTTTGCTCGAAGGCTCGTCGTCGTGGGGCGGGGGCGGGTGAGCGGGGGGCATGGGCACTGGGGCAGAGCTTGGCTGCTGTGGAACCGGAGGAGCTGGAACAAAGGCTGGGGACAGAACATAACGGACATTAAAGGTTGTATCAGCGATTTTGGGTGGAAACATAAATGATCACATTCATCTGATTTTTCCTCACGATCCGCTAGCTGCCCGCCCCATAAGCAGGCCGTCAAAAAACCGCGTCTCTGTAGGCAGCCTATGCTCCGAGATCGTACACAAAAACAAATGGTACTACCAACCACTCAAAACCAAAATAAACAGTATTCCAACCAATCACAATGATCTGCACAAACGCTAATACTCTTATCTCGCTGAAATCTTGACGGATTTACAAACGGTTTGGTTTCTTACAAACGTTATTAACGTGGTTATAATTCTGGATGCTTGAACACTATTTTTTAAAACATAACATAATTATTCATAAGTATGTTTGTTTGGGATTTCGCTTCAGAAGTGACGTCACCCAAAATCGCTGATACAACCTTTAACATGACTGTCTCTGCTTTAGACTCAGCGGACGACAAATAAAATTACCTCTATATGCTCAAGTAATCCAACAGCAAGCAGCGCACAGGACAACGGAGCGAATCACAACTGCCAAACCGCTCACCTGCAGGAACCACCATGGGAGGCGGTCTTGGGGCCATGAGGTGGGGCCCAGATGGGGGCATTTGCACCACGTTGATTCGAGGTGCGTGCAGCATGGGGGGCATGGGGGTTAGAACCTGCCCGGGGGCCAGGCGCACCACAGGGGCCATGGGGGGCCGTGGGATCACGGGCATGGCCGACAGCAGAGTGGGGCGCACAGAAGACATCTGTACACACACAGAGCAGAAGTGGCAAGATCAAAAAGCGAATATCAGTGTCGCCAGACAAACTACAAGGTTATAGTGGACTAGTGACAGCAATACTCCATTAATCTTGTGGAAAGGAGCACAGTGGTTAAGGAACTGGGCTTATAACGCAAAGGGAGCAGGTTTAATCCCAAGGTGGGGCACTGCCATTCAGATAATCATGCACTCTTTAGACACCAGTAAAAAATCTTGTAGATCATTGACAATTTAAAAAGAAATACCAGTTTCAATAATATTCAGAGAAAAAATTATTTCATACAATTGTAAGTTTTGGTTAGTAATACATTTATTTGAACATTTTCAGATTTGCAGGAGGATTTTAAAATGTTCCCAGCATCTAAAGTGGTGAAGTATTTCAAATATACATTTCGCCCAGGGCTACCATCACTGTACCAAAGACAGACTAAGACACTGTCCTGGGCTGCTATCACTGTACCACTGACAGACTAAGACACTGTCCAGGGCTGCTATCACTACCACTGTCAGACTAAGACACTGTCCTACTGGCTTAGTAAAATCAAATGCCCAAATGAAAAAGGATAACACACCACTGGATGATGGCGTTGCAGACTCATGGGCAGGGAAGGCTTGGACAGGATGGGGGCGGAGGACAGGAGGGGCATCTGGGGCATCTCGCTGGGCTTGCTGGGGCCGATTTTTTCCTTGCTGTCGTCCTCCTGCACCAGCCCCTTGGCCTTGTGGATGGCCTCGATCTGCTCCTGCAGGGTGATGTTGGCCTGCGCTGCCTGCTGTGTACGTGCCATGCTGCCTGAGTGGCCGTCCCAGGTCACCTGTAAGAGTGGGGTGAAGGGTTACAGAAGGAACATTAACACTGTATGGCATAATACCGTGACTGGCATTACCACTGCATAATGCTACACAATGTTTAGTTTAATTCCACTCACAAAACATTTTCTGTCATCTAGTAATGGAATGACACCCATTAAAACAGATGTTATAACCAGGTTTTACTTCTTTTTTTTTTTTTTTCTCCTTCTTTTAACCCACTAGAGATTACCATGATCTTCCTTGCACCTACACCTTCATGTTAATCTGTATATGGAAAACTTTGTTCACACAAGTCAGTGATTGTCGGCACCTGGTAGCTCCACTCATTATTGAGACCACGGCCGTGACCGAATATGATCCCTTCACTTTGGGGGTGCATATTTGAGTCAACTTGAGTGAGTGACTTTCTCACAAATGAGGGCACTTAAAGTCCCAGGATGAAACCCTTATATCCGGCGTTTTGTAGAGGGGATTAAGGAGCACACTCATCCGCAGAACTGTGCACTCATCCGACAATTCCAGGAAGTAAAAACTACAACTTGTAGTACAAGAGCGGGACATATTACAAACTACTCTCTTTTTTTGTTGATTCTATCTTCATTCATAATCTACACTTTGTAACCATCATCATATGTAAACCGATTAATATTCTCAATAAAATCTTTTTAAAAATACGACAAACTACTTCCTCACTAGTTTGGAAAGAGTTTTGCAGGATTTCTTTCGCACACTGCTTGCAAAGTGAGGGGACAGGGCACATAGTAAACAGGGGTCTGAGTGGACAAGGGGAGGGAACAGGGATCATATTCGGTCACGGCCCATGTGAGCTCAATTACTCATCACTACTAGTTACCCCATTTCACATGTCCACACTCTGGACCCAACATGTCCCTCAGACACCACAGCCACTCCCCCACCTTCTCTTCTGGCTTCTGGATCTCCTCCTCCCCAATCTTTTTTCCGATGGCCGTCTCCTCCACGCCGAAGATATCGGTACGCCTCTCGGCCAGCTGCTTCAGGCTGCTCTCGATGTCCAGGCCCGGCGCGTAGACGTCGTCCTCGCTCTGCCGCTCGCGGATGCTGCGGTCGCGCTGCTCCAGCCAGCGCGGGTCCAGCAGGCCGATGCGCATGTGCTCCTGCATCTTGCTGGCCTGGATCTTCTCTCCCGTGATGGGGGAGATGAGGTACTCGTCCGGGGTGACCACGGGGGCCGGGGGCTTGGAGGCTACGCAGGGCAAGAGGTGAAAAACCAGTTTGATAAACAACAACTTTCAAACATGTACAATTACCTGGTCTCTACTGAACTATATTTTCCAGTAATCAGTGATGAATTTCTGTCTGTATTTGTTATGCCTAATTCTTGCTATCTGGTAAGTTACTGACGGAAAAATATTTCCCTACGAAAAACATCTCTGAAATATGAGTCATAATAAAAGATTGATGGAGACTGCTGGTATTCTCAGCTGCCATCATGTCCACACCTTTGGGGTCGTAGTCCTTGCGGATGATGACCTGGTCCGGGGTTGGGGGCAACGGGGGTGGCATGGGGTTGTCTGGGGGTAGAGGTGCCTTTATACCATCATCATCATCATCAGAGCCCTGGAGAGGAAAAATTACACAAAGTTGCAAGTGAATAAAGGTTTCATTTAAATTTTTGCATGCATGTTAACAAAAGAAATATAATTTTGCCAGGTTTTCTCAAAAAATTCAGAATTGGAAATAGCACTTTGAGACACTGCTGTACCTACTGCACACTCCTCTGATTCACTCATTCATGAACCAGAACCTACTACACCCCAGGCCACACTACATCAGTAGAGCTGGTACACCCCAGGCCACACTACATCAGTAGAGCTGGTACACCCCAGGCCACACTACATCAGTAGAGCTGGTACACCCCAAGCCACACTACATCAGTAGAGCTGGTACACCCCTGGCCACACTACATCAGTAGAGCTGGTACACCCCAGGCCACATTACATCAGTAGAGCTGGTACACCCCAGGCCACACTACATCAGTAGAGCTGGTACACCCCAGGCCACACTACATCAGTAGAGCTGGTACACCCCAGGCCACACTACATCAGTAGAGCTGGTACACCCCAGGCCACACTACATCAGTAGAGCTGGCCCATATCAACATTGGGGCATAACTCTCGCAGAAGGCAACTAGCTTAGCCACTGAGACTTTCGTTTATTTTAATTTAATTTTTTATTTGGAGAAGCTAATGCAGAGGGATTGTGCATTTGGGTATTTTTAACCGTTTCTCTGTGTGTCCGAGCCCCTGTACCTCGTCCATGTCCTGCAGCTGCGTGTCCTGATCAGGCTGCGCGGGGTGACCTTCATCTCGGTCCTCCCTGTCATCATCCTCGTCCTCGCTCTCCACCTCCATCTCCACCTCCTCGCTCTCTCCAAACTTCTCGTACCGCTCCTGGATCAGGATGCGTGCTCCCAGCTCCTCGGGTGTGGTGGGAGGGGGGAAGTGACCTGGAGAGGCCCGGCAGGAAAGAGAGGTTTAACCCGGACAGGTTAATCCCATAAACACAGACACTATTTCCACAGACGGTATAATGCCCTTCTGAAAAACAGAGACAAACAGGGTGTTCCCAGCCCAGCTCTACGCTTGGTTGGCCGTCTGGGTGTCTTTATAAAACCGACTCAGCGTTTCCCCACTGCCACTATATGGCAACACAGAAAAACCTGTCGTTGCAAAGTCTGAAATTTAATGCAGAATTCAACTAAGTAATCAATACTGCATTACATGGGAGTTTTTGTGTTGGTTACATGAACAGGAAACATTGATGGTTAGTCTAAGGACAGCTGCTAAACCAGCTCTCAGAGTATGGCGAGTACCTTGCTCATTGGGTTGGAAGTCCACCGTTTCCACCACAACAAAGTCATGCCAGTCAATCTGGGCGTAGGCCACACGCTCCTTCTCTCGCTCCTCTTCCTCTTTCTTCCTCTCGCGCTCTTGAAACTTGGCCCACTCCACACGGTATCTCACCTGGCAACACAAAAATGATCACATGAAATTGACAGGAACCGTAACTATAAGCTTTGTCCTGGGATTCTTATGCAGAGCCCAGGTATTTGTGCGAAACTGTGGGTCTCCTCACCTGGTCCAGCACGTCTCTGGGGTTTTCTGCCTCTCTCTTCAGTTTCAGCAGGAGTCCTTTGGGAGGAATGAGGATCTGGAGCACAACAGAAACAGTTCATCATACATTAAAAAAAACCTAAAGGCACCGAAGCAAGTATTCACTTGTTATTAGAACGGACTGCTGAGCTCAGATTCTCCATATGCGAGACCCCCGTACCTTGGTGTACTGCTCCACCAGCTTGGTGAAGTAGTTGAACAGGCTGTGCTGAGGCCGCAGGAAGTCAAACTGGTAGTTGCGCTGCTCTTTCTGCATCAGCTGAGTGAGGAACTGCCGGCCGTTGCGAGCCACAAATTGGGCGGTCAGCTTGACCACGTCGAGGTCGAAGGCCGAGATTGAAGGCGGGTCCGCGATGAACTCAAACTCTGGTGGGGGCTCCTTGGGCACGACCGTCTCATGGATAACCTGGGCCTGAACCTGGCCAGAAGAAACAGGATAGGAGCACGGTAAATACAACCTATTTCCAAACTGATAGTGTGGAATAGATCACAATGAATTACACCAAAAGTACATTTCATAATCCTGTGAAACAACATGTGATCAGTCCATGTGAAAAAGGGTATACACGTGACTTTGTGTACGAGTGGTACAAGGTACCCACCTTCTGGGGCAGCTGCTGGGTGGCCTGCTGCAAGGCCTGCTGTTGCATGACCTTGGGAACAGCAGCAGAGGGTTCCTGCCCCTTTCCCTCCTTGAACTCGTTGACCTTGTGCCGGTAGTAGGCATGGTAGGGGTCATTGGGGTTCAGGAAGTTGAACTTTGGGTTATTGATCTCGTTCTGTCGGATCCTGGCCTCAAACTCCGGTCCGTTTCTAGTAGGTTAGCAGAGGGGAAAGATCTTTAGTCAGAAAATAAATGCATGCGAGTTTTCATATTATATGGTAAACGTCAGACCACAATAAGTAAACGCGTCCGGTCATTTACTCTTGCATACAATTACACAGTGAGAAATTATGAGTCTTCATTTATATGTTCAAGATCGTTCTAATCATATCTCAAGTTAATCACAAATGTATGTTTAAACTAACACAATATGCGTATTCTGACCTGGCGACAAAGCTGGCGGTCTTGTCAACAATGTTCCGGACTTCGGGAGGCGGGTAAATGATTCCGACGATTGGCTTTGTAGCTGGAGTTTCATCCTTCTTTGGTTCGTCGATCTGTAAATCAATTGATGAACAATACGCCAAACGTAACTTATCTAACTATATATATATGTAAGAGATAACATTCGAATTACTGTACACGTAGCTATTACACAGCTGAACATGTTACTGTTCATATACACTGTGCTTCTTTGTCGACATCAGTATTAGTTTCTTAAAAGGGCTAGCTGTATTTGCTCACACTTCCCTGAGCGCATACGTGGCTGTTAATGACATCACCCATATTTTTTTCGCACATTCGAAATAAGAGCAAATCTGACAAGATAGATTTTTATTTCCTTTCCAAATAACGACTCAACCACCTTGCAACTCTCTGTGCTAGTCGATAAATCAGCTAAGGTTAGCCAGAGGCCTACTCAATCACAGGCTCAAAAAACGAATTGTGGCCCACGTTAACGCTATACAATTAAAACCAAGCATTTAGCTAGAATGGATGGTCAACGTGAAATATTTATCATACGATCAAGAAACAAATTAAACACACATTAAAAATATGCATCTATCCAAGCCGGTTACTTAAAACTGACGTTACCTTATTGTTGTTGGTGGGCTCCGGCTGAACTATTTGAACAGGGCCAGGCGGCATGGCTGCGGCAGGACTGGAAGATCTCCAAATTCAACCTCTAAATGTCAAGTGCTGGAAGGAAAACACTTTCCTTATCAAAGTTTCTTGTAACGCCTGTAGTGGTGTAACACACAACGATTATAGATAGTAAATACTTCTTTAAAAACAAAACCCCGCTTCAGACACTTCGCAGTCCAAATTCGCAGGAGACAAACAGGAAACAAAATCATTTACTTCCGGAAACACTATTCGCTAAGCACTATGGGAATTGTTATTCTGTCGCTATGGCAATCAGGTGACAACAAAGGCTCCAGCTTGTTGAATAAACTTGGAAATGTTAAACGTTAGCTCGTCTGAGCTAGCTAACTTGCTGGCCAATGTTATTTAACTAACTTAGCTTGCTAGAATAAATAGAAGATTTATCTGTGTTTGTAGTATTCTGGAAATAATCTCTCCAGACATTAACGTTAAATGAAAGGAACCATGTTTGTTTGACCACGTTTAGAAGCGAGCAAAATGACGAATATTTTGGGACATCAGGACTGCATTGACAGTCTTCGTCAAGATCTAACAGATCTTCAAGGCGCAGTTGTGGAGATTTTCTCAAAAACTGGCCCTGTCCGCTTCCCTTCCTGGAAGTTTCCTGACAAGCTATCCTGCAGTTTGGACATGGTAGAGCTGTTAGATCAGTATGACTTCGTTGAAGGGGATGAAGAATTCAGTCAGCACTCTCACATTGTTTTGCTAGAGCTGGTGATTGACAGGTATAACAGCTAGCTAGCTAGTAACCGATGATGGAAAGTACATTCAAAAATGTGTTTAAGTTACATTATAAAATGATTAACCAACCTCAATTGCAACGTTGAACAATTTATTTATGTGTAAATTCTTGTTTGTATTTTGTGTGTGCGTGTGTTTCTGTGCTCTGGGACTAGACTGGTACTGCTACTGCAGAGTTTCAATGCCTATTCAGAATTGGTTCTGGGTGGCTACAAGAACAGTTCACGCATCGAGCAAATTATTCCCCCTGGGTCCATTGGCCTAGTGGCCAAACGCTACTGGAGTAATGTGGGCCTACTTTGCAGATTACATCAGAACGTTCAGCAGGTCAGTATATAATTATACCCTCAGCCAGTGTCATAGACCTCATTTTGAACTATCTATAACAAAATTATGAATAATAATATATAATATATGAATAATAATAATGAGAAGAATAATAATGCAGTTAATATTCATTAAGGCTTGTCACTTTGCCTACAGAATATAGAGAGTATCTAGCACTATGTCAAGCCTGCAATAAAGTTAATATCATGGCGTGAAGTTTATTGCTGGGTATTGTATGTACATTCAGGAGAAGTCAAAAGAGAATGAAGAAGCTTCTGCAGAGAAGACAAGCAAGCAGATGAAAGCCGGCTGTAAGACGAAGACACACAGCTCCTCGGTGCCCCCTCAACAGAGCCCCAGGAATAACCTCAACCAGCGAGCGTCCTCTGTACCCCAGCAGAGCTCCTCAGGAACAGGAACGAGAACTTGCACCCCTCCCAGAGTGCCGTACCACATTTCAACAGACACACGCACTGTGAGCAGCCAGACTGTGACGTCGGCACTGGTACCCTGCACGGCCTGCGCGCGGGTGCAGTCGAGCCTGCGGGAGGTGAGTGACGCTCTGGTGGGGCTGTGCCAGACCCAGGGCCTGCCCTCCTCCCTGATGTACTTCCTGGCTGCGCTGGACGAGTCCCTGGAGCTGGGCCGGCTGACGGCCACCGACGTGGCGCAGTGGGCCGCGGAGCAGAGGCGGGACCTGGGGCGGGTGGGGAAGCACCTGTGCAAGATGCGCGACACCGTGCAGCCGCTCAGGGAGAGCCTGGTGGCACTGGAGGAGGCGCGCGATGAGCTGAGGAAGCAGCTGGAGGAGGCGGAGGAGCTGCTGGTGAGGGAGAAGACGCAGTACCAGGCTGGCCTGCAGGAGCATGACGTCAGTCTGCGGGAGGCCCAGTCCAAGAAAGATGAGGCGGTGGGCAGACAGCACGAGGAGCTGAAGAAATGTGAGGTTTTGGGTGGGAAGCAAGTGGACAGTGGCTTTGAAGAAAGTTGGGTCATAAGAGTGCATTGCATTTTAAACCAAGTATAGTGATTCCAAAGGATGGCCTTTGATCATTTTCTTTATTGTTTCACTAAACTTATTTTTTTAATTGTGAATCTCCTAGGAATGCTTTGCGGGGCAGTAGTGTAGTGAATTATGACACCTCACATACTGTGTCTGACTATATGTGTGCTCAGACAGTTATGTTGCCTTTCAGGTATCAAATCTCTGGAAAAGAAGAACTCCAAACTTCAGGCACAACTTGATATGCAGTCAGATACAATACACAGGCTCGGTAAGGACACCATCTCTCTAATTCATGTACAACTGCTGCCTGAGATTAGCAGAAAGCATCAATAAATGATAAATATTTCAACCTTTAAGTGTCTGAGCCTGTGCTCTATAATTGGCAGAAAGTGTGAGAGATGGGCTACAACAGGATGTGAACGCCAGAGAAGAAGACCAGCAGGTGATTCAAAAACTGGAGGAGAAGATCCGGGGTCTGGATGCACAGCTGTTGGCCAATCGGACTCTGCTGGACAAGGAGTGCGCCAAGTACCAAAGTGCCTGCCGACAGCAAGAGGTCAGCACACTCATACCCCCAGAGACACCTGGAGGCGTTGCGATTGGTGTGTGTGTGTGTGTGTGTGTGTGTGTGTGTTTGCCTGCCTGTGCCGCCTTCAGAACTTGTTCCTGCTTCTGCGCAGTCCATGCAGCTGAAGCAGAAGGCCATGTTGGAACAAGTCGACGTGCTGGACCGGGAGTGTGAGGAGGTGCAGAGACAGCTGGGGGAGAGTGAGGAGGCCAAGGAGGAACTGCAGGAGAAAATTACACACATGTTTGAGGAGAGGGACCAACTGAACGATAAACTCACAGAAGAGCAGGTATACATGCGTACATACTCCCTCAGGTCACATTGCACTGCATTTTTTACACAGCAAGCCATACAGCAGCACAAATCAGAATACACTATGGGCCTGATTTACTAAGACCTTTAGCATGTGCAAAACCTTTTAGCACACGCAAAACTAATAACACAACCAATGATCATCATGTTATTGGTTTTGCATGTGATAAAATGTTTTGCACACGCTAAAGGTCTTAGTAAATCAAGCCCGAAGAGTGCAATAAATGACATGCTTCATTCAGGTTATGTTTTACATTGCAGTGTACTGTACCATGTGCAATGTACCATACATAGTTCAGTAAATACTGTAGCAGTGCAGCCAGTGCCTTGCAGTGCAGGATACTGCAACGGTCCATAGTACCACCATACCATGGCGAGAACAGGCCCAGTTTTCCGCAGCGTTACCGTGTCCTCCCCTAGGCCCTGGCTGCAGCGGCGCAGGAGCAGGAGCAGAGCCTGCGGAGCCATGCGGAGGAGCTGCAGAGGAACGTGATGCAGCTGCAGGACGAGGTGCTGGAGCTGAGCCACAGAGAGAAGCTGCTGGTGGCCTACCCCGAGCTCAGCGCCCTGGCGCACGGACCACCACAGAGTAAGAGCTGTGCTCAGCCCCAAACACCTCTCTGCCACTGCCGTGCTTTCCATCGGCCCCTTCTCAGTGCTGCGTTCCTCTTAGCCGCGTTGCGTTTGCCGCGCACGCTGTGTTTCCCAATATAATCAGCTTTTTAAAGCTAATATGTGGGGCGATGTTAGCTCAGGAGGTAGAGCGGTCGTCTGGTAACTGGAGGGTTGCCGGTTTGATCCCCGGGGGGAAAAGTGTCTTCTGGGAAAAAGTGTCAAAATGCGCTTGAGAAAGACACCTAACCTCTAATTGCTCCTGACGAACTGGTTGGCGCTTTGCCTTGCTGCCATTCGCCATTGGTGTGTGATTGGGTGAATGAGAGGCATTAATTGTAAAGCGCTTTGTTTAGCTGTAGATACTGGAAAAAGAACAATATGAATACAGTCCATTTAACATTTGGCTGCCATAGCTGAAAATGTGGGGGCAGGAGGAGATGGTGTGGACGGTCGTATGGGGTGTACCACAGACGCTGACAGAGGGGAGGGAGTGCGTGTGAGCCGCCAGAGAGCCGCCTCCCGCTGATTCTTGTGCTCTCCGCCAGGTACGGGAGACATTTTCAAAGACATGGAGCAGCAGCTGCTGGCCAACAGCATGCGGATCAGGATCCTGGAGCAGCAGAACGCCACGCTGTGCAGCAGCCTGGGCAAGCTGAAGGAGAAGGCGGAGCACGGAGACCTGAGGGTAGGCCGCAGGACCTACGGCACTGCACAGGATTAGCGGAAACAAATCACATTAAATACGCATTAAGTAGAGTAATATAACATGTGCGGAAGAACAAGGCTACAGCAACAGCAGAGCTGAATATGCGGCCTTTCGGTTTGGTTAACCACTGCACTGAATATGCGGCCTTTCGGTTTGGTTAACCACTGCACTGAATATGCGGCCTTTCGGTTTGGTTAACCACTGCACTGAATATGCGGCCTTTCGGTTTGGTTAACCACTGCACTGAATATGCGGCCTTTCGGTTTGGTTAACCACTGCACTGAATATGCGGCCTTTCGGTTTGGTTAACCACTGCACTGAATATGCGGCCTTTCGGTTTGGTTAACCACTGCACTGAATATGCGGCCTTTCGGTTTGGTTAACCACTGCACGGTACTGTCGCTCCCGTTTCCACAAAAAAGCTCGACACTGATGCTCTTGCACCCGGCCCCTCTCTGCAGGCCGTCTCTCCTCAGCAGCTGGGAGTCCCGTCTCATCTAAGAGCAGTCCTGGTCAACCCCGGCCACAATTCCCAGTAAGTGATTAGGGAACACTGCACCGTACGCCACTCACTCACACACTGAACATCGCGCCTCGCACGTGTACGACACTAAAAACAACGCTCACTGAGGCAGAAAATAAATTGTTTAATTTATTCTCTGCACTAGCTTCATGTAGGAATTTGATTCTCAGAATTTTTTTCTGCTCCTGGCAGTGATTTTATTTTCAGCATATGATACATTTGTAATGATATAATAATAATAATAATAATAATAATAATAATACATTGGTCGTCTCTTTCAATATGCCGCTCACGGTCATTTCTGCGTCATGTTCTCTAGCGCTGCTGTTCTCACCGCTTGTCTCCACAGCAGCAAAGTGGCGTTTAGTCAGGGGCAGAAGCAGCAGGGGCTGGGGGATGTGAGCGGTCTGGCGAGGGCCGCAGAGATGGCGGGTCTGTGGGGCCAGGCGTCCTCTGCACCATCGCTGGTTTCCGTGGCCTCGTCCTCAAAGATACTGCACCAGCAGACCCTTGCGCTCCTGCTCCCTGCGGAAGAGGAAGCCTCCAGAACCTACGCCCGAGCGCGCAACAACGCTCGAACGCGCTCCGGCAACATGCTCCCCAGGAAGAAGTGACTGCTGATCGGGACTTAAATTAACAACACTTGTTGAGGTTGACTGGCCTTGTGACAATACCTGAGACTCCTAGCCCTTCAGGGGCTCTGAGGGAATGCCCAGTACCACACAGCTGGTCTCTTTCTATGCTCAGTTAATGGCAGTCCAAGTAAACACTTCATCCACATGACTTTTAAGAACAATCAGCAAATGTATAACTATAATGTATTAAAATGTAATGTATTTATAAAACAGTGTATTACATCATAAAATTGCATAAATGAGTCAACCTGTGTCTTATAGTGGTACTTTTTATGTACAAATCCCAGTTCTAAAAAGGTTGGGACAGTATGTAAAATGCACATAAAAGCAGAAAGCAGTGATTTGTAAATTCCCTTTTATATATATTTAATTGAAAACAGTACAAAGAAAAGATATTTAATGTTATTGATTTTTGTAAGTATACGCTAATTCCGAATTTGATTCCTGCAACATGTTCCAAAAAAGCTGGGACAGGTGCAAATAAAGACTGAGAAGTTCAAAAAACACCTGTTTGGAACATTCCACAGGTAAACAGGTGATGATATCATGACTGGGTATAAAAGGATATCAAAAGACTCTTGATATCTGGTATCTCAGGTACTCTGGAAAGCAATACTATAACCTCTCTGCATTTGAATGGATCTTTATGGGAATTTGGGGGTGGGACTGGATTATCTGTAAATTACACAGGAATGGTATGGAACCCATGATTGGCTAAATGGCTGTAAGTCATCAAGGGTCTGAGGTATCAAACGAGCCTCAAACCATCACTCTGCTGCCAGATATGCAGTAGATATATATGGATCAAGGGGTGTTTCTCCTGACTCATTTTCCTATTGAACTCTATGTAAATATAAATCAGGAGAAACAACCCTTCAAGTGATCCATCCATATCTACTGCATATCTGGCAACAGAGTGGTGGTTTGAGGCTATTATTCTTGTGTAATTTACAGCTTAATCTAGTCCCACCCCCAAATTCCCATAGAGATCCAATCAAATGGTTATAGTATCGCTTGTCAGAATATCTGAAAATAAGATATCAAAAGTCTTTTGTGTTTTGTTTTTTTTTGCCCCTGTCCCAATATTTTTGTAATGTGTTGCAGGCATCAAATTAATTCGGAATTAGCGTATATTTACAAAAATCAGTAAAATTGATAAGGTAAAACATATAAAATATATGAAATATATGTAAAAGAGAATGTACAAATCGTTGCTTTCTGCTTTTATGTGCATTTTACATACTGTCCCAACTTTTTGGAATTGGGGTTTGTACTGTATATGCAGTGGGGACCAAAGGTCTGAGAACACTACCAAAAGGAACTTTTCATTATTTATCAAGGGCTAATACAATTATGATACTCTGTTTATATTTCTTATTCAATAATACCTTATTTTTTAATCACATAATTCACACAAAGTGTGTAGGTGTTTACAATGTTAAACTGACATTACTGGGTAGAATGGAAGATTCATTCAGTTAATAGATGGTTTTAGTTGTTAATAGCCCAGATATTTGTATATTGAGCTTTAGGAACACACATTTGTTAATATTTGAATGGAATAAAGGGTGTAGAGAAACATTTACATTATGTTGGACGATCCAGATATTCACGTAGCTTCCCATTTCATTCGAGTATTTTGGAAATGTGTTAAAATTTTGGTTTGTAACTGTTCTTAATAATGTGTTCTTGAATAGAAGTGTAATTGGAGTATCATAATTACATTATTCCGTGATAAATAATGGAAACAACCAGGACTCGGTAGTGTCACCCACTGTATGTATTATAACTAAAGAAATGCCAGCACATATCAAAATGGTCATTTATTAATTTAGACTATGCTAAAATTTGTTGACTCTCTTGACTTTTTGTCACATCACCCAGTTCTGTCTTCGAGAGCTACATAAATTTGCATTATTAATAAACTATAAGTTTTGTATAGAATTTAGATTTTGTTGACTTAACCTGACACTCTCTTCGGTGAATACACAAAGTGGCCACTAGGAGTCACCCGCGCTACAGTAATAGCCCTGAGTGACAGATTACCCTGCCAAAAACTAGTTTTTGTTTTATAGTAATTGTGTATAGTCATAATGAAAAGGCTACATCTGAATCAAGAAACACTTAGAAACGTGTTCATGTGATTTAGTAAAAACTGGTGGGATGTTTAAATTGGGATGTACCCGTTACGGAAATAAACAGAATTAGGTTAAATTAAGTCCTCCCTTAACCTGATGGTTACAAATAAGAAGTGCTTTTGTTTGATAATATTCCTTTCTTCTGACGTAGCACAAAGCCTTTAGATTTTGGAACTTCGTCATATTATATTTTACTGTCAAATTAATGGTGTTAAATTAGCTCACAGTGTCGTCCTCGAAAAGCCTTCTACATGCTAGATAACAAGGAAGCTTATCTGATGAATAGAACGAAAAGGAAGCGTTACCTAGGGTGCGTCTCAATATTCTTCACTCCTCACCTCCTTTCCTCCACTCCTCTCCTACCCGGAAGTATGCAAAACAGCCTGTGTAAGTACAAGTAGTTGCATGTACAGTATACAATGTACCTGACATTGCGGTTTGCGTCAAGATATTAATTAATATGTAACAGTTAATATGTATTTAATATGTAATCAGCAACATTAGATTTGGGCACAAAGAAGCTGTTCGCGGTCCGCCATCTTTTTTTGAGTGGCATGCCACTTATCAGAATATCTCTTTCGGACCTCCAACTAGCCCCCACATTTTTTTGTGGTTCGCAATATACTAGGCATTACGGTAAGAGCGTGTAAGAATTGATTTCAAAATAAAAGTAAAGTTCCGGTGAACGTGATAGGACGAGAACGTAATTTCACATACATTCAATAAATCAGGCAGTCTGTCAGGAAACAATGAATTCATAAATAAATAACATACATACATACATACATACATACATAAATAAATAAAACAAAATTAATAATTATTAAATATTAAAAGGAATAATTATTTAAAAAAACAACTATCGCCTGCAAACTATGAGGCTTTCTCATTTCAATTGTGTGAATAATTAGTCAAACTTAATAATAAAGAATACATTTTCAAAGACCAATCTGACTTCAAAATGACAGTACATCACCCCAGAGTGTCACTCAGACAATCTCAGGACATTCTGATGTGGAATTTCAAAATTAAAGCCCTCTAAAATGTCATATAAGAGCTGTGTTTCTTCTAAATTCAGATTGATATTAAAAGGAAACCTCCTGTTTTCACAAAACCATTTCACTTCAGAATGATAGCACACCACCTCAGACAATCTCAGGAGAGGAGGTGGTAGTGGAGGAAAGCTGGGTGCATTTTTCGAGTATTGGCTGTGAGGTTATGTTTATGGGTTGGGAAAAGGTTGATGCTAGATTAACAACCAATCACAGCAGAGCGTCCCTCCCAGGGTCCCGCCCAGGCGGGCTATCCAATCTAGCATCAATCATGTCAAAACTCAGTGGACACAAGTAGCCTATTAGGCTACCATGACGTTATTAAAAGTATGGCAATAGGTTCTCAGTGGGATATTGCACAGAAACATGACCTGAAATGTTCTCCCAATCTGTCACAAAACACGATCATTTGAAAGCAATTAAAAAATAGAAATCATCACGAGAATGAAAAATAACTTTGATGAGGGGACATGCATGCATTATTTAGATGGGCGTCTCCCATATTACAGCTGCTAAGAATAAAGTCACTGTCAGGACATATTCATTATGTAAATTAAATATATAAAATACAGTATATCCTCATGCCTAAGAATACACCTCCTTAGACACCAAATCAGGTTAATTCTAAATATTAAAATATTCGAAAAATGACAGTGCTTTACATTACGTTCATTTGGCAGACACTTTCCAAAGCTTCGTACAATAATATAATGATTTTACAATATAGAATATAATAATGATTGGGAAATATAGCCTACATTGATTTAAATGCATATAAATTCCCCCCGAGGAAAGGGTGCTATTCATAAAGTGGCAGGTGCTTGGTGCTGAGTAATCAACATAGCACACGTCCAGTTCCGTGCTTTCGTGGCACGAGAACAATGGTGACGCAATTTGCCGCGGATAATATCTCTGTGCCTTCCCTAGTACCTTTGCAGGAGGTTTCCATGGCAACTCCGTAGGTGAGAAGTAGAGACAGTATTGAGTCTCTCCTGTCATTCCTGTTATGGAAACCGGAAACCGATCTTTGGTTCCTCTCTCCCTCCACTGTCCCAATAGTGGAGAAGACGAGCGCAGCGGCTTCAAACTCGGCTTATTATGTTAAATGTTAAGCAAACAATACACAGAACAAACACTTTCATCGTCATTATTTTCTACTTAGCGTACAGATTTCTGCTGCAAGTGCTGTTTTGGACCCTTTAGCTTATGTTTAATGGAATCAATAAAACCACATTGTTCAGGAATAGTCTTGAAACCTGCAATATTTCTGTTAGAAACACAAATATTAATTTAATCGGTTTATTGTATATTTAAATGATATAGGGTGGGCCACTTTTTGCCAAATCACCTAGAACACAATCTAGAACACATCAAAATAGATGCACAACTTCCAAATGTGTCTCTTTTTTATTAAGTCAGGTCTCCTCTATCATACTATGTTGAAATTATGTAATAAAAAATAAATGCTTAATTCCTAGAGCTATTTAAGTGTCAGATGCCACCCTCCCAGACAACCTGACCCCGATCAGGTAAAATGGGCCACTTGTTCAGCTAAAATGGGCCAGTGACATTAAAACCATCATTCTGACCAAAGCCACAAATGTTCTTTATTTAATTTTTATTTGAAAATGGCATAACAAGAAATTAATTGTATTAAAAAACTTTTAGCAATAGCAAATATATAAAATTTTGAATAGAAAATACATTAAATGCAAAGGTAATTAGGCTACATTAAAACAGCAGTTTCATTAAAAAACTAAACAAATTTTTTGAACATTGTGTGTGTGTGTGTGTGTGTGTGTGTGTGTGTGTGTGTCTCTGAGTGTGTGTGTGTGTGTGTGTGTGTGTGTGTGTGTGTGTGGGCGTGCGTGCGTGAGTGCGTGTGTGTGTGTGTGTGTGTGTGCATGCATCCGTGCATGTGTGTGAATGATGTGGTGCTGGATCTTTGGGTGTTATAATTAAAAACAGGTTAACAAAAGCAAATATATTACATATTAAATAGAAAATACATTAAAAGGCAACAGTACTTACATTAAAAAACAGGAATTGTATTATAAAACAAAAGTCATTTTTTGAACATTCCGTGCGTCCCTATGTGTGTGTGTGTATGTTTGTGTGCATATATATGGGTCCTATTTGAATACAAAATTAATATGACATATCCAGGCTTGACTCATTTCAATATTATTTAAATAGTTTTTAATAACATGAACCATCAAAATATCTGTTGAAATTCAGTTCAGAAGGTGGCCCATTTTAGCTGACAATTAACGGCCCATTTTATCTAACACGTTAAGGTAAAATGGGCCAGTAACTAAAAATGCATTTTCATAAGAAAATAGTTTATCTTGCAAAATATCAGCATTTTTTCTGATAGAGGCTATCAAGACATTGATCACGAACCATTGCTTCTAGATGTTACTTTGTTTCTTATTGATATATCAACCTTATCATTGAAAAGTCAGATTTTGCATGTCAGGACACTCACCATGCGTTTTCTTCACCAGTCTCTGTATCAGGCATTGTCCCGATCATCTTAGTAACCTCAGACCAATCAAATCAGTTGTAACATGAAAAGTACTGTTGTGGCAACAGTTTGAAATCATTTGCAGCGATTGGCTATTAAAACTGAAAGCACCAAGACGCTCCAACCATATCTGGCCCATTTTACCTGATGGCCCAATTTAGCTGAGTTCACCCTAGCACTTCACTGATTAATCAAGTTTTCTAAACAAAATACACCATCAAAGCATACAGAATAAATTACAGCAAAATGGATAAAGCTTTTCTGTGGTTTTACAAATGGAAGTAGGAGTTGGGTAAAAGCTGTATACTTCACCAAAGTAACGGCTCAATGTAAGGTCTGAGTTTTGTAGTAGGCCTACCTTTTAAAACAAAAACTAAGCTCCACACAATCAATATTTTGCTGTTCAGTTTATAATCAACCATTTGCAACTCTCTCTGACTCATAGCCAAGTTTGCCTGAAAAACTCCTGATTTCCCTTACATCAATAATAGATATCTCCATCACCCCATCAAGAGAGACAACAACAAACTGCCTGCCTGCTGTTCTTCATAAAGCTTGACCCCAGAGAAGACAGCTTCTACTGACACTGTTATAGCTTACACTGCCACAAGCTGGCATGGCCATTCTTTCAATTGTCTGGGGTGACGTAACCTATAAAATCCCATGTGAAAACAGTGTACTAAGGTGTATTTCAGCATACTAGAAGCCTAATTAAAGTTTATATAATTATACTTCAAGCATGCCAAAGTTTTTTCACATGGGATAATTGGATACTTACAGCTTTATCTTGGCACATAAGTACTTAACTTTTTCTTGTGGCCGACAGATAGACAGAACTAACTGATAACTGATAACAAACCTCTAATCAGATTTGTTATGAATTTGAATGGGCACCTGCAGTCTGCCTTTACAAACTGCACACAAGGTGTACTCCTCTTATGCAATGATCCTACAGGTCAGCGGGTGGATTACAGAGCATAAATGGTTGCTGACAGCACATACTTAGGAAAAGTCTGCACATTCCCAAAAAACCTTGCAGTGATGAGACAGGTCTATAAATAAGTTTAGGCAGTACAAACTGGGAGAAAATAAATAAAAAATTATTTGCAACAGATCGACATTGTCTGGATTTTAGGATCTTACAGTGTAAGGGTTATAGAAGAGTTAGGCGACATCTGTAATATTTATGGTGAACATGCTATATGTTCCCTTGGCCCCACAAACATCCCCATTTCCCAGGACCAGTGTTTCATTCTGCAGCTTTACCAAAGGGGATTTGGTTTTCCCTGTACTTCAGACTAAAGCACTTTGATTGGGTTAATTAGACAAAGCTTTCCCCAGTCAAGCGTATAAGTGACATTAACTCTCCACAAAGGAAAGGAGGTCTTGCCCTGTCTAAATGGCAACGCACTGGATTAAACTGCTGGGATACAATGACGCAGCCACCCTGGAGTCGGAGATAACTGGATAAACTGGAATAACACCAACACTCATTTATTAGTCCAGACCATTTGACCGTTTAAAAAACCCACAATAATGACATGAGATGAAGTACTGCTTCATACCATTTATTTCTCACTAAATACAACAGTGTGTTAAAGAGATTCCACAGAGAGTAATAAGGAAAAAGGCGTTGTGCACAGAGAAGGCAGGTGCGTTTTGGGCCAGTCTGAAGCACAGAACATGGCGCTCGATGACACCAAGGTACACAAACAGACAGACGAGAGGCATCCTTACTGGATTTCAAACATCTCACTCATTCAACTGCTATCACCTGCACATGTACAGTGCCTGGGGGCTACGGCTGACACGCACGGGCACAAAGCCACATGGCTAGAAAAGGAAGGTTCTTATTTCAGTGTACTGTTTAAAAAAAAAAAAGAAAAAAAAAAAAATAGTTTTAAAAAAAATTAAAATGGAATGTTTTGGTCCGTGCAGTTGTTATGCTCCCAAGAACCACTGGACATAATAAAGATTGCACATTGTGATGTATCCAACATATACAGATATTCGTAATTCAGTGATAACACATAATTTAAAAAACAAATCGTAAAACTACTGAAATAATCACAAAGCTGAGGATACCAAGTGGTTAAAAAAGATCTCACAAGTTTCACAACCTACAAATTTTGCATTTCGCACAAGCTTCTGGGAATGCATCTGTATTGAGTATAATATCATTAAGGCCATTGGTTACTTGTGTCACCTTTTATATTTATATACTGTACATAGAGGTACAAAATTACTGTTCATTTGCAAGATGGTCTATGCAAAGTGGAAAAGGTGGGGTTTGGAGCATCAGAGTGACACACAGATACTAGTGAATGTCAGAGCGCACGTGGAGGTTGTTAAATTAATATTTATCTTTCGACATGTGCTGTGAAACAAGTTATACCTTCAGACAGAGAAAGTGCTGCACCTTTACCCAGAGGGGTTTGAATCACATCTTGGCTAACGTACAGTATCTTAAACACGTTGCGCTTGCAGAAACATTCATCCATTGCTGCCAAGGCCAAGTACTGTGAGAACATTGTTTGCCGGGCTGTGAATGATGTATACTCCCCCCGTCCAATTGTGAGTGAGAGTGATCAGACCGCATGTGTGATCTGGGCTGAGAGTGAGAGTGGTCAGACCACATGTGTGATCTGGGCTGAGAGTGAGAGTGATCAGACCGCATGTGTGATCTGGGCTGAGAGTGAGAGTGGTCAGACCGCATGTGTGATCTGGGCTGACAGTGAGAGTGGTCAGACCGCATGTGTGATCTGGGCTGACAGTGAGAGTGGTCAGACCGCATGTGTGATCTGGGCTGAGAGTGAGAGTGGTCACAGGGACTTTGTGCGTAATCTAGGTCAAGCTGTGGCAAGCAGCCAAAGGGAGCTCTGCAAATGTGCCGGATTACCGCGGCCGCGAGAGGATGCAGCGCTCATCCCCGTAGCCCGGCATCGCTTGGCAGGACACCGCATCCCTTGCCCGTAAAAATCCGCCAAGTAACACCTGTGCTTTTGTGCTTCCGGTTGCTATTTGTTGTACAACCCTTTTCCCCTGTTATACACAGACAGGCCACAATAGCTGAAAACAATGAATGTGCTTAGATACCCATATTAATCTCTAGGGCAGATACTCATGTGGTGCTGCCTCTCTGACACATAAGACCTCCCTGCCCCTCCTCTCTCCACTTCAGAATACGGCAGCTGAGATCACCAGATGCTCGTTCAGGAGACGGGTTGAGAGTCTGAGAAGCCAGCTCAAGCTTAAAAGGAAAGAATGAGTGACTCGTGACAAAGACATTCAAAGAGTTCAGAGGCATGGGCCTATTGGGGACGGACTGGGGCGAGAGGGGGAGGGCAGGGGGCCTTTATTAGGTACAAAAATGTACCTAACTGCAATGGTAAAAGACTGCTAATCCTTTAAAAGGACAAGAAAGTCCTTGAAAAAATGTGTGCAATTATTGAACCATTGACATTAAAGTGGCAGTTAACAAAGCTAGCTTAAAACAATCCCTTTGAGTCATAAAGGCCAGAATGACAGTAATGTGAATAAAAACATAGTTTTACAAAGAGAAGAAACACAGAATGTATACCAAAAATGCCACAAATAAAGACAGCTATACCAAATGACAACACCAGTAAAATAAAATTAAATAAGTTAAAATGATTAAATAACAAACAGGATGTTTGGTAGTCTGAGAATAGGGACCAAGGGAACACAATGGCTACTGGAGTTAGTGGGGCGGAGAACTGGTTGGAACACAATGGCTACTGGAGTTAGTGGGGCGGAGAACTGGTTGGAAGGCTGTGGCTGGATACACATGGCCTATTATTACAGTCATGCAATATTCATGTATTACATTGTCTGTATTACATGCCATATCTAGTTCCTTAACAGCCAAACATCAGTGCATGACAGCCTTTCAGCACCTTTAAAGACTTTTTTTATGAAGTCATTTATACTGAGCAGACTACACTCCTGGTTAATTCCAAAGCTGTGTCATTTTCCCACATGCTACAGGATCGGGGGGGGGGGGGGGGCGTCCCAATATTCTTCACTCCCCACCTCCTTTCCTCCACTCCCCCACTACCTCTCCTCTCCTACCTGGAAGTATGCAAAACTGTCTGAACGTTTCGAGTATTTGCATGTACAGTACACAATGTACCTGACATTGCGGTTTGCGTCGAGACATTAATTAATATGTAACCATTAATACGTAATTAAGATGCAATCAGCAACATTAGATTCAAACACAAAGATCCGTTTCTGGGGCACGGAGGAGAGGAGGTGGTAGTGGAGTTAGGGAGGAGAGGAGGTGGTAGTAGAGGAAGGGAGGGTGCATTTTTCGACTATTGGGACGCACCCGGGGAATCAAAGCAGGAGTCTGCAGATGCTGCACGGGTCCTTCTGAAGAACCAAAAGATCTGATGGAGGTGCGGAATTCTTATCAGACACTACAAAGCATAAGTCTCTGATGATTGCTGCCACTATCTGTCTGATTTCAGAACTGTACAGCAAGCTGAGAATTGTTGCTGTGAGTGAGTGTGTGAGCTGTGAGACAGACGGACACATTCGCACTCTGCATGGATAATTCCGGGTCTAGAACCTGAACTCAGATATAATGCTGAATTTACATGGAAGGAACCGGAGGAGAACTGGGTCCATCCAGTATAGGAAGGGGGCCGGGGCTATAACCCGAACGAAACTCAGACAAGGACTACAACCTCCTGGGTTTTTACCAAACACACACGGATACATAAATTATAATCAATAAATTAATTGAGTGACACAAAAAGCGCAACTCTTTGGTTGCCAGTAACTGATGATTTCCAGAGGTGAGAGGGATTTTCCTCACTCACACTTTTAAAAATGAATGTCAGGCAATCTGTCGTGACACAGCAGGGGAGCAGAGGGGTGTAAAGGTGAAACGGGATAACAGGAAACTGGAGGGAAAAGTGGAGATTAAGAAAACTGCATTTATGTATTCTTCTGTGATATGTAATATATGAATGGCTCACTGCTTAATACTGTGCCAAACAGAAAAGGACAATGGAACGTGTGCATATACAGTGCATATCTATATGTGCGCACTATGTTATAATAAGGAAGCAGAGGTCTGATTCCCATTCTGAGGTGCATTCGCTTTCAATGGCTGGCATAACATACAATCTGTCCCAGTACACTACAGCAGAAAAGAGGGGGTAGAGAAAGAGGGGGACGACGACAGCAGGAGAACAGTAGAAATGGTCCCGTGTTTGATTGACATTGCGGCCCTCCACACACACACACACATCATCTCTTGCCCTGCTGGTCCTCAGAGGTGGGGGTTGGGGTATGTCTGGGTGTGGTCTCGCTCTGGGCGTCCGGCTGCACCGTCTGCACCGTCTCTACCAAGCTGCCACTAGGGAGCACTACATAACGCGCCGCCATGTCTTGTTGGTGGGACTCCCTCAGGCCCTCCTTACTGTGCCAGATCCCATAACCAAAATACACCAGCAAACCTGTCAAGACACAAGCACACACATTACAGACAGCAACATAAGTGCACATTACATTACATTCATTTAGCAGACGCTTTTATCCAAAGCGACGTACAATAAGTGCATACAGAGACATCATCAAGATCACTACAGAACAGACAAGACAAAGCACATCCTTCCCATAATGTAGCAGCTATCCCTAGTAATGAACGTTGACTGTAGTTCACAGTAAGCTGTGGGTAAATCAGCTATACTATACTTCTATTCTAAATACTATTATAAACTATAACAAACAGACAGGAAAACACAGGGAACTAGTAAACACAGGGAACTGATATTCCTAGGTTAGAATATCAGTCAAGGTGGAGTCTGAAGAGGTGTGTCTTCAGGCCTCGACGGAATGCAGGCAGGGTTCGAGTAGAACATAGGGGAATGGGAAGTTCATTCCACCACTGAGGAGCTAAGGTGGAAAAACTCTGCAGTCGGGACGAGCGAGAGCCTTTGACACAGAGGGGGGGAAGTGCGAGTCGCCCTGCTGTAGAAGAGCGAAGTGGCCGAGCAGGAACATAGTTCTGGATTAAGTCCTGCAGGTAGGCGGGGCCTGTCCTATTGGCTGCAGTGTAGGTCAGGGTCAGAACTTTGAACCTGATCCTGGCTGCAATTGGCAGCCAGTGGAGTGACCTCAGTAGGGGGGTTACGTGGGAAAATTTTGGGAGGTTGAACACGAACACGAACACACACACACACACACGAACACACACACACGAACACACACACACGAACACACACACACACACACACACACACACACACACACACACACACACACACACACACACACACACACACACACACACACACACACACACACACACACACACACGTCCCCTTGTCAAATTTTGCATTGATTTTAAGACTGTATTGATAACATACAAAGCCCTTCCTGGTCTAGCCCCTTCTTATATCTCTGAGCTTTTTATCCCTTACCAGCAGCCTTAGGTCCGAGGGCAGAGGGCAGAGCTCTACTCACTGTTCCAAAGTTTAGGTTGAAATCCAAAGGTGATGTGGCTTTTGCTGTCAGGGCACCTAGAATCTGGAACAGCCTTCCAATGGCAAAGTCTATATCATCTTTTAAATCCCAATTGAAAACTCACTTTTATGGACTTGCTTTTAACTGATTATTTTTATACAGTATATTGAGCCTTTTATTAAAGTTAATTGTATTTTACTACTTTGTATTATATTTATTTATTTCATTATATTTATTTTCATTTGCTTATCTTGTATTTCATCTCTATCATGTTTTTTGTTCAGCACTTTATAACCCAGTGTTTAAAAAAGTGCTATATAAATAAAGTTATTATTATTATTATTATTATTGCTTGCATTGTTGGTCAACTTTGGAGCTTAACAGCCATATGCTTCAAATAAAGAAGCATATAGCAAAAAATATGCCAAATATTTCATGATCTTAAGGTTTTCTTTTTGTCTTTAGTCAATGCACAACTAAAGATTCTCTCCCATTTCTGATATAACTCCCGAATCCAATACCCCAACCACCCAACCCCATGATTTGTGCGTTAACATTACCTAATATAACGTTTGTCTTCTTGTTAAGAGACTTGACACAATGATGTGACAAAGTTGGATTGATAATAATTGCTGACCTAACGTTAGCATTTACCTACACACCTTTTGTCAACTGCCTGAATGTCAGCCAGGACAATTAACGTTAGATAGCTAACTTCATACTCACAGTCACGGTTTATTTCAATTTCAACTCATCATCATTACACAGGAGGATACGTTTGTTAACTTTTTAAAGAGTAAGTACACCCACCATCTCAGCCTGTCTCCGCCTACTACACAATTTAGAAAAATACTTTGTGGGGTGAGCGAGGGAGAGGGGTGGGGCCTATTTCTCACCTCAAATATTTTCAGAAACATATTTTAGTGGACTATTTAGGTGGAATAAGAGAGTTTATGAACAGGACGCCGCGTTGTTCCAATTTAAAAACGTGGAGCCGAAACAAAAGGAACGTAGTGGGTCTAACCAATCAGGTGCCGGCTGTTTCTGTTTATACATATGACTTTTTTTGCTTGTCTGGGACAATCGGACAAGTGTTAATGTCGAGCCCTGTTAAAAAAAATGACCTGTTGACATTTTCTGTACACAGAGAATGCACACATTGACAGCATTCTCACAAGTCTTTTTATTTGCTCAAAAACCATATCAAATAAATGAAAAGGTTAATAAATGACAAAAGAATGCATCCTTGTCTTTAAAAGAAACAAGTTTTTTTATTTGCTCAAAATAACCTACTAAGCAGTCCATGGTAATCAGCAAGGTATGAAAACTAATTATGTAATTAATTCAATGAATAGGAGATTTAGAAGTATCACCCCTCCTGCTGGTAAAACAATAGACCTATTCACTGGGCGCTAACACCTACGAGAAAGATTTCAGCCAATTGACCTGTATCTTTAAACATATCCACAGGTGTCCACAAACATTGCTTTTATATAATTTTCGCTTTTAAAGCACTTCAACTTTCGATTTTCATCATGAAATGCTTTTGTATCGGCCAACATACTGTTACTGAATGATAAACATACAATTAAAAGTTAAAACGTTATGGTCGTAGTTCGCTGTTTTAGCTATATTTCCTAGCAAAGCCAAAACTTTCCTGCGAAGGGTGTCCATGGCGCCAAGTCCCCAGTTGTGCAGCTCAACCGCCGCGTTTACCACCACCGAAATGTGACCTCCCCCAGAAACTCACGCAGAGTTAGACAGCAAACTTTTTACTATAATTACCGGTACTTGAAATTAGAATTTTGCGCATGCACTTTTCATCAACGGGGGACAGGCAGCCACGGAGCTATTCAGCCAGTCGGTTACCTACTTTCAGGCGTTTAGGCCCACCCGCTCTGCGTCCGGGCAAAAACAATGTATACTGAGGCAAAACTGCCACAGGGACAGGGTTTTCACAGCCGGACAACATGGAGGCAGACAGGTGTGTTTAAGGGGCTTACGGGTTCAGAGAAAAAACAAGCCTCTGCAGCTAATCATGTCTCCTACCTGATCTTCTTTTCTGATAGCAGAAACCACAGCCCATTAACCCCTTCTGTTCTTCATTAACCTCTTATGCATGGACCCAGGCTCAGTGCTCAAGGCACACGAAAGGCGAAACTTTAAGAGACGCATGGGTGATGTCACTCCATATAGCAAAAACTGGTGGGACAGCGCAAAGACACTTCGACAAAGGACTATTTTTCCTGAAATGAGTACGCAAAATGAGTATACACCTGAAATGAGTATGCAAAATGAGTATACACCTGAAATGAGTATGCAAAATTAAGAAAGGTAGGGACGGGGAGGCTTTTTTTAAGAAGAGGAAATTCCTAATCATACAGTCCAGGTGAGCCCCTCACACAGCTCCTGTCGAGTCACCAATCTACTCTAATGCATTGTTTGCATTATTATTCAGAAAATATTGGGTTTTATAAATATCAGTGGTTTACATCATCATTGTCTTTGAACGTGAACAGGCTATACCTGAATGCATGGACATTTGTTCTGTTTGTTTTGAACAAAGACAAAAACTATTTCAAAATGAAAACTTAAGAGAGTGTATTTGGATGTGAGAGGGCAAGGTATTCTTGACATACACAACCAAATATATAAAAAAATATAAATATAAATGTATATTCATTATCTTTAAGAGGGACCCATGCGCAATGCATTTCTTATCACAACCATTTTCAAGATCGAGTTTTAAACACTACAGAGGAGGCCCGATTTTAAAATATTCGGCGGAAGCACAGAGTGCTAAAGGTGTGACCGAGGTCCAGCAGCCATCTTACCTGCAGCCAGCCAGACGGTGAAGCGAATCCAGGTGAGTACGCTCAGCTTCAGCATGAGGAAAATGTTGAGCAGGATACTGGCTCCAGGGATGAACGGGACCAGAGGCACCTGAGGATAAGAGACGTCTCTAAGTGTGATCTCCACAGAGTGTCCATATAAATACAGACAGGACTCCAATTGCAATGCTATATTATTCAGGTGTTTGATGAGAGGTGAACACAGGCATGGAGTAGTTGCAGAGATGGTGCCTCCCAATACTCGAAAAATGCATCCTCCTTTCCTCCACTACCACTTCCTCTCCTCCTCCCCGGAAACCGATCTTTGTGTCCTAATCTAACGTTGCTGAATAGGCGACATATTGATGGGTTCACAGTTTTTGCCTTGTAAGCGTAGTTAGACATGTCTGTGTTAAACAATGATTTAGAATAGCAGGTGAGGGCTGGCCGTTGGTGCCTGGGGTATAAATTGTGTGACTGGGGAGGGGGGCAGAGTGGATAGGTCGTGCTCCCCCCTCCCCTCTGTCGGGACATCAAAGCGCCCCGGTGCGTGACGTGTATTGGCTAATATTGACTAATGAAGTGTGTTGACGAACAAACCACGTGTTATTTGGGAACATTTAGAAGATAGACCCTCACCAATGATGTAAACATGTACGTCAAGCTCAAGGCCTCCGAGGGTATATAAGCTTGGCTAGATGACCAGTGCGTGGAAGGTTACTGGACCGCAATTGTGCTGTGTCTTGGTGATCTTCCGGCTGGCCGGTGTGATTTGCAATAAACTTTTACTTATACTCTAGTAAAGTGTTTGTTGTGTGAGTGAGTTCCTGCATTGTCCTGACTTGGATTACTTGGAAAGAAGTCGGTTCCTAACAATATTAATTACAAATGGTTACAAATTGATTAATGTGTCAATGCAAACTGCAATGTACATTTTATACTGTATATGCAACTACTTGTACTCAAAACATTCAGGCAGTTTTGCATACGCACACGCAAAACCAATAAGGTTTTGACCATAGTGGCTACCCCACTATGGTCAAATGGTACTACATGTTACCTGGCTATTATCAAGCAATGTGGGGGTGCAGTAATCCTGTGGTGCAGAGTCTGCATGCATTCAGGCGATTCCCACCAAGTCATAATGTCCACTTTCACATAATGCGTTGCACTTACTTTCAGCATTTACGCACACATGGTCCCAAAAGGCCACCTGTCACCCCACGTGCTGCGCTACATGCTGCGGCTGTCCTAGCGCTTTCCACTACTAACTGCAGAGGAGCAGGGCGGTGCCCTGGTACAAGGTGTGCAAGGTCCCAACGGTGTTATTGGTGGGAAAGGCCGCTAGTCAGTTCATGGCCAGAGGGCATCATCCAGTCAAACACTGCCCTGCCTGAAGGGGCGGGCCTAAGGGCTGTCCAGCTGTGCAGACTGAGGTAGACTAGTACCGGCTAGCTAGGGTTACCCCAGTTGATAATGTCTTTCCCTCTTCCATGCCAATATCAGCTCAGCCACTGTTACTCGTAAAATATCACCAAGTACAGCGGTCTTCATCACTAAAGCTCCTGCCAAACACCACCCCAAAAACCACCCCTCTTTCTAGCCTTGGTAGCCAAAGTAATCAGCAACTGGACCTGCCCAGCATTCTTATACACACCCGCGAACATGCAGGGATGTTAATTGCTTAATTAACTCAGGACCAGTTTTTTTGTTTTATTTTGGCAGCTACCTGTATTTTGGGTTCAAATCTTTGAGAAAAAAAGGCATCTTTCTACTACCTTTCCTATACCCATGTCCACAAGGTTCTAAAGCAGAATGGACACAGAGGTGTGGGAGGGGCCTATTTTTGATTTTGAAGTGTAATCTTCTCTCTGTCCTGTTTGTAAAAGGCAAGCGCTTAAAATAAAAAAGATTAAGAGTGTCTGCTGCTCTTGAGAGGACAAGCTTTTCTTTACTCCTAAAAACCAGACAACAGGGGCCAGCAAGCTGTGAATCAGTCCCGCAGTGGAGTGACGGGTGTGGCGTTGTGCCTGCTGGGTACTGATGTCAATTGGGATGAATCAAATCTGCGCAGAGCCGGACGAGACCACAGCAAAAAAGACACATTTACTAGATGCTGCAGGAGGCTATCTTAAGTGGTAATCTCACCGAGGAACGAAACATTACTTACTGTCCAGACATTGAAACTTAAGTAATAGTTTCAGCAACAAAAAAAATCAAACCCCTTGTGACACTTCAGTAGAGGACGTTTTATGAGTCTCCTTGTTTGTCAATGCCTCGGGACAACAGAGAAAGACAGAAGGTCATACCAGGTCAATAGAGTTTTGTTTGGGTCAGCTCTGCTACAATAGTATTTTGCTGTAGAGAATAGTAAGAATCACACCTCTTCATTCTTGAAGCCCTCGATGAATGACAGCACACACAGTTTTGGATTGTCTCAAAACCTAGTTGAAAGAAAGGTGCTCAAAATGAACGTAATAACAATGTGGCGCACGCACACTTAAGTGCATTATTTTGTGTGCCAGTACTTGTACGTTTGGGAGGGAAGATGTGTGTACAGATGCACTCAGTGTGAGATCCAAGTACTGGCAATGCTGCTTTTTAATAAGTTCATAACAGAAGATAAACCCTAAAATGATGCAAAAAGGAGTCAAAGAATCACGTAAAAAGTTTTGAACGCAAATAAATATTCATTTGGTGCTCAGACTTTTGCTGCAGTTTATAAGACTTTATAAAACTTTATAAGAGACGGCAAATAAAATTTAGCAAAGCACTCTCCAGAATGGGGATGTTACTATGATACTGGAGCTGAAAGTCAACACATATGGTTAATTGTTAATGCGAGTCTATGTGGGTATGTGTGTGTCATGGCAGTAATGCTGGTGCGTCTGTGAATATTTGTGAACGGCCGCAGGTATGCGTAGGGACGCACCGTAGGGCGTGGCTCACCTGGAAGGTCTTGGTGCTAGGTTGCTGCTCATGGACCCAGATGAGGGCCAGGCTGGAGAGGTACGCCACGCCAAACACCACCACGAGCAGGGAGAGGCTCCAGACCGGCAGCTGCAGCTGGTTGTGCCCGAACACGAGCACGGCGCAGAGGGACATGGAGCTCACCATCAGCGCCAGAACGGAGAAGGCCACCACCTCCCCCGGCTCGCAGTCTCCCAGGAACCGGCCCAGATGCGGCTCCCAGCAGGCCTTCAGCTGCCCCGGGGCCCGCCGCTCTTTGGTCTTCTTCTGCATCTCCACCAGCTGGAGCTTGTCGGAGAAGGACTCGTACTCCTTGAGCTCCCCGCTCTCCTGGGCCATCGTCTGGACGTCGGAGGCCGTCGGCGACGGCTCGGGTTTGGGGTCGGCGGAGGAAGACTGCTTGGAGCCGGACTTCTCCGGCTGGAAGCGCAGCACGATTATGCTGGCTGCCACGAAGGTGTAGGCCAGGAGGGTGCCAATAGAGAGGAACTGGACCAGGGCCTCCAGGTCGAAGATGAGAGCCAGAAGGGCCATGAGGCTCCCAAAAACCATGATGGCGATGACAGGCACCTTTGTGACGGGGTGGACCCTGGAGAAGACTGAGAAAAAGAGGCCGTCCTCTGCCATGGCGTACACTATCCGGGGCAGGGAGAACAGGTTGCTGAGGAGCACCGTGTTCATTGCTGCAGGTGGGGAAGGGAAACTCACCTGGTTACTTTTGACAGAAAGACCCAGCCAAATTCTAGCAAAACAATTCAAATTATAACACTACGAGTTTTAGTTATTGTATAGTACAGGGGTTCCCCAACTGGTCCTGGGGCCCCCCTGTGTATGCCGGTTTTTGTTGCAACCACAGTTGCAATCCCAGAATTTTAACAAGCTGTTAATTTCTTAATTAGGTGCTTGTCATGTTTAGAGGAATTACTTACAGTACCTTCTTAAGCCACATTATATCAGAAATAGCTATGGATGCCATGTACAATAAACACCCCACATGTTCACATTTTGCTATATTATTTAAAAAGAGATAAGAAAATAATTTAACAGATCCATTTAAAGACTGAAAGTGTGAACACATGGCCACTAAAACTAACCATTTGGTAGATAATGAAGAATTCAAAAACAAAGCAAATGATAACGTGCCAAACCTGCATTGTGTTAATAAGCTTAAAGAAAAATTATGAGTTCAACAACCTAATTAGGAGCCTATTGATTCACTTCACACTTTAATTTGATCAGTTTATGCAATATAGCACAATAAGCACAACGTGAACATGGGGAGTTTATTCGACATGGCATGCATAGCTATTTCTGACAATGTGGCTTAAGAGGGTGAATAATTCCTCTAAACATGAAAAGCACCCAATTAAGAAAAATTAACAGCTTCTGGGATTGCAACTGTGGTTGCAACGGAAACCAGTATACACAGGGGGGCCCCAGGACCAGTTTGGGAACCTCTGGTATAGTACTTACTTGAATACAATTAGGTACTGGCAACCAGGTAGGATCACCCCTAGGTGCATTGCATTAAATTATGAATTGAATATTTTTCCTCGATAAACTGACTGTCTCTACATATACAGAATAGAATATCAGCGCTGTGTCAGATTAACAGTTCGGATAATACATTAGTTAACACTCCACTGGATTCTCCGCGCCTCTACCCTTTTCTCACAGGGTTGACATGACATGATTTAAAAAAGCTGCGGTTTGGAGACGGACCTGCAGAAACTCACCACAGATTGAGCCAATGGCCACAATAAAGCCGGCCCAGCTGTAGCCCCGGCGAAAGAAGGCATCGGACAGGGCGGAGTTGGGGTCCAGAGTGTGCCAGGGCACCATCAGGGTAAGCACGGTGGAGACCAAGATGTAGGCAGTGGTCGCCAAAGCCAGGGAGATGGCGGTGGCGATGGGCACGGCCTTCTGGGGGTTCTTGGCTTCTTCGCTTGAGGCGGCGATCACGTCAAAGCCCACAAAGGCATAGAAGCAGGTGGCCGTGCCCGCCAGCACCCCGGACACCCCAAAGGGGGCGAAGCCTCCCTCCTTTTTGCTCCAGTTTACGGGATCAGCCAGCATGAAGCCAAAAATGAGGATGAAGGCGATGACCACCATGCTGACAACGGAGAAGATGTGGTTGAGGAACGAGGAGACGCGCACCCCGAAGGAGATGAAGAAGGTGGCCACCAGCAGGATGCCGGCGGCCAGCAGGTCGGGGTAGTGGGCGATGAACGGCACGTTCCAGCGCATGATATGGGTCTCAGTGAAGTTCTGGATGGTGTGGTTGAAGATGGAGTCCAGGTAGCCGCTCCACGCCCGGGCAACGGCGGCGCCGCCTATCATGTACTCCAGGATCACGTTCCAGCCAATGAGGAAGGCCCAGATCTCCCCCATGGACAAGTAAGTGAACATGTAGGCCGAGCCCGTCTTGGGTACGCGGGCCCCAAATTCTGCGTAGCAGAGGGCGGCCATGAGCGAGGCGATGCCCGCGATGAAGAAGGAGAGCACCACGGAAGGGCCGGCCGTGTCCTTGGCAACGGTGCCGGTCAGGACATAGAGCCCCGAGCCCACCATGCCGCCCACGCCGAGCAGCGCCAGGTCCACCGTGGACAGGCATCGCTTCAGCGACGTCGCCATGACGTCATCGTCCAGTGTCTTCAGCCGGTTCAGCTTCCGGCAGAAGCGCACCCCCGGGCCACAGCCCCGTGCGCAGTTCTCCATGGTTACGGCGCCGATCAGGAGGCGGTACCCCCGGTCCCACTGCTGCTGCGACTGCCCGCGGAGGAAACGCAAGGACCAGGAAGGGCAGAGTCACGCTGGTGATCACGCTGGACGCATTGTCCAAGTCACCTGTAACCCAAGAAAACTGACATCAAAGACGTGCAACCCAGTTCGTATAACACGTCTGTCATTTGTGCTGTATAGATCCAATTTGAAACCAAATCATTTAACATTCCTCTGTATCCATTTTTTCCCCATTTTATCTTCAGTCATTGTAAGCCCGTCCAATAAATTCAATGTCCTCTGTCAATTTGGGAGGGCTCATGTCAACCCGCACAACCTCCAGGACATATGCGGCCACCTGCTTCTTCTTTTCTAACTGAGCCGCTCAAGCACGGAGCCAGAGGACAACACAGCACTTGAGCTACCGGAGGGACCACCTCTGTACAGTGAAGTGGGGGACACCCTGCTGACAAGGGGCACCCTCCCTAGGTGTCTCTGAGGCCCAACATGCATGATATCGGTTTCCTGGCCACGGCTGACCACACCCATGCTTGGAGCCCCGCAAAAGGAGAGTGAGCACGGTTTTGAAGGAGAGTGAGCACGGTTTTGAAGGAGAGTGAGCACGGTTTTGAAGGAGAGTGAGCACGGTTTTGAAGGAGAGTGAGCACGGTTTTGAAGGAGAGTGAGCACGGTTTTGAAGGAGAGTGAGCACGGTTTTGAAGGAGAGTGAGCACGGTTTTGAAGGAGAGTGAGCACGGTTTTGAAGGAGAGTGAGCACGGTTTTGAAGGAGAGTGAGCACGGTTTTGAAGGAGAGTGAGCACGGTTTTGAAGGAGAGTGAGCACGGTTTTGAAGGAGAGTGAGCACGGTTTTGAAGGAGAGTGAGCACGGTTTTGAAGGAGAGTGAGCACGGTTTTGAAGGAGAGTAAGCACGGTTTTGAAGGAGAGTAAGCACGGTTTTGAAGGAGAGTAAGCACGGTTTTGAAGGAGAGTAAGCACGGTTTTGAAGGAGTGAGCATAGTTTTGAAGGAGAGTAAGCACGGTTTTGAAGGAGAGTGAGCACGGTTTTGAAGGAGAGTAAGCACGGTTTTGAAGGAGAGTAAGCACGGTTTTGAAGGAGAGTGAGCACGGTTTTGAAGGAGAGTAAGCACGGTTTTTAAGGAGAGTGAGCACGGTTTTGAAGGAGAGTAAGCACGGTTTTGAAGGAGAGTGAGCACGGTTTTGAAGGAGAGTGAGCACGGTTTTGAAGGAGAGTGAGCACGGTTTTGAAGGAGAGTGAGCACGGTTTTGAAGGAGTAAGCACGGTTTTGAAGGAGAGTGAGCACGGTTTTGAAGGAGAGTGAGCACGGTTTTGAAGGAGAGTAAGCACGGTTTTGAAGGAGAGTAAGCACGGTTTTGAAGGAGAGTAAGCACGGTTTTGAAGGAGAGTAAGCACGGTTTTGAAGGAGAGTAAGCACGGTTTTGAAGGAGAGTAAGCACGGTTTTGAAGGAGAGTGAGCACGGTTTTGAAGGAGAGTAAGCACGGTTTTGAAGGAGAGTGAGCACGGTTTTGAAGGAGAGTAAGCACGGTTTTGAAGGAGAGTGAGCACGGTTTTGAAGGAGAGTAAGCACGGTTTTGAAGGAGAGTGAGCACGGTTTTGAAGGAGAGTGAGCACGGTTTTGAAGGAGTAAGCACGGTTTTGAAGGAGAGTGAGCACGGTTTTGAAGGAGAGTGAGCACGGTTTTGAAGGAGAGTAAGCACGGTTTTGAAGGAGAGTAAGCACGGTTTTGAAGGAGAGTGAGCACGGTTTTGAAGGAGAGTGAGCACGGTTTTGAAGGAGAGTGAGCACGGTTTTGAAGGAGAGTAAGCACGGTTTTGAAGGAGAGTGAGCACGGTTTTGAAGGAGTGAGCACGGTTTTGAAGGAGAGTGAGCACGGTTTTGAAGGAGTGAGCACGGTTTTGAAGGAGAGTAAGCACGGTTTTGAAGGAGAGTGAGCACGGTTTTGAAGGAGAGTGAGCACGGTTTTGAAGGAGAGTAAGCACGGTTTTGAAGGAGAGTAAGCACGGTTTTGAAGGAGAGTGAGCACGGTTTTGAAGGAGAGTAAGCACGGTTTTGAAGGAGAGTGAGCACGGTTTTGAAGGAGAGTAAGCACGGTTTTGAAGGAGAGTGAGCACGGTTTTGAAGAGAGTAAGCACGGTTTTGAAGGAGAGTGAGCACGGTTTTGAAGGAGAGTGAGCACGGTTTTGAAGGAGTAAGCACGGTTTTGAAGGAGAGTGAGCACGGTTTTGAAGGAGAGTGAGCACGGTTTTGAAGGAGAGTAAGCACGGTTTTGAAGGAGAGTAAGCACGGTTTTGCAAGGAGAGTGAGCACGGTTTTGAAGGAGAGTGAGCACGGTTTTGAAGGAGAGTGAGCACGGTTTTGAAGGAGAGTAAGCACGGTTTTGAAGGAGAGTGAGCACGGTTTTGAAGGAGTGAGCACGGTTTTGAAGGAGTGAGCAACGGTTTTGAAGGAGAGTAAGCACGGTTTTGAAGGAGAGTGAGCACGGTTTTGAAGGAGAGTGAGCACGGTTTTGAAGGAGAGTGAGCACGGTTTTGAAGGAGTGAGCATGGTTTTGAAGGAGAGTGAGCACGGTTTTGAAGGAGAGTGAGCACGGTTTTGAAGGAGTGAGCACGGTTTTGAAGGAGAGTGAGCACGGTTTTGAAGGAGAGTGAGCACGGTTTTGAAGGAGAGTGAGCACGGTTTTGAAGGAGAGTGAGCACGGTTTTGAAGGAGAGTGAGCACGGTTTTGAAGGAGAGTGAGCACGGTTTTGAAGGAGAGTAAGCATGGTTTTGAAGGAGAGTAAGCACGGTTTTGAAGGAGAGTGAGCACGGTTTTGAAGGAGAGTGAGCACGGTTTTGAGGGAGTGAGCACGGTTTTGAAGGGGAGTAAGCACGGTTTTGAAGGAGAGTGAGCACGGTTTTGAAGGAGAGTGAGCACGGTTTTGAAGGAGAGTGAGCACGGTTTTGAAGGAGAGTGAGCACGGTTTTGAAGGAGAGTAAGCACGGTTTTGAAGGAGAGTGAGCACGGTTTTGAAGGAGAGTGAGCACGGTTTTGAAGGAGAGTAAGCACGGTTTTGAAGGAGAGTGAGCACGGTTTTGAAGGAGAGTGAGCACGGTTTTGAAGGAGAGTGAGCACGGTTTTGAAGGAGAGTGAGCACGGTTTTGAAGGAGAGTGAGCACGGTTTTGAAGGAGAGTAAGCACGGTTTTGAAGGAGAGTGAGCACGGTTTTGAAGGAGAGTGAGCACGGTTTTGAAGGAGAGTGAGCACGGTTTTGAGGGAGTGAGCACGGTTTTGAAGGGGAGTAAGCACGGTTTTGAAGGAGAGTGAGCACGGTTTTGAAGGAGAGTGAGCACGGTTTTGAAGGAGAGTGAGCACGGTTTTGAAGGAGTGAGCACGGTTTTGAAGGAGAGTAAGCACGGTTTTGAAGGAGAGTGAGCACGGTTTTGAAGGAGAGTGAGCACGGTTTTGAAGGAGAGTAAGCACGGTTTGAAGGAGAGTGAGCACGGTTTTGAAGGAGAGTAAGCACGGTTTTGAAGGAGAGTGAGCACGGTTTTGAATGAGAGTAAGCACGGTTTTGAAGGAGAGTGAGCACGGTTTTGAAGGAGAGTAAGCACGGTTTTGAAGGAGAGTGAGCACGGTTTTGAAGGAGAGTGAGCACGGTTTTGAAGGAGTAAGCACGGTTTTGAAGGAGAGTGAGCACGGTTTTGAAGGAGAGTAAGCACGGTTTTGAAGGAGAGTAAGCACGGTTTTGAAGGAGAGTGAGCACGGTTTTGAAGGAGAGTGAGCACGGTTTTGAAGGAGAGTAAGCACGGTTTTGAAGGAGTAAGCACGGTTTTGAAGGAGAGTGAGCACGGTTTTGAAGGAGAGTAAGCACGGTTTTGAAGGAGAGTAAGCACGGTTTTGAAGGAGAGTGAGCACGGTTTTGAGGAGAGTGAGCACGGTTTTGAAGGAGAGTAAGCACGGTTTTGAAGGAGAGTAAGCACGGTTTTGAAGGAGAGTGAGCACGGTTTTGAAGGAGTGAGCACGGTTTTGAAGGAGAGTGAGCACGGTTTTGAAGGAGAGTGAGCACGGTTTTGAAGGAGAGTAAGCACGGTTTTGAAGGAGTGAGCACGGTTTTGAAGGAGAGTGAGCACGGTTTTGAAGGAGAGTGAGCACGGTTTTGAAGGACAGTGAGCAGCACGGTTTTTTTCGTACCATTGCTCATATACTGTGAGCTCTTTCATGAAGAGTGTCTGAAATGGATTGTAGAACAGTCATGTGACAATTTCAGATGCTATGGCTGTAATGACACAGTTAAATGATCAACCCTATGAATTAAAAACTCATCTCAATGTCTGATGTATCTGTCAAAGGTAGTCATACAAGTACCTATAACATAATGCATGCTGGCATTCCTAACTTCTTGGGCCAGATAATCTAGCCGTACCATCAGCAATTACTGGAATGACATTTTAACATCCGTTTGTTGTTCCCTCTTCTACTGCTAATACCCAGGCTGGAACTAAAACAAAGGTCCAGCCAGTGATTCTCAGAAACCGCAGGCCTTTTAAATCTGTCAAAGAGCTGCTGTTCCTCCTCTCTACTTAAACATGGCACTTAGGAGTTGCAGTTTGCAATGCCATTCAGCATTTAGGTTGAGAGCCAGCCCAACAGAGGGATGACTCATTCATCTGTTCATCACCTGTGATTGAAAACCAGACACCAAAAGCCAGTCTCCAGAGAACGACATCTGCACTGCATTTTTTATCATCAAGAGATTAAAAATAGAAACCCATTTGTACAGGATGGAGGTACCACTCCACACTGAGTAAATCACAAAAGGTATTATATGCATTTTAAATGCATATTTTAAATTAATTGCCAAACTTTCTAAAAACCAGAGATCACCTAAATGGAAAGCATACATACTTTAAATGAATCACTGGAATTTTAAGTAGGCTACTGTATACAAACAGCGACGAAGTAGACACAGGTTACATTTCCATCAACCAAATGAAAATATTAAGTAAATACATGAATTGAAAATAGCGAAATTTTCTAATACATATCATATTAATTCATACGCTCCTTTAATTATATGATAACTACATTTGTCCAAAATCAATATATTATTTATTAGGCCTTTATTTCACTTAATACTATATAAATTAATAATCTCATTGAAGCACATTTGCTTGAATCGGCAACCCCTCACTTATTTATTTTTTTAAATAAATCATGTATTCTTTTGATAGCCTATTCCATTAAAACGTCCAAATTTGTCCTATTAAGAATGTTTAAAATATATTTAGTGTAAAGAAAAGCCAGTATACACACTTTATATATAACTAGAGACCATATAGCCTAGTTGCTGATAAGTATTTTTGAATATTTCATTCAATCCAGGATGCAAAATGTAAAAATGACCTAATATACGACCTAATGACCTCTCACTTTTAAAAAATAAAACCTGTTCATCCTGGAATAAGTAAAGGGAGATTTAAGAATACCCACAATTATACCGTGGATTGTAATCGCAGACCATCACTTGTGAAAACAGGGATGCCGCGTTCCCACTACACAGACGGACAGAAGGCGACTTCACTAGGTATTAAACCTGGTTGATATTACGCAATGCTCTTTCCGCTCCATGGGATTAATCACAGAATTACACAAACAACGCACCCTTTTCCCTAAAATGAAACCAGAGACAATAACGACAACTATATTTGAATGCCTTGTGCTTGAATCAGCCTCATCAATAATGTAAAACAAAATGGAAACGTCTTCCATGGTGAAAGGGAATCATCAGACAAAATATAGCCTACGTGAAAAGCTATACGTGTGGTTAATTTACGGTAAAAATGTTTGGATAAATATAGCTATAGTATATTCTTACCGGCCTTCAGCAATCATACAAAAATTAAAGGTGTTCATGGAGATGTCAAAACCCCATGAATAACACAGGCTCCATCGTTCTGATTTTGAGAACACTTTGGCAAAAATACGCTATGTGAACTGACAGCAGGGTAATAATGAAGGAAAGGTTACCTCGAAATGAATGATGTTACGCAGCGTTCCGTCTGGCTTGATACAGCAGAACAGCGCAACTCCGGTTTATTGCTGATTAGAAGGAGAAGGTGGAGCAGGCGCTACTAGGCGGACACCGAACCTCTCTGTCTTAAAGGGACAGTGCATTGTTATTATTAAGGGTTAGTTTTGAATTTTGGACATCATGTCTCAATTACGACTTACCCATGATGTAGTTGATTGATGGAAACCATTTTCAGATAATTCCATGCTGTCCCTTCTTTTGGACATACACACATTGCTAATGCTAACTGGCTTTGTTAATTAGCACAATTCTTTGGCCAGGTGGTACAACTAATTAGTGAAATCAGATGGCTGAAAGACACACGTGGCAGGGCTTTTACTCTGGATTTTGCACCTCTGGGTTTGAGGCTTTATAAAAAATTAAATAAAGTAAAATAGGGACACCAGTGTCTGCAATTCTATTTCTTGCCAGTTCTCCTTTGGTTCAAAATTAATTCCCACTTTTAATTTCCGCCTGGTGGTATTTCTAAATAATGATTTAATGATGTATGTACAGCTGGGTTAATAATTGCACTCTATTGTAAAGACTTCTAAAATACAATTAAATGTTTATACTAGCTTTAACACTCAGTCCAAGATGTGGCAAAATTCTACTGAATTTAGAATTTAAATGACAAACTTACCCAAGAAGGCCTTGCCTTCAAGATACGTAAATGCAAATGTTATGCATTCATATTCCATCGGCCAGTAATGAAATATTGGGTAGAGAGTGTACCATCCAAGTTAGAAGTCATGCGTGCGTGTTTTAATCTAATGTTGCTGATTTTAATCTTAATTACGTATTAATGGATACATGTGAATTAATGTCTCGACACAAACCGCATTGTCAGGTACAATGTATACTGTACATGCAAATACTTGTACTCAAAACGTTCAGGCAGTTTTGCATATTTCCGAGTAGGAAAGGGAGTGATAGTGGGGGACTGGAGGAAGGGAGGTGGGGACTGAAGAATATTGGGACACACCCCTAGTAAACATTCCCTGTCTTAGGTCAGTTAGGATCACAACGTTATTTTAAGAATGAGAAATGTCAGAATAATAGTAGAGAGCATGATTTATTTCAGCTTTTATTTCTTTCATCACATTCCCAGTGGGTCAGAAGTTTACATACACTCTGTTAGTATTTGGTAGCATTGCCTTTAAATTGTTTAACTTGGGTCAAACGTTTCGCGTAGCCTTCCACAAACTTCTCACAATAAGTTGCTGGAATTTTGGCCCATTCCTCCTGACAGAACTGGTGTAACTGAGCAGGTTTGTTGGCCTCCTTGCTCGCACACACTTTTTCAATTCTGTACACACATTTTCAATTGGATTGAGGTCAGGATTTTGTGATGGCCACTCCAATCCTTGACTTTGTTGTCCTTAAGCCATTTTGCCACAACTTTGGAAGTATGCTTTGGGTCATTGTCCATTTTGAAGAGCCATTTGCGAGCAAGCTTTAACTTCCTGGCTGATGTCTTGAGATGTTGCTTGATGTCGTGAGATGTTCAATATATCCACATCATTTTCCTTCCTCATGATGCCACCTATTTTATGAAGTACACCAGTCCCTTCTGCAGCAAAGCACCCCCACAACATGATGCTGCCACCCCCATGCTTCACGGATGGGATGGTGTTCTTCGGCTGGCAAGCCTCACCCTTTTTCCTCCAAACATAATGATGGTCATTATGGCCAAACAGTAAAAAAATTTTTTTCATCAGACCAGAGGACATTTCTACAAAAAGTAAGATCTTATGATGTCCCCATGTGCAGTTGCAAACTGTAGTCTGGCTTTTTTTATGGCGGTTTTGTAGTGGCTTCTTCCGTGCTGAGCAGCTTTTTGTATTATTTACTTATTTTACTGAGAATATCAATCAGTTTACATATGATGATGGTTACAAAGTGTAGATTGAATTAACAAAAATAAAAAGAGAGTAGTTCGAAATATGTCCCACTCTTGAACTACAAGTTTTAGTTTTTACCTCCAGTTGGATGAGTGTGCTCCTGAAACCCCCCAACAAAACCACATAAATATGGGGTTCATCCTGGTATTTTAAGTGCCCCCATTTGTGAGAAAAAGTCGCCGTCGCTTTTTGACGAAGTTGACTCAAATATGCACCCCTAAATGGGTTAAGGGATCGTATTCGGTCACGGCCTATGTATATACTATTTTTGATACTTTCATTTTGAACTGAAAAATGTATGCACCATCTCAAAATGAAGCACATTTTCATATTATAGTCCTTCCTATTCAACACAATTTTATTATTAGGATAAATTTACATTATCATACATAACAAATAAGAAAAATGCTTCTAACATATTTTTCTGGCCTTATTAGCTTCCAAACAAAAAAAAAAGTTGTTTGTCTTCAAAACGCTTAATTGAAAACACATACAAACCAAAATGTAACTGGCTTTGAATTTTTCCCACCACTTTCCACCATTCTGTTAACCACCACCAACACCCACCTCAAAATAATACAATCAACACACACGATTTCTGTATAGCATTACAAACTGATATCCTTGCCACTATGAGTTATACAAACAGCCTTAGTACACAAATGAGTTCCGTTTCTGCCTTCTAAGAAAAAGGTCCTTTGTTTGCCAATGTTAGAAAGCTGTCCAGTTGCCTGTGTAAAAACAGGATATTCAGGATGGATCAGTGGATAGAGACACTTGTTTTGTGAACACCCATGGGTTCATCCAAGTTTCCGTATTCAGGAAAGACCAGTCTGAACTTCTTTCTGCTGCAGTTTGAGGAGAAGTTCCAGCAGATTCATCTGCATCGTCAGCTCCTGAAAACAGGGAGAAAAACCAGTCCTTAATCCCAACTGCCTCATAAAACTAGCCCAAACCAGATTACCAACCAAGAGACTCCTGGAAATGTGTTCGGTTTAAATTATCCAGAGGGGAAAAACTCACTCTGACTCATACTTGCACTTCTATTAAGTTTTAAGTTTTTTTTAATACACCCTGTACAACAGAGTAGTAATGTGCTGGTGGCCACACAGCTCTTGGATTCATTCACAAAAATGGTGGACTGAAAAGGCGTTGTCAGGAATTCCACATGCCCTGCTTCAAGATAATTAAACATACTATTCTTTCCTATTTTCCCTTTACTTGAGTTTACCTTTAGTGCCTGGAGTCTGGATGACCCAATATCTCATAATATACAGTTGTGTTCAAATAAATAGCAGTGCGTTAAAAAAAGTGAATAAAGTGCAAATATTTTTTAATAGCTTTTAGTTCCATATTTCAAATGTAGTGGAAACGTAACACATTCAATCCCAAATCAAAGCATTAACAAATTTGATCAAGTCTGCGTTATTCTTTTACAGGAAGCAAAGAAAAGGAATATTAATCTGTTCAAAAAAATAGCAGTGTCGACATTTTTCTCTTCAAACTCAAACACTTACTGTATAAACTGAAGAAATTTTTCAAGATTTAACTTCACTTTAAATTACTGAACTAATATTTAGTTGCATAACCATTGTTTTTGATAACTGCCGCGCATCTGCGTTGCATCGAATCAACCAACTTCTGGCACCTAGAAACAGGTATTTCAGCCCAGGATGAACAAACTACATTCCACAGTTCCTGTGAAATTTTGGGTTTTGCTTCAGAAACTGCATTTTTAATGTTTGGGATTGAGCTGACCACTCCATTACCTCAATCCTTTTTGTCTGGAACCAAGATGTTGTTCGCTTACTCGTGTGCTTGGGGTCGGTCTTGTTGAAACACCCATTTCAGGGGCATTTCCTCTTCAGCATATGGCAACATAATCTCCAAGTATTTTGATGTATTCAAACTGATCCATGATCCCTGGTATACGATAAATAGGCCCAACACCGTAGTATGAAAAACATCCCCATACCATGATTTTTGCGCCACCATGCTTCACTGTCTTCACAGTGTACTGTGGCTTGAATTCAGTACCTGGGGGTCGTCTGACGTACTGTCGACGACCACTAGACCTGAAAAGAACAATTTTACTCTCATCAGTCCACAGAATGTTACGCCATTTCTCTTTGGGCCAATCAATGTGTTCCTTGGCAAAATTTAACCGATTCTGCACATGCCGTTTTTTCAACAATGGTGCTTTACGGGGGCTTCTTGCTGATAGCTTAGCTTCGATCAAACGTCTTCTGACTGTAACAGAACTTACAGGTAATTTTAGATCATCTTTGATCTTTCTGGAGGTGGTGATTGGCTGAATCTTTGCCATTCTGACTATTCTTCGATCTGTTTTAACAGTAGTTGCTCGTTTTCTTCTGCGTGTTTCGGGTTTTTGTTGCCATTTTAAAGCATTTGAGATCATTTTAGCTGAGCATCCTATAATTTGCTGCACTTCTTTATATGTTTTCCCCTCTCCAATCAACTTTTTAATCAAATTACGTTGTTCCTCTGAACAATGTTTGGAACGGCCCATTTTACTTAGCAATTCAGAAGGAAATATATTTTATAACAATGTGTGAAACATTTGCTTCCCTTCTTCCTTAATAAAGGACAATTAATGACACCTGTTTTTTCACAGAATGAATGAATTCTCTAATTAAACTCCACACTGCTATTATTTTGAACACGCCCCTTTCAATGAATGAGTCAATTACTCAGAACAAGCAGCGTGCATGTCATGACAGTTGGGTCTGTTATTTTTCTATTACACTACTATATCTACAAGTACATTATTTGCCATGCAGAAATATCACTACTACTAATAACAGTGGTTCATCAGGTTACTGATGTTGTACTGCTATTTTTTTTTAACACAACTGTACCTAGAATTGCAATGAAACGAGAGGGAAAGGCCGCATGAGACGACGGACCATTTCAATTCATGTCCGTCTGTCGTCGAATCACAGGAGCCATATGGGTCAGTGTTCAATGGTGAATTGTGGCTGGCCTTCAAATTCACCTTCAAATTCAAGTGGCGGTGCAGTACAGCGCAGGGTCAGGGGTGAGGGTGCAGTACAGCGCAGGGTCAGGGGTGAGGGTGCAGTACAGCGCAGGGTCAGGGGTGAGGGTGCAGTACAGCGCAGGGTCAGGGGTGAGGGTGCAGTACAGCGCAGGGTCAGGGGTGAGGGTGCAGTACAGCGCAGGGTCAGGGGTGAGGGTGCAGTACAGCGCAGGGTCAGGGGTGAGGGTGCAGTACAGCACAGGGTCAGGGGTGAGGGTGCAGTACAGCGCAGGGTCAGGGGTGAGGGTGCAGTACAGCACAGTGTCAGGGGTGAGGGTGCCGTATAGCGCAGGGCCAGGGGTGAGCACCTGAGGGTTCGTCGTTACGTAGAACCCTGGGACGCCGGCCTTCTCCAGAGTATTCTGCTGGTCCACCACCTTCTGGTCCATTTCCACCACAATCTTCTCATCCATCATCCTCTGCTCCTCCCTCACTCGCTGCTCCAGGGCCTGGAGAGACACAGACAGAGCACCAACACAGTCACAGGCCTGCAGTTCCCCCCGAATCCATCATTTCACTTTCCACAATGGGTACATTCTCTCCTTGGGTACACTGCGACATGGAAGCTCAAGTAATGTGGAAAGCTGTCCACATTTTAAAAGTGTAATATGCTAGATAAGAGGAAATGGACGACATTGATTATAGGCTTACAATTTCATTTCATTTTTATTAGCTGGGGACAAATAAAATACTACACTGACACATTGACAAAAACAAGTGCCCAGTACTTTGTACATAGTGTGCATAGCCAAAGCAAGTTTCCAATACTTGGCCCCATAAATTGACTTAGATAAGCATTTTTCTAACTAATTATTAAATTTCCTGAGCAAGTGCATTTGATCTAAATCAAAAACTATGCCTTTCATATTCCTGCCAGCTGTAAAACAATGGGAGCAGTGGCCAATAGTGCCAATTCATCCCACCTTATCACACCTCTCTGTCACATACCTCTGTCTCCCCCTGTTGGTTCATTCTCAGAACTGCCAGGTTGTGCGTTTTGCAGGTTTGCAGGGCATCTTTGTGCTTCCGGACCAACTCCTGTTTGAGTGCTGGACAAGAAAGTGACAGAAAACTGTTGTCTAATAGCGTGAATAAGGTAAAGGTGGTGAATCAGCACTCACTCACTCACTCACACTCAAACACACACACACACACACACACACACGTTCCTCCAAAGCAAATGTTGTAAAAACAGCACAGACCTCTGTGTTCACCATGCAGTTTTTGCCTCTGGTTGTAAAGGTTCCTTTCCGTCAGGTGCTGAATGTCGAGCAGGCCCTGGACAATCTCGTACACTGTTCCATCTATCAAGACCAAGGCAAGGTCACTCAGCGTGGTGTAGGACAGGCGCTGCTGGAAGGAGCTGGGAAGGGAAGGGAAATATCACAGAAAAGCCAGATGAGAAATGCCAAAAATTCACCGTAGTGTATCAAATCTGAGCCCTGGTCCTGGAGTGCCAGAGATATGTCTGGCTATTCCATCTGGTTCTATTTCATATTGATTGCACAATTTCATCGATTGATCAACAGTCTCAGTGTGAATAGTGAAACACTGTATATACTGCCCATATAAAGAATGCCGACCAGAATATACAAGAGGCGGTATTAACGATGTTACTTAGAGCAAAGCTTTGAGTATATATCTGTCAGTATGGATTATGTTTGCCTCGTGTATTTACATGTCATCCTTCTGGTGACAAAATCCTCTTAGTGGATAAATAAAAGATTTTTCTATCCAACGTTTGTATTCAGTACCTTGAACAGAACTAGCGTACTGTTAACAACAGAGAAACCACCCTGACTTCTTATTATTAGATACACAAGTTATTGTTTTGCAGTGTGCATGGTTGTCACCATGTTGGTCGCCAAGGAGGCAAGTTTTAATTAAAACAGACAAAGTTCTTACCTTGGCAAGTCTTTGACGAGTGCCTGTAGCTCAGACAGAAGATAGTAATGCCTCTCTTGCTGTTTTGTAGAGTCAGTCTGCACATTGTAAGCACCAGCATAGCCCTCCATTTAAGTCTGTTTCGAGTTTAGACAAATATCTCAGATTGGCAAATTGAATATGTGTCTACTACAGGTCCATACAGAGAACCATACGTTGCTTACTGAAAAGGAGAACGTTTAAACACTGAGAACATCACAACATCTTGCCATCTACGTAGGCCGAGATGGACAACTCGCCATGCCATTCACGCCTCCGCATAACGTTACAATCATAAGGTAAATAATCCCTAAATAAATCACTTGCTGTACGATATTTCTGACCTTTCCACACCAAATCATAAATGCTATTTAAGGCAACCTAGTCTGAGAAACGTCAGACAGGCATCCGATAATTAGCTAACGTAAACATTATATTATACCAGAGCTGTGTGGTAGCTAACATTAGTGCTAGCAAGCGTTATAACTTACCTGGTTTGAACATAAGACGTGTATGACCCATAAACTATAAAAGCGCAGAATAACACGACAGTCTTCTGGTCGTTATAATGATAATAACCAAGTTCACGTTTAAATTTTAAACAATTAATGAAGTCGCTAGCAAGCTAATCCCATCGCATTAGCTAGTTTAACGGCAGCAGTAGCAACCGCAACTAGCACAATGTTAACTCTTGAATTAGGACCTTTAAACACTGGGTAGTCGTCTTAAAACTTGCCTGCGTGCATCATGACTTCACTTCAGCGTTTGTTTGAAATGAGCCACATTCTACTGGTATTATTACTAGGCTAAATAAACGATTCCGTTTGTGGTTGGCTGTTGGAAACCACTCTATTTAATATGACAGAGAAATTGACTATTGTATTGTATTGACAGTAAACTACTGCACTAGTTTTTTCAATGCGCCAGGTGGCGCAAAAACACAATGGATGGATCGTTTGTATGAACCCCATGCTATTCCTGCTCCCTGTGATGAAGGGGATGTCCACCTCTAGTTTATTCACCACTTTTCATTTCAGCAAAGGCTTCAGTATAGCGGTCACGAAACTATTTTTCTGATCCAAATTAATGTCTGTACGTTTGATGGAAGGATACCCGGGAATTTCCCCGCGCATTTTAGAAAGAAAACGGAATGTGGACTCGCATCTCCAATTAACTGTAGCTATACTGTACAGGCGAGGTACACCTTGAAGTGATGAAGGTAGCTACATCAATGGCAAACAGGTAGCCAATTCTAATTAGCGACCTTGCTAGCAACCAGGGGATTTACTTGCCAGAGTCTTTCACTCTGTCCATAATGTTGTGGTTATTGACTTGTTGATTTTGCGCACTGAAAATAAATTTCATAAAATGTTATTTTAACATTAACTTTGTTTAAAGATCATTCGGAAACGTGACTTGTTACAATAGCTAGGACAGCTAGCTGCCGTGAGCGCGAGACGACATGGGTGCCACGCGCCGCTGCGCCTTACCATTGATAGAAATTGGGAGAACCCTGATGTGGGAAACAGCGGCATTGTGAAGAGTCCATCAGGGAAAACGGGAAATTGGAAAATCTGGGACTTTTTATACCAATTCAGTTATGGCCAAAAACACATCTCTGTATTTCCGAATCGTCGAAGGAAGGAATCTACCAGCAAAGGATGTGTAAGTTCTATTTACAGATCTAACATTAGGCAGGTTAGCTCTTACGGCAATGAGTAGTTATCTGATTAGTTTGTCTACTGTTTATTCAATAAATTATATTTTTTATTCATATTCAAATGCAAACAACTTTTACAAAGGCATGCTATAGCCTAAATATGTGGAAATTGGAATTCGTGATTGCAAGTAGCCTAATAAAGAAAACGGTTTAACGACAATTTGGGATAACCCCAAAGTTGGTAATAAACAAATTAAACAAAACAAAAATAAAATTCGGATGACAAAGGTATATTTTGTATTTTATGTGTAGGGCGCACATCACAGGAATGTGGACGTTCCATATCTAATAGAAAGTAGCCTATTTTGTTAACCTGGCTGCTACACCTATTTCAAAATCATCTACATTACGCCCGATAGTGCATTCCCAGTAACATGCGCAGCTAAAAGAGGCGTTTGTTATTTTGTACAGCTGAAACCCTCTGTGCATTTTCCGCGGACCACATCTCAGTAGCAAAATAGCGTAACGTTCTCGACATAATTTGGAATTTGACATTGCCTACTTAGAAACCCAGGCTGAATTTTGTGAAATACAAGATGAGAGCCACTTCCTTCACAATAATTGCTTTTACCAACAAGATTGTATAAATTGGAAAGACAGAAATTTGAAACATTTTTAATCGACAGATATGGTTGTCGTACAATTCTCATATTTCTCCTCTCTTTTAGTTCTGGAACCAGTGACCCTTACTGCATTGTAAAAGTTGACAATGAGGTTGTGGCCAGGTGAGTGTCAAAGTCTCAGAGTAATCTCCATTTAATGCAGTCCCGAGTTCTGTAATTAAGTTCTGTGAGTAATTGGCTATTGGAAATTATTGCACACCATATTGTCCACTTTCATTATGGTTAGTCTTATAAAATCTGCATGCGTATGTATGAGTTTTTCTAGTACACACATTTTACGTATACACCCTGAACAATAAGGGTCATAACAGTATAGAATGTAATAAGAAGCGCTCTATTGAACTGAGATTTATAAAAAAATTTCTTATATTCACTGTACATGAATTCCATATTCTTATATTGAACTAGGGGCATGTGGGTGGTACTGTAATTGCTCT
>CM056376.1:4996352-5033852 GCA_029718625.1 Synaphobranchus kaupii
ATCGGCCAGTAATGAAATATTGGGTAGAGAGTGTACCATCCAAGTTAGAAGTCATGCGTGCGTGTTTTAATCTAATGTTGCTGATTACATCTTAATTACATATTAATGGATACATGTGAATTAATGTCTCGACACAAACCGCATTGTCAGGTACAATATATACTGTACATGCAAATACTTGTACTCAAAACGTTCAGGCAGTTTTGCATATTTCCGAGTAGGAAAGGAGTGATAGTGGGGGACTGGAGGAAGGGAGGTGGGGACTGAAGAATATTGGGACACACCCCTAGTAAACATTCCCTGTCTTAGGTCAGTTAGGATCACAACGTTATTTTAAGAATGAGAAATGTCAGAATAATAGTAGAGAGCATGATTTATTTCAGCTTTTATTTCTTTCATCACATTCCCAGTGGGTCAGAAGTTTACATACACTCTGTTAGTATTTGGTAGCATTGCCTTTAAATTGTTTAACTTGGGTCAAACGTTTCGCGTAGCCTTCCACAAACTTCTCACAATAAGTTGCTGGAATTTTGGCCCATTCCTCCTGACAGAACTGGTGTAACTGAGCAGGTTTGTTGGCCTCCTTGCTCGCACACACTTTTTCAATTCTGTACACACATTTTCAATTGGATTGAGGTCAGGATTTTGTGATGGCCACTCCAATCCTTGACTTTGTTGTCCTTAAGCCATTTTGCCACAACTTTGGAAGTATGCTTTGGGTCATTGTCCATTTTGAAGAGCCATTTGCGAGCAAGCTTTAACTTCCTGGCTGATGTCTTGAGATGTTGCTTGATGTCGTGAGATGTTCAATATATCCACATCATTTTCCTTCCTCATGATGCCACCTATTTTATGAAGCACACCAGTCCCTTCTGCAGCAAAGCACCCCCACAACATGATGCTGCCACCCCCATGCTTCACGGATGGGATGGTGTTCTTCGGCTGGCAAGCCTCACCCTTTTTCCTCCAAACATAATGGTGGTCATTATGGCCAAACAGTAAAAAAAATTTTTCATCAGACCAGAGGACATTTCTACAAAAAGTAAGATCTTATGTCCCCATGTGCAGTTGCAAACTGTAGTCTGGCTTTTTTTATGGCGGTTTTGTAGTGGCTTCTTCCGTGCTGAGCAGCTTTTTGTATTATTTACTTATTTTACTGAGAATATCAATCAGTTTACATATGATGATGGTTACAAAGTGTAGATTGAATTAACAAAAATAAAAAGAGAGTAGTTCGAAATATGTCCCACTCTTGAACTACAAGTTTTAGTTTTTACCTCCAGTTGGATGAGTGTGCTCCTGAAACCCCCCAACAAAACCACAGAAATATGGGGTTCATCCTGGTATTTTAAGTGCCCCCATTTGTGAGAAAAAGTCGCCGTCGCTTTTTGACGAAGTTGACTCAAATATGCACCCCTAAATGGGTTAAGGGATCGTATTCGGTCACGGCCTATGTATATACTATTTTTGATACTTTCATTTTGAACTGAAAAATGTATGCACCATCTCAAAATGAAGCACATTTTAATATTATAGTCCTTCCTATTCAACACAATTTTATTATTAGGATAAATTTACATTATCATACATAACAAATAAGAAAAATGCTTCTAACATATTTTTCTGGCCTTATTAGCTTCCAAACAAAAAAAAAAGTTGTTTGTCTTCAAAACGCTTAATTGAAAACACATACAAACCAAAATGTAACTGGCTTTGAATTTGTCCCACCACTTTCCACCATTCTGTTAACCACCACCAACACCCACCTCAAAATAATACAATCAACACACACGATTTCTGTATAGCATTACAAACTGATATCCTTGCCACTATGAGTTATACAAACAGCCTTAGTACACAAATGAGTTCCGTTTCTGCCTTTTAAGAAAAAGGTCCTTTGTTTGCCAATGTTAGAAAGCTGTCCAGTTGCCTGTGTAAAAACAGGATATTCAGGATGGATCAGTGGATAGAGACACACTTGTTTTGTGAACACCCATGGGTTCATCCAAGTTCCCGTATTCAGGAAAGACCAGTCTGAACTTCTTTCTGCTGCAGTTTGAGGAGAAGTTCCAGCAGATTCATCTGCATCGTCAGCTCCTGAAAACAGGGAGAAAAACCAGTCCTTAATCCCAACTGCCTCATAAAACTAGCCCAAACCAGATTACCAACCAAGAGACTCCTGGAAATGTGTTCGGTTTAAATTATCCAGAGGGGAAAAACTCACTCTGACTCATACTTGCACTTCTATTAAGTTTTAAGTTTTTTTTAATACACCCTGTACAACAGAGTAGTAATGTGCTGGTGGCCACACAGCTCTTGGATTCATTCACAAAAATGGTGGACTGAAAAGGCGTTGTCAGGAATTCCACATGCCCTGCTTCAAGATAATTAAACATACTATTCTTTCCTATTTTCCCTTTACTTGAGTTTACCTTTAGTGCCTGGAGTCTGGATGACCCAATATCTCATAATATACAGTTGTGTTCAAATAAATAGCAGTGCGTTAAAAAAAGTGAATAAAGTGCAAATATTTTTTAATAGCTTTTAGTTCCATATTTCAAATGTAGTGGAAACGTAACACATTCAATCCCAAATCAAAGCATTAACAAATTTGATCAAGTCTGCGTTATTCTTTTACAGGAAGCAAAGAAAAGGAATATTAATCTGTTCAAAAAAATAGCAGTGTCGACATTTTTCTCTTCAAACTCAAACACTTACTGTATAAACTGAAGAAATTTTTCAAGATTTAACTTCACTTTAAATTACTGAACTAATATTTAGTTGCATAACCATTGTTTTTGATAACTGCCGCGCATCTGCGTTGCATCGAATCAACCAACTTCTGGCACCTAGAAACAGGTATTTCAGCCCAGGATGAACAAACTACATTCCACAGTTCCTGTGAAATTTTGGGTTTTGCTTCAGAAACTGCATTTTTAATGTTTGGGATTGAGCTGACCACTCCATTACCTCAATCCTTTTTGTCTGGAACCAAGATGTTGTTCGCTTACTCGTGTGCTTGGGGTCGGTCTTGTTGAAACACCCATTTCAGGGGCATTTCCTCTTCAGCATATGGCAACATAATCTCCAAGTATTTTGATGTATTCAAACTGATCCATGATCCCTGGTATACGATAAATAGGCCCAACACCGTAGTATGAAAAACATCCCCATACCATGATTTTTGCGCCACCATGCTTCACTGTCTTCACAGTGTACTGTGGCTTGAATTCAGTACCTGGGGGTCGTCTGACGTACTGTCGACGACCACTAGACCTGAAAAGAACAATTTTACTCTCATCAGTCCACAGAATGTTACGCCATTTCTCTTTGGGCCAATCAATGTGTTCCTTGGCAAAATTTAACCGATTCTGCACATGCCGTTTTTTCAACAATGGTGCTTTACGGGGGCTTCTTGCTGATAGCTTAGCTTCGATCAAACGTCTTCTGACTGTAACAGAACTTACAGGTAATTTTAGATCATCTTTGATCTTTCTGGAGGTGGTGATTGGCTGAATCTTTGCCATTCTGACTATTCTTCGATCTGTTTTAACAGTAGTTGCTCGTTTTCTTCTGCGTGTTTCGGGTTTTTGTTGCCATTTTAAAGCATTTGAGATCATTTTAGCTGAGCATCCTATAATTTGCTGCACTTCTTTATATGTTTTCCCCTCTCCAATCAACTTTTTAATCAAATTACGTTGTTCCTCTGAACAATGTTTGGAACGGCCCATTTTACTTAGCAATTCAGAAGGAAATATATTTTATAACAATGTGTGAAACATTTGCTTCCCTTCTTCCTTAATAAAGGACAATTAATGACACCTGTTTTTTCACAGAATGAATGAATTCTCTAATTAAACTCCACACTGCTATTATTTTGAACACGCCCCTTTCAATGAATGAGTCAATTACTCAGAACAAGCAGCGTGCATGTCATGACAGTTGGGTCTGTTATTTTTCTATTACACTACTATATCTACAAGTACATTATTTGCCATGCAGAAATATCACTACTACTAATAACAGTGGTTCATCAGGTTACTGATGTTGTACTGCTATTTTTTTTTAACACAACTGTACCTAGAATTGCAATGAAACGAGAGGGAAAGGCCGCATGAGACGACGGACCATTTCAATTCATGTCCGTCTGTCGTCGAATCACAGGAGCCATATGGGTCAGTGTTCAATGGTGAATTGTGGCTGGCCTTCAAATTCACCTTCAAATTCAAGTGGCGGTGCAGTACAGCGCAGGGTCAGGGGTGAGGGTGCAGTACAGCGCAGGGTCAGGGGTGAGGGTGCAGTACAGCGCAGGGTCAGGGGTGAGGGTGCAGTACAGCGCAGGGTCAGGGGTGAGGGTGCAGTACAGCGCAGGGTCAGGGGTGAGGGTGCAGTACAGCGCAGGGTCAGGGGTGAGGGTGCAGTACAGCGCAGGGTCAGGGGTGAGGGTGCAGTACAGCACAGGGTCAGGGGTGAGGGTGCAGTACAGCGCAGGGTCAGGGGTGAGGGTGCAGTACAGCACAGTGTCAGGGGTGAGGGTGCCGTATAGCGCAGGGCCAGGGGTGAGCACCTGAGGGTTCGTCGTTACGTAGAACCCTGGGACGCCGGCCTTCTCCAGAGTATTCTGCTGGTCCACCACCTTCTGGTCCATTTCCACCACAATCTTCTCATCCATCATCCTCTGCTCCTCCCTCACTCGCTGCTCCAGGGCCTGGAGAGACACAGACAGAGCACCAACACAGTCACAGGCCTGCAGTTCCCCCCGAATCCATCATTTCACTTTCCACAATGGGTACATTCTCTCCTTGGGTACACTGCGACATGGAAGCTCAAGTAATGTGGAAAGCTGTCCACATTTTAAAAGTGTAATATGCTAGATAAGAGGAAATGGACGACATTGATTATAGGCTTACAATTTCATTTCATTTTTATTAGCTGGGGACAAATAAAATACTACACTGACACATTGACAAAAACAAGTGCCCAGTACTTTGTACATAGTGTGCATAGCCAAAGCAAGTTTCCAATACTTGGCCCCATAAATTGACTTAGATAAGCATTTTTCTAACTAATTATTAAATTTCCTGAGCAAGTGCATTTGATCTAAATCAAAAACTATGCCTTTCATATTCCTGCCAGCTGTAAAACAATGGGAGCAGTGGCCAATAGTGCCAATTCATCCCACCTTATCACACCTCTCTGTCACATACCTCTGTCTCCCCCTGTTGGTTCATTCTCAGAACTGCCAGGTTGTGCGTTTTGCAGGTTTGCAGGGCATCTTTGTGCTTCCGGACCAACTCCTGTTTGAGTGCTGGACAAGAAAGTGACAGAAAACTGTTGTCTAATAGCGTGAATAAGGTAAAGGTGGTGAATCAGCACTCACTCACTCACTCACACTCAAACACACACACACACACACACACACACGTTCCTCCAAAGCAAATGTTGTAAAAACAGCACAGACCTCTGTGTTCACCATGCAGTTTTTGCCTCTGGTTGTAAAGGTTCCTTTCCGTCAGGTGCTGAATGTCGAGCAGGCCCTGGACAATCTCGTACACTGTTCCATCTATCAAGACCAAGGCAAGGTCACTCAGCGTGGTGTAGGACAGGCGCTGCTGGAAGGAGCTGGGAAGGGAAGGGAAATATCACAGAAAAGCCAGATGAGAAATGCCAAAAATTCACCGTAGTGTATCAAATCTGAGCCCTGGTCCTGGAGTGCCAGAGATATGTCTGGCTATTCCATCTGGTTCTATTTCATATTGATTGCACAATTTCATCGATTGATCAACAGTCTCAGTGTGAATAGTGAAACACTGTATATACTGCCCATATAAAGAATGCCGACCAGAATATACAAGAGGCGGTATTAACGATGTTACTTAGAGCAAAGCTTTGAGTATATATCTGTCAGTATGGATTATGTTTGCCTCGTGTATTTACATGTCATCCTTCTGGTGACAAAATCCTCTTAGTGGATAAATAAAAGATTTTTCTATCCAACGTTTGTATTCAGTACCTTGAACAGAACTAGCGTACTGTTAACAACAGAGAAACCACCCTGACTTCTTATTATTAGATACACAAGTTATTGTTTTGCAGTGTGCATGGTTGTCACCATGTTGGTCGCCAAGGAGGCAAGTTTTAATTAAAACAGACAAAGTTCTTACCTTGGCAAGTCTTTGACGAGTGCCTGTAGCTCAGACAGAAGATAGTAATGCCTCTCTTGCTGTTTTGTAGAGTCAGTCTGCACATTGTAAGCACCAGCATAGCCCTCCATTTAAGTCTGTTTCGAGTTTAGACAAATATCTCAGATTGGCAAATTGAATATGTGTCTACTACAGGTCCATACAGAGAACCATACGTTGCTTACTGAAAAGGAGAACGTTTAAACACTGAGAACATCACAACATCTTGCCATCTACGTAGGCCGAGATGGACAACTCGCCATGCCATTCACGCCTCCGCATAACGTTACAATCATAAGGTAAATAATCCCTAAATAAATCACTTGCTGTACGATATTTCTGACCTTTCCACACCAAATCATAAATGCTATTTAAGGCAATCTAGTCTGAGAAACGTCAGACAGGCATCCGATAATTAGCTAACGTAAACATTATATTATACCAGAGCTGTGTGGTAGCTAGGGTTGCCAACCGTCCCTTGAAATAAGGGACGATCCCTTATCTGTTCAATAAGCCTTATTGAACTGATAAGGGATCGTCCCTTATTTCAAGGGACGGTTGGCAACCCTAGCTAACATTAGTGCTAACAAGCGTTATAACTGTTACCTGGTTTGAACATAAGACGTGTATGACCCATAAACTATAAAAGCGCAGAATAACACGACAGTCTTCTGGTCGTTATAATGATAATAACCAAGTTCACGTTTAAATTTTAAACAATTAATGAAGTCGCTAGCAAGCTAATCCCATCGCATTAGCTAGTTTAACGGCAGCAGTAGCAACCGCAACTAGCACAATGTTAACTCTTGAATTAGGACCTTTAAACACTGGGTAGTCGTCTTAAAACTTGCCTGCGTGCATCATGACTTCACTTCAGCGTTTGTTTGAAATGAGCCACATTCTACTGGTATTATTACTAGGCTAAATAAACGATTCCGTTTGTGGTTGGCTGTTGGAAACCACTCTATTTAATATGACAGAGAAATTGACTATTGTATTGTATTGACAGTAAACTACTGCACTAGTTTTTTCAATGCGCCAGGTGGCGCAAAAACACAATGGATGGATCGTTTGTATGAACCCCATGCTATTCCTGCTCCCTGTGATGAAGGGGATGTCCACCTCTAGTTTATTCACCACTTTTCATTTCAGCAAAGGCTTCAGTATAGCGGTCACGAAACTATTTTTCTGATCCAAATTAATGTCTGTACGTTTGATGGAAGGATACCCGGGAATTTCCCCGCGCATTTTAGAAAGAAAACGGAATGTGGACTCGCATCTCCAATTAACTGTAGCTATACTGTACAGGCGAGGTACACCTTGAAGTGATGAAGGTAGCTACATCAATGGCAAACAGGTAGCCAATTCTAATTAGCGACCTTGCTAGCAACCAGGGGATTTACTTGCCAGAGTCTTTCACTCTGTCCATAATGTTGTGGTTATTGACTTGTTGATTTTGCGCACTGAAAATAAATTTCATAAAATGTTATTTTAACATTAACTTTGTTTAAAGATCATTCGGAAACGTGACTTGTTACAATAGCTAGGACAGCTAGCTGCCGTGAGCGCGAGACGACATGGGTGCCACGCGCCGCTGCGCCTTACCATTGATAGAAATTGGGAGAACCCTGATGTGGGAAACAGCGGCATTGTGAAGAGTCCATCAGGGAAAACGGGAAATTGGAAAATCTGGGACTTTTTATACCAATTCAGTTATGGCCAAAAACACATCTCTGTATTTCCGAATCGTCGAAGGAAGGAATCTACCAGCAAAGGATGTGTAAGTTCTATTTACAGATCTAACATTAGGCAGGTTAGCTCTTACGGCAATGAGTAGTTATCTGATTAGTTTGTCTACTGTTTATTCAATAAATTATATTTTTTATTCATATTCAAATGCAAACAACTTTTACAAAGGCATGCTATAGCCTAAATATGTGGAAATTGGAATTCGTGATTGCAAGTAGCCTAATAAAGAAAACGGTTTAACGACAATTTGGGATAACCCCAAAGTTGGTAATAAACAAATTAAACAAAACAAAAATAAAATTCGGATGACAAAGGTATATTTTGTATTTTATGTGTAGGGCGCACATCACAGGAATGTGGACGTTCCATATCTAATAGAAAGTAGCCTATTTTGTTAACCTGGCTGCTACACCTATTTCAAAATCATCTACATTACGCCCGATAGTGCATTCCCAGTAACATGCGCAGCTAAAAGAGGCGTTTGTTATTTTGTACAGCTGAAACCCTCTGTGCATTTTCCGCGGACCACATCTCAGTAGCAAAATAGCGTAACGTTCTCGACATAATTTGGAATTTGACATTGCCTACTTAGAAACCCAGGCTGAATTTTGTGAAATACAAGATGAGAGCCACTTCCTTCACAATAATTGCTTTTACCAACAAGATTGTATAAATTGGAAAGACAGAAATTTGAAACATTTTTAATCGACAGATATGGTTGTCGTACAATTCTCATATTTCTCCTCTCTTTTAGTTCTGGAACCAGTGACCCTTACTGCATTGTAAAAGTTGACAATGAGGTTGTGGCCAGGTGAGTGTCAAAGTCTCAGAGTAATCTCCATTTAATGCAGTCCCGAGTTCTGTAATTAAGTTCTGTGAGTAATTGGCTATTGGAAATTATTGCACACCATATTGTCCACTTTCATTATGGTTAGTCTTATAAAATCTGCATGCGTATGTATGAGTTTTTCTAGTACACACATTTTACGTATACACCCTGAACAATAAGGGTCATAACAGTATAGAATGTAATAAGAAGCGCTCTATTGAACTGAGATTTATAAAAAAATTTCTTATATTCACTGTACATGAATTCCATATTCTTATATTGAACTAGGGGCATGTGGGTGGTACTGTAATTGCTCTGGGTATTTATAAATTACACTCTGCAGATGATGGATGATTGGAATGAAGCTGAAGGGTAGGGGGGGGGGGGGGGCGTGTGTGATTATCACACCTGTGTGGGCGGCAGTGGTCTGTTGTGGGGTGTGATGGTGCCTGTGCAGGGGAGTGTGAGCTCTGGCCTCTGCTGGAAGGTGCATGTGCAGGGGAGTGTGAGCTCTGGCCTCTGCTGGAAGGTGCCTGTGCAGGGGAGTGTGAGGTCTGGCCTCTGCTGGAAGGTGCCTGTGCAGGGGAGTGTGAGCTCTGGCCTCTGCTGGAAGGTGCCTGTGCAGGGGAGTGTGAGCTCTGGCCTCTGCTGGAAGGTGCCTGTGCAGGGGAGTGTGAGCTCTGGCCTCTGCTGGAAGGTGCCTGTGCAGGGGAGTGTGAGCTCTGGCCTCTGCTGGAAGGTGCCTGTGCAGGGGAGTGTGAGGTCTGGCCTCTGCTGGAAGGTGCCTGTGCAGGGGAGTGTGAGGTCTGGCCTCTGCTGGAAGGTGCCTGTGCAGGGGAGTGTGAGGTCTGGCCTCTGCTGGAAGGTGCCTGTGCAGGGGAGTGTGAGGTCTGGCCTCTGCTGGAAGGTGCCTGTGCAGGGGAGTGTGAGGTCTGGCCTCTGCTGGAAGGTGCCTGTGCAGGGGAGTGTGAGGTCTGGCCTCTGCTGGAAGGTGCATGTGATGGGAGCGGGAATGTGTGTGATCTGGGCTTCCGAGCTCTCGGCACGGGGCCACAAAGTGCCGAGAACCTGATCCAGGGCTTGCCTTAAAGACACCAGCAGGTAACCATGGAGAAGGGCATAAATTATTTCAGGGAGCTCCAGGACTAGAAACGGGAGGGGGTGGAGGGGAATAGTGTGTGTGTGTGTGTGTGTGTGTGTGTGTGTGGGGCATACGCAGAATGGTGTGAGGTTACTGTCGGGTACCTGGTGCGGCTTTGAGCGCTCGGGGTTGTGTTTGTGTCAAATCCACTGCCGTCCTTGTTCAAACACAGACTCCCTTGTTCAGAACACATTGTGATGTTATCGTTTCCCTGTTGTGCTTACATGTGTTGGGTGGGTGGGAGTGGTGTGAGGGGGGGGGGGGGTTGAAGTAATTTGTGGGTTGATTCAGTTTGAGTGATAGCTTGTGTTAAAGGATTAGCTAAACTTTTTGCAATGTGTCCAAACAAAAGGAGAACCAGCGATCAGAAAAAGCGGAAATGGTACTTGTGCTGTGCTTCCTGACACATTGGTCTGTTGTACTTTATAATAGAGGATTGAGATTCCATATATCCTTCCACTTCACTGTATAATATAGAACTATATAGTTTTGGTACACAGCACTTCTGTCGCCACCATTTGTAATCCCTTGCTGGGAATATCTTGAGAGTTAACTACCACTGTGTTGGACCAGGGTCCAAATAACAGCAATTTTATTGGCGATAAGCAACTGCGGCATCTGAATTTAATGAGGCACAGAAAAAGCAATAATAATGCTTCATGCATCTTGTTGCATATTCCTGCCAATATCCTGATTTAATTGCATGCCAGAGTCTTCGGGATATTCCCAGCCCAATGTCACTTAGTTCCTGGCAAGCGGTGAAGATGTTCCGATCGGCATCCCTTTATTAAACCTGTAAAATCAATGCCTAAATTCCCAGGAGGCCGTTGTGAAACTGGTGGTAATCCATAAGAAAATCTAGGGCGCCCAATTATTTTTCAAATTTGCAACTCTCAGAAATGTGTTTTATTTCAGAACACAGACAATATTTGACCTTATGGTAAATGTAATATATTTCATCTCACCCTCTGCATGAATCATAAAAACAACATATTTCAGTGTTAAAAAATAAAATATAAAAAGTAAATAAGTGCATCTTTTTAAACTTATGTAAAAATGAAGTATTCCTCATAATGCTTTCATTGGCTTAATAATATATACCTGTTTTTCACTCCAGTTGTTTTTTATATTATGTGTATATGTATTAATTGTTACCATATCTGTTTATAGAGCTTTGTTGTGATGTGCTTTGAGCACCCATCCTGAACCAGAAGAGGATATCTGTATCAGGTATCTGTTAGATCTGTCAATTCTGTTTGAGTGGGACACTGATTGGAGCTCGTTTCTACAGGACGGCCACTGTTTGGAGGAACCTCAACCCGTTTTGGGGTGAAGAGTACACCCTGCACCTGCCCATGGGGTTCCACACCCTGTCTTTTTATGTCATGGATGAGGACACGATTGGGTAAGTAGGTAGAGCAGTCAAGATTGTCGAGTGGTCTAAGGAGGAGGGGTTAGTGAGATGTCAAGTCAAGTCAAGTTTATTTATAAAGCACATTTAAAAGCAACAGAAGTTGTCCAAAGTGCTGTACAATAAGAAAATTAAAAATAAGATGCATAAAATAAATAAATAGAATAAAAACACAACACATGCCAAGCATTAAGGCTCAAACGCCAATGTAAAAAGGTGTGTCTTAATACAGGATTTAAAAGAGTCAATGGAGGGGGAAGACCTAATAGAAAATGGTAGACTATTCCAGAGCCTTGGGGCAGCATTTGAGAAGGCACGGTCGCCCTTAGTTTTCAACCTGGACCGAGGAACCGATAGGAGTAATTTGTCAGGATCTATGAGGCCTGGAGGTGAAATAGGGGCAAAGGAGGTCCGAAATATACTGAGATGCCAAACCATGTTGAGCTTTAAAAACAAATAATAAAAGCTTAAAATCAATTCTGTATTTGACAGGCAGCCAGTGAAGAGAGGCCAGTGTCGGGGAAATGTGGTGCCTCTTCTTAGTGCCGGTCAGGAGCCTAGCAGCCGCATTTTGCTCTAACTGCAGCCGAGATAAGGATGACTGCCTGACTCCCATGTAAAGGGAATTACAGTAGTCGATACGGGAGGTGGTGAAGGCATGTAAAACAATCTCCAAATCCTTGAATGAGAGGAAAGATTTTAGTTCAGCTACGGCATGAAGCTGGAAGAAACTACCACCCACAACAGAGTTGATTTGTTTGTTTCCCGTATCCGGATAAGAACAACTCCTCTGGTTGATTAGCCGCCTGAAGTTTAGCAGCACCATCTGTGCATGAAGTGTACTCCCCTGAAGCAGTGACTTTGCAGCTCAGCTGGTAGACTGTGGAGTGAAAAGAAGCACTCTCCCTCATTCATGGAGGATGTCGCAGCGAGGAGATGGGCTCTCTAATACGACTAGACAATCACATTTTGGGAAATTAAGGGACTAAGAAGAACAAGGACTAAGAATGAGTTGTAAAAAAGTGAGAAAGAGAAGGAAAACTCATAGAGACTTAATGGAGCTAATTTGCGCTGTATTTACACGCTGTCTGTGGAATTCTCACTCCATGATTCTGTAGGCCCGAGCACTTGTTCACGTGTTCACCCTGATTGTACTGTGGGATGGAAAGAGGCAGACTGCAGGTGCCCAGATGACCAGAGGAGTCACTAGTGAGCAGTTAGTTACCCTCCTGGCTGAAACCCTCCCCCTCTGGATGACTCTACGACCGATTATTGCATTGCCCAGTGGGACACTAGGCCACAGTCATCAACTCACTTTTTCATATTTTTTACTGTACTATCATCAGTTAAATGTGCTTCTCATATTCAGGTTGATTATGAATCTGTCCCCAGTAAATCTGTCCAACCCTCGCATGCATTTTGTTCTTGAACACAGAGTCTTTGGCAGGTTTTGGGTATTGTGTGTTTCTGTTTGTGCGTGTGTGTGTGCGTGTGTGTGTGTGTGTGTGTGTGTGTGTGTGTGTGTGTGTGTGTGTGTGTGTGTGTGTGACCATGCATGCCTGCTTATGTACATGGTACGAGGGCCTCATATTTCCCTCCTACTGAATTCATGATGTTTTATTCTTTAAATTGTTTTACTGGAGTGCAAGCAGGTGTCATAGAGAATGAGCTCTGCTTGTGCTGTGAGGTTGTAAATGTGAGTGGCAGCTGCGGACAGGGCTTCGTACTCTAATCAGACGTAATTCAGTCAAACAGGAGGCACACTTTTGCTCCCACACAGACCCACATGCGCATCTCAGTTTCTTTCTCAATTTGACTCAAATGGATGCTGTTTATGTTGAATCATATGACTTCTGTTTATATGGATCTATGTAGTAAACACTACTGTTAGAGGTGGCATCTTATTCTCAATTAAATGGTTACACATCATGCCATTGCTATCAGTATTTTGTTTACAAGGCAGCAAGAGCTCTTCTCTGAAGAATGTGTCAGTACATAATCATTTGTCGTGACTCATGCATATATACTGACTGACTAAACCCAACTTGGGATTGATTTCAAGGTTTTGTGAAAAAAAGAACCCCTGGTGTTTGGTAGTCAAATGCACTAAGTAAACGGCACCAACAAGGCTGCCTTGTTCAATGTTTTTACAGATGTAGGGTTTCCTGCTTGCGTGTTTTTCAGTCAGGATCTTGCCACAGGTGAGGGGGTGGAGTATCAGAAGTCAAGATCAATGTGTTCTTAGCAGAGTATAGCTAACAGCAGTGTGTCACTCAGCCTGTGGGCAAAGGCTGTCATGTCCTCAATAGAAAATAAATGTCAACATGGCAGGTGCTGGGACAAACTGGGAAATGAAATACACTCTCTCTCTCTCTCTCTCTCTCTCTCTCTCTCTCTCTCTCTCTCTCTCTCTCTCTCTCTCTCTAAAGGGCATCTAGGGGTTCTATTACAAATTACTGGAAGTTTACCTCAATGGTTGTCATTATTTAACAAGTGTTCATCCATTTGCAACTTGAAATTTATTTAATTTAAATAGAACCCAGGTATATTGAATATACGACCAAACAAACCCTCTCGCAAAGAGATTTGTTGGTAATTTGTGACAGAAAAATTCAGTTCAGTCTAAATATTCATGTAAAGATGCACACAAGTTAAAGCTCTATTCCACAAAGTGGAAAAGTTTTTATTTTGTAAAATCACAACAACAATTTCTCTTTTTTTGTACGCACCTCTCTTCCTGTTAGCCACGATGATGTCATTGGGAAGATCTCTCTGAGCAAAGAAGCCATTGCAGCCCAGTCTAAAGGTACGATGGCCTCACAGTCACATGATCCATATGGCACAGACACTTGGAATCCGTGGATAAGGAAAACCGCTGCACGACAAAGCAATTCACTGTGGCTTCTGTGATATTTCAATCATTTGTACAGATGGTTTCTGGTTCAAGTGTAAATGTAAAGGCAAGTAGCTGCATGCATGCTTTTTAATGAGGACCACTTCTCATTCTCTATTTTTCTTTTCTCCCTCAATGAAAATTGTAAGTTTTGTCCTCCACCAGTTCAGGGGGGTAAACACTGCTCGCATGTCCTAAAAACACTTCACAGTTACTACACTGGAGGCCTATGTGCAGCTAGCATAGCTGGTACAGGTGTAGTAGGGCAGATAGCAATTATGTGTCAGTTATGTACACTGACAACAAGAGCCCGAGCTGAACTGCCCACTCGGGAGCCCCTAGGCATGTGCTTGTTGACTGTGTCTGCGAGTAAAGGGTAGCTGTATTTTAATTCTCAACCTTCACTATCATGACAGTTTATTTCCCAGACCTGTGGCACTGCAGCGATGCTGATGTATGCTCGGGGTTACTGGTCTGCCCTTACCAGACTGGTGCCACATGATGTCAGGGCACATGAGGGGTGAAAGGTCACCCAGAGCAGGATTCCCATGACCCCAGAGCATCATGGGATATTGTCAGCATGAAGTGGAATGACAGATGAGACGAGCTGTAGTTGGAGACATTTGCTTTGACATTTTCACATACTTCAGCAGTGGCTTGATTTATGTATTTATCCGTTCACTTAGTCATTTGTCATCTTAACCACTGGGAACCTATTTACCCCTTGATTTATCTACCTACCAATTTCTTATACTCATGATGCATATTAAAGTGCCACTTTCAGATGCTATATACCAGAAAATTGCACACATAGAACAGTTCATATAAATACTATATGAATAGAATTTCTAAAATGTTATTATTTACATAGTATAATCTGTTTGTTCAGTAGTTATCTGTATGTATGTATGTACAGTATTACATGCATATGTTCTCATTGGTATGGTAATACCGTTGAAACCATGTTGTTGGTAACCACTATTCTGATCTACCACTTCAATCGTTGTGCCTTTCCATGGCAACACAACCTACTGCTGTTTCATTCCACGCAAACTTACTGGACAGACATGAAAGGATTTTCTCCAATCAGAGAAAAGCTCACACTGGGTTGAAATACACCAGTTGCTGTGCACCTAAATGTTAATCTATTATTTGTTTCCATCAGGAGAAAATGGTAGCGAAACAAGGAATGCAAGTGATTAAACGGAGCTAATGAGCTACAACACCTTCAGTGAAGTCGCTTTTTTGTCTTGGCAACAGTTCTATGAGTCATAGCTGACGCCCACAACGTGCGAAAAAGCAACAACTTTAACAACTTGTGAATGTTCATCTCACAGATATATTTTTATTAAATTAAGGACAGAAAAGCAAAGGACCTCGATTTCTGCATAGTACCAATAAATATGTTATTTTTAGTGCTTTTTACCAGACTCACGTCAACGCCGTTCCCTAGAGAACCTCCTTCTGTCGCCCCCCCACCTCCCATTTCTCTGTTATTTTCTCTTGCATCGCGTCACCAGTAAATGGCTTCTCTCTCATGGGACCATGGGAATCCTCATCTCTGTGACCAATAACAGACTACCATGAGACCCGTGTCATTCATAATAATTTATGCAGGATAAAAATGGCATACATGGATCATGTGATGGGACGTGACGATGCGTGTTGTGTGTTTAATGGTCATTTTAAATCAAGAAGAGTGTAAACAATTTCCAGTCACATCAAATAATGTTTATTACATTTCATATACTGTGTAGTTGCATGTTAGTGCATTGTATTATCCTGTCGAAAATAATTATTTGATTGTGAATTGATGACAGAAAAATAGAAACGGGAGACACATTTTCACGTTAACCAATGACTGCAAACTGACAGAGAAAATACAAGAGTGTGCGAGGTGAAGACCTCGTTTTTCAAACTGAACTGAGTGACGTGACACAGATCTGTGCACCAATTCCGTTTCGCAGGAAAACAGTTGCAGGCCTTGCAACAGGATAGGACAGCTATTTTCCAGATAGATTGACCAAGCAATCTAGTCTATTCGGTTGCAAGTGGTATATGTTGCATGTTAACGGCTTTGTGTAACGTGGGCTTGTAAGCACAAATAATTTACTGCAGCACTTTGCATCTCTGCCCCCTCGTGTCAAAATGTGGCGTGTGAAACAGGACGGTGATGGACAACCTGTTGCAATTTAAGAGGTTTCTTACGTTCTGGAATCTCAGTCTGGATGTGACTGAGGGTGATACAGTTGTAATGCCTGAGATAGACAGCAGCAACGCATCACGCCTCGTTAATCACTGCTGTGTGGGGAGAGCCCTGAACCAATGAAGCCGATGGGAAGTTGTAGATGAAGGCATCGTATAAATGCAGGGCCCATATATAAATGTGAATGTGTATTGTCATCATTCCTGCCATCAGGACTGGATAACTGGCTGAACCTGACGCGGGTGGACCCAGATGAGGAGGTGCAGGGGGAGATCCACCTAGCCTTGGAGCTGTTGAGAGACACCCAGCGGACCGGCCTGCGTTGCCATGTAATCGAGGCCAGGTAAGAGGGGCAGAACCTGCACTTTAGCACAAGGTCGCGGGGCAGGGCATGGCTCAAATAATTAGACTCCTAGAGTTTCTCTTGAAAGCAATAGTTGATACTGTAAGCAGTAAACACCCTTTACCTTAACCGTACCTTCCAAGTATACCCTGTACAGCAAGGCTAGTGCCCACATGAGCATGGCTTCTTTAAAGGGGTATTTCACTGTCTGGACTTTCTTTGATTTTATTTCGGTTTACAAGCTGCTTTGGAGTTACCTGTAAGTGTATTTTCTCTTTAAACCACAAACTCATAATACCTCTATAGCAGCCATTATAAAGCCCACAGGTTGTCAGACACTTATGTATGTATCTAAAATATCCTTCATTGGATAAGCCAATTAAAAACTACACTAAAATAGAAATAGCATAAAAACTCCATAAGGTGAACTATCCCTTTAAAAGGGTCAATAAAGTAAAATAAAGCCTCTTTCTGTTTCTTTCCTCTATGGAGGGTTGGACCTGACAATATTCTCAAAATGTGCACAATGCTTCAATTTATCAACTGAAAATGTAGATTTGCATAAAGTCTTCAGACCTTACGATAAGGAATCAACATAATCCTGCTTGACAAGGTGGTAAGGCTACATGCATGCAAAAGATCATTTTTTTCTCCAAATATTGCAGAATGTACACACCCAGCTTAAGAGATTAATTGAATGGCGAGAGATATTTTTGGCCAGCAAGATTAAAGTATAAAGTGTTCCCATGAAAGTAATACTGGCGTTTATGTGACTATATTACAAGATGAAAGGTTGAGAAGCCATCAGTATACATCAGTACCTGGGTGGAGACAGACTCCTGGCAGCAGGGGGATTAACCATTGGAGCAATTGATTGTGGATATATGACCACTCATTGTGCTTCAAGGCCATTCAAAATGACTGATGCAGAAGGTGCTTTTCTTCAGACCTGGCCAGCAATCAGCAACGCTAATGTGCATGATGACCTTCATTTTATTTTTTATTTGATTTCTGCTTTCACAAAGGAACTTTAACAACTAATGTATCAACCCCCTGTCTGCCAACAACCTTGGATCCCACACAGGAACAGGAGCCAAGAACAGCCCTCAGAGCACACGCTGTTTGGCTGTGAGCTGAATCGACAGTCGCTTTTGTTTGTTCAAAAAAACGTCAAAACAGCAAGTTAAGAAAATGAAGAAATCAGGAAATGTGCTTACATGTTGTTGGACGAGCCGTGCAAGTGAATGTCCCGTGTGTCGTGGGGATACGGGGGCAGGCTGGGGACGGCCTGTCACTCACACTGCTTGCTGACAAACTAATCGACCGAGAACCTGAGTAGAAAACAGAAAGTGAGAGAGAGGGAGAGAGAGAGAGATGGTGAGAGAGAGAGTGGGAGAGAGAGGGGGAGAAAGTGAGTGGGTGAGAGAGAGATGGTGAGAAAGAGAGTGGGAGAGAGGGAGAGAGAGTGGGAGAGAGAGAGAGTGGGAGAGAGAGAGATGGTGAGAGAGATGGTGAGAAAGAGAGTGGGAGAGAGGGAGAGAGAGTGGGAGAGAGAGAGACTGGGAGAGAGGGGGGGTGAGAGAGGGAGAGAGAGATGGTGAGAGATGGTGAGAGAGTGGGAGAGAGAGTGGGAGAGAGAGGGGGGGGTGAGAGAGGGAGAGGGAGATGGTGAGAGATGGTGAGAGAGTGGGAGAGAGAGTGGGAGAGAGAGGGGGGGGTGAGAGTGGGAGAGAGGGAGATGGTGAGAGAGAGGGAGAGAGAGTGGGAGAGAGAGGGAGAGAGAGTGGGAGAGAGGGGGGGTGAGAGAGGGAGAGGGAGATGGTGAGAGAGAGGGAGATAGAGTGGGAGAGAGAGGGAGAGAGAGTGGGAGAGAGGGGGGGTGAGAGAGGGAGAGGGAGATGGTGAGAGAGTGGGAGAGAGAGGGAGAGAGAGTGGGAGAGAGGGGGGGGGTGAGAGTGGGAGAGAGAGAGGGCGAGAGAGAGATAGAGGGCCAAGGTGCACAGTATGCCAGCGGCCTGCATGTTTTTCCTAGGAGCTGTGGGTATTGCGATGTGGTTTTAGCCACAGCAGAACCAGACGCAAGCTGAAGCACATGCACTGTAATCACATGGGCTGTAGGCGAGGTCGTTCCACACGGTTTTATTTCTGGAGCCCTGTCAGAGCCTTTCCCCCCGACCACGCTCATACGCGCATACACAGACACGTCATGTGCAGGATGGCTGGCAGAAGCCCCCTCATGCAGCCAAACATGTCAGAGAGTTCTGTAAGAAGGGCTCGCAGCCCCCCCCCCCACGTCTAATTATTATCACGACAGCCCAGTGAGTCAGACTATGAGCCCTTCGCCCTTGTAAATAGTTGGGAAGAAAAGGGTGGGTTTCATTAGTCACTCCGGCTAAACGTTCAGAAGCCCAACTCCACCAGCGATGCGCGCTGTGCCAGGAAATGCAGTTCCTCCTCTCTGAAATGTGGATACTGCCCACAGCCTGTCCTCCTCTCAGCAGCAGGCGCTGCGAGGCGTGTGGTAACGGGCGTGAGCACGCGCTGCCCGTGCGTTGATGGCGGAGATAAAGACGGCGTCGATCAGACATCCCGCTCAGGATCCCTGCTCCCTCGACGCTCCGTAAGCGCGTACCGTGAAGCCGTCGGCCGGCCGCTCGTGCGTAGCGACGCCGTCAGGCTGAGTTTGTGCCGTGATGTTTCTGGACGGCGCCCCTGTGTATGCGTCTTCACAGCGAGAGGAAAAGTGTGAATGAGCAGAGCTTTCCTGTGCTTCTCTGTGTGGAAATCCTTACCGTTTTACGACCCGCGTAGGTAGACTACAGCCATTTGTCTATCCAGAACACCTGCTAATATCCATCCCGCTTCCTTTTGCCAAGCTGTGGCCGATCTTGGCTGTGTCCGAATCAGAGCCCTATCTACTGCTTCCCGTGTACTATGTACTAGCATACTGTATACTGATTACTGCATACTGTTTAGTGACATGCAGTATGCAAAAGATATCCTCCATACTATTATCAGCAAAAACCCGGAAATAAGTATATCATCCAGGGATTTTAAGTACATTTAGAGCACATTTTGCCTACTTAACTTCTTCATCCAGTGTACTCAACTAGCATACTCCATTAGTATAGAAGGGCGTTGACTCGGACACAGCCCATGTGTCGCCCCTTGTGCGCATCACTACACCCACACCTAGTGCTTTAATACGAGATCAGACCTCAGAGTCTTACTGGAGCGTATCACTTTTACTCTTTTTCTGCAGCAAGTTTTTCCAAAGGGGAAACCTTCTGGGGCCGGGTGTGAAATTACCACCAGCAGCTAGCTGGTGATTTTTACAGTCCACAAGCCACTCTGGCCAGTGGGTGAGAAAGTTAATTTCATACCCTGGTCTGGGGTCTAAGTGTGGTCTGTCCAGTTTAAAATGTGCTGTGAGAGCAGACTCACCTGTGTGGAGTAATATTTGTAATTGTTGAGAAAGGAGTGTAATTGTGCTCTTGTGTACGCGTGCGTGCGTTTGCTCTTTTACCTCCACAGGGACCTGGCCCCTCGGGACATCTCTGGAACATCAGACCCCGTTTGCCAGGGTCCTCTTCAACAACCACAGTGCCGAAACATCGGTGAGGAGGGAGGGTCCGAGGAACACGGGTACCTGGGCGTTAGTTAGCGCTATCCCCCTCAGGCTAGTGGTAAAGAAGGTCTTCAACTACAGATGCGGCAGCCGATGGAGGGAGTTTTAAAGAAAGAGCTCATTTAGAGGCTTGACTCAACAGGGTCTTATTTTTATGCTCTCCATCAAGGATTGCACATCCACAGATAAAGACGTGCCAAAAATCCTGATAATGTTGTAAGGCGTTTGTTTACTTGGCATTTAAAAACCACAGACCAGGCTAAGTGAGACAGACTCGTGTTCCTGACAATCACAGACCGTGTGCCAAGGACTAATGTTCTAACATTAAAACATTGGCAAAGGAGTAAAATTTTCCATCAAACATATTTTTTTATAGCACTTTTATGACGCTTTAATTACTAAAGGAAATTCAACATGATCAGAATGTTTGTGTCAATGATATTCATGAATAATTTCAGAGAAGTGAGGCAGTTTTTCCACATTTAACATCAACAGAAGTACAAATTAATTTTCCATTCCATGGATTTCCAATCCATGGCCTTTGTTGTAATTCCTTGATTTCTCCATACCTGACAACATTTGCAGAGTAGAATATGATAGGACGTGGAGTCCAGAGTTCATTGAAACGCACGGTTCAGACTTCACCTCCCATCATCCCTTGCAAGGATACAGGTTGCAGGCAGTTCTGATGACCAAATCCACATCCTCACAATCCAGATGTTTGACATTTATGATGTCACAGAGACCAGCCAAAGTTGGAATATGATAATTAGCGCTTAGATGCTGGAGTCCTGCAGTGTCGCTGTAATTACCTGGGAGGTAGCAGGTACAAAGAGGAATGTGGCAGATCATTTTCTCGTTTTGACAGATCATCAAAAAGACCCGCTTCCCACACTGGGGGGAGCAGCTCGAGCTGGAGTTGGACGCGGAGGAGGTGACGGAGGGGGCCAGCCTCACCCTTGAAGTGTGGGATTGGGACATGGTGGGCAAGAACGACTTCCTGGGGAAGGTATCCCACTAAAAATGATCTTTCCACACTCAAATGTCTCTGGTAAAAAAAGACCTAAACAGGTGTGTGTTAAAATGCAGAATAGCATGTTAAAAACCCACTCAGATTTGAGTGGCTAATGGATGTGTCCATTGAAAGCCCACGCAGGGGTGCCTGCTATTGGCAGGATCAAAGGTAGCATTCAGTAAGTACACTTGTACAGAAATGTTCCACGATTGTAGCTATGCTAATGCCGAACCTGGGAGCCGAGTCTCTCTCCATTCGAGGGTTGTGTATGTATAGGAGGGGCTGTGGACTTGTCCACTGAGACACTGATGTCTTGTTTTTCCTGTGTCTGGATCTTTAGGTGGAGATCCCTTTTGCCTGCCTGTACAAGACCCCTCTGTTGCAGGGCTGGTTTCGGTTGTTACCCCTGGGGAACACTGAGGATGACGCAGGGTGAGGCCAGGTCTTTGGGCTAAAACCGCGCATATGCGTGTGTGTGTGTGTGTGTGTGTGTGTGTGTGTGTGTGTGTGTTTGCGTGTGTGCACCTACTTGTGCGTTTGTGGGAGATAGGGAGAAGGAGTAATGGAGAGATAAGGTTGCCTTCTTCTGTAACATGTGTACCACTAGCGGGGGGGGCAGGGAGGGCACTCGCCCCCCCCTGGAGGCAAAATGCCAAGAGAACACATACATTTTAAATTAAATAAAAAATAAATTATTGTCAACAGTGTGGGCATAACTGAACAAAATATAGGCTATAGCCTATATTTAAAACGTGGGGAAATATTTATTAATATTTATTAATATACACTACTCACAAAAAGTTAGGGATATTCGGCTTTCGGGTGAAATTTCAGGATGAACCTAAAATGCACTATAACCTTTACAGGTGAAATTCATTTGACCTTCTCTAAACTTTTGAATGCACATGTCCAACTATTCAATGTTTCAGTACTTTTTGCACAACTTGCTGTTCTCTAACAAGGAGCTGAACGGCAAAATTCACAACAGGTGTTTGATCCATGAATCGACCAATACATTTCCTGGTTCAATTAGAATTGGTATTTAAACAGTCCTCTTCATCATGCTGTTCACATTTTGACATCATGAGACCAAGACGACACCTAACAATTGATCAACAGTACCTCGCCATTGCGAGGCTTCAAACAGGATGTTCTCAGAGGGAAGTGGCCACTGAGCTTAGAGTGTCACAGAGTGTCATCAGCAGGTTGCAACAGAGATACAGAGAGACTGGAAGAGTCACAGAAAGGCATAGAAGTGGACGTCCTTTGGCCACATCCCACACTGATGACCGCTTCATTGTGAACAGTGCCCTGCGGAACCGGATGATGAATGCCACTCAACTCCAGGCACATTTAAGGGAGGTGAGAGGCACCCAAGTGTCACGTCAGACCATTCGAAACCGTTTACATCAGCGTGGTCTGCGTGCTAGACGACCTGCAAGGGTACCTGACCACACCACCAGGCACAGGCGTCATCGTCTTGCATGGGCCAGGGAGCATTTACGCTGGACGAGGGACCAGTGGGCCTCAGTGCTGTTCTCTGATGAAAGTCGATTCACGTTGAGCAGAAATGATGGCCGCCAACGATGTTGGAGACGTCAAGGAGAACGCTATGCATCAGCCACTGTTGTCACCAGACGACCCTTTGGTGGTGGCGGTGTTACAGTGTGGGCAGGTGTGTCTAGTCAATACAGAACTGCCCTACACTTTGTGAATGGTACAGTGACAAGCCCATACTACCTGAATAACATCATTAATCCAGTCATTGTGCCCCTGCATGAACAACACAGGCCTAATTTCATCTTCATGGACGACAATGCTCCAGCTCATCGAGGTCGCATCATTAGGGAAAGGCTGCTGGAGACTGGGGTACCTCAAATGGAGTGGCCTGCACTTTCTCCAGACCTGAATCCCATAGAAAACCTATGGGATCAGCTGACTCACCGTGTAGAGGCTCGTAACTCTGTACCCCAGAACCTCAATGACCTGAGGGCCGCCCTTCAAGAAGAGTGGGATGCCATGCCTCAGCAGACAATAAGTCGACTTGTGAACAGCATGAGACGTCGTTGTCAAGCTGTAATTGATGCTCAAGGGCACATGACAAGTTATTGAGACATTGACATTTTTGTTGTGGTATACCCACCACTGTTGTTGGCTTTTGTTTCAATAAATTGTTTGAGATGAGGAAATCACCATTGCATGCTTCTACTTAAATGCCCTACTTTCATGATACGTATAATATCACTGTAGCGTGAACTTACATTTTCCATAAATTTCACCCGAAAGCCAAATATCCCTAACTTTTTGTGAGTAGTGTAATTCATATTAGGCTACGTTGTTTGACTTGCACGCACGTTCGTTTCCGACGTCAGTTAGCAGAGCAGTTAAAAAGGAAACTAAAATCGGGTTATACGAAACGTAGCCTAAACAAAAAGAACAGCGGGAGAAAACAAAAGCTGCGTTAACATGTGTAGCCTACCACTAACTAACTTCTTTTTGAAGCATAATCAACACAAGGAGGGCTCAAGTTGAGACTGTCTCAATTTGGAGAACGTAATGAACAAGTTTGCCAGGGCAAAAGAACGAAGAATTGACCTGTAAGAACGACCGCGACCACGTAGACAAGGAAACGCAATGAATGAACAAAATCTTTTGACGTATAGTATGACATTTTAAATATACTACATAAATGGATGAATGAACTGAATATTCAATTTCTCACATAGCCTAGACCTACCATGTCAAAATGAACGATTTTGTTCTTGTGTAGACAGAAACATTAGCCTGGCCTAGGCTACACTTTGTATTTTCAAAAGCAAAATAACATGACGAGTTCAATGCATAGGACCGCATGCAATGTCAGAGCGAATTGATTTGGTTTTGTCAGAATAATGACCTAAAAAACATTTTTATTTGCAGACATTAATTAGCTATAGGTACTATTGCTACTGAGTGTATTACTTGTCTGAAATGATTAATGTTATATCAGCATTTTAGAGAGATGAGTTAGGCTATTTCTGTAGGCTATTACTGCCTTCAAGTGTTCCTCGGAAGCTCTTATTTCCTAGTTGCCAAATCGTAGCCTAATTAGGAGGTTGACGCATTCACATGCTACGAAATCGGAATTACCAGCAAACATGGATGTCTAGAAAGTAAATGTTTCTTTTGATCCTACGAATAACAAATACACGGAGAGCTGCTATCACTTTCTGCATGAGAAAGAAGAGGAAAGGAAACGTATGATGAGAGCCATTTATGATATATTAAAGTATATTTTACTGGTTGTGTGCTGTGTGTGCGTGACCATCAATATGATGCGCTGCGCTGCCTGGTTGCATTGTCATATGTGAATAGGCTATATCATATTTTCTGCCATTTCGACTTGGCAACTGGGAAATATGAGCACTTGAATGATGGTAATGGGTCAGTGGTCTGCTGTAGTGTCAGAGGTGCTCCTGACAGTCTGCTGAATAAAGGTACATCACTTCCTGGGGGAGAAGTGAATGCTAGCCTATCAATTGATGTCAGTGCTAAATAAAATGTGTTTCAATACTTAACGGTAACAAAGGGAGGCTGTTCCCGATTCCGTAAGTGATGTCAGCTTGTCAGCTGGTCCAAGGTCTCGGCAGGTGCGTGGACTCCTGGAGACTTCTTCACCGTCGGGTCGCGACAGGTTTCCAGTCAGGTTGACGTGGACATGCACAGATCTCCACTTGGGTCCGGCCGCAAGGGAGACAGTAGAGGAACAGTTTGAAGAAACGTGTCCTCAAAACAGCTGTTGAGAATAAACCAGCTTGGTTTATTCTGTGGACGGTGGCAGGCCAACTCTTGTCTCGGTGATCAGGCGAGATGCGGGTTGGGAAACGCAAAAGTCCGTCAGGGTGGTGCATCTGGTAGGGGTAAGACTGCATCTTTCCCATCAGAGCGACGTTGGTAAAGTTACATGGGTTTTTATGGTCAAAATCCCTTTGATCCCAATTGGTAGATGGCTTTAGGGCACCCATACAATAGATTGGCTCATTCCCTTGGACCAGCAATGAAACATAGATGGACCAGATATTTGCAATCACCTCAGGGTGTGTGTGTGTGTTAAATTGGGATCTCCCCTCTCCTTCTCAAAAGAGGGGGTGGGTGTTCCTGCCCAAACTGGCGCCTAATCGATCAAGCAGTCTGTGTTCATCTCAGAGTCACATGAAGAAAGGGAAAGACACTCCATTGTGCCTCAGTCTGATCAGGAGTGTTAATTGTGAACGACTCCGCAGGGGGCCCAGTCTCATGATCAGAAAGCCAGAGTCTCAAAATGTCCCTGTGTAACCATTACACAATTATCAAGGTATTGTAAAAGTTTGGAATATTATCTTATTTTTTTAAGTTTTTTTTTTCCCGTGTGAAATTACCTGATTTTTTTGTACTTCTGACATTCATTTTTTTTCTGGCTTTCTTTTTTCTGGGCCGTCTCACTGGAGAGCGGGTAGCGAAACAGGACGCTCGGAGGCTTAGCAAACATCTGCTCAGTAATGATAACACTTAGAAAGCTCAAATCTGCCCTGAATGTAAGTCTGAACCCAGACCAGGGCTTCATTAGACAGTGAGTCACTCGCGGAGGGTGTCTCCCTTTTGAAAGCACACATTTATTATCTACATGGCCGGAGAGAGATTACAGCAAAGGCGAGAACTGAAGGGTAGCTCCATGCGTAATCTCCCTTACCGACTAAATACCCCTTCCTCCATTTCCTCTTCAGGACCTCCAGCTCATTTTTTATTTATATTCAATATGACTAAATTTGAATCCGCCTGTAATTTGTAAAAACCTTTCTAAATTTGTATTTCCTGTACTGAAGTGACGCATTTTGGGCTGGTTCACTGACATTCTGCTGAGCAGGAAACATATGTTTTCTCTGGGTTGTGTCATCAAACAGAACAGTGTCAACTGGGACCACTGACACCTGCATATTTGACCTGGTTGAATATGTGGACGGGAGACAGGTACAGTAAAGTTAACCCACAATATAGCTTAGGTTTTACCCAGATATAGCCTGGGTATGTCCTAATCGGCTAGAAAACTTTCACTTTTCAACCAAATGTAGCCGAGTTTTCACCTGAACACATAGACTGTGTTTCCTAGACTTTTAAAAGATATTCACTGGGCTCATGATACCGTTTCATAAGCCACCTGGAACTGTAATGAGGGACGTCCCTTCCAGAGGAGGATGAGGTCTGGTTCTGGTGGAATGGTGATGTGGTTGTTTGTGTAAGGAACATGCCTCTATATTCTTACATGTGGAGTATTACTCATGCAAGGTGTTTACATATACATTTAGCAGTAGTGGTGATAGACATATAAAACATGTTCCTCTTACCAGTCTTCACCCGGGCACCATAAATGTAGAGAATACGTACAAATCTGGTAGCAGTGAGCAAGATGATTAGTAATATGATTTCTGAATCATCAGAATTCTCACGTGGGCACCAAATCTGTAGAGAATGTCCTCGGACGGGGCGCCAATAAATGTAAGGAATATGCCTCTGTATATTTTTATAAACTCTTACATGGGATGCCAGAAATATAGGCAATAACTATGGAATAATGAGGTTTACCCTTATTATTCTTAAATTAGGTTAAAATTAAATCAGTGTCATTTGATTTTTATGGATTATAATTACTACTACTTCAATTTACCATCAAAGCACTGAACTAATAATTCATAAGGGTTGAAGGTATTACGTTCTAATGATTAGGTTGACTCAGCCCTCGTGTTCATATGATATCAGAACAGACACCAGGTTTAACAAAAATTGATTTATTAAACAAGGAAAAACATGAATATTACATTCTACTAAACAGACATATCGTGTTGTGTGCATATTGTAGCATTTGTGAGTGGGTATGCACATATGGGTGTGTAGGCCTATGCCATGTGTGCGTTCAGGGAACAAAGGAATCACGTGGAGTAAGCTGTGTCGCAGAACGATGGTGGTTATCTGACGTTACTATAAATATATAGTAATATAATAAATATCATGCGAATGTTAGTACGTGTTAAAGAAAAGAGGAGCAAACCATGAGGCCTGCTTTGGTTAACAGTACTACCACATTAGCAATGAAATGGTAGGCCAGCCGGCTAGCTTGCTAACCAGCGCAACAAGTTTATACAGCTATTATCGCACGAAGGCAAGATACAATCAAATTACCGATAAACAATTCACACTAAAATCCTAAGCTATGCCTGGGATGTTTGATCAGTCTTACTGAAGTCCGCCGTGAGTTGATTACAGCTGGTTTGTCCGTCAGGTGGATCTCCTTCGGTCTTTCTCCTGGTTTGCGTCTTTGCCCGACGTCCTCTGGTTATCGCCTGCGTCTTTGTCCGTGGCTGGAACACACCTCGGTCGGAGTTGCGTTAATTCAGATCTATGTTAGATGCCGTAGGCAAGCTAACCCGTTCCTTGCGTCTCTCTCCGCGGCGCACCTTTGTAGCTGTGTAGCTAGTAAAGGGGGAAGAGAAAATGGAGTGCTGCCTCTTGTGCAGCTGTGTGCAGCACGAAGCAAAATGGAGTGGAAGTGAATGGGGGCGACAGACCTGGAATGTCTTCAGTCTTATCTGTTTTAGTTTTATGACCCTTAGTGTCTCGTATTTCCAAGAGACATGATTGGATCACTAACAACGGACGTTACGCTGTGGCCGTGTTTTTAAATGTCTTTTGGGTTTCTTGTGGAATGAATGGAAATGTAGTCTGTTGTCCCTACATTTGTTACTGAGTGTGGTCAGTGGCTGTGTGGCTCCGTTTGCCCGGGATACCTCTGAGACCCTCTCTCTCTCTCTCTCTCACAGGGGTAAACTGGGGGCTCTGCGGCTGAAGGTTCGGCTGGTGGAGGATCGCATCCTGCCTTCCATGTACTACCAGCCGCTTATAGACCTGCTGGTGGAGTCGGTCATCTCTCCTGCAGAGGTCAGGGTCGTCAAATGTCAGCCTATCAACAAAAGCTCTTCAGATTAGCCTAAACATTAGCCTAAACGATCAGCATGTGTGATTTAGAGACCACCTGCGCCTGGTATCGTAAGTGTTGAATTCTATGTTGAATGTGGCTCTTAAATGTGGAGGGGGAGCTGTTGGACTCTGGGGTGGCACGCTCGTATGGGCACATCTTACTGACCTCTATGAATTCTCACCACACCAGCGATAGCAGGATTGGCTGGTTGATCATTAGCTTGGTCTCTGATTGGTCAGATGCCTGGTGTCTGCCTGTAGCAGCTGCACATGAATGTAGCTCTCCCGGTGACTTCTGTGCTCTGCCGGTGGACTGTGCACTGACAAGGCGGAGATGCTTTGACAGATACGTGCTTCCCTGTGCAGTCTTGGGGTGTTTGGGTATTCTAAATTGGGAGAAATATTGTTTGGTTTAAAAAATATAAATTCCAGAAGAATTGTGACATGGCAAATATATATTCAGTTATTATCATACTTCTTGTTTTTAGCAATGGCATAAATGCATTTCCTTTGAAACATGTAAAAACTTGCAGAATCTAACACCAAGACGTCTCCCTTGGCAACCATGAGTGACCAGAATAGAGGTTTCTTCCCCCTCTCTGAAACATCCTGTCTGTTCCAAACAGAATTTAAATAAAAGTGGAGACTAGCAGTGTGCAGGTTTGAGTTCATACAGTAAGGCCACGTTGCACAGGTGGGTGAAACATAAGACCCCCAGCAAAGCTCTCAGTCTCTCGCTTTAATGTGTCATCTCAGTTTCTGCACAAGGCCACCATCTGCAGCGTGAATGTCAGCGAGGCACAACACGTACACACACATACACACACACAAACACACACGCATACACACATAAATATATACACACAAACACACACACATGCGCATAGTCACACAAACACACACATACACAAATTCACATATACAAACAAACACACGCACATACACACATAAATATATACATACAAACACACGCATAGTCACACAAACACACGCACCCAGACACACACACACACACACACACACAGTTTCATCTCCGTCCTTGCCTTTCTCCCCACAGGTGGAGGACACCACCCCCTTGACCATGCTAGAGGAGGTAACCACAGTGGAGAGCCGGCAGGATGTTGCTATGACACTGGTGAAGATATACCTGGGCCAGGGGCTGGTGGTGCCCTTCCTGGACTACCTCAATACCCGTGAGGTCAACCACACCTGTGAGACCTGGGATGGGAAGGGAAGGGATGGGGTGGGGTGGGATGGGGTGGGGTGGGGTGGGGTGGGGTGGGATGGGGTGGGGTGGGGTGGGGTGGGGTGGGGTGGGATGGGGTGGGGTGGGGTGGGGTGGGGTGGGGTGGGATGGGGTGGGGTGGGGTGGGGTGGGGTGGGATGGGGTGGGGTGGGGTGGGGTGGGGTGGGGTGGGGTGGGATGGGAAGGGAGGGGATGGGGTGGGGTGGGGTGGGGTGGGGTGGGGTGGGGTGGGGTGGGATGGGAAGGGATGGGATGGAATGGGGTGGGATGGGATGGGATGGGGTGGGATGGGAAGGGATGGGATGGAATGGGGTGGGATGGGAAGGGATGGGGTGGGATGGGAAGGGATGGGATGGGGGTGCGCTCAGTCCACCCCAGTCAAGCATTGCAGTTAAGGTGCTTACATGGTGTATTCCACCGTTACGCTCTCCAACCTATTTCAGACTCCCCAGGGTTCACTGGGGTATATTGGAGGACAGTAAGCATCGCCGTGCTTTATGAGAATGTGAGTTTGAGCAGAGACTCACCTGCTCGTCCCATAGAGAGGCCATAGAGAGGCAGGAGTGATGCTGGTATTTAACTCTGATTTGATGGCTGGTCTCTAAGGCACTGCAGGCATACTGTGTGTGGGAGGTGTAGCCGTACTGCCTGCTCAGGCTATATTTATCCGTCATCAGCCGGCTCGGCAGCTCACATTATTTTTCAATCATTTTATTCATTTTTTATTTTTTTTGGTAGGTTTTTAATTGTACTTTTTATTTCTCTGCCTTCACGGCCCGCCTCTTCTTTTACTCGGCTCTTCCTACCTATACGTCGTATCAATTACAGTAGGGGGTGTGGGGGTGTGTTAAGTTTCCATAGCAACTCCACAGGAAACAGATTTAACGGGGAACGCACTGATCACAGGATCAGAATAGATAAGCAACAGAAGAGGAAATAGGGGGAAATGATTGCGTGAACAACGCGCAGCGCGACGTCCACGTTTGACTTTAACACTCGGTGTGCCAAAGAATCTCTCTAAACCAAACTGCACATTACGGTAGTACAGCCATAGAAGCACAGCCCCAGCCGTAAACGGAAAACACCGACCTTTAGGCCTACGACACGATACTCTTTAGTCAGCCAGGCAACAAGGCACCGTCGCCATGACAACAGCGATGTCTCTCCCTTGAGGGGTAAAGGTTATTTTCGGTGAGCGTGAAAATGATGAGGTCACTTACCATATTTCTTCAATGATACATTGTTCTAAGGATATCTGCTCAGGGAAGGTGTTTGGTCCGAGGTGCAGGATGAGGCATCTGTCATCATTTACCCTTTTTAATTAATTAATAAACTAGTTATTTATGTAGCACTTACGCCCTTTTTATTCCTTGGTGGAAAATGTATCCTTTTATAATGAATCAAGCAATGAATTTTCTTTAATGAGGAGGGATAGCGTTTGTTGTAGTGATGGGGTAGCCTTTTGTAGCCATAGTAACCTCAGGATGTGCTGAATAGGAGATGGTGAGAGTGTAAAAAAAGAGTGATGATGTCACAACTTCTTTGTTATGACCACCGTGTGTAGATAAGAAAGACGGTAATGTCACGTTAAGATGACATGCTAAATGAATGTAATGTAATGTAAGATATGTAATTGTATCAGGAACATACTGTATGCGTGATGTTACTTGAGTCTGATTTGTGTGCGTGTATGGTTTGAGAAAGAGAACATGAGCAGCTATTGATGCGTGTCCCTCTCTCCATCTCTCCCCGTCTCCCCCAGCGGATCCAAACACCCTGTTTCGCTCAAACTCCCTGGCCTCCAAAGCCATGGAACAGTTCATGAAGGTGTGTGAGGCTCTGCTAACTCTCACTCTCACTCACTCTGTCTCACTCTCTTACTCTCCCTCTCTCTCTCACTCTACCCATTTCTCACTCTCACTCTTACTGTCTCACTCTCACTCTTACTCTGTCTCACTCTCACACTCTCCCTCTATCTAACTCTCTCTCTCACTCTACCCATTTCTCACTCTCACTCTTACTGTCTCACTCTCACTCTTACTCTGTCTCACTCTCACACTCTCCCTCTATCTAACTCTCACTCTCACTCTTACTCTGTCTCACTCTCACACTCTCCCTCTATCTAACTCTCACTCTCAGAGTGTGTTTGTTAAAAGGGCTTTATTCACCCTGCGATGGCTGGCCCCTGTATATGGCGTGTGTGCTGTTTGACAGGCAGTGGGGATGCTCTACCTGCACGAGGTGCTGAAGCCCACCGTCAACCGCATTTTTGAGGAGAAGAAATACATCGAGCTGGACCCCTGCAAGATCGAGCTGAACCGCACCAGGTAAGGAAGGGGACCTGATGGAGTAGGGGCGGGGTAGAGCAGGACTGCAGGACCACAGAGCTGTACGGCCTGCTGGCTGTCACTCCACAAGTCCTTCAGTAGCGTCTCTTAAGCTATCAGCTTAGTCAGTCCTCCTTAGCACTCCAGACATATACCGACGCCTGTCAGAAAGGAATGATGGGAGAGTGAGTTTTTATGCAACTGCAAAACTGGTAATGGCATCTTGCGCTATCAGGGCCTCGTTGATATGAGTGCATCGCAGTGCTTTTGTAAAGTCTTTCGGTGCGGCCATCTGTGTCAGTGAGTGGCAGCGCCTCATGTCGCTATCGCGTTCCAGTGTTCCTTAACTCTTACTCGCCTGCTTTCACACAGAGGACACTGCCCAGCAGCAGTCCAATTTCGTGCAGAGCAGAGAGGTGATTAACCGTGAGCGTGGGCTCCAGGTGTGAGCCTCAGGTGTGTGCAGAGCGGCCGTAGCGCCCAGGTGTTAGCGAGGCTCTGAGGCTTAGCAGAGCCGTAATGAGGCACAGTGGAGCAGCCCGCTGCCAGCTCCCTCACGGCGCTCTTTGAGGAGAAGAACACTGATCCACAGATGAAGAAACGGAGGGAATGTGGCGAAGGCAGTTGCCTGGCAACCGGAGAAAAACCGTCTGAGATGCATATCTCTAAATCCCCCTCTCCCTCCCCATCTCCAGTATCCATTCACATAGGGCCATTCACTTAACCTCTGCAGACCCTCCAGCACCTGGGTCTTTTAATGCACAGGATAGGAGGACATTGCTCTGAAGCCTTTGCCACGGAAAAAAAAACGGAGGGAATCTATGTCAACGGTTCCCAGCTTGAGACTAGACCAAACAAGACGCTAAAAGATCCCATTTTAAAAGATGAATTGAGGCTGTTGAGGGGGGCCGTGCCAGGGAGAGAGGGTTCCAGTTGGCAGGATTGTGCCCATGCCCCATCTCATTGTGTAAGATCCATTCCTCAGGTCTGCCTGCAGCAGCTGTGCATATAATAAGATATAATAAGGCTCAGCTGGTGGACTGCGCAGAGCTGGTGGGAGTACGTACTTCAGAGCAGAGTTTGTGCTTGTGATGTGTTAATGAGATGGCCCCACAAATATGGGCAAAAAATTTATTAACCCTTTGAAGGGTTTTTTTGGACAGTTTTTTTCAAAATTCTAAGTCAGTTTTCTAGAACTCTTTGCTTTCAATTACCAGCACTGATTGTTACATCAGCATTCAGTTAAGAACATTCTAGTCACATATTTAAAGGGGTAAACACCGGCTTTTCTTCTGTTTCCGCCCACTTCACAATTACTTGGGCTCGAGTGAGAGAACACAGACGGGAGGGGGGAGGAGGGAGGAGTTACAGTTAGGGGAGGGGCGATAGATCAATTCGGTAACGTGTCATAGGCACGTAGGCGGAGTCAGCAATGGGAGAAACCCGTTTGAAATTAAAGGGCTAACGGTAATTTGTGCAGTTTGAATACCCATCAATCAAGAAGAGGGGAGATGGGGCGTTGACTTGCTTTTTACCTTTTTTTCACGTCACAAATTGGGGCGTGGCTCAAACAAAACTTTTCAGTTTGGATTTCAGCGAATGCCTCTTTTATGACACAAAATGCAGTGGCAAGGCTTAATTCCGTTTTATTAAAAAAATTTTTTAACAATAGGATATATGTGATTTATGAAATGGGGACAAGATACTGGGCTTTATAACTGAAAATATGTGATTTAGTATTTATTACCCCTTTAAATGGTAAATGATGAGATGCGACAGAACTCTGCTTATCTTCACTCTTTCTCCCTGTCTGTGAAGGCGGATCTCCTTTTAAATCTTCGCTCTTTCTCCCTGTCCGTGAAGGCGGATCTCCTTTAAAGGGCCGGTGTCTGAGTCGGAGGTACGGGAGAGCAGCGTGGAGCTGCTGCAGGGCTACCTGGCCGGCATCATGGAGTCCATCGTGGGCTCTGTGGCGCAGTGCCCGCCAGTCATGAGGGTGGCCTTCAAACAGCTGCACAAGAGGGTGGAGGAGCAGTTCCCTGAGCCGGAGAACGAGGTCAGCCCCGAATTGTCGCGTGCCCGTACACAGTCGGCCGTCCCACCAAAATTTGTTGCAGTACACCACCCGAGAGGGCGCAGTGACACAGCTGACACCCCTCGCTCTGGCCCCGGGGGCGTTTGTTCGCCCACGGGCGCGCTCTGGACGAGGGAGGCTGCCATGGGTATGTCCCAGAAATGGCCCTGGGGAATCCTCCAAACATGAGCTCAGCGCAGAGAAGAAGCTCCCAGAGCGCCACTGCTAACACCTTTAGCTAACACCATTAGCGAAGCTTTGCGAGCTGCATTCTTCCTGAGGAAAATCTCCTTTCCTTCACGCACACTCGTGGAGCTATCTAAGGGCTCAATCTTCATCTCAGGTTGAGGGGACATTCAGATTTGTTTCATAATTGTGGTGTACCTTACTGGTTTTTAAAGGGGTATTCCACCGAAAAACAACATTACCCTCATTTAACAGATTAAGGTGTAAGTCTCTCTTTGTGTTTGCTGGCCAAAACAATCTCTGAACAGAAATATTGGCAGCAAAAGTTGTGAATTTGGTGGAGGTATATGTCAAAATGACTTCTTTACATGATCTTGCCAAATCTTACCTTAATAGGCTATAGTGTAACAATCCCCGCTTATTTTAAGAAACTTTAGTCTTGTTTTTCCTGAGTCGCTTGAAAATATAGCTAGGTAGTCCAGTCGCTGGTTGTGGTTTCCGGGGCAAGGAGGAGAGGAGGTGGTAGTGTAGCAAAGGAGGGTGCATTTTTCAAGTATTGGGACGCACCCTACGTCTTTTTGTGTCTGGCTGCTTGATGCACAAAACACACACATATGAAATATAAAATAACGATTGTGTTCAATGACAAGCCAGGCGGATCTTGAACAGTAGCCTAATCATTGCGTTTATTTGCAAGTTCTTAATTTTTCCGTTAGCAAATTGAAAATATACTTTTTGTGTAGTAGTAGCTTGAATAATGTCCTATTCATACTGCCTAAATAAAAAAGGGGGATACAATGTCTCTCTGTACTTGTAATCAATTTTGTAATGGCTGTAAAATGTGATTATATTTTTCTGTTAGTCACTTTAGGACATTACTAGGAGTACCATAGACATATAGAGAGATCTTAGATTGGGTTTTGGACTAGTGATTGGGTGACTTTATTTATTTATTTATTTTTATTTATTTATTTATTTCGGCATGTATATAATCACATTTCATCACATTTCTGAAATATGCCTTGAACAAATACAGTACCTGCCGAAAAGGGATACGGGAAAAAAGCAGACTGCTTATCAAAGTCCCGCCCCAATTCCCTCACTTGGACTTGAGTACTGGAGACTTGGGACTCGACTTGGACTTGAGGTAAGGTGACTTGGACTTGTACTTGGACTTGGGAACTGGAGACTAGAAACTTGACTTGACTACAACACTGATGTCAAGTAGCAACACCCAGCCCCTCCTCACACTCACACTTAAAGATAGAACGTTTTTTTAAAGATAGAAATTTTTTTTGCTGGAATTCCCCTTTAAGGCTTAAGAGATGTAGAGGAGGCTGTATGAAGGAGAGAGCCCTTCAGAGTTTACTCTTCCTGTACTCCTCCCTCCCTCCAGGATGTGAAGTACCTGGCCATCAGCGGCTTTTTCTTCCTGCGCTTCTTCGCTCCCGCCATCCTGACCCCTAAACTCTTCCACCTGAGAGACCATCACGCCGACACACGGACCAGCCGCACGCTGCTGCTGCTGGCCAAGGTACGCTTACCATCACACTCTTACTCACGCTCATACTCACACTCATACTCATGCTCACACTCACTCACATTCACGCTCATACTCACACTCACATTCACACTCATATTCACACTCACTCACATTCATGCTCATACTCACACTCACATTCACACTCATATTCACACACACACACACACACACGCACGCACGCACGCACGCACGCACGCACGCACACACACACACACACTCATACTCACGCTCACATTCACACTCACATTCATACTCACATTCACGCTCACACTCACTCACACTTATGCTCACACTCACGCTCATACTCACACTTATGCTCACACTCACGCTCATACTCACTCACTCATGCTCATACTCACTCACACTTATGCTCACACTCACACTCAAACTCACACTCACTTTCGCGCTCACACTTGTACTTAGACTCACAATAGCGCTCATACTTACACTTGCAGTCACACTTGCTCTCACGTTTATGCACACACTCAGTCACAGTCACGCTCAAACTCACGCCAAGGCTGGCCCAGTCATAATACTGTCCAAACACCTACAAATACAGCACCAGTGTACAATCACACACACACACACACACACACACACACACACCACAAACATCACTGGCCCAGTCATAATACTGTCCAAACACCTACAAATACAGCAACAGTGTACAATCACACACACGCACGCACGCACGCACGCACGCACGCACGCACACACACGCACACCACAAACTTCACTGCTGTCATTACTGACTAAGGCTTTACAAACACTTGTAAACACAGCAGTTTACAGTGCAAATATACACACACCTACACATACATGCACTGTACTTGATAAACACATATTGTATTAAGAGAAAGACACATACCAAACAAATGCAGTGCCTCTGTCAAGTACATTTCCCTTTACAAACAAGGATTTACTAGCATACAGATTACCCTTTCACCGGTTAGGAAGGTCAGTTAACATCAGTTTATTGGTTTTGGAAGCCAATAGTTGCAACTGACATTTGAAACTATTTTAGTGGATTATTTTTTTTGGTGGCGACAGGGAAAAGAGCCTTGGGCCTTCTCTCTAGAGCCCTGTGGAAACGCCCTTCTCTCTAGAGCCCTGTGGAAACGTCCTTCTCTCTAGAGCCCTGTGGAAACGCCCTTCTCTCTAGAGCTCTGTGGAAACGTCCTTCTCTCTAGAGCCCTGTGAAAACGTCCTTCTCTCTAGAGCCCTGTGGAAACGCCCTTCTCTCTAGAGCCCTGTGGAAACGCCCTTCTCTCTAGAGCTCTGTGGAAACGTCCTTCTCTCTAGAGCCCTGTGGAAACGTCCTTCTCTCTAGAGCCCTGTGGAAACGCCCTTCTCTCTAGAGCTCTGTGGAAACGTCCTTCTCTCTAGAGCCCTGTGGAAACGCCCTTCTCTCTAGAGCCCTGTGGAAACGTCCTTCTCTCTAGAGCCCTGTGGAAACGCCCTTCTCTCTAGAGCTCTGTGGAAACGTCCTTCTCTCTAGAGCCCTGTGGAAACATCCTTCTCTCTAGAGCCCTGTGGAAACGCCCTTCTCTCTAGAGCTCTGTGGAAACGTCCTTCTCTCTAGAGCCCTGTGGAAACGCCCTTCTCTCTAGAGCCCTGTGGAAACGTCCTTCTCTCTAGAGCTCTGTGGAAACGTCCTTCTCTCTAGAGCCCTGTGGAAACGTCCTTCTCTCTAGAGCCCTGTGGAAACGCCCTTCTCTCTAGAGCCCTGTGGAAACGTCC
>CM056376.1:5036352-5054081 GCA_029718625.1 Synaphobranchus kaupii
TGTGTGTGTGTGTATGTGTGTGTGTGTGTGTGTACGTGTGCATGCAGGCTGTGCAGAGTGTGGGGAATCTGGGCCTGCAGCTGGGACATGGGAAGGAGCAGTGGATGGCACCGCTGCACCCGGTCATCCTCCGCAGCGTCGCCTCCGTCAAGGACTTCCTGGACAAGCTCATCGACATCGACCATGACAACGGTGAGCTGCCGCTCTCTCTCTCTCTCCATCACACGGAGAACAAGTCAGAATGCCATGCAAGCACAAGCGTGTGGACAGAGGCCATTCACATACTCTGCATCTGCAAAAAATTCAACCAATCAAATTAGATTAGATTTATTTTTGTGTTTTACAAAATTTTCTTTTGCGTTACAAATCCAGTGTTCCTCATTGCACATAACGCACATAACGCACATAACGCACACAGCCGCAAAACAAATACAAATAAAATCATCATTAAATCACATTGTCTACACACACCACGTGCTATTACTGCACATTACCGCCTAGCTGCACCAAACGGTGTTATTGTACTTTTCCCCTCCTCAGTTTCTCACAGCCCTGTGAGTGCACTTAGCCTCGTAAGTCCTGTGAGTGCACTTAGCCTCGTAAGTCCTGTGAGTGCACTTAGCCTCGTAAGTCCTGTGAGTGCACTTAGCCTCGTAAGTCCTGTGAGTGCACTTAGCCTCGTAAGTCCTGTGAGTGCACTTAGCCTCGTAAGCCCTGTGAGTGCACTTAGCCTGGGTAAGCCCTGTGAGTGCACTTAGCCTGGGTAAGCCCTGTGAGTGCACTTAGCCTGGGTAAGCCCTGTGAGTGCACTTAGCCTGGGTAAGCCCTGTGAATGTACTTAGCCTGGGTAAGCCCTGTGAGTGCACTTAGCCTGGGTAAGCCCTGTGAGTGCACTTAGCCTGGGTAAGCCCTGTGAGTGCACTTAGCCTGGGTAAGCCCTGTGAGTGCACTTAGCCTGGGTAAGCCCTGTGAGTGCACTTAGCCTGGGTAAGCCCTGTGAGTGCACTTAGCCTGGGTAAGCCCTGTGAGTGCACTTAGCCTGGGTAAGCCCTGTGAGTGCACTTAGCCTCGGTAAGCCCTGTGAATGCACTTAGCCTGGGTAAGCCCTGTGAGTGCACGTAGCCTGGGTAAGCCCTGTGAGTGCACTTAGCCTGGGTAAGCCCTGTGAGTGCACTTAGCCTGGGTAAGCCCTGTGAGTGCACTTAGCCTGGGTAAGCCCTGTGAGTGCACTTAGCCTGGGTAAGCCCAGAGTGTTAAGACGAGGACCGTCCAACAGTGGGATTTTCAGCGAACGGTGATTAAGCACCGTTCGTCCGTCTGCTACCATCTCCCTGTCTGCACTCTGATTGGCTGATCACAGAGGTGGCTGCTGCTTGCCTTGCAGAAAGTCAGAGTGAAACCTAGTAACGGGAGACACAGAGATCAGGCAACCCCCGGCCCCCACCCCGTGGATCCGCTAGGCTAGGCGAGCGATTGGCAGACCTGCCCAATAAACTCAGGTGTCAGTGTGGGAGGCCAGTTATTACTGAAATACCCTTAACAAAGGCGTCTGGTGAAATATTAATGTCCGGCAATGTGCTGTGGCTACAAGCGGGCGGGGCGGGGCGGGGCGGGTGACTGCCCAGGCCTCGCCACCCCCAAGCGCCACACTGATGAGCCAGTGCATTGGAGCGCCCCGCTCGCCGCCACGCATCCCAGCAGGCCCGGCTTTTGTGTCACCGGGGGAGATCTGAGTCCTTATGAAATATCACCTTCCAATCTCTCCCTGTCATCTCGCCGTGACTAATTTCCTTCAAAGGAGCAAGTTAACATTTAATGCACTTCATGTAAAAGCATCGCTGTGTGCGTCGCTCCACTGCACAGGAGCGTTTCGGGGGTGGGGGGGGTAAGCTAATCTAACAATAAAAGTGGCAGGATGAAATGTTAAACACTAAGAAGCACTGGAGGTTTGACTCCTTCCAAGCTTCTCGCTTGATATTGAAGTCATGTTCGCTAATGCTTGAGTGAATGGGCTCTGGGTGCTGTGTGTTTAAACCTGAGTGGGGTTTAAGAGGCAGGTGTTGCAGTAAGTCTGGCTCCTGTAGGCAGTGTTAAAGGTCCTCCCAGCTGAGTGAGACTCCTTTCCACTTTACAATGAGCCTGTAGACCTCAGTTACAGAATGCAGCAAAGTTATGAGGCTACGGTGGTAAGGGGCGCGCACGCACGCACGCACGCACGCACGCACGCACGCACGCACGCACGCACGCACGCACGCACGCACGCACGCACGCACGCACGCACGCACGCACGCACGCACGCACGCACTGAAAGGTGATTTTCAGCTCACTCTGTTCTTTAGAGAGAGATGCAGTAAGCCCTGAGTCGGACATGAAGGGAGGAAGTGCACCCAATTCCTCTGCCCCTGGGGCATCTCAGCACTTCCTCATTCATTTAACTACACTTTAAAAAGCTATCTATACACACACGGATCTGCTGTGTTCATTTGCAATATGCTCCCCTTGGTAACAGTAATTGCTATAAGAAAGTTTACAATTATTCCATGTAAGATAAGCACATACTAAGTACTGCTGTTGTATCATTATTAAGATAATGTGGGAAATTGCTCCGCTTTCCGTATAACGGCAGTAGCCTGCTGCGTTCGAGCCTCGTTGGGTTTCTGTGCTCGGCTATGTGTGGTAATTGCAGTCTTCGCTCGTGAAAATGTGGCAGAGACAGAATTTGCAAAGAAAAATTCAGCTCCCTGGATGATCCTTTCTTTTATTGTATGCCTTTATAATTGCCGCACAAAAGATGTGAAACCGCTTATGTAAATGTCTGATACTGTACTTTCTCTTTCTGGCTTTTAAAAAGGCTTCAGTCTTACCAGGCTGACATTATACTACAGCTCCCCCTTGTGTTCTCTTCAGGCAGGTACACTTTCTAAGGCTGCATTGCCTGTAATCCTGACTCTCCAGAAATAAAAGCAGTCACCACAGAAGCTCTGCATTTTTCTGTGTTGTCATCTTGATTGGATTCTACTGTATGTCGAACATTCTGTGAGCTGTATGGACTGCACGCCATTTTCAGTAAGGTTAGATAAGACTTAAACAACACTTGAAGTGGTATGCAAGCTTTTCACCAGCTATTATGTTGAGCACTGTTAATGATATTTTCAGAAATGTGGATGTGGTTCTGCACTGTCAGATAGCTTGGTAAAGGTTTGCTTCAGACTCAGGGAAGCTAAGCCCTGGTCCTGGTGAGACAAGGTCTGCTGTTTTTTCAGTCTACATGGGTCTGCTGAGTGAATTATCGTCAGTTTCCTTAATTGATGGATTAAGCACTGAGTAATAATGCACGTTTGATAACCCCTGCCTGACTTGTAAAGTGTCTCGTGTGTGTCGCCCGCTGCAGTGTCAGAGGTGCCCCAGCGGGCGGTCTTCCTGCCCTCGGTCACCGTGAAGGAGGGGTACCTGCACAAGCGCAAGGCCGAGGGTCCCCAGCTGCTCCCCCGCTTCGCCTTCAAGAAGCGCTACTTCTGGCTGAGCAGCGAGACCCTGTCCTACGCCAAGACCCCCGACTGGCAGGTCCGACGCCCCTTCTGTTCCCCGCCTCCCCCTCCCTGTACTCCCCCATCACTAACTCACCCTGGCTCCTCCGGTACCCCGATCCCTCCTCAGTCCTCCGCCAAAACCATAGAGTAACCAAAACGCCAGATTCAGTCTGCACTCAGTGTGAAGTCTGCACCACAATAGACAGCAGTTAGGCCAGTGCTGTGAAGACTGTATGAAAAAGGAAGGATAGAATCAGCCCTCTGATTGTGAGATGATAGCATGCCGGTTCCATCCGCAATTAGCTAAATACCTTTTCCCAAGGTCTTTTGAATACATTACCACACAGAAAAGACGTTGTAATCAGCCCCATTCCTTTAATTTATTTCGGTTTAGCGCCATACGTGAGCACATCATTAGCGGAGGGCTTGCTAATATGCACTAACCCTTAGGATAATGAGCACTCATTTGCAAAGGCAGAGCGGGATGAACATGTGAGCAAAGGAACAAGGGAGAGAGAAGAGAAGAGAGAGAGCGCTCTGGTGAAAGGATGTCTCTTAGAGCAGGTATCCTCCTTTATGTGTGCAGTATAAAGCCCTGGTTAATTGAGGACTGGGGATATTCATGCAAAGAAATTGCACCAATAGACATTATTCCCATCCCTTCATACTCCAAGAGACTGATTTGCACTTTAAACACGTCTTTTCCACCTTCTCCTTTGCTGTCCCTTCCTCACTGTCATCCCTTTCCCTCCCTCTCTCCATCCCTCTCTCCCTCCCTCCCTCTATAACACAGTTTTAAACGCTATTCTGTATAGTAATCAAAATACACTACGAATACCTGCTAGGTCCACTTTCTTCCCATATGTAGGGGAAAACAGACCCTTCCTAACCTGTGCAGTGTGCAGTGGAATGTACTACAATTCAGTGGAATGCAGTAGAATGCAGTAGAATGTAGTAGAATGCAGTGGAATGTAATGGTATGCAGTGATATACATGGTCCACTTTCTTCCCATATGTGGGGGAAAACAGACCCTTCCTAACCTGTGCAGTGTGCAGTGGAATGTACTACAATTCAGTGGAATGTAGTAGAATGCACTTAGAATGTAGTAGAATGCAGTGGAATGTAATGGTATGCAGTGATGTACATTGGAATGCAGTGGAGTTCAGAGACCGGCCCTGACCCGCGCGGGCGCGCCTCCGCAGGTGCGCTCCTCTATCCCGATCCAGCGCGTGTGCGCGGTGGAGCGCGTGGACGAGAACGCCTTCCAGCAGCACAACGTGATGCAGGTCATCACCCAGGACAGCGACGGGCAGCTGCACACCATGTACATCCAGTGCAAGGTACAGGCCCCCACCGTAGCCTCCACCAGGCACCACAACGCCTTAAAATACAGGCACAGATGGGGACACGGCAGAGACTGAAGGGAAAAAAAGACCCATAATTAGCCATACAATTTGTAATACAAATACACCTAATTAGAGCTTGACTTTAAGTGAAAGGGTTCTGGATACGTGTTAGCAAATGAACCCCAGAGTGTGTGCAGTCTTTTTGGTTTTTGCAAGGATCATTTGTAATGCCTATTTTACTTTTCTATTAGAAGCATCCTAGGTGTGTATGTGTGTGTGACTGTGTGTGTGTGTGTGTGTGTGGGTTGGCAGGGTGGTGTGTGCAGGTATGAACAGAGGTTTTAACCCACCTGCAGAACGTGAATGAATTGAACCAGTGGCTGTCGGCCATCAGGAAAGCCAGCATCTACAACGAGCGCATGCTGCCCTCCTTCCACCCGGGGGCGCACCGCAGTAGCAAGTGGACCTGCTGCCTGCAGAGTGATCGTGCGGGTGAGGGCGTGGCCGGACCCACGTTACTGACACCGAACTCTATGGTTACTGACAGGGCTGTCTGCATGTCACCGGCCCGGTCCTCCAGAATTCCCCTGGTTTCTGAAACACTCTCAAACTACAGCGACAAATTACAGGCAGATGACATCATCAGAATAACCGATTTGCCTCACAAGGTGATGAGAAAAGGGATGTTTTTCAAACTCGAGCGGCTCAAGAGCCAATTAGCCACAGTGGAAAAAGCTCAGGAGTTCAGACCTTCGCTCTTAGCCGCTATCTTGCAATGCCTGCTACAGCTTGATAGCACAAATAATTGAACTAATAAAAGCCAACATAAATAACAGACCGCAGTGTGGGAGCTAGGCTTCCAAATCACAAGCTTAATTCTGCTTTCAACTCCCAAGTAGGGCACTGCTGTCGCACCCTTGAACTTGAATTGCCTCAGTAAATATTCAGCTATGTAAATGGATAATGTTTTAGAGTAAACAAGCAGTAAATTGTGACTGCTGGCTTAGATACGGGCGTGTAAAGTGTATGTTTGAATACAAAATACACAGAAGTAAATATACAGTATACATATAGAGATTCTCAGATAGCAGAATCACTCTGACCCAGATCTGGCCCAAACCAGTCTGAAGATGTAGAATGAATATAGCTGTTGTCCTGTTTGTACAATGGGTCAGTGCTATTGCAGATGCTGAATCTGGGTTTGTAATGCATGTGGGCCTGTTCTATGGGGGTCTCTACTATGTATCACACTTAGACATTGAACTGGCTTATGATCATTTTAACATTATGTTTACCTAATATCACCAGTGATGATTAAGATGGAAGACTTTGCCTTTCATTGCACGGCAGACAATTTTGTTACAAGTTGGGTTCGTTCACTGAAGGGTTTATTAGACTGGTGATAAATATTTAAAGTGAATATTATAGAGTAGTCGTAAATACTTTACCTTCATAGTGACATTCATAGAGAATTTTCATTGAATGTTCAAGATAATGATTAAATGATCTGGAAATAACCTACAGCCCAGACCTGAATGACGACAATCGTCATGTTTGCCTCCCCTTCTGCAATATTTCTTTACATTTTTATCGGTAAGTGAGCTTAAAATGACAATATACACACACTCACACGCACATCCATTCAGCTGAATGCTTAAACAGGGACATGGATGGCACACTGTGTTTCTCTGTCCCTCAGCTCTTGGCTGCAGTCGCACACACTCCGCCGTTACCCTTGGCGACTGGAGCGACCCCCTCGATCCTGACGCAGAGACGCAGACCATTTACAAGCAGCTGCTGCAAGGCAGAGACAAACTGAGGTGAGCCCCTTGTGCCACGTTTTCCAGGCCCGGCTTAGAGGAATGCAAGTGCTGTTTAGCTGAACGTACACTGGACCTGGCTTTGCTGCGATGTAGCCGTTGTTAAGGGCTGGGATGCTGTAGTAGGCTGAAGGTATGCAGTTTCCCAGCCGGGCCACAAGAGGTCAGTGTTGCTGCAACAGTAAATTCTGGACTCACTGCCGCCTTGATTGATTTACCTTAAGATATCCAGAGTACAAGATGCTTTATCAGGGCTGGGGAGTTAAACAAAGTGATGATACTGTACGATTCATATTTCCACCTCCATAAATAGGAGACAGAATATGATAATGTAGAGATGCAAAACAAAGACTAGTTCCTTCACACTGCTTGCGAGTGCTTGCAGGGCATACTGTAGCATGTCGCACCAAACATAATGGATCCAGAAGCAGAGTGCTGGTGAGATGCTGCACTGTTTGTCGGCAGGATGCAGTATGTGGAGTCAGTGGACGCAGAGACGGCCATCGAAGAGAAGGAAAAGAGACTGAGCCCCAGCCTGCCTGCTGGTGAGCCTCCTCATCCCTCCCTCCCTCCCTCCCTCCCTCCCTCCTCTCTTTTTATCATTATTCCCTACCCCTCCTTCTTTTCTTCCACCATATCCATTTCTTATCGGTATGTAATGCTGACGCAGCGTTTTAGCGGGAATAAGCCTGTCGCCCCCCTCGGCCCGCAGACGCAGACGCAGACGGAGCCGAGCGCAGTCGGCAGTTCCACGAGCGCAGGCAGGCGGCGGCCGCGCGGCTGCTGGACGTGGTGATGGACCTGGAGCGCGCTCACCTGGCCTTCCAGCGCAGGGAGAGGGAGGAGGCCGCCAACCACATACTGACCCCTTAGCGCGCGCGGTGATGGGGGGGTGGGTGGGGGGTGGACAGAGCGGGAGTCTTTCTCCGTGGTCCCCTGGGCCGTGCTCTGCTGTTTTTTTTGTACGTTGCGTCAGAGGAACCCTGCCAGGCTCTGGGTCAGGTCCCATGCCCACCACAGACCCCTTTGGGCAAGGCCCCGTCCCCTACCCCACGCACGGCCAGGGGCCCTCCTGGACCCTCCACAGGCAGGTACGGGAGAACTGGTTGAGCGGGTGAGATCGACAGCGGTTATAGCCTGCCAACTGCATTATGGGATTTGTCTGGTAAGGCACAGGAGGGCTACGAGGTCAACCGCAGGGTCAAGTTACCGCCTCCCGTTGGGTGGAGCGTTGGAAAGCGCTGCATTAGAACACTAAAGCAGGGGATGCCGTGGCGATCCGTCACCACGTAATTGACCTTTCTCCGGCAACCCCGACTGCCATTAGCAACCCTGTCACAGTTTCCTCTCGTGGTGACAGAGGCGGAAACTGCTCTGACGCCTTGTGTGCCTGAAGCAGGCCGAGAGGCCGTTTCTTACCCAGGGCCTCAGTGGCGTTTGCGAGACAGAGGGACTGCTGCTACCTGCATTTATCTTCTGCCTCACCTGCTCCACTGCCTGCCAATTCCTTCTAGAATCTGCCGTTGCAATGCCAGAGGATGCCACAGCAGCCAGTCCACCGGGCTCCCCAGTCGCACTGCACAGCCCGCCCGCTCTTCGTCATGTCGTGATACTGGAGCCGTTCCCCACATCCCATCATTTTCGTTTGCTAAACGCTGTGCGCCGAGCGCGTTTCTAACTGCAAGAAAAAGAAAAGTGCGTTTTCTCCGGGGAACACGAATAACACACCTTTTAGCTCCCTCGTATCCTCCTTATGGACGGATAATTATGCAACAACATCAACAATATCGTGCTGCTCAACCAAGTAAGCTTTTAAAAAAAATTAAATATTTGCTGAGCTTTTTACCAGTCTTTTTTATTTTTACCGTATTGCTTATTCCGCTGGCTGTATAATAGCTTTCAGCAGGAAACGAGCCACGTCGTAGCAGAGATTAAGTTTGTCCTGTACACTGCTGCTGTGGCAGAACGCCGCTGCCTGTATAAATATTGTCAACGCTTTGGCTCAAGGTCGGGTGGTGGACTGCATGGCCAGCGGGGTCGTTCGCTTCGGGGTCGTCGTCATGGGTACCTGAGGTGAAGCTTCTGCAGAGCTTGTGTTTTTTTTTTGGTGCTACTGTTCTTTTTTTAGAGGCTCTTTTCTGTTGTTTTTCCATCTTTTTCTTCCCCTCTCCTCCTCCATGCAAGTGTACCGAGGAGGGTCTGTGAGCACATTGTGATGTAGCGAGCTCACAGCTACCTTTTAGCCTCCTGTAAGGGAGCTCACAGCTACCTTTTAGCCTCCTGTAAGGGAGCTCACAGCACTTTCACAGACAGGCTCCAGTCTGAAGAGTCATAGTGCGCTCGCTTTCGTTTCCCTCTTCGCTGCCTTGGCTAACGGACGAAAGCCTCGTTTAGTGCGTCACTAGTAAAAAAAGTGCACGGTAGTGAAAGTGTTTTTCTGTGAAAGTGCTGTCCAACGTTATCAGCTAGTGTACCACTGGTACTGCAACACAGACCAGATTCCTAGTGTTTTATTTTACTAAGGAAAACAGGCCTTTTAATGGGACAGATTAATTGAGTACACCTGAGATGCACTGGACTGCATGGCGGCCGAACCCTTTTCTTACACAGCTTCACTGTGACGCTCGCATCCGTAAGTGGTTGTATTTGGAAGGTGATGTAACTCTCTAGTGATGCTTTTAAGCACCAAAGGCAGATTCATTGTGAATGACTGAAAGTGGCATCCCAAGAGCATCACTGAATGTGCCCTACGAGAAATGATACATGCTTAACACTACTACCCTCGTAAGCAACGCCCTTAAGCTTAAAGAAATGTATGCAGAGATTAGATTTTATACACACTGAACGTGTGCCTTGTATGGGGCAGTATTTTAAAATGAATATGAACCTGTTATATACTGTATGTACCTGGAGACAGCAAAAAAAAAAGTGACAACTGGAGGCTAGAATGCAGAAACTCTTGCTCAAATACTCCCCCATGGACTGTTCCAGAAGTATCAGAGAATGTAAGAATAGGTGCCCGGAACATTCCAAGTGACACTCCTGTGATGCTCTCAAATTAATTCACTGGGACTCTGCTGCCAGAGCCATGAGTGGGTTTGTCGGTTGGTGTCGTGACATGATGGTGCCAATATGAATGTGTATGCGTGGGGTGGGGTCAGCAATGCCAAACTGTTTTTTGCCATAATGTACTCTTTAAATGCTGATCCTGCAGGATTGCATATTGATTATTTAATATATAGGTAAATATATACTATTGAATAAATCTGTGTTATAATTTTTTGAAAACTGACACCACAAACAACGAATCCCAACTCTTCTATTGAGAGCTGCCTGAAGCCCCACCTGCCAGACCTGGGTCCAATTGCGGATAAAGCCAGGAACAAAAACAAAGTTCTCATTAGACCTTCACCGGACAACCTGAGCCCCGGAATTCAATTTGCCCGTGGGTCTGTAACACGACAGACACAACATCACTCAGCTGTCCAGCTGAGCCACTTCAGGTTACCATGACAGTGTGAGTGAGCTCTGATGACAAAGTTGAGACACAAGAGTTGAGCCGAAATGGTTTCCTTTTAAAGTAACAGCTATATTTATTTATAACATCTACAGTGAGCACCATAATTCATTGGACAGTGACATTTTTTTTTGTTATTTTGGTGCTGTACTCCAGCACTTTCAGTTTGAAGGACACAATGAGGTTGAAGTGCAGACTGTCAGCTTTAATTTGAGGGTATTTCCATCCAAATCGGATGAACCGTTTAGAAATTATAAAACCTTTTGTACATAGTCCCCCCCATTTTCAGGCATCAAAAAATATTGGACAGTTTAACATAATGTAGAATAAAGTAATCACTTTTAATATTTGGTCACGTATCCTTTGCATGCCATGACTTCCTGATGTCTATGACCCAACAATATCAAAAGACTCTTGGTAATCTTACAAGCGATACTATAACTTCTCTGCATTTGAATGGATCTCTATGGGAATTGGGGGTGGGACTAGATTTAGCTGTAAATTATGCTGGAACAGTATAGAATACATGGTTGGCGAAATGGCTGTCTGAGGGTTTGAGGTATCAAACGAGCCTCAAACCATCACTCTGCTGCCAGATATGCAGTAGATATGGATGGATCACTTTAAGGGTTGTTTCTCCTGACAAATTTTCCTATTGAACTCTATGGAAAAATAAGTCAGGAGAAGAAAACCTTCAAGTTATCCTTCCATATCTACTGCATATCCTTCCATATCTACTGCATATATTGATGACATTTAGCCAACCATGTATTCCATACTGTTCCAGTGTAATTTACAGCTAAATCTAGTCCCACCCCCAAATTCCCATAGAGATCCATTCAAATGCAGAGGTTATAGTATCACTTGTAGAGTACCAGAAAATATGATATCAAGAGTTGATATTGTTGGGTCACAGACATCAGGAAGTCATGGCATGCAAAGGATATGTGACCAAATATTAAAAGTGATTACTTTATTCTACATTATGTTAAACTGTCCAATATTTTTTGATGCCCGAAAATGGGGGGGGGGAGGAGGGGATGGTGACTGTGTACAAAAGGTTCTATAATTTCTAAACGGTTCATCCAATATGGATGAAAATACCCTCAAATTAAAGCTGACAGTCTGCACTTCAACTTCATTGTCATTGTGTCCTTTCAAACTCAAAGTGCTAGAGTACAGAACCAAAATAACGTGTCACTGTTCAATTAATTATGGTGCTCACTGTATATTTACACTGTCTGGGACATGTCTAATAGGGATATAGAATTTACAGGGGTCAACTTTAGATTTTACTTCTGTCAAAAAGATGCATTGGCTTATGATTAAAGGCTTCTATAAAAAAGGTCATTACATGTTGAAAGTAGAGCTTCTATTATAGCCTACATTCTCACAGGCACAGCGGCCAGAGTCGCTGTCTGTCCCACCAGACCTGTGTTCAACCAGAGATTGCCTCAAGTGTATCTTAAGTGGGACTCGTGTTTGAAGGAATTTCTTGCAAAATGCGGGGACTGAACACACAACCTAAACACACTCTTGTTTTTCAAACATGCCCTTAAAAAGACGAATGGGAAAGATACAAAAAGAAGCGTTGATTGGTACACTTGACTTTGCTTCTTGACAATGTCTGTAATGGAGACGCAACACTTCACCCACCTGGAAGAGTGCGGTCCGCCCACTCAGGGCGCAGGCTTAACGAAAAGCAGGGCGTGCGGCGCGCGGGGGGGGACTGTGGGGGTGGGTCATGTGATCGTTTCCCCCTATGAACCGCTGGCACCATCTGGCTGGAGGAAGGATGCAGCAGAAGTGGGGTCTCTGGAGAGCGTCCTGTGGAGCAGCACTGAGGCGTGATGTAGGGGAGACACGTTTCTTCATGCCAACCCCCACACCCCCCTCCCCCTGCCCCTATGTCACTTTCACAGACCCCCCCCCCGCCCCAAATCAGCCAGCGCACCCTGTGTCCCACGGCTCAGAACGTGACCAGCAGTATTTTCTGCTTTGAACGCACAAATGCAATAAGTCACTTCTGCCACATTAAAAACAGAAAAGACGACGTTCACGAAAACGGCGTTCCCTTCCCGTCTAATTAAAATGCTAATGAGAAGCACCTGCTCTAGGGCAGCAGAGACTCCCTCATTAACACCTTAATTAGTGGTCAGGGTGAGGAGCAGGGAGCTTCTGCTGAGGCAGGAAAGCTCGGCTCGCACTCCCCCCACGTCCGCCTGCCCGTCCCAGAACGCACTGCAGAGCCGCGCGGTGCACGCCCACCCACTTCTCCCGCGGCTCCAGCACTCCGGGAGTGACATAAAACGTCCATAAAGCTAATATACAGCCTCTGAAAACAATTTCTGCTGCACACTGGAGGTAAAGGGGGGCATAATAAGGTGTAGCGTGTGGTATAGCTGGAGGTAAGGGGGGGTCATAATAAGGTGTAGCGTGTGGTGTAGCTGGAGGTAAGGGGGGCATAATAAGGTGTAGCGTGTGGTGTAGCTGGAGGTAAGGGGGGCATAATAAGGTGTAGCGTGTGGTGGAGCTGGAGGTAAGGGGGGCATAATAAGGTGTAGCGTGTGGTGTAGCTGGAGGTAAAGGGGGGCATAATAAGGTGTAGCGTGTGGTGTAGCTGGAGGTAAGGGGGGCATAATAAGGTGTAGCGTGCGGTGTAGCTGGAGGTAAAGGGGGGCATAATAAGGTGTAGCGTGTGGTGGAGCTGGAGGTATGGGGGGCATAATAAGGTGTAGCGTGTGGTGTAGCTGGAGGTAACGGGGGCATAATAAGGTGTAGCGTGTGGTGTAGCTGGAGGTAAGGGGGGTCATAATAAGGTGTAGCGTGTGGTGTAGCTGGAGGTAAGGGGGGCATAATAAGGTGTAGCGTGTGGTGGAGCTGAAGGTAAGGGGGGCATAATAAGGTGTAGCGTGTGGTGTAGCTGGAGGTAACCGGGGCATAATAAGGTGTAGCGTGTGGTGGAGCTGGAGGTAAGGGGGGTCATAATAAGGTGTAGCGTGTGGTGTAGCTGGAGGTAAGGGGGGCATAATAAGGTGTAGCGTGTGGTGGAGCTGGAGGTAAGGGGGGTCATAATAAGGTGTAGCGTGTGGTGTAGCTGGAGGTAAGGGGGGCATAATAAGGTGTAGCGTGTGGTGGAGCTGGAGGTAAGGGGGGCATAATAAGGTGTAGCGTGTGGTGGAGCTGGAGGTAAGGGGGGCATAATAAGGTGTAGCATGTGGTGTAGCTGGAGGTAACCGGGGCATAATAAGGTGTAGCGTGTGGTGGAGCTGGAGGTAAGGGGGGCATAATAAGGTGTAGCGTGTGGTGTAGCTGGAGGTAAGGGGGGCATAATAAGGTGTAGCGTGTGGTGTAGCTGGAGGTAAGGGGGGCATAATAAGGTGTAGCGTGTGGTGGAGCTGGAGGTAAGGGGGGCATAATAAGGTGTAGCGTGTGGTGTAGCTGGAGGTAACCGGGGCATAATAAGGTGTAGCGTGTGGTGTAGCTGGAGGTAAGGGGGGCATAATAAGGTGTAGCGTGTGGTGTAGCTGGAGGTATGGGGGGGCATAATAAGGTGTAGCGTGTGGTGGAGCTGGAGGTAAGGGGGGCATAATAAGGTGTAGCGTGTGGTGTAGCTGGAGGTAACCGGGGCATAATAAGGTGTAGCGTGTGGTGTAGCTGGAGGTAAGGGGGGGAGGAGGTACACACCACAGAAAGGACGGAATGAGAGGAGAGAGTGCTCAAACAAACCCTTTGACAAGGGGACATTTATTGCACGAGAAACACACAAACATGCAACAAGGTCATCAGGATCCAATAAAGACCAGTAGAATAAGAAGCCCTTTATCGTGTGAAACAACCTTTCCCCCCTCCTTTAATGGTATAATTAATTACTACATATTTTTAAACGGTCCATTGCTTTTAAAATTTTTTATTATTTTTTTTAATATATAAGGTTTTCCTTATATAAACTATTAACTACTATTAACTACTATACGTACAGCCACCATGGACAGAGATGAAGACTGAAAATGGCTGTCCATGAGAAGAGTCCGATAGAGAGTCCCAAAATAAATGTAAAAAAAAAATAAAAAAAACCTGTGCGTGGGGATGCGCAGAACAGAGCAGAAAGAAACGCGAGCACTTCTCTCCGCTGGCCGCTTCTCTGGAGAAATCTCACAAACCCACATTGGGCATGGCCACCGCACAGTTACATAATCCATGGCATTCCCCAAGACCACCAACACATTACCATTATTACCAATACAGCTTATTAATAATCACCAACTTCTTTTTTTTAAAATTTTTTTAAATGCTGAGGAATGTCAGCCTGTTTTTTACACATTATGGATAACATGCATCCTTAATAAATAAAAAAAACATTTCTGTCTCTGTGGCAAAGCCAAACCAATACCTACCACCCCCGGACTCAAATGCTCACACACGCGCACCCCCCCACTTTGCTCCTGAGCGTACAAAATGACGTGTTGGGAAAAGGCAGAGAAGAGACGGTGTCGTGTGAAGCATAGAAATAGAGGTCAGTGGGGATGAAGATGCGATAGAGATTCATTCTGAGCTCAAAACAGAGATTTCAAACTTGTCCAGTCTCCCCACCTCCCCCACCACTGTAAGGTTTGCTGAAAATATATTTCAAATATATGGAATGTTCATCATAAATGTTTATGCGTATATTTCTATAAGTATTTGTCTCCAACATATGTAAAGTGAAGAATATGGAGATGTTAAATAAGAAAAATGTCCCAGTCTTTGTTAAGGTTGGAAATGCAGAAACGTGAGAACAGGATGACTATACTCTCAGCTGTAAGCTATGCAAGCATGGCCACGTCCCCATCCCCTCTTTTACAATATCAGGAGCCCCCCCCCTCCTCTTCTAAACGCCTGGTCTCAAGCCCTCCCCCTGTCCCGTGCCGGTCTGTACCCCCCCCCCCCCCCCAAAGTCCCTCTGTATTGTGACTGCGCCTCTTCTCCTGCAGAGGGGACTGAAGTTTCTATGGAGCTGCGCTGAGCTGCTGCATGCTATCCCTGCGTCTGCTAGCTCAGGAGACCATGCAGGGGGTGTGCTCTGTGGAGAGGTAAAGGCACGGCCTGTCGCGAGGTGGGGGGACACAGGAAATGAGTTTGAACATTACAAATTGTGAGAAAACCAAGTGGCGTGACTCAATTGACCAGCGCGTCTAGATCTACCAACTCTGCTTAAAGAAAAAACCTCACCCCGGATGGATCCCTGATTTGGTTGGGAGTGTTATTTTTCTCATTAAAGCTTCCCAACTCAGTGAAGTAAATGGCTGAATTTAGAACAAACTAATTAAAATGGTGCATGACAGGAATTTGCCTGTGAGACACACTGAGGTTTTATGGGCATGAGGCGGGACATGGAACCTCCTTAACTTCTCCACAGTTTTAAAGGTGAAATTAACATTCTGAGGGACTGGCCAACTTTTCCATGCAGCTACACCCCTCCTACATGTGTACTTAAAGAGAGATCTACGTATTGAGTTTACCTCACGGGATTCATCTAAAGAGCAGCTACTACATTAAGGTAACCACAGCAGCAAAAGCGCAAAACCTAAAACTATTGTGGTAATATAAGACATTACAGTTTCCACACAATTTCATACATATTTGTAACAGTCCCTGACATTCTGACAAATCCTTTGCCAGATTAAAAAAAAAAAGTATGTATATATATTTATATATATGTATAATATCATGTTTTTGTCATACAGAAGAGTATAAAAAATAAATTAACCTCACAATTCTCTCAAAGTTGAGCTGAGTTTAAATGTAGAACACACCTTATGTAAATGTATACTTATAAGCAATACAAGACACTTAATAAACAAAAGTAAGAAGGCTAAATTAGCAGAAGTCTAATACATTTCAAGACCACTTCTAATATGAAAGGACTGGCAAAATAATGAGGGTGCCTCTAAGTGCTAAGGAAGACAGTGACCCAGTCCAAAATTCAACAGCATTTAAAGGATTTAACCGACAAGCCTTGATGACACCAAAGGGTAACAAGCCATCATTTTCACCATTAATCCCTTTTGGATTCAAAAACATTTTCAGTAATTAAAAATTGATTAAATATTTCGGGAGTTGGCCTCCCGAGAGAATGCGTTATGCAGGGGCAGAACGGTTCCTTCCTGGCAAACGAAAAACGACATGAGAAACTGGATAACGTCACAGGGCCCCCGGAGCACCTTGACAGACACAGAGACACAGAAACAAAGATTCCCTCAAAGTGTTTGCCTTGCCCAGCTACGGGGAGAGAGGAAGCCAACAATCCCCTTGCAACGTCAGCATCATCGGGCATTACAACCTTCGGTGTGGTTACAGGTGCGTCCTCTATTGTAGCCAGCAGACCCACAGGGACCGTGCATCAGACGGATCTGTCCGTCCGTGATGAATGCCCGCTGAGAGAAAGTCTCTTGCCGAGCCCGTGAAAACGCGTTCGGCTTCTGGTCAAGGACTGAGCGGGAGACCTCGTTAACGGTCCGCCCGCTTGCGCGCATACTGACCGTGATGGATCGCGCCGACGGTCGCCTTTCCTCAATGGCCGCTAATAATATGCGCGACTTATTCACGGACCGACGAAAAGGACTTATTCACCCCCACCGACGAAACAACTTTATTGAAGACTGGACCCTTTCTTTCCCCCAAAAGTGATTTGAAATGCATAAATTGCATACTTGGTGACAGAAAAAACCGTTTGATCCAATTTGAGCTAATTTAAATTAGTAGCCTAATATGAGGTCCATCAAGGAAATGACTGACGGCTGATGTGAAATCCTTCACTCTCTCAGTTTCGATGTGCAACGATCACGTTGTTCTCACTGCCAATGATGCAAGTGCTGCTGGCTCATATCTGAAGCTCTCTGGAAAGGCCTGCTTTCATGGTTGAGAAGCAATAAGCCGACCCCCAGTCTATATACGTCTATAGACTAAACCTGTGTATATAAGGAATGCAACAGTTTATCCTCCTTCACAACTTCACATCACAACTTCATTCTACATGCCATTTGACCCCAGCATTTCCTTACCAAACAATCCCAGGCAAAAATAATTTGACATGGATCCAATAATGTTATGAATAAATGGGTTTCATACTTGCATTAAATATAGTTTTTTTTTCTATGTATGTTTGAATTGTGCAACTTTAGCATGATTGACATTTTACACCGCATTTAGCCTCAGTCACTCAGTGGCCTCAAGATCCTGGTACACAAAGATGCTGTGACCAGTCCTTCAGCTAGCTGTACATGATCCAACCTTTCAAACTGAAAATAATTCAGTTCAGCAAGAAGCAAGTGGATGTTGAACAACCTCCGCTTTTGATGCTTCACAAGACCAACGAGAAGGGGATTTGCTTCCCTAATAATTTATACATACACATTTTCTTAAAACTAGGACAAAGACTTGGGTTTAATGGCCCAAGCCAGCTGTACTACTGACACAAGGTCAGTATTCAAGATGGAGGAATTATGGGGCAGCGATGTACATTTGCTTCCGAAA
>CM056376.1:5054581-5142081 GCA_029718625.1 Synaphobranchus kaupii
ACCCAGTGGTCCCAGGAGAGCAGCAGCCCCCCTCCATCCCAAAGCGAAGAGGACCACGTCTACAGGTACCTAGCGGGGATCCTGCCAAATGAATGTGGTGGGCGGGGTTTTCCCTGGGTTCACCGACGGTCCAGTTAAAACGAGCCTCACTGCCTGAGTGACTGCTGATGCGTCTGAATGCAGTCCATTCTTTGATTCGCGTTTGGAATTTGTTATTGTGTTTCCTGTGGCACATACGGTTAGTGTTAGTGTTGCGTGTGAGTGTTTGGGCCCAGTGCAGTTCCTCTGCTGTTCTCCGCCCCCATTAAGAAATCTCTACCCCCCCCCCCTCCCCCTTCCTCAGCATTGCTGTTAGCCAGGCCCTTATGGTGTAATCAATGGCTGGTTAACTGGAGCCGGCTATGACTAGCAGTAGCAGTAGCAGTAGCAGAAGGGGTTTGTGTGAGTCTGTGTGGGTTTGTGTTTGGTTAGGGCGTGTGGTGTAATCTGCTGTCTGTCTCTCTCCCTCTCCCTCTCTCTCTCTCTCCCTCTCCCTCTCTCTCTCTCTCCCTCTCTCTCTCTCTCTCTCTCCTGCCACCAGTTTCCCCAACAAGCATAAGCCCACAGACCCCTCCTCAGCGGCCATGAGCTCCTCCCTGGGCAGCAATCTGTCAGAGCTGGACCGGCTGCTCCTGGAGCTCAACGCTGTGCAGCACAACTCCCCCTCCTTCCCCACCACAGGTACGGGCGCACGGGCCGACTGCTGGAGCTCTGCACCCATCCACCCGGTGATTTAGGATACTACACTGGGCTCATTTCATATTGATCAATTTAGGACTGAATTACAAATAAGGCTGAGTCTGACGTGGCGTATCGAGTGTAAGGGTAGCCTGTGGTCCCCTCCCCCCTTGCTTTCCCATAATTCCTCACATCCCGGTGCAAGGTGGGTGCCGGGGGGGTGCAGGCACACGTTACAATTTATCTGCGCTGGCCAGGCTCACCCGGCCGACGCTTGAGAATGTTTTATTTGAACAGTTTGACAAATAGTAGTGTGGCTCTCTTGAATGTCCATGGCAGGCTTGGCGCTCTTGTGTTGACATTGACATTGACACGTGATTCTCTAAAGCATTACATTATGGGCCCAGCAAGTGCATGTGACGAGGTGACAGATGTGCCCTCTGTTTCATGAAGCCTTCCTGTCCTTCACCCACAGAGGAAACGGCCCCCCCTCTGCCGTCCTGCAGCACCACTCACTACGTGCAGGAGAATGGAGGCTCCGCCTCCGTCAAGGTGCCCCCTCCCACCAAAGAGAAGCCCAAACGCAACGGTGGCCGCGGTATTGAAGACGTGCGGCCCAGCGTGGAGAGCCTGCTGGACGAGCTGGAAAGCTCTGTCCCCAGTCCCACGTGAGCACTTTTACCCAGCATGCATCTCTGTGGGCTTCCCTTCAAAAGCTAGTAGTTCTGAACAAAATGTCAGCTATTAAAACCAGAACACTAACTGAAGTGTGTGAAATTGAGATTGTTGAAGATTTGGGTGTCTTTCAAGTACACAAAGTTATTGTCTAGAAATTCCAAACTTGAGGGGGAAATAATGAAAGTTTGTGCTGATCACTTTTTTACCAGGCATTGAAGAATAAAAAATACAATATTTCATGCTCCTGTGGGGTCTTCACAGTCAAACAGCAGGTTCATGACCTGTACGTAAGATGCATATTTGATTTTCAGGAAAACATCTGATTGGCTGATGAAATTGTGAAGGGAGGTCCTGATTGGCCAGCTGTAGATGATGGAACTAATGTGACGGTTAATTGGTTGGCTGTATTTGATGGCCCAGTTCGAATTTGTGCGTTTCAGCCCCACGCCTTCGGCGGTCCAGAATGAACTGTCAGACGAGCAGCTGGAGACAGCCAGTCAACAACAGGCCCGAATCTCCGCCTCCTCCGCCACACGCGAGCTGGACGAGCTCATGGCCTCCCTGTCAGACTTTAAGGTGCAGAGCTGTGTGTGCGACTGTGCGTGCGTGTGTGTGTGTGTACGTGTTCTTGAGTGAGCGAGAGTGTGGGAGTGATTAAGTGCGTGTGAGAAATGGATGTGTAGTGTGGGTTTTGGCTTCAGGGCATCTCCTTTCACAGTATGTTGAAAAGCTCAAATTTTTATAGGTTAACTCGTGCAAATACAGAGTTTTATTAATTTCGTAATATCTCTCTAATAACTGCATTCAGTGTTGGCACTGGAACAATCAGGATTTGTTTCGGGACCACGGGCGTCTTTACGCTGAATGCTGTAGTTTCGTAGTATTTGTCCATTTCCACCACTGGTGCATCGTGGTCCTGGGGGGGAAAAAAACTGCATTGTTGCATTACTTAATTCGTGAAAGAAAGGCCGAATACGTACACATTTTATTTTGTATGTATAGTAGCAAGTGAAAGGGAACACTAGCGCACCTTTAGCACACAATATCAGAATAATCTGAGAAATTAATATTAATACTTTAGACCTTATACGTCTCTGTGGACAAGAGCATCTGGCAAGTGAACAACACATTTTAGAATGAGCTGCTCTCAAAGCACAAACTAAAATTCAGTACGGGGAATCACTCAATTCACTCGCTAGCTTGTTAATAGCATCCTGTTGGCTAGCTAACCGCATTACAACACCTACAGCTATCCAGCTGGCCAGCTGCATGGGAGGTTAACCCTTTACATGGAGCCTTGGCCCTGTAAATGTGCCCTTTCTGTCATCGTATAGTTACAAGTACTGCACTTGGCTTGACGGTTTATGTTGGTTGTCCCTGTTCCAATGCACACCAGGGCTCTCTTGTTAATGACGCACATTCACTTCTCTGGATGCTGTCACTCCTCTCTATTATATGCTGTATAGGGTAACATCTTGTTTCTGAGAATGTTTTACCAGAGTGTTATTACATCTACCAGTTATTTCTGGATCTTATCACTCATTTAAAAAATCACAGCAAACCCACCCGTAATGGTAGAAGGTACATTCATCATGTTTTGCGCGTTTTTAAAACGGCAGTTTAATTCTTTACCACGGTAGCCAGCTCGCTACGTACAGCTTCTGCTTCCAATAGTGTTAAAATTCAACATATCAATGGGTTTGTCCTATCCTTGTTGTCGGTTTGGATGAAAACTGTATGATGCAATAAAAAGCCACTTATCAGAGACTCTTTATGTGGTGTCCTGAATTGATCCTGAGATTTCTAATCTCTTAAATTGTAGAACAGAACGCCCAGGAACATAACTTGATTTACTATGTCAAGCATTTGCTGTTGTGGAATTGTTTTGTTGTTAATTTTTTTTTAAATTTAACCTGTACAAAAGATAGCAGGCTGTACCTGAATTCTGGCTGAGATGCTCATAATTAGCCAAGTTAAAACCGTGCTGCTAGTAACCGCAAACTAACAGTTTTACTTTAACGGTTCTTTACTCAATCTGGCTCTGTGGTGATTGCGGCTCTGAAATGTACCCCAAGCGAGAGTTCAGTATGATGCAAAACAGAAGGGATTGGCTGCAATGTAACTGGAATTTGTTTTGTACAAACCCCTGTGTCACATATGTGGAGCTGCTTGGAGAGACCCATACATATCTGATGAGATCCTGGCGGCTGAACTTGGTTTCCGAGCAGTCTTTCTAGACTGTTCATTACAACTTATTCATCTACCATAATGTGTGGAATCATAAATGGCATTATTCATGGACACCGTCAGACCCCTTACAGTGTGTGTTTACTGGATCCGCGTAGTTTGGTTTCGAAAACGCACAAATTTAAAATGCGCTGTGTAATTTCGGAATGTCTGCCCAGATGTCTACATGGCTTAGTGACTCAGTGTATCTGTCAATGCAGGCCTATAATTAAACCGTTTCAGTCATTAAAACCTATTTGTTAATGGCTCTAATACTCATGTGTACATAATGAGTGCGAGTAAGTTAGCAGAGCCTCTACGTTTGGAGGATGAGAAAAAAGGCAGAAGGTTTCGCTGGCTGCTGTTCGTGCTTGTGTGGAATGAAGCTGTTCAGAGTTGGGGACGGATTAGGTTTCAAACCTGTAAGCATTCTGAGCCATAAATAATGAAGTTAAGTAGTTGTTAAATTTATTGCCCAAGACCCTTCATCTGGTAATTTATTGAAAACCAATTAATCACCTTGTCCAAAGGTGTGGCATGGCCCCATTTATGGGTCTTTGAATTACACATAAATGACTCCCAAGGGGAGAGAGGGATTTGTACAGCTGTTGATCTGCCTTTTTTAAAAACTCTTATATTCTGCTTCCTTTCATAATGCATTTTTCCACCCTTATTTTTCATTTTAATGTCTACTCTTTCCTTAATTTCCTTTCTTTTCTTTTCCTTCCTTTTCTTTTCCTTCCTTTTCTCCCTGCCTGTCCTCCAGCCCAGCTCTCTGGGGTCTCTCAATTCAGAGCCCCTTGATCAAGGAGGGGAAGCACCCGCCCCTCCAAAACCGGCTGTCCCTGCAGGCCCCGCCCCTAGCCTCCCCACCCATCCCGCCTGCGAGTCCCCCCCTCTCCTCCCCCCCGTCGCCCTGGAGCTGCGCATTGTGGAGGCTGGGGACCCAGGAGGTGCCGTTAAGCCCAGTGACCCCACCGCCTCCGCTCCTGGCTTGGTCTCGAACCCCTGCCCCAGACCGTCCTCCTCTGATAGCACCCAGGACTCTAAGCCCGCCACACCGGTGTCAGCAGTGGACGGTCCCAACCCGGACTCTGTGATTGACGTTTCGGCCTCCATGTTGAGCTCTCCTTTGGAGTCCCTGGTGGTGCTGTCCCAGAACTCAGACCATCGCCACCTATCGCCCCCTCGTCCCGATTTGTCCCTCATTACGGAGGCCTCCGGGAGTCCCGTCCCCTCTCAACCAGAGAGTCCTCCATCTTCTGCTGCAGCTAAAGACCACAGTCCCCCGCCCCCGCCCGCGTCTGATCACAAACCCTCCACTCCTCCTGTCTCTTCCAAGAGTCCAACTCCACCCCTGCTCTCTACTGCCAAGTCCTCTACTCCATCTCCCATTTCAACAAAGTCCCTAACTCCACCTGTCTACTCCAAGTCCCCAACCCCACCACCTGTTTCTGCTGCCAAGTCCTCTACTCCATCTCCCATTTCAACAAAGTCCCTAACTCCACCTGTCTCCACCAAGTCCCCAACCCCGCCGCCTGTTTCTGCTGCCAAGTCCTCTTCTCCTTCTCCTGTCTCTCTGATTAAGCCGACCACTCCACCCGTCTCGACTCCGCCTCCTGCCTCTAAGTCTGATGAACCGCTGGCCGTCTCTAGTGCAAAAGCTCCGTCTCCACCAGCTTCTCCCGAGACCGAGCCCGGGAACCTGGAGCCTCCCCCCACCACGGAGCCCTCTCTGGAGGAGGCCCTGGACAACCTGCTGGCCATGAGCTTCAGCGAGCCGGAGAGGGGTGGGCGGGCGCCCGAGGGGGAGATACTGCAGGAGGTGGCGGTCCTGGCCGCCGACAGGAGCCATGTGCTGCCGGACACGCACGCGGGGGAGGAGGACAAGAGGGACCTGCTGGACTGGATCGACCTGGAGCTGAAGATGTCCGATGACGGCCGGGAGGGCACCATCACGCCCCTCACGGAGGCCAGCTGGATGGACGGGTCCCTGACCCCGACCTCCTGCCCCGGCTCGCCGGACGCACAGATGGACCTGCCCCTGTTGCAGCCGTCCGCCGTGGAGAGGATCTCTGCCTCCGGCCATGTAGGAACCGACCATCCGCCAAATACGGCGTCGTATGAATCGGCCTGGCTCAGTACATCAGTATCTGCCTTATTTGGGGTGAACCCTCCACCCAGGGCTATCTTCAGTTTACTTTATACCCAACCAGTGGCCATGTTCTATATTCATATCTGTCAGAGGGAGCACTGTAGCATCACATTATCAACACCCTTTCCCATATAGCACAGGCTATTTCTCCAAAGAGTAACGCATGCTTCACATTGATAAGCCATCGCATCATGTCTCAGGGTTTTGAAGCACCCATTTCCCTGGCCGGCCACAACTGCATACATTATGTACGAAACAACAGGAGAACTTTTTGTGGATTTACAGCTGATTGCACTTCAAACGGCTGTTTTAGTTTCACCAGACGTCAAAACGTTTCCTATTATGACGGCCTGTTGTTGTTTCACTGTTGCTAGCGCTTGTACTCTCGTTACTAATAGTTTGTCGAAATTTCTAACTGAACATTGGATGGCTAAAACTGTAGTAAGGAAACCTATTAGCTAATGTTAGACTAACCACTGATCCAGCAGCATTGGGTTACATTTTTGCATGGCTTGTCAAAAACAAGGCACTTCAATCTGCACAAATCTTTTAGCTGCACAGCTTTCCCGCTAGTCTAGGGGACCAGGCCCACAGCCCTTCCCTCCTCCCCTTCAACCTGAATTGCAGCAGTCCGTCACTAGGGGGCGTGGTTGGGAAGGCTGCCTGCAGGTTGCATACTGCGCCACAGCGCAGTGGAGAGGTGGGGGTCTGGTTTCGGTTCCCTGCATGCGTGTGCAGCATGGTGTCCGTCCGGCTGTGGTGCTGCCTCTGGGTTAAACACAGGATGCGTTTCAACCCCCCCCCACCCCCCATCCTTCCTGATGGCAACGGCTGTTTGCGATAAAAGCAGGCCACGATCGGCTGATCTGTTTCAGACTCTGGTTTGGTGTGTGGACATTTTTTTTCAAACTATGGTTTGGTGTGCGGACACTTTGTTTTAAAAACATTTTTTTGCACACGAATATGACATCCGAGACACCCTGCGTTTGTACACCTGAGCATGTCCGCTGCACTGGAATGGACTGAACCCGAGCGGAACGGAGTGGATTTAAACCTAAAAGCATGGCGTGTGTGTCCTGAGCCACCCCCCCCCCCCCCCCCTACACACACAGAGGAACTGACACGGGTATGTGACCCATCCACCCCCAGATCAAATCTGTGATCAGGCGCACCAAGGAGACGTCCAACGTGCACCCCATGTACCGCGAGGGGTACCGCGAGGGGTACCGCGAGGGGCACCCCCGGCGCAAGCTGGGCCCCATCATCTTCCACAAGAGCAGCTCCCAGGACCGGCTGATCGAGGAGCTGCAGGGCAAGCTGGGCATCGGGCGCACGGAGCGCCGCCGCAAGCAGCAGGAGGACGACTGGCTCACCGAGGGCGTCATCGTCATGTCCAAGCCCCACCGCTTCCGCGAGGAGAGGGCCGCCGCCGCCGAGGTGGACAAGGTCAGGGGGAAGGCAGCGGAGGAGAGACTGCCGGGGCTTTTTTTTAACAAATGGATTACTTTCCTGTCCCGCTGATGGAATGTTATTGGGGTTATATCCCATCTCACCGAGGCATTATAGTGATGAGCTGCAGCCGTCTTGGTTAATGTCTAGAGAGCTTTTTCTTTACTCAATGGTGACGGTTTCAGATTCCACCAAAATAATTTTTGTGCCCTTTTCTCTCAGTCTTGCTTTTCATTTTCCTCCACTTTCTCTCTCTTTTTCTCCTCTGTCTGATCTGTCTGTTCTCTCGTCCAGATCATTATTCCTCCAGAGTCGCCCGTCCCACAGAGGAAGGTTATCCCCCCGCCCCTGTCCCCCCCGGCCCCTCGACGTCCGCCTCCCGTGGAGGAGCCCAAAAGGCCACCCCCAGTCAAACAGACCCCTCCTCCGTTGCCTCCTCCGCCCCCACCTCCCTCCCCTCCTCCTCAACCCCCGAAACCCATCCAGCCCCCTCCTCCCCAGCAACCGGCCCCCACTCTTCCTCCTCTGCTGCCCCCCATTCCCGAACCCCCGCGCGCTCAACCCCCAAAAAAGAAAGACCCTACCCCAGTGGTGCCCCCCCAGCCCGTCCCCGTGGCCCCTCCTCCTCCTGTCTATGCTCCTCCCCCCCCTGTCTATGCTCCTCCCCCCCGGCCCCCCAAGGCCCTGGTGTCGATAGGCTGCCAGACCGAAGAAGACCCCCTCTTCCCTCCGATGCAGGCACGGACCCTCTCTGCCTTTTGGTTCTGCGTGTTCGCCTCTTTGAGTGCGCCTTGTTGAAGTGGAGATGTGTGTGGGCGGAGCTCGTTGGGATGGTTTGGCCTTGTTGAAGTGGAGATGCGTGTGGGGTGGAGCTCGTTGGGATGGTTTGGCCTTGTTGAAGTGGCGATGCGTGTGGGCGGAGCTCGTTGGGATGGTTTGGCCTTGTTGAAGTGGCGATGCGTGTGGGCGGAGCTCGTCGGGATGGTTTAGCCTTGTTGAAGTGGCGATGTGTGTGGGCGGAGCTCGTTGGGATGGTTTAGCCTTGTTGAAGTGGAGATGCGTGTGGGCGGAGCTCGTTGGGATGGTTTGGCCTTGTTGAAGTGGCGATGCGTGTGGGCGGAGCTCGTTGGGATGGTTTGGCCGTGGGCGTGTTTTGTAGAGTGCATTTCCTGCGTGGGTTACATTCTTCCTTTGTTCTGGAGAGCGGAGCGCCGGGGAAATGGGAACGGCTGCTGGGACGCTCGCATTAGTTTAGTCTGTGAGGGAGAAACAGATGGGCTGTGTTAAAGTAGTCCTGCTGCTCTTTGTGTTTATGGAATATTTTAGCAAATTAATAACATGCATAACGATTCAGTGGGTAAGTACGAAAGAGGGGGGTGCAATATACAGACTAATCTAAACTCACACATTACGAATAAGGTTGAAGAAGTACTGATTGTGTACCTGGCCAACCATCTAAATATAGCATTTTTTAAAATCTATATGGAAGACGCCTTATAATATGAATGAAGCAGAGAGGAAATGAGTTGCATGAGCAAAGAATGGTGATCTTTAGCCTGGTTGCTTGGTTTGCGCAACAGTCACGACACATCACCCTGCTGCCTCCGACGTCAACACACGCTGTGTCTCTGTCGAGAACGATGGCTATGAATGAGTGCGCGTCCAAAGGTCGCCGTAACGCCTTGCAGCCGAGCGGAAATGGCGAGCATGTGATCCGTGTCTGGCTCGGGTTGAAGTGACGGGGCGGAAAGGGGATTTTAACGGGACGCGGTGCCGATTGAAGGGGTGAGACCGGCTTTGCTTTGCGCCAGTCCCTCTCTTAATGGGTCTCGTTACCGTCTCCCGCCACTCCGCTCCATTAATTCCAGTGATGGATGGCTAAATAACGGCAACTTGCGAGATGGGTTTCGCTACGCTATTGGACGAGCTGCGATTGTTTTATGCGGCAAAGTTGCTGTAGGCTTCTTGGCACTGATTTTCTGGGAACGGGTGTACAGGATCACTCAAAGGAGAGGGAACAGGAGTGTATAGGATCACTCCCAAGCAGAGGGAACAGGATTATACACTATATACAGCAGCACTCAAAGGAGAGGGAACAGGAGTTTACAGGATCACTCCCAAGCAGAGGGAACAGGATTATACACTATATACAGCATCACTCAAAGGAGAGGGAACAGGAGTGTACAGGATCACTGAAAGGAGACGGAACTGGAGTGTATGGCAGTGGTCCCCAACCCTGTTCCTGGAGATCTACCGTCCTGTAGGTTTTCATTCCAACCATAATTTGGCACACCAAATTATACTAATTAGCAGCTCTCTAGCTGTTAATTGAGGTGTGCTTTGTTAGGGTTGCAGTGAATACCTGCGGGACGGTAGATCTCCAGGAACAGGGTTGGGGACCACTGGTGTACAGCATCACTCAAATGAGAGGGAGATTTTGCATACTTGGATTTAAATGGGAATAAATGAGTGGCCATTTTTAGCATGGTTATTATGCGAGTATGTTAATTCAGTGCTGGAAATCTGTTCAGTCATCTCAGCAGTACTGTAGAAGCTTGTGTTTGCGTATGCACTTGGGTGCTTGTGTGTATGCATGCGTGCGCACGTGTGTCCGTGCCCTTAGCGTGGGGCCTGGTCTCTGACTCCTCCTCTCTTGCGTAGATAATGGCCCAGGGGAAGGGCGGGGGATCGCCCACAGGGCCCCGGAAACAAGTCAACAAGCTGGACAACATGCTAGGCAGCCTGCAGTCGGACCTGAACAGGCTGGGCGTGCAGACGGTGGCTAAGGGCGTGTGTGGAGCCTGCAACAAACCCATCGCCGGGCAGGTGAGCCTTGCATCTGAAGCCACACCGTACTTGGTCCTTAATTCAAATGCAGACAATGCTTCATTTGCATGACAAGGGAACCTAAGCTGCAAAAGGCATGAAAATGCACAGTGGGGGGAGGGAGACTTCCACAGCCCCCCTCCTATACTCCAACTCACTCACCCAATCTTGAAGAAAATTAGACTTTAATTTTATTTATTTATTTATTTTTTTAATCGAACAATCAAATTTAATGAGGAACAGAGATAATATAAATACAACTATTTAAAAAAAATTTTTTTAGCCCATTGTTTAGTCTCTGTTTCATATTTGACGGGAGTTGCTCCTATCTGCGCCTCCTCCTTCACTCTGCTCCCGTCTCTGCAGGTGGTGACGGCGATGGGCCGGACGTGGCACCCCGAGCACTTCGTCTGCACCCACTGCCAGGACGAGATTGGCTCCCGCAACTTCTTTGAGCGCGACGGGCAGCCCTACTGCGAGAAGGACTACCACAACCTGTTCTCCCCACGCTGCTACTACTGCAACGGTCCCATCCTGGACGTGAGTGCGGAGGATAGGGGGGTGCACAGCCCCGCTGCACACAGGCGCACAGGCACACAACGCTCAGTCACACACACACACACACACACACACACACACACACAGCCCTCCATCCTGCACACAACACCCACGCATGCATGTACATTCCCCAAAGCTCTACACACAGCCCTCTGTCTCTCACACGCGCGCACACACACACACACACACACACACACACACACACACACACACACACACACACACACACACAGCTCTCCATCCTGCACACAACACCCATGCATGCATGTACATTCCCCAAAGCCCAACACACAGCCCTCTGTCTCTCACACGCACACACGCATATACACACAGCCTTCCATCCTACACACAACACCCACGCATGCATGTACATACATTCCCCAAAGCCCTCCACACAGCCCTCTGTCTCTCACACGCACATGCACGCACACACACACACACACACACACACACACACACACACAGCCCTCCATCCTACACACAACACCCACGCATGCATGTACATACATTCCCCAAAGCCCTACACACAGCCCTCTGTCTCTCACACGCGCACAACACACACACGCACTCACTCGTACACTCAGTCCTATGCCAACACAAACATAATGCGGGGCACATGCTGTCACACTCATGATTAACTGCACACACACAGATGACCCAGTTTTGCACAGCTTCAGGCTTGCTGTGCTGGAGAGGAAGGATGAACAATGCTGGACATTGGCCCTGGGTTGGGTCTGTTTAATCTCCATAAAGATTCTCTCTCTCTCTCTCTCTCACTCAGTTCTCACTAAGTTTCAGTTCTTCTCAGTGGTGGTTTGCTGTATTGATTTTCGAGAAACTGCCTCTTGGATTCAGTGTTAAGGCCCCAATAAGCCACTGATCCTCCCAGCGTCTGACTAACAGCCCCACCGTTGTCATGGTGTAACCGTTCTGGAATCCTGTCAAGACTGGAAAACTTGAGCTAATCTCAACATTCTGGCACCTCCTACCACTTCGCCTCTGCTTCTATGCTGCCCCCTGCTGGCAGAACGGCAGTACCACAGAAATGTGACAATGTCGTTGCAGCAAACTTGACGTATGGTTGTGTGCTGTTGCTTTTTGCGCTGATGTTGTTGACTGTGTGTGTGTCTCTCTGATTACAGAAAGTTGTGACTGCGCTGGACAGGACTTGGCACCCTGAGCATTTTTTCTGTGCCCAGTGCGGGGCTTTCTTCGGCCCAGAGGGTAAATATCCTCCGCCTGTTGTTGTCTTGCTCTCTGTTAGGGGTCACACGGTAACGCGCTATACACTTCCGAAACTGCGTGCACTTTACCAGTTAAAACGGACGCTGCTTGTTGGAAAACTACAGCAGGACTGTATTCTGGATTTATTCTGTCTGTTCTGGGCTCACCGTGCCTGCCCTCCACTGCCCCCTGCAGGTTTCCATGAGAAGGACGGGAAGGCGTATTGTAGGAAGGATTACTTTGACATGTTTGCGCCCAAGTGCGGAGGCTGTGCTCGTGCCATCCTGGAGAACTACATCTCTGCGCTCAACTCCCTGTGGCACCCTGAGTGCTTTGTGTGCAGGGTAAGTGTGTTACAGCAGCTATCATACAGACTGCATCTGATCTGTATACTGCATATAACTATCATACAGACTGCATCTGATCTGTATACTGCATATAACTATCATACAGACTGCATCTGATCTGTATACTGCATATAACTATCATACAGACTGCATCTGATCTGTATACTGCATATAACTATCATACAGACTGCATCTGATCTGTATACTGCATATAACTATCATACAGACTGCATATGATCTGTATACTGCATATAACTATCATACAGACTGCATCTGATCTGTATACTGCATATAACTATCATACAGACTGCATCCGATCTGTATACTGTATATAACTATCATACAGACTGCATCTGATCTGTATACTGCATATAACTATCATACAGACTGCATCTGATCTGTATACTGTATATAACTATCATACAGACTGCATCTGATCTGTATACTGTATATAGCTATCATACAGACTGCATCTGATCTGTATACTCTATATAACTATCATACAGACTGCATATGGTCTGTATACTGTATATAACTATCATACAGACTGCATCTGATCTGTATACTGTATATTACTTTATTTGTAGAAGTCCTTTTCAGCAGAAATTATACAAGAGAGATTAAATTAAAAGATATAAATGATATAAAAAATATAAATATTAAAATACAATATCTTAAAATGGACAGTATAAAAAGCGGTAGAATAAAATATTGAGACTAAATGACTTTACTTTCTTTACTTTACTGGTGTTTAGCAGATTATACTGTACTTATCCAGGGTGACTTGCAATGCAAACAGAAGTACTCGGGTCAGGGATGGAAGTGCAGTGTTTCCCCAGAGGAGCAAATATAGTCTCAAGAGAGATGGCAAGTGCAAGAAGCGCAGATTCAAATGATAACTTGTGAACTACCCTGTTGAACATTGAGCTAAGTTATACAAACAAGAACAAAACCCTAATGAGCAGTTAAATGGAACCTCAGACTCAGGGGTCAGGGCTGGGTTAAAGTGCTTAGAGAGGGGTGGGAGGCGGAGGGGCCAGGAGGCGCAGGCTTGGAGAGAAGGAGGCGCAGGCTTGGAGAGAAGGAGGCGCAGGCTTGGAGAGAAGGAGGCGCAGGCTTGGAGAGAAGGAGGCGCAGGCTTGGAGAGAAGGAGGCGCAGGCTTGGAGAGAAGGAGGCGCAGGCTTGGAGAGAAGGAGGCGCAGGCTTGGAGAGAAGGAGGCGCAGGCTTGGAGAGAAGGAGTCGGACATCCTGAGGTTGTGGAATGGAGGGATTATTTAAAAAATAAATTGGTTAAAAAAAACAAATCAAATCCTGGTTTATTCATGTAGCGAATAAACCAGTTTTCACAAATAATTTGTCACAATAGGTTTTGCAGCATACCCCGTCCAAATAAAAGTCAAAACAAGATTAAGACTAAGCAGTTCTACAAAAGGGTGTATTAGTGGTTTTAAAAAAGGACACAAACGGCTCAATTTTCATTGATGGTGAACGCACAATGAAGCTGATTGATGTTCTTTCTCTCTTTCCCTCACCTGTGTGTTTGTGCGTGCGTGTGTGTGTTTGCGCGCGCGTGTGTGTTTGCGTGTGTGTGTTTGCGTGTGTGTGTTTGCGCGTGTGTGTTTGCGTGTGTGTGTTTGCGCGTGTGTGTTTGCGCGTGTGTGTTTGCGCGTGTGTGTTTGCGCGCGTGTGTGTGTGCGCGTGTGTGTGTGCGCGTGTGTGCGTAGGAGTGTTTCACCCCGTTTGTGAATGGCAGCTTCTTTGAGCATGACGGGCAGCCCTACTGCGAGGTGCACTACCACGAGCGCCGTGGCTCCCTCTGCTCGGGCTGCCAGAAGCCCATCACCGGCCGCTGCATCACCGCCATGGCCAAGAAGTTCCACCCCGAGCACTTCGTCTGCGCCTTCTGCCTGAAACAGCTCAACAAGGGCACCTTTAAGGAACAGAACGACAAGCCCTACTGCCAGAGCTGCTTCGTCAAGCTCTTCAGCTAACATGGGGGTGGAGGGCATCTGCGTGTTATTACCCCTTTGTGTTTGTGTTTGTTTGCGTGCGTGCGTGTCTGTGTCTGTGTCTGTGTCTGTGTGCAGCGTGCATGTGTGCGTGTGCTTCAACATCCACTGGTAGGGAGGTTGTGTCTTTCCTCATTGTGACAAAACTGAGCAATGTTGTATGTTTGTCTTTTTGTGTTTGTGTATGTTTGTAATCGTATGTGTGGTTGTGTGTATGTATGCGTGCATGCACATTTGTGCATGTTTGCATGTGTAAATGCACATGCAAGTGTGTGTGCGTGCGTGCGCGTGCGTGCGTGTGCATGTGTGTACATTTGCACATTTGTTTGTGTACACAGACCACCATGGGGAAAGGGGGTAGTGTCATCTTGGGTAAGACTTGTGCACATTTTGTTTGTGGCTTGGATTTAATTTGTTGGGATGTCTCAGCACCCCTCTGCTTGCCCCAAGCAAATGATTGGCTGGGGCAGAAAGTGCAGGTGGGTCGGCTTTATTCTGGGATGATCAGAAGAGCAGAAATTTTTAAGAAAGCCAAAATAGTTTTTCTTTGTGATTACTGGAGAAATATTACGCATTTTAGATACACAAAAGAATATTCATTAGAAACCTTGGAGGTTGCTGCTCACTGGTTGAGTTTGTGTTTTGGAATCCTTTTAGAATCATGTGTTCAGAGCTTGGCTCAGTTGGCCTGTATGAACAATGATTATTTTTGTTTTGTTTTTAAATCATGTGAAACTTCTCCCCTTAATCACACGACCACTGTGATGCAGTCCAACAGCATCATTGGACAGAAGGCCCCTTTGAGAGATTAGTATTGCTTATTGGTGTCTCAGTAAATCTTCACATGTAGAGGAAAAAATATATTTATCTAATATGAGGTCTGATTATTTTTAGAATGGACTTGGTAACAGGTCAGTGATCAGGAATTGGTTGTATTTTTATACGTGGGAAGCACACGGGGTGTCATCTGAGTAGCTGACCTTATTAACACACACACACACACACACACACACACACACACAAGCTGAGCAGGAACTACTGTTCTGCAGCCATATTTTGCACATATAGGACGTATTTTTGTGCTCCTACAGAAAGCACAGACAGTACATGAGAACTCGAGCGCCAGACGCCGTCTTTCTGTCTTCTCAAACCAGTGTACATTTTCTACCGCATTTACATTTTACAGCTAAATATGGTCGACACAGTGACGTGATATTTTTGTAAACTTTTCTTAAGGAATTTTTCACATTTATGGAAAAAGCTTACGTTAAAAAAATGGCTTTTTTTCTACCTAGCTGAGTCCGTTTAGACATTTGTCGCTTTTCCACAGCGAAGAAAATGTAGGACTACTGCTGATTTACCATTTGCTCTTGTTTGGAAAATGCTGTTTTGTTTTTTTTTTCCATTTCCAGTGGAGCATAAAATGGGTGTTCAGGTAATAATACACAGCCAGCAGTAAAAGGGCAGAATTCCTCAATGACTTTCACATCATAGGAGAGGAATTCCAGGAACACCAGCGGCTGAGACACCGCTGTAATTCTTGTGCATTGAGTATCACCTCTGTGCAGCGGTGCACTGGCCTTTCTGACCGTGTGAGAGCGCAGTTCTGTGTGTTCTGGGGTGCGCACAGTCAAAATGTGAATCCCCCCCCCCCCCCCCTTTTTTTTTTCCCCTCTAAGAAGGCCGAGCATAAGCTCTCAGCTCTATCAGCAGTGAAATGTTAAATTTATCTTCTGCCTTATATCAAAAAATGCCTGTCTGATGAAATCGACTCATCTTTCTCATTAAGTTTATGTTGGTGTACATCCTGAATTTTAGCACAGAAACCTAAAAAGATTTATTGTTTCCTTTCTGTTATGGCTATATAAAGGCATATGTGTGTTTTATATCTAAAGGAGAACCACTCTAGTTGATTCACATAAGTTGATGTGAATTGGAACCTCAGTTGTATCTTCTGGAAAGACCTGTTGCCATGAAGATGCTTGTGACATCACTGTACAATGTTTCTCCAAAGACATTTTATCTTTATAACTTTGTGAATTGGATTTGGAAATGTGTTTGGATTTTCTGTCTCAGTATCTCCTTGGCAACATAAGGCAATACTGGAGCGATCTCAAAACTGCTGTTCTTTTGACTGCATTTTTAAATGTTTTTTTTTTTTTTTTTTGTGTTGTAACAAATCATCTTTGTTTGCCAAGAAATGTATCTCTTGTGCAAGTCTTAAAGTTTAAATTTGGGCTTTCTATGGGGTGAGATTTTTTTCAATGGTCCTTTTGTTTTAAACATAAAGACAAGGGTTGCCATGATTATCAAGTAAATATTGGCATGGTTACAGGCAAGGTCTTTAGACTAACACGAATATTCATGTATAATAAATTGACACAGGTCCACATTCAAATGCATATAAATGCTCGAGCAGCAGACTTGTCCAAACAGCATTGACACAAGCAGACGCAAGCACTCCTGTTTGTGGAGGGCAATAGACTGAGGGAGATTTGGGAGGGACAGGACTGATATTAGCCTATATGAAGGGTATTAAGACCTGTTAGTATATGCTGATTAGGACAAAGGGTTTGAGTAAGATGTGTATTGAACATGTCGCGCACTCTACAGTCAGACAAGAAGTTGAAGGCAAAGAAAACCTCTAAAAAGAACTGACGAAGAAATTTGGCTGGCTAATGAAATTTGAATATGGAAGTTTGAGCTTTTTCTGTTTTCACTCATAAAATTGTATATTTGCATATCTTGGATATTGGATAGTATTTTTTTATTAGTTCCATAAAAATAAACGAGCGATGGTCATTTTGTTTTCCTGATTTTTTCAAAAAAACACCTTTGAAAATGATATTGCTGTAAATAAATCCATTTGTATTGTATTTCCACGCATTTCTTTTAAAAATCAGTGCTTGTGCCAAAATTTCAATGCAATGTCTTTTACACTGTGCAGCTTTTGTGGTGGGGCTTGCCGTTACCTGCTGGAAGCGGATTGGTGCAGCCATTATGATGTAAAAGGTAGATAGTGGTAGCCCTGATGCATCTGTTCTGTATTTTTAAATGGTTCCTCAGTGTCCTCTGGAAGAGCACTGAGGTGGGGCACTGGTAGGGTAGGGAATTTAGGCCACCCTCTTTTTGATTTGTTCTTGGTCCTCCCACTTGAACTGTCACCAGTATTGCTCTCGTGATTCTGTGCACGTGCACGCACCCGTGCGAGTGTGTACACTTACATTTGTTTGTGTTCATGAGTGTGTGGAGGGACATCCAATGGAACAATCGAGCATCACTCCAGAGTGTTATTTATACAACCTCAGGGGGGGGCTATGCAAACAAATGTGAATGTGCAGAAAGCTTAGTATTCATCATTCTATTTCAGTATGGTAACCAGTGTGCCAAGATGAAAGCTTGATTTAAAGAAGGTGGCCTTTTGGGACTACGTACGTGAGTGAGTGACTGAGGGAGAAAGCGTTTGCCAGCAGTTTCTCTGCTGTCTCTGTCATACAAGCGCTGTTTTACAATGGTTGGTTTTTGGGGGTTTTCCTACATTTTAATATTCCTATACTGTAGGAGCCTTATTGCTAAATTCTCTGGTACCTTTTTCTTTTGGATGTGATTACCAGCTGTTTTAATTTTTATTTTGCCCTGAACCTCCCTGTACTTTGTGGATTCTAATGAAACCTTGTCATTTAATTGGTATGTACATCTAAATCATATCAGATTATCTCTTCATTTAACCAAAGGGAACGTCAAAATAAAATACTTTTTTTTTTTTTTTCTTCATCTAGTGATTTCTTGTCCTGAACTTTAAAAAAATATTTCTCTCAAATCAAATGTAACAGCCTTAATTTTATTTTCTTGGTCTCTGAACCTTGATTGCCAATCCATTTCATGTCATGTGATTACACCAATAAAAAAAATCCCTTTTTGGTACCCTGTTTTTTCTGTTAATTCTTTACGAATTCTGGAGAGAAACTGAAGCAGACCTTGGGTGAGAACGTTTAGTTGTGTTGTGTGAAATACGTTTTTGAACTATTCAAAACTGAAAGCATTTCATTTAGAGTAATGTTACTTGAGTGCTTCTTGGCTCATATGCTACTGTGCTTGCAAATTATGTCTGAGATTATTGAGATTATACCTTCAATATGCATCATTTCAATTAATATCTAGTCTTGAAGGAAAGATTATCTTCTGTAAGCAAGCAGTCCTACCTCCTATCTTCCTCCTCCAACTGACGTCTTAAAGGGTTGAGTCTGTTGAGCTAGGATGGGCAAGGTCAGGACATGAGTGTTATTTATTTTTTAACACTGAGGGAAAACAGGTTATATGAAAATTTTATATGAACTAAGATTGTTTTGTTTACAAAGACTAAATGTGAACCTATAGCCTACATCACAGGGGCATTGCCTTTCATACAGAAAAAGCTTCTAACCAACCTATACCCGTATCCAGGTTTGGTTGCTAAAGGGTACACTTGACTTTATTGCATTCGGAGCTTCTAATAAGAGGTGTGTAGGTAAGTTTGTTATGGGCCAGTAAAATATAGATGTCAGATTATTGTGTGACTTGAATGTCAAATTAATGTATTAATGTCAAAACTCATGAATGTAAGTACAGCATTTGTGTGTGCAACTAGAAGGTAAGTCTCAAGTCTCGAAAGTATGGCTCAACCTTAAATTTCAGCCATTTAAGATCTGTGAATAATGAAAATAAACCGATACCATTAGAGCGTAGGCTACACACTTCATTTTCCATGAATGTCAGGGTAGAGCGATAGGCTATTGGATATTTTGTTAATTTTTTTTACTGTCAGGTTTTTAAATAATATACTCATTCTTGCAAGATAACTGGTTTGTAAAAACAATGTATTTTAGTTTCAAGAATTCTATTGGGAAATACTTATAATATGATATGATAATGCTTTATTGTCAGATTTCTCTGAAATTTTTTTTGCATCATAGCAGCTCCATTAAAAAACACATAACAGGTTCAATACATAAGACAAGACACTAACACACAATTACGGTCAATTATACATACATGGTTATAATATCAACATAACAACCTTAGGTTACCCCCACATTGCACTACACCCATTTATTGCACACTCCACCACGGTCCTTGATATTGCACTTGCCACCATTGTTATTGCACAGTCCCTGGTTGCACTTGCCTGAAAAGCCTGCCATTGTTATTGAGTAGCCTAATTGACTGGGGGATAAAGGAATTCCTGAGTCTGTTAAGTTTGAACTGTGGAACTCTGAACCGCCTGTTTGAGGGCAGAAGTTCATACTCTCCGTAAAGCACATGTGAGGGATCAGAGGAGATACCACCTGCTAGTCTTCACATGCTCTTAGGATAAGCTGCCTGAAAAGACAGCTCTAGTGGCTGGCCTACAATCTTAGAGCAAATTCTGAGTTGTCTGGTCAGCTTGGCCTTAAGCTGGACAGACAGTCCGCCATACCACGTTGTGATGCAATACTGCATGCCACTCTGGACCACAGATGAAAAAAACAGCAGTAGAATCTGACTACTGGCCCCAAAAGACCTTAACCTTAACCTTAATATTGGCATTCATACACTTCATGGTAGCCATATTGAAACTGTAGAATCTTATAAATGTCTAGGAATTTTGCTGGATGGTAGATTTTTCTTTAAGACTCATGTGAAACATCTGTCTCAAAAGCTAAAATTGGTTTCTTGTACAGAAATAAAGCATGCTTCTCTTTTGCTAATAAAAAAAACTATTGTACAATCAACTGTCTTATCTGTATTTGATTATGGAGGCATTCTGTATATGCACACACTGCCCCCTTCCACTTTAAAGCCCCTTGATGCAGTTTATCATAGTGCATTGCGTTTTATCACTGGGGATACATTCTCACCCATCATTGTGTTTTGTATGGAAAAGTAGGATGGTCCTCTTTAACAAAGAGGAGGGAACTAAATTCCATTTTTATTTATAAGGCTTTACTTAAGAAACTTACCCATTATCTCTCATCTTTAATTACATTTAAATCCAGTAGGCTAACTATGGTATTAGGTCTCAAGACTTCTTAGCCTTAGATACACCACATATAAATACTGAGCTGGGCAAAACAGGTTTTCAATATTATGCCCCTCACAATTGGAATGAATTGCAAAAAACTTTTAAACTAGAATTTCCTATTCCTTTAGAAAATTTTAAAGTTGTATACATGGATTTGCTTATTGTTGTATGTACTTGTTTCCTTTGATATATCCCTGGCTGTATGCTGACTACTGAACGTCAACGGGGCTGAATTGTACTTGTCTCTTAAAAGTTTTTTCATGTTTTTATTTTGTTCGCAGGTATCTCTTGTAAAAGAGATCTTGATCTCAATGAGACTACCTGTAAAAATAAATTATATAAATAAATGTATGATTTGTTAGTCTTCACTCTTCACCGATCTGTGGTCTTCACACAGAGCCGAAAAAGGATTGACACAAACGGTAGCCAATAGCCACTTTTCCGCCCCCTTGGAACCCCGTGTTTGTGATTGGCTGTTTCGGCGAAATTCACTGCGGTATAAGTACTTTGCGCCGACCTCAGTATTTCCTCTTTCTTTCACGACCCTTATCGTAAGGTATGTGGCAGCACCTTTCAATGAGTTACGTCGTCTCCGTTTTCGATTAATTTGAGATATTTTAAGACGTAACGTTCACATAACCGTGTTATAAAATATTAGTGTTATCTTCGATGTTGGTTACTAAAAAGCATTTTTACTCTATACGGTGATTTAAGAATGGCGGCCTGTTAATGCGCCATACTGCCGCGGCCTGCAAGTCGCTGCGGTAGCCGGATGCCTAGCCACGTGTGAGCTAATTCGCTATGGCTGTAATAACTCGCGCACAATTCGCTGTAGCCTACCTTACAGTCGGTCGTTTTTAGCTATATAACTAAATGATTTGAATCGGTGTTTTTAACCGGTTTTGTCTTTGAGATGGCTTGGTAGTGAAGATGCTAATGAGATGGTTAGTGTTAGCCCTAAGTAATGGTAATGTAACTAATGTTAGCTATGCGGGCTAGTTCCAGCTACCCCCAATTAACCAGGGTTGGAATATTAGGTTTCGGGTCAGTTCAATATATCCGGTCAGTTCAATTTCAATTCAAGGAATTTAAATATTTCCTGAGCTGAAATTAAGTTGACCTCAACCCTGCTGAGAAGGGGCTGCAGGTTAAGTTACAGAGCGGCTGATCGGTGCTGTACTGTCGTTCCCCCTGCAAACATAAACCTGTTTCCTACTATCCCTGTCTGCCTGCATCTCAACGGTTTACAGGGACGCTTGGTTTCAGACATTTGTTGACACCGAGTGGTTTTTTTGACTCTGAAGTGCATGTACCGTACTGTGCAGTTCGTATGACTGAATGCTTCTGAAAATGTTCCCCCCTCCCCCAAACCATAATGCGTCTCGTCTTCTTCCATAGTTACCACCTTGTCTTTAAACCAGCTTTGTAGCGATCCTTGGAAGCACTGCAAAGATGCCCAGGGAAGACAGGGCCACGTGGAAGTCCAACTATTTTATGAAAATCATCGTAAGTAATTTAAAGCACCTTCAGTCATTACCAGACAATAGCTGAATGCTCACAAGTCAGTGATTACTCTGCGTTGTTTTTTTTTGTAGTTTTTTGGCAACCTTGTTATGTATAAAAGTGCAATGAACTGCTGTATGCTCAGCAAAAGTTGAAATATGTAGTTATTTGTCAGTCTCTCCAGTACCTAGTTGTGAACTTCTGTAGTGTACGAGTGGACCCAAAGATTGCATTTACAAGTTTGTACACATTTCAAAATACTGAATCTCAATTTTCTCATTTTGTAATCCTAGCAACTCCTGGATGAATTCCCCAAGTGCTTCATCGTAGGGGCCGACAATGTGGGCTCCAAGCAGATGCAGACCATCCGCCTCTCCCTCCGCGGAAAGGCTGTGGTGCTGATGGGCAAGAACACCATGATGCGCAAGGCCATCCGTGGGCACCTGGAGAACAACCCCGCCCTGGAGAAGTGAGTGAGTAGTATATGCATGCCTGTCAAACGGGTGCTCGTTTCTGTATCTGTAAACCAAATTTAAACAGCCCCTCCTATGGCGCAGCTCAGGGATACTCCGTATCTGCTGGTTTTAATTCCTCCCCTCTGATTGGGCGCTGATTTAAACCTGACACACCAGGGGGGTATACTATGAAGCAGGATTTCGGCGTTAGCTGGATAACTGCACAGAATAAAACCCGGTACCTTCCCAAATCTGGAACATGGACTGAAGTGACAAGAGCTGTTCTGGGTTTTATCCAGCTAACTCAGTAAACCTGCTTTATAGTATACTCCCCAGGTGAGTGTAATCTCTGGCCAATCAGTGATATTATTGGACTTATAAGGTAAGAGTAAACTAGCAGTACCACTGACCTGAGAGCCAGATTTGAGTATCCCTGGCATAGCTGTTTCTCCCATTCCAAGTCTTACTGGCTGGGTGGTGGGCTAATTCCACTCACCTCCTTTTGATGAGACCTGGAGTGACTCAAACTACTTTGCACTGGTGGGCTGTTAATGTCCCTTGAAATTTGGGTCAGTTCAATTTCAATTCAAGGCATTCATTCAAATATTTCCCGAACTGAAATGAAATTGACCCCAACACTGGTGAGAGGGGGGGGGGGGGTGCAGGTTAAGTTACAGAGCAGCTGATTGGTGCTGTACTGTCGTTCCCCCTGCAAACAAAAATCTGTTTCCTACTATCCCTGTCTGCCTGCATCAACGGTTTACAGGGACGCTTGGTTTCAGACATTTGTTGACGTTGAGTGGTTTTGTTGACTATGAAGAGTCGTATGTATACATGTTCATGACGTAAGGTTTCTTGTCTGACCAGACTACTGCCCCACATCCGTGGGAACGTGGGCTTCGTCTTCACCAAGGAGGACCTGACTCAGGTCAGGGACCTGCTATTGGCCAACAAGGTGAGCTGCCGGTGATTGGATTGGACGTCCCTCAGGCTATCACCCTTTCCTGTCGAATGAAACTATGGTTAGCTCATTAGCGAATGTTCCTGAGCATCATTCATCAGGCACATGCGTTGGGAATGAGTGAGTGTATGTGTTGAATTGTGCTGGCAGTATGTGGGCCTCAATCTGGTTGTCCGTCCCTCTGTCCCTCTAAACTTGTCTGTGCCCCTGTCCCCAGGTGCCCGCTGCAGCCCGTGCTGGTGCCATTGCCCCCTGCGACGTCACCGTGCCAGCTCAGAACACCGGTCTTGGTCCTGAGAAGACCTCCTTCTTCCAGGCCCTGGGCATCACCACCAAAATCTCCAGAGGAACCATTGAAATCTTGGTGAGATATTGGCGGAAGTGAAAGCTGGTCTTGGACAACCACCGTCCTTAGTGCTGGGAACTTTCGCACCACAATGTTTCATTTTTGTGGGTGTCGATCTGAGGTATTCCATTAACATACACTTGTGATTGCTGTAGAATCATTTTCTCCCCTGTAGTTGCACATGTAGATTAGTGTACTAACAAACATTCCTCTCTTGTCCCTCTGCAGAGCGATGTGCAGCTTATTAAGACTTCAGACAAGGTGGGTGCCAGCGAGGCCACTCTGCTCAACATGCTCAACATCTCGCCCTTCTCCTTCGGGCTGATCATCCAGCAGGTGTACGACAACGGCAGCGTCTACAGCCCTGAGGTGCTGGACATCACCGAGGAAGCTCTGCAGAAGAGATTCCTGGAGGTGAGCCCACGTCCATACACACATCGCTTCACATTGAATGCATTTGCACAATCTTGACTTTTTTTTTAGCTTCTCGACACAACGGAAATGAGTATTAGAAGCTGTTGGGGATTGGAATTGAGTTTATACAGTGAAATTCGCCATTGGTGTTTGTCCTTTGATGGAACAACAGTTAAGTAGTCTGTAATCAAATACAAGGGGAAGCGCCACCTCCAACAGTACTGGCAGTGAAGTGTAGACCTAACGCTGTTCATTCACACCCTCATCTGTCGGTAATGCTTTGAATAAGTTACCGGAGTGTATTAAAGGGAGGGATGGTTTTGGTGTTGAACAGAAGGGCATTTACTCATTTACCTTTGGTCTGGAAGGAGATTGTGTAAAGATGGCAGGTTAAGTTACAGAGCAGCTGATTGGTGCTGCACTGTCGTTCCCCCTGCATAAAGCAACACGATTCCTACTATCCCTGTCTGCCTGCATCTCAACGGTTTACAGGGACGCTTGGTCTCAGACACTTCTAGACAAAAGATGTCGCTGAAATTGTCTGGGATTCACGTGACGTCTCCCATCTCGTCAGCCTCACTGATGATGCTCTCTTACAGGGTGTGAGGAATATCGCCAGTGTGTGTCTGGAGATCGGATACCCAACTCTCGCCTCCATCCCCCACTCCATCATCAACGGCTACAAGAGGGTCCTTGCTGTTGCCGTGGAGACTGACTACTCCTTCCCCCTGGCTGACAAGGTATGCATTTCACTTCCTGCTGCAACGGCATAATTTATCAACATTTTCATTAGGTAACAATACAGTATTTGAGTCCTCGTTATAAACCTGTAAATGGTATCTGTAAACCTCACTGAACACTGACGGGAAAAGGTATCCCCTTTGGGACTTGCAGGTTAAGTTACAGAGCAGCTGATTGGTGCTGCACTGTCGTTCCCCCTGCACACACAAAACTGTTTCCTACTATCCCTGTCTGCCTGCACTTCAACGGTTTACAGGGACGCTTGGTTTCAAACACTCCAAATGCCTCAAATTAGTACTGTGTGGTTATGTTAAAAACACGATTGTCACACCTGCAGGTTAAATATACAGAATGCAGTTGAGTTCCCATGACCCCTCTAGGATGAGTGGTTCACTTATCAGCCCATTCGCTCAGTAGAAAGACGTGCAGCGTCGGCCTTTAAAGAAAGTGTAAGCATTAAGTCTGTCCCTCTCCTTGCAGGTGAAGGCCTTCCTGGCTGACCCCTCTGCGTTTGAAGTGGCCGCTCCTGCGGCTGAGGTCGCTGATGCAGCGGTGGCGGCGCCGGCTGCAGCCAAGGAGGAAGTGAAGGAGTCCGAAGAATCTGACGATGACATGGGCTTCGGGCTGTTTGACTAAAACTGAATCATTTGTAACCTCCTTGCCTCAATAAAAAAAAAATCGAAAATTTAAAACTGGAATTGATGTGTTTGTGTGTGTTTAAGTACGTCCCAACATGATTGTCACACCAACAGGTTAGGGCATGTTTTTGAACCCAGACAGTGTACACATCAGCTTGATCTATGTACAACCTTGATTTTAGACCAAAATAGTCAGTGTTTTACCGTTTTACTTTGGGGAAACAACCTTAAGCCCTTCCAACCTTGGATAAACCGTATGACGTGTTCGAGAACTGAAACTTGCAGCTGTTGCATAAGTGAGTCGGTTCTTTTCGTTCACCAAAAAGATTCGTTCAAAAGCAGCGAATTGTTCACGAACGACACACCACTATTCTAGTCCGCTGGGTACTACCCATGAGCGGAAATTCAAAACTACATTATGTATACGACCACAATTTTCGTATGCCACTAAACGCCATCTGACTAATTTCTGTGGAATAAGCTTAATTATAAAGTGAATGATGGGACAAGACCTCTTGGTCTTAAATTACAGAAATTTTATATTAAAATTGCTATAAGTTACCAGAGCTCATATCGAAGCTGCTCCAAAGATCCATATTGTATGTCCCGTCCGCAAAACGTTTAACCACAGAACTATATAAGATGATCTATAGTTGTGTGGGTTTAAGCAGAGATTTTGAGGGTCTCTGATCTGATTTAACAACACGTGGTGATAATGCAATGCTCCGGAAGAGCTTTCACTAAATTCTTCCTAGATCGGGACCGGCAAGATGGCAGCGGACACGCAGGTCTGTGTGACTAAACTTTAAAATGTTTTTTTCCCCATGTTGGATTAACTACATACTTACGGCGAATATCCTTACCGCGTTATTGTGTAAAATAAGGATTGCTAGTTTAATATCAAAATTTAAATAAAACACTGACAACTAAACGTGAATAAAGTCTAAAGGAGCTAAACTTGTTAGCTTTTAGGCTAGCTAGTTATTTAGTGAAGTCAGAGTGAGAAAGCAAGGAGGGGGTGCTTTGCCTGTGCTAGCACTAGCAAACATTTTAAGTGTATCATCTAAGAAGATTGTTTGGAGTAACACGATCTATCTTGGAATAACTAGTTGGGGCGATCTGGATGTGAATAAGTCTTTATAACTAACGTTAGAATGTGTTTAAACACCGTCGGCAAAGAGACGTAGCAAGATGGCTAACGTTAGCCTGCTGGCTAGTTGGCCATTGCAGTGTAGGAATAATTATTTTGTCAGTCTTGGCAACCGTCACTAGTAAAGTTTATTTCTGTATTTAGCAAGCTAAAATCGGTGAATTAAATGAACTGACGTCTTGATGTGCCACATAAAATTGGCTGTGAACTGCTCCTCAGGTAGGTGTATAGTCTGCCTGCTTGCTAGCTGTTTATTTGAGTAACTTATGTTGCTAAGGTGGTAGCCATGTCTCTAGTTTCAGTGAATTAAAACTTTTGTCGGGTACTAATCAACTGGCTAGCTAGCCTTGACTGTACTCTCAGGAAACCCACTACCCCATGCCTAATTTCAGATTTCTAATAAATAGCAGTGTTGTAATCACAAGTTATCGATTTTAAAAAAAGTATTATTCATTGGTGAAGAGAGGATTAACTCGGATACTAACATCTCTCAACTTGCTATCCTGCCCAATTCCTAGATTACCTACTAGAAAGCAATTCATTTGATAGCATGTGTTACCAGTAACATATCAGTAATTAGGTTGCCTTGCATACTTTGACTCTTTGAATCTTTGTGTGTGTGTACACCTGAATTTGTGTTGGTGCTCCCTTGGATGCATGTTTGTATTCTATCTAATTGCCTATTCAGGTTTCGGAGACCCTGAAGAGATTCGCTGTGAAAGTGACCACAGCTAGCGTGAGAGAAAGGAAACAGATACTCGATGACCTGAAAGAGTGTGTCAGTGGCAAAGGTAAGGGTCAGAATCAACCCAGAATCCACGCTAAAACCTGCCCTATTGTCAGTAACGCGGCACTAAAGCATTAGTCATATATGAGCAGCATATTGTTTTTTTGTTGTTTCTTTTTTTTTGAGCTGTAGCAAAATGGGATATACATGAGATTCACATCCTCTAATTTTTGATAAATCACTTGATCCACATTGGTTTTGGTATGTTCTTTACCGAATTAAACAAGATGGAGACTATGGGGATGTCTTTGTCTTTGGCTGTTGGTGATGTGTTTTCTTTACCTGCAGAGCTGCCAGAGCCAGCCATCAAAGGCCTGTGCAAGCTGTTCTGCCTCACTCTTCACAGATACAGGTCAGTACGCAGAGCTGGCCATTGGAATCCTGTTTTCGTTGTCACGCCGTTCTTCTTTTTGGGCCCCAAACAATTTCTTTTTCCTAAGAATTTTAGCATTGATTTTACACACATTTTTTTGAAGATATTCCTCTGATTGTCGTTTGTGTTTTTCATTATCGTGCTCTGTCCCGGGGCTTTTTTTAGTTGTGTTTTCACAGGCTGTGATATTAGCTGTCTTGTTCTTTCAGATTGTAAATTCTAGTAGGTTAGTTTGTTTGTCCATGCTGTGTGTTCTCCTGGGACAGGAGGCAAATCCAGCTGGGTTGTACTTAATGCAGAATTTGATTGGTTGCGCTTTGTTTTTGTTTTTTGTTTTCTTCTAAAAGATGAATTGGGAGTGTCTGATACTGAGCCCTCATTTGCAGTACAAATGGCACACATTAGTTAAACTATGTCGGAATGTACAAGGGCCTTCATTAAAAATGGTCTTAAATCAGTTGTTATTCTACGCGACTGTTTGGCGTATTGCGTATGGAGACTAGCGCAGCCTTTTCTGCATTCGTCTTGCAGGGATGCGGCATCCCGCAGGGCTATGCTCTCCGTTATTGGCCTGCTGGCAGGTTCCCAGCCTGTCATCATGGCAACCAGCCTCCTGCACTCCCTTCTCAACAGTGCCGTCATCAGTAAGAGTGGAGTTCCCAGGTAGGAAGGCTCTTTTCTGTGATTGGTTCAATTTATGACGGTCCTCCTTTTGCTTTCAATGCATTTGAGCCGGTAAAATTGGCATCTTGCTGACCACAGTAAGAGCTGTCACGGTCATAATTCAGTGTATTTTTAGGGTTACGGCATTTTTAACCGCATTGTTATTTTAAATGTCTTCCGTTTCCCCACGATCAGTAAAAGCACTGGCTCGGCGGCGTCCATGGCAATGTCCTGGACCTGTCTGCTGGCACGCTCTGTTTTCCCCACCCCTGAGACCAGAGAGGGGCCCAACTGGAAGAAACTGGTGAGTGAAAGGCAGATCTCATGGAAAGAGTGCTTAAAAAAACAGTCTCATGCTTTTCTCTTACCCTTTAATGTGCCGCCCAAGTAGTCGCAACCGGTCTTTTGGCTGTTACACATTTTTCCAGTTGGCAAGCAAGGCTTTAAAAAAATAAATGAATAAATATATAATACAATTATTATAAAAAACAATGTTCTTACTTAATTTATTTTTAATGGTCAGTAACTTCTGTAATGTTTTTAATATGAGTACAACAAATCTGATTTGTATATAGTTTTGGACAAGGGTTGGATGAAATTAATTTGTCTCTCGTGCTCTCACACACAAACACACACACACACACACACACAGGTGGAGGTTCAGAGTCTGTTGCTGGCAGAGGTGGTGGGAGGAGCCCAACGTAACGCCATCAAGTCGGTCCTCAAGAATCTCAACCAGCTGTGGAAAGAGGTGAGCCTGTTGTAGTATGAGGTTAAAGAGATGATCCTGGTATAGTATGAGGTTAAAGAGGTGAGCCTGGTATAGTATGAGGTTAAAGAGGTGAGCCTGGTATAGTATGAGGTTAAAGAGGTGAGCCTGGTATAGTATGAGGTTAAAGAGGTGAGCCTGGTGTAGTATGAGGTTAAAGAGGGGAGCCTGGTGTAGTATGAGGTTAAAGAGGGGAGCCTGGTGTAGTATGAGGTTAAAGAGGTGAGCCTGGTATAGTATGAGGTTTTGGGTAAAGAGGTGAGCCTGGTATAGTATGAGGTTTTGGGGTACATGCATAGAAGGGGAAGTTCTCTTGTGGATCCATACTGAACTGGAGAGCATGGAATGGGGGAGCGGGGTCTTTGATTGGCCCAGGCATAGTCAATAACTCCAGAAAATGAACTACCCCTTTGGCTCTGTGATGAATACAGAACTGTTGTTTCTTCAGAACGCAGGCCTGGCAGATCAATACATGAGCACCCTGCTCAGTCTGGACCAGAACCCCAGCTCTCTGGCCCTGCTGGGAGTGTGTGTCGACTTCTGTAAGGCACAGAAAGACATGGAAACCATCGAAAAACACAAGGTCAGCCCAGCCATGGCAGGATATGCCCTCTCGCTAAAGTACACACACACACACACACACAAACACACACACACACACACACACACACACACACACACACACACACACACACACACACGGCACATTCACAAACACTTATTCATATTAACACATGCAGACACATCTTGACCGTCTGTGTTATAGCATTTTCTTTGCTGTTCCTAGGGTGCGATGCTAGAGTTGTACCTGAAGACTGTCCTCATGAGCAAGAGTAGACCACACCAGCACATCCTGGTGAGTACTGTATCCCATACTGGTGAGTACTGTATCCCATACTGCTGAGTACTGTATCCCATACTGCTGAGTACTGTATCCCATCCTGGTGAGTACTGTATCCCATCCTGGTGAGTACTGTATCCCATACTGCTGAGCCAGCACTGTGAGAGCCCAGCCGTAGCGCAGGCATTCTGCCCGAAGCGGAGAGATGTTCCAGCGGTTGGGCTCTGCCAGTGAAATGGACTGTAATGACTATGGATTGTGTGTGTGTGTGTGCAGGAGAGGAGCGGCTCGGTCCTCCGGCACGTCTCCCACCCTGAGTTCAAGGAGCAGCTGCTGCCCGCCCTGCAGAAGGCCATGCTGCGCAGCCCCGAGAACTCCATGCAGAGTGCGTCCCCCTGTGCACGCGCATTACTCTACATAGTGTTCAGTTGCTCCATCGCATTTCTCGCCTACTGAATGACGTCCGTCCCCTCTGTCCCTCAGCCGTTTCCTGCCTGCTGGCCACTGTGACCCTTGACCTCAGTCAGTATGCCATGGATATTGGGAAGGGCATTGCCAGTAAGTAAGACCTTCACAGGTGTAAGCGTGAGAGGGCATGTGTGACGCAGTGTTGAGCGTGTGAGAATGTGACCTGGGTACGCTGTGTTTTCAGGCCAGTTGAAGGCCAATAACCCCCAGCTGATGGAGCAGGCTGTGCAGGCCCTGCAGAACCTGGCCCAGCAGTGCAGCGACCCCACCGCCATGCAGGACGTCGTCACTCACCTCTTCAGCATCCTCGGAGGTCAGAGGTCACCCCCTCCTCCCCTCCACACTCCTCAGCGCAGGTTTTCGCCTCCACAGACTTTGCTGAATTGCTGAACTGCACCAGTCTGACCTTTGACCCTACTCTACAGGGTGCATATGCTGACAACATTTCAGTCTGTGTGTATTTCGGGGACGAACATTTCTGCCGCTTGGAGACGCGCCGCACTGACTGGGCCATTGCAGAAAGCCCTGACAAAGCCTACACTTCTCCCTACTCAACAACACCGTACAATGATCTCCATGTGATTAATGTGCATTTGGCCCTGTGAGTGAGATCGTTTCTTATTGCAGGGTCAGAGGGGAAGCTCACAATCTTCGCCCAGAAGATGAGCGTGCTGTCAGGTATAGTGTCTTCTTCTCACTCACCTCCGTGGGCCAGTTTTTATGACATCATAGATTTGCTTGGTTTGGACAATGTTCTTATTCACTGCAGCAAGTCCGTTGACATGTCACGACCAGTGGTATTGTGATTCAACATAAAGTGCGAGAACGGTGATTTAAAAAAAAAAAAAAATCCTTGAAAATTGGTACAGCACACACAGTGATGATCAGTTATCTTTCTGTTCAGCACACATAAATACAGTGTGAACACAGCCTAATGGCTATCGGCCTGAGCAGCAGTATATTACCACAGAGTTCTAGTATATTACCACAGAGTACTCATGGTACCGAACGGCAGTCTGTATATATCACTGACGAACTGTGAGCTTTGAGGGAGCGTTATGTTCTGTGTTTGTACGTTACGCTGCATTGCCTGGACACTCTTCGGTAACCGCATGGCTGTTTGTCCTCGGCAGGGATCGGCAGCTGCAGTCACCACGCTGTGTCCGGCACGTCCAGCCAGGCCCTCAGCACTGCCGTCACTGTGCTCTTCATCCCCTACCTGCAGCAGGAAGGTAACGTTTCACACTCTTCCTCTCGCTCTCCCACTTCCTGACGCTCTCCTTCTTCCCGTGTCTCGGATTGAATGGGCTTTGCCGAATCTCGTTGGCTGGAGCCTCACTCGTTGGTTTCTGGGTTCTTGGCTCAGGGGGAGCAGGTGGGAAGGTGTGGTGGCAGTCCTGTGATTGGCGCTGTTTCTCGTTGGCTGCCCTCATTTTGGGGTTACCCCTCCCTCCTCCCCTGCAGTTCACGAGGGGACCCTGGTCCACGCTGTGGGGGTGCTGTCCCAGTGGAGCGGGCGGCTCACCGTGGAGGTGCCGCGCCCCCTTCTGGACTGGATGAAGAAGGCCTTCACCCTCAAGATCTCCACCTCACCTGTACGCCACGCCTACCTGCAGGCCATACTGGGTGCCTTCAGAGGTCAGTCCCACAGGCTGCTATCACTGAGTCTGTCAGTTACTCAGATGTGGGTTTTTAACTTAAACTACGACTGTTTTTAAAATAATGAGGCTTGTTTATCCGCTCAATTCCTGCAGGTGACACACTGGCACAGGCTTGCGATCTCGTCCCCCTCCTAATACAGACTGTGGAGAAGGCGGCTGCGCAGAACTCCCAGCATGCTTTGCTTGCTGAGGGCGTGGCGGCCGCCGTAATGCTGTGTCGCCTGTCCCTGTTGGACCCACAGACTGGTGAGTAAAGGTTCTGGAGATTAAACAGTGTTTGTGTGCTGTATGTAAACGGTGTATGTGTGCTGTATGTGCGACTGCTGATTGCTGCAACGTGTGTGTCTGGGTTCCAGAGGCAAAGATGGCCGTCCTGTGGAATCTGATTCTGGATGAGAAGAAACCGCTTTTTACCACAGAGAAGTTCCTCTCTCAGGCCAGCGAAGAAGGTGAGATGCACACGTGCGCGCGCGCACACACACACACACACACACACACACACACACACACACACACACACACACACACACACACACACACACACACACACACACACACACACACACACACACACACACACACACACACACACACACACACACACACACACACACACACACACACACACACACACACACACACACACACACACACACACACACGTGCAAGGTGACTCATTGCGTTCTTCTCTCTCCAGCCCTGTGTACAGTACTGCAGCTGTGTGAGAGGCTCTTCCTGGATCATTCCCACCGGCTCACCAGCTCCAAATCACAGTGAGTGTCTCTGTGTCTGTGCATGTCTGTGTGCATGTATGCTGTGTAGTGTCCTTCCTCTGTGCTGTGGAACTGTCTTTGCATCTTTAAATCTTTCTTTTTTAAGTTATATTTTTGGACAGCACAAGGTAGAGAGATGGGAAGAATGGGGAGCGAGAGAGTGGGAGAGACATGTGACGAAGGTCGCGTGGCCGACGTCGCAGCTTGCAATGAGCATGCGGACGGGCTCTTATAGGCTACGCCGGGAAACCCATTGCTTTCTTTTAAATTTAAGATCTATTTTATAATACAATAGCCCTCTTCATACATCGGGCCCTACCCAAAAATTGTAATCATTGGAAAATGAAATGTAAAAATATTAAATGACATCTAGGCATTCAGCAGAGGCTTTATCCAGAGCCACTGATGCAATTGACTTCTTTCTTTGTCTTTTTTCTTACATGCTGTCCATTTATACAGCTGGGTGTCTTCACTTAAGCAGCTCAGTTTAAGTAGCTTTTGCTCAGAGGTGCAACAGCGGAGCCCCAAGAGGGTATCAAACCCGCAACTAAAAATGCACTTGTCTCTTGTGTGTCAGGATGTACCACCACGCTGTGGTGGTGGTGCTGTTGTCACGGAGCTGGCGTGTTCGGAAACAGGCGCAGCTCGCCGTCAAGAAGCTGCTCTCCTCGCTGGGAGGCTCGAGCCTGGCGCTCAGCCTTCTGGGAGAACTGAGGACCGTAATCGACGCGCACAAGGTGAGAGAGATAAAGAGACCTTAAAGAACTCAGGCGTAAACCACATTTTGTTGCTTTGAATAGTAGTGTTCAAGCCACAAGAGTACTGTTGCCTGGTGAAAACTAAGCACTTTTGTATTACAAATGGGTGATGCAACACAATATTTTTTTAAGTTTTTTTACATTATGCCATTCTTAGTTTCAAATGTTTTTTACTGGCGTGTGCTTGCTAATGCTAATACACATTCCGGTCGGGTTCCAGCGGTTTACGTTAAAGAGGCGGTTCTTCATCTCTCTCCTCCCCCCCCCCCCTCATACCCAGGTGCTGCCCCCGGAGCAGCTGCTGTCTGAGGCGGGGGAGCCGACAGAGCTGGGCCGCGCCTACACTCCCCCGCGCGTCCTGAAGGAGGCGCTGCGCGTCCTCTGCTCCGTGGTGGGCCAGCAGAAAGACGCGGCCGAAGCCGAGCTCCTGGCCGCTGAGGTCCTCGTCGTGGCTCACCACCCCTCCATAGGTCCGTCCGTCCGTCCGTCTGTACCGCTGTGCGCTGGCGGTATGGGGTTTAAACCTGCTCAGACCCAATGCCCCTCTGTACCAAAACACTTCGTTCCTCTCCGTGTAGAAGCTGCTCAACTGGACTTATGGCCGGTTCTTCTGTCGTACATGAACCTGGACGCAACTGACTTCATCGAGAAAAACCTCGACACAATCCTGCCCCGTCTGCTGGACGGCAACGGTGACAATCAGGTCAGAGAGACAGCCCTGCGTATGCGCGCGCACACACACACACACACACACACACACACACACACACACACACACACACACAGCCTGTCATTAGTCCTCCCAGACTGTGCACATATCAGCTGGGTGTGCTGCCATTCAGAGGGAGGGTTTCTGTCAGCAGGGTAACCCTCCACCTGTTACTCATGATTAATGAGGAAGTGCAGGCTGTCCTCCGGCACAGCAGTTATGGCAGCTCAGCTGCTGGACTGCAGAGCAGAAATCTGGCTGCATGCATTTCGGGAGGATATAAAATAAATACTGGGCGTTACGTTGATGCGATGGGCCTCGGTTTGCTAGTGTTCATTCCAAACAGGTTAAATCAGGGGAAAAGCCCTTGTATTGTTTACAGTATGGTCAGTTTGTGGTGGAGAGTGAGGGATTGGCAGGTCATGGGAGCAGGAAAGGTCATGCTCATGCTCACTGTTTAAGCGCTGTTCCCCTGGTGTCCAGCAGGCGGTGAGGAACGCTGTGGGCGCTCTGTCCGTGCTCTCTCCCGACAAGCTACTCCCGCGCGTGGTGGAGCGTGTGACGGAGTGGCTGAAGAACCCCGCCCTGCTGCAGGTGACCCGAGAGGAGTGCGCCATCCAGCACACGCCCGAGGGGGAACTGTATGACAACAGCATTATCCAGAGGTACATCACACCACCCCCCCACCCCCCCCCTCCTCTCTGTCTACAGCATACCCCCCCCCCCCCCCCCCCCCTCTCAACAGCGCACCCTCTCCAGGGATACAGGACACACAGATGTAGGGAAAAATAAAAATTCTTTATTTATTTTCTTTAAATACTGCTCCAACACAACTAAAATTGTGTGCTTCATTGAACCTGTGTGCCACTTTTTGGAAGAGGAAAAAGTTAATTGCAACTTATGTGCCTGAAAACTCAATAAAACACTAAAGTGTATTAAAAAAAAAAAAAAAGTATATTACTTGCAGGATCTTTGGAAGGTTCTAGAAGTAGCATGGAAGGTATTTTGTATGGTAATTTGGTTGCCATAGTTAGTTTCATACTGTTGAATTTGCATTCAATATAAAGTTGCAAATCCGCATATTTCACACACGCCTTCAATTGGGTTCTGTAGTTTCAAATGAGACCTTAACAGTGTCTACCAATCACAGCCGAAGATAGCTCTTCTGCTTCTCACTGCTTCTCCTGCTTGGCCCCCCCTCCCCGCAGTGCCCAGCAGGAGAGCTCGAAGGTCGGCAACCTGAAGCGGGAGAACAAGGCCTACTCCTTTAAAGAGCAGATAATCGAGCTGGAGCTCCAGAAGGTTAGGCCCTGGGACCCCCCTCCCACACCTGTGTTCAGCTCTGCCGTGAAGTCGTACATGCTCCATGTTAAATCCACTTTGATATCGCCTGCATTCCATCTGTCCTCTGTACCTCTTTATTCAAAAAGCATTCACTGTTGGTACCAGGAAGTTCCCAGTGCTTTCCCAGTCAGAGCTGGCTTCCGCTTCAGTCACGCCCTATTATGAATATTCGTAATGCGCCAGCAAATCAGAGGTCTTTGATATTCATTCACAGTGTTCTTCAGTGTTGAGTATACAGAGCTGACCATCTGGTGCAGTCTTTTTGGGCCCTGAAGTGAGCGGCCTGGCTAAAACCCCGCTCTGTGTGTTGCTGCGCCTGTGTTCATTTCAGGAGATTAACAAGAAGAAGGGCATCAAAGAGGAGCTGCAGCTGACCAGCAAACAGAAGGAGCTGGTGCAGAACCAGCTCGAGAAAGAGGCCGCCATCCGCAAGAAACTGCAGGCGGTGGGTATGAGTGCACCCATCAGAACGCTCTATCGGAGCGCTCTGTAGCGGCTAATTCTAAAGCGGTTGCTACGGGGATTTGAATTGCACAGGGGTGCCATTGGCTACCAAATTGGGAGAAAAAATGGAGAAAAATCAGAAAACTTTAAAAAAAAAAAGAAACGTATTCCATTGTGATGACGTTGAGCCAGAGCGGCCGAAACTCATTTTCTCAACCGCCGTTTTATCAGTCCATAACGATGCTAATCTCCTCTCCCAGCTGGACATGGTGCTGCAGCGTGCCGTCGGCCTGGTGGAGGTAGTGCTGAGCCGCAAGCCTGCCCACCTCTCCTGGCAGCTGCCCGGGGTCCTGCATGTGGCCACGCCGCTAATGCAGTCGCCCCTGGCTGCCCCTCGCCTGCGCCAGCTCTTCCTCGACATCGGAGTCTACCTCATGCCCCAGGAGCTGCGTTACCTGGGTACGCACTGAGCATGCCCTGTGTTCACCTCAAACTGAATCTCACGCTTCGTTCTCCCTTTCTCCATTTTGAGGTCTCTCTCTTTCTCTCCTCCCTTCTTTCCCTCTCTGTATGTCTGGTCAGTTTTCCTTCTCTTCCCTCAGTGTTTTTTCCCCCTCTCTCTGGAATGGGAAAAACAAATGAAATATTACTTATTCAGGTCACTGAAAATATTTGAGTTTTAATCTCTGTAGTACTGCAATGACCTTTTTTGCATAGGTAAAGATATGTGTATATGTAATCATTTAACAACAATGTCTGGAAGGTAACGTAGGTCTGTAGGTATGTAAACGTCGAAACGTTTAGCGTTCACATATTTTCGATATTTCCCCTAGGGGATAAATAAAGTAGTATTGTATTATTAGAAGCATTTTATGAGTGACTGACTTTGTGTTCAGGTGAGCTGGTGGGTCAGGTGACCCTGCGTCTGCTGAAGCCTGAGTGCGCCCTGGACCCAGCGTGGGGCGAGGAGGACCTGGGCGTGGCCACCCAGCGCACCGTCCTGCTCCTGCACACCCACACCGTGCCACAGCGGGAGAACAAGGCCGGTGAGTGACGCGGCCTTAACCGACACGGACTGAGCATGCTCAGTGGCCAGGACCAGACTAAAAACCAAAGGGGACCGAGCCTTCGGGGCGACGGCCCCAAGGCTCTGGAATGCCCTCCCCCTGGACCTACGAGCTGCACCCTCGGAGAGTACTTTCAAAAGTCAGCTAAAGACCCATTTGTTCAGGCAGGCATTTGGCCATCCCTAGCCAACCACTGTTTTTATGTATTTAATGTCTGTTTCTTGTGATTTTTCCTGTCTTTTATGGATGATTTTAAATTATTATTATTTTTTATTTTTTATTGATGTTCTGATTTTATTATTGTTGTAAAGCACTCTGTGCACTCGTGCTGAGAAGGGTGCTATATAAATAAAATTTTACTTACTTACCTCAACAGGTGTGACACGTAACAACAAACAAAGCACAGACTGTGGTTTTTATCGGTCATGACTCATGAGATGTTATTTCTGAACCTGGTGTTTAAAGTTCTAGTCTGCTGTGTTTCAACAAGTGACATATATAAATTGACAGTGAGACCATGATTTATAGGGCTCTTATTGATATTGCAGTAAGTGTTTGTAGCATATTTGTGACTGAATTGGAACACTATGGGCGTGCCTCCTCATAAATATTCACGAGCACAGAGAGAGAGCGGCCCTCCCTGGAGTTCTCCCTGGCGGAGGCAGGAGGAAGCGGGAAACTGGCGTTTTTGGCGCAGTGGCCCAGGAGCGTGAGGCTGAATTCTCTCTCTCTCTGTTGCAGACGTCAGGCCCCTCTCCGCCCCCGCCTTCTCCTTCTGCTTCCCCCTGCTGCACGCGGTGCTCAGCCAGCCCTCCGGCACCAGCGAGGAGGCGGAGGCCATGCTGGTCCAAGCCCTGCTGGTCATCAACGAGCACGCTCAGCTCCGCGCGCAGGACGACAACCCCGACCTGCTCATCGACGAGGTACACCCCCTACCCCCCCCCCCCCCCCAGAGCTGAACCTTTTGTTTCTGTGCTAATCCCTGAGGTAAACGGTCTCTCTTTCTCTGCTTTGTCTGTCAGTACGGCCCAGAACTGCTCCCTCGCGTCAACATGTTGCTGCTGCTCACCAGAGTCATTTCCACCGGCGCCCCCCGGCTGCAGGTACTGAAATGGCACTTTGCATTTATACCATTTGTCCGTGTGTGTATATGTCTAGGTTTATAGCAGGACTGTTGCGCTAGCTGGTCAGGGGCTATATGCAGCCTGCCATGGAAAAACAAAACTCTCAGAACTATCAAAAACTGTGACAGCGTCCATCCGCTGACCACCCGTCACGGACAGGTTAAGAAATAGCTTTGCTTCATTTCAGAATGCCTCTACATGTACGCTCATTACTTGGTTATATGCTGTAGTTGTGCGAACTTGCCTTTAAAAAAAATACTTATCAGATCCCTCATCAGTATTGTTTATTATAGGCTAGGATAGGATATGCCTAGCAGTTATCCCTTTCTGTGAGGTAACGGTTTGTGCGTTTATTTCAGGTCCTGGCCTCTCGCTGCCTGACCTCTGTGTGCACCAGCGCTGGAGGGGGTAAGGGGTGCACGCTGGCGGAGCAGGCGGAGATCGACGTCCTGTTGGAGGCTCTGCTGGCTCCGTGCTTCTCCGTGCGCGACGCCGCTCTGAGGGTGAGATGTTTAGAGACGCTGGGTTGTTCTCTGGCGAGGGTCCTTTCAGTAAAGCTCATTTCAGAGCCCCCTCTCTTTCCCTCCGTTTCTCTCTCCTCCGCAGGGGCTGCTGGAGCTGGAGCTGGCGCTGCCCACAGAGAGCTCCGATGCCGGCGGCCTGAGCGTGCTGCGCAGACTGTGGGTGGCGCGCTTCGATGTGGAGGAGGAGGGCCGGGCGCTGGCTGAGAAGTGAGTGGTGTGTGTGGGGCGTTTGCGGGGCGTTTGCGGGGCGTGTGCGGGGCGTTTGCGGGGCGTGTGCGGGGCGCACAGGAGAGCCTAATGCATTGAAGTAACCGTACAGGAATGTGTTGCTGTGGCCCTGGGCCGTCCCCACTGTGCGACCACGGCCTCCTGACCTACAGTAACCCCTGAGTGCTGCTCCTCCTGTCCCCCAGGCTGTGGGAGTTGCTGTTCCTGGAGCTGGTGCCGGAGCTGTGCTCTCTGCTGATCGGAGACGTGACTCACCACGAGGAGGCCGTACGCACTGCCGGGGCCGAGGCCCTGTCCAGCGCCGTGAGCGAGTACCGCGGCCAGGCGCCCGCCGCGCTCGGCCAGCTCACCGAACTCTACCACCAGAAGCTCTACGTGAGTATCCCAGCAGTGTCTGAGTATCACAACACAACCACGGGTTTACTCAATTACAGGCCTGAAGATGAGAATGAGAATGGCCGAACAGCCTGCTTTTATCCTTAAACTGTTCTTCTCTTCCTGTTGTTTTCGTTTTTGTATTTTCTGCTAAATTTCAGTGCAAAAAAAACTGATATTTACATTTGCGCCAATCTTAAGAGACCGACGGGTCCTGCTGCTTCCCCTCACTTTGTGATGGCGCTTTTTTGGTTGCTTTCGCAGAGACCCCCTCCTGTTCTGGATGCCCTGGGACGAGTCATTTCAGAGGCTCCGCCCGACCAATGGGAAGCCAGGTAAATGCTCAGAGCTATCTTTAGACCGGTTTGTACTGATAAAAGGACGACTAATGCGTGCTATTAAAATAATATAAAGTAGTGGTCCTGGTAATCCTCTGTCAGTACTTTGTCAGTGCTGTGACTTTTCACCACAATTGGCAGAGAATAGGGTGTAACTATTGTGGAAGTAAGCTGTTGTGTGAAGCTGTGTAGGCCCAAAGAAAGCACTTTTGGGCTTCAATACCAGTGCAATCAGTGGAACCAAATATGTGGAGGGAAGTCCTTTACTCTCTCCTCATTAGGTTCAATTTGAGATGGGCTCCACTGATTGCACTGGTATTGAGGCACAAGAGGCTTCTACACTATCTAGAAAAAGAAATGTGGGTTGAAATCAGAGGGGGGTTACCTGATTTACGACTCAAATCAACAAAAGGCCACTTAATCCCTGGGGTCATTATTTCTAGTCCTGGCGGATAAATAAACAGTCACTCTTAGAGTAGCTTTATTTTTATGTTGTAATAAAATGCTGAATTTAACAGCAATAGAACATTTTTTAGTTTCGAATGTGTTCAGAGGGGAAGCATAAACACTGTTGTGTTCTGTAGTGCTCACAAAGCTGTCAGTTCAGCACAAAATCCATGACCCATAATGGTGTTTGAGGCTGTGAAATCTCCACACACCTCGCAATTAACAAGCCCCTAAACACTGCCCTGTTTGGGTTATTTTAAGCATATAGTTGTCAGACAAAAGCTGCTGGATGGTAACTGCATGTTTGAGTGGTTGCTGCTGGTTTGGTGGGTGTTGTCTACATCTACCAAGCCCTTTACCGCATATTAATTTTACATTAAGAAGGAAGAAAAGAAATTAAGTAAATTATTATATTGTGTATTTTGACATGTTGGCAGTAAATTACTCTGGAAATAAAAGTCGGTCATTTTAAAACTTATTAAAGGTTTTGGCCAGATTTGTAATATAACTCGCTACAGTTAATACTTCTGTGGAATACAAACAAATTTGTCAACACCAGTTTTTCATCTTATTTCAGTATCGACCTTTTGTAATAATACAACCCAATGGGAAATTTAGCAGTTTACTTGAGCCTTTAGTTTTATCAGCTCGTGGGAAAGTCAGCTTTGAGTGTCGTGTCTCCGCAGGTGTGGCATTGCTCTGGCTCTGAACAAACTGTCCCAGTACCTGGATGAGTCCCAGGTCACGCCTCTCTTCCTGTTTTTCGTCCCCGACGCCCTGAACGATCGCCACCCCGAGGTGCGCCGCTGCATGCTGGACGCTGCACTGTCCGCCCTCAACACCCACGGCAAGGTATGACACGCTTCTCCTCTGCCCCGCCCCTGCCCCTCCCCTCTGCCCCGCCCCTGCCCCTCCCCTCTCCCCTGCCCCGCCTCTCCCCTACTCCTGCCCCGCCTCTCCACTCCCCTGTCTGCTCCTCCCACCTCCTCAAGATAACACATGGCTCTTTTGATCCTGCATCCTGTCTCTGGGGTAAATACTCAATTTCACCTACACCAGTATGGTCAAAGAACCGTGTGTAACTGGCTGATTACACTGCAGATGTAAATGTACAATAACGTGTGTGTGTATGTATAATTAATATATATAATTAATTTTATTCTTGTGTCTGTAAAGCTGGGTTGCTTGTCAGACTGGCACAAAAGAGTCCGTGCACTTGCTCCAGTTATAGATGTAGTAGCTGTGGCTGCCACTCACACGGTTGCGTTTTGCGTTTCAGGACAACGTGAGCTCCCTGCTGCCCGTGTTTGAGGAGTTCCTGAAGAATGCGCCCCAGGACGCCAGCTACGACTCCGTCCGCCAGAGCGTGGTCATCCTCATGGGCTCGCTGGCCAAGCATTTGGACAAGAGCGACCCCAAAGTCAAGCCCATCGTAGGCAAGCTTATCGCGGCCCTGTCCACGCCTTCTCAGCAGGTACACGCCCCCCCTCCTCTCTCTACGCTGCGCAATGCTCAGCGACTTCACTCCCCTGAGCGAAACCCTCTTTCCCCTCTCCTTGTCTGAATGGACACAGCCCATCTGGAGATTTAACTGTTTTCCTTCAGATTGTCCATCTCTCTCTTCTCTCTCTCCTTCCCCTCTCTCCCCTCTGAAGGAAAATGGCCTCATATGTGGTTATATCTGTTGTTCACTGTGAAGGTATCTTAGGTTTGGGCTTGTTTTAAATGGGCAAGTAAAGGACCTCTCTCTCCCTGCGTCCCCCCCCCCCCCCCTCCTGCTCTCAGGTCCAGGAGTCTGTGGCCAGTTGCCTGCCGCCGCTGGTTCCTGCCATTAAGGAGGACGCGGGGGGGATGGTCCAGAACCTTCTGCTGCTGCTGCTGCAGAGCGATAAGTACGCGGAGCGGAAGGGCGCGGCCTACGGGCTGGCGGGCCTGGTCAAGGGGCTGGGCATCCTGGCGCTAAAGCAGCAGGACATCATGACAACGCTGACCGATGCCATCCAGGACAAGAAGAACTTCAGACGCAGAGAGGGTCAGTCCTGGGGCCGGGCTGTTTGTGCCGGCTAGTGCTCGTTACTGTACCCGCGTCTGTGTTTGTCTCCCTTTCGTTTTCTATAGCCAGCCCCGGTCTCTGCGGGCGTGCCCGATTGGGGTCTTGCAAGCCCTGCTGTGTGTCTGTCTGTGTCTGTGTGTGTGTGTGTGTGCGTGCGTGCGTAAAGCCCTGCTCTATAGCACTTTGATGGTGTGTGTGTGTGTCTTTCCTCCCCACAGGGGCCCTGTTTGCCTTTGAGATGCTGTGCAACATGCTGGGGAAGCTGTTTGAGCCCTACGTGGTCCATGTTCTGCCCCACCTGCTGCTCTGCTTTGGGGACGGCAACCAGTATGTGAGAGAGGTGAGTGTCGTTCTGTGTACATACCTCACACACACACACACACACACGTGCACTTCATCTTGTGGCCGCTCTCTCCTGCATCCCCAGGCAGCAGATGACTGCGCCAAGGCGGTGATGAGAAACCTGAGTGCTCACGGGGTGAAGCTGGTGCTTCCCTCCCTGCTGGTGGCCCTGGAGGAGGAGTCCTGGAGAACCAAGGCTGGTGAGGGAACTTCAACAGATCTCTCACACTGCCTCAACACTACCAGAGTCAACCTAGACCCCCTTATACTGCCTCAACACTACCAGAGTTTACCTAGACCCCCTCATACTGCCTCAACACTACCAGAGTTTACCTAGACCCCCTCATACTGCCTCAACACTGCCAGAGTCAACCTAGACCCCCTTATACTGCCTCAACACTACCAGAGTCAACCTAGACCCCCTTATACTGCCTCAACACCACCAGAGTCAACCTAGACCCCCTCATACTGCCTCAACACCACCAGAGTCAACCTAGACCCCCTCATACTGCCTCAACACCACCAGAGTCAACCTAGACCCCCTTATACTGCCTCAACACCACCAGAGTCAACCTAGACCCCCTCATACTGCCTCAACACCACCAGAGTCAACCTAGACCCCCTCATACTGCCTCAACACTACCAGAGTCAACCTAGACCCCCTCATACTGCCTCAACACTACCAGAGTTTACCCTAGACCCCCTCATACTGCCTCAACACTGCCAGTGTCAACCTAGACCCCCTCATACTGCCTCAACACTACCAGAGTCAACCTAGACCCCCTCATACTGCCTCAACACCACCAGAGTCAACCTAGACCCCCTCATACTGCCTCAACACTGCCAGAGTCAACCTAGACCCCCTCATACTGCCTCAACACTGCCAGAGTCAACCTAGACCCCCTTATACTGCCTCAACACTACCAGAGTCAACCTAGACCCCCTCATACTGCCTCAACACCACCAGAGTCAACCTAGACCCCCTCATACTGCCTCAACACCACCAGAGTCAACCTAGACCCCCTCATACTGCCTCAACACTGCCAGAGTCAACCTAGACCCCCTCATACTGCCTCAACACTGCCAGAGTCAACCTAGACCCCCTTATACTGCCTCAACACTACCAGAGTCAACCTAGACCCCCTCATACTGCCTCAACACTGCCAGAGTTTACCTAGACCCCCTCATACTGCCTCAACACTACCAGAGTTTACCCTAGACCCCCTCATACTGCCTCAACACTGCCAGAGTCAACCTAGACCCCCTCATACTGCCTCAACACTACCAGAGTCAACCTAGACCCCCTCATACTGCCTCAACACTGCCAGAGTCAGCCTAGACCCCCTCATACTGCCTCAACACTACCAGAGTCAACCTAGACCCCCTCATACTGCCTCAACACCACCAGAGTCAACCTAGACCCCCTCATACTGCCTCAACACCACCAGAGTCAACCTAGACCCCCTCATACTGCCTCAACACTGCCAGAGTCATCCTAGACCCCCTCATACTGCCTCAACACTACCAGAGTCAACCTAGACCCCCTCATACTGCCTCAACACTGCCAGAGTCAACCTAGACCCCCTCATACTGCCTCAACACCACCAGAGTCAACCTAGACCCCCTCATACTGCCTCAACACTACCAGAGTCAACCTAGACCCCCTCATACTGCCTCAACACCACCAGAGTCAACCTAGACCCCCTCATACTGCCTCAACACTGCCAGAGTCAACCTAGACCCCCCTCATACTGCCTCAACACTGCCAGAGTCATCCTAGACCCCCTCATACTGCCTCAACACTGCCAGAGTCAACCTAGACCCCCTCATACTGCCTCAACACTACCAGAGTCAACCTAGACCCCCTCATACTGCCTCAACACTACCAGAGTCAACCTAGACCACCTCATACTGCCTCAACACCACCAGAGTCAACCTAGACCCCCTCACACTGCCTCAACACTGCCAGTGTCAACCTAGACCACCTCATACTACCTCAACACTACCAGAGTCAACCTAGACCCCCTCATACTGCCTCAACACTGCCAGAGTCATCCTAGACCCCCTCATACTGCCTCAACACTGCCAGAGTCAACCTAGACCCCCTCATACTGCCTCAACACTACCAGAGTCATCCTAGACCCCCTCATACTGCCTCAACACTGCCAGAGTCAACCTAGACCACCTCATACTACCTCAACACCACCAGAGTCAACCTAGACCCCCTCATACTGCCTCAACACTGCCAGTGTCAACCTAGACCCCCTCATACTGCCTCAACACTGCCAGAGTCAGCCTAGACCCCCTCATACTGCCTCAACACTGCCAGAGTCAACCTAGACCCCCTCATACTGCCTCAACCCCGCCGGAGTGAACTTAGACCACTCAAACTACCCCAACATAATTAGGGCCAGCTTAAACGGGCTCCTCACACCAAAGGGCCCCGGGATTCGAGCCGTCTCTAACCGCCGGTCTCTTTTGTCCGCGCTCGTCCCACAGGCTCGGTGGAGCTCCTGGGCGCCATGGCGTACTGCGCCCCCAAGCAGCTGTCCTCCTGCCTGCCCAGCATCGTGCCCAAGCTGACCGAGGTGCTGACCGACTCCCACGTCAAGGTGCAGAAGGCCGGCCAGCAGGCCCTGCGGCAGATCGGCTCCGTCATCCGCAACCCCGAGATCCTGGGTGAGAGAGCGCTCGGTTGGGAGCTGTGACGCGGGGTTGCCGTAAATGTGTGGCTGTGCTAAGTGTTTGCTGGGAAATGCCCAGGGCCTGCAAACGGGATGAGCTCAGGCCTGTCCTTCACACGCCGTCCGTGTGGGCGTCCCCCGCACCTGGGGGAACGGGCTGCACCCCACGAGAGGTTTTCTGACGAGGAAAATAAAGCTGTTGTGAATCGATTCGTTCCACCTGCAATGCTGCATAAATGTGCAGCCGTGTACATTCGGTGCTGTCCAGGGAATAGATGAACTGTTTGCAGCTGTGTGGTTCTGCCCTGAGCATATTTCAGAGTGAATCATTTGCCCCAGCAGGGACTGATCATTCCTGTGTTTCTGCCCCACCCAGCCATCACCCCCATCCTGCTGGATGCCCTCACTGACCCGTCCCGCCAGACCCACCACTGCCTCCAGACCCTGCTGGACACCAAGTTTGTCCACTTCATCGACGCCCCCTCTCTCGCCCTCATCATGCCCATAGTCCAGCGCGCCTTCCAGGACCGCTCCACCGACACCCGCAAGATGGCCGCCCAGATCATCGGCAACATGTACTCACTGACCGACCAGAAGGTGTGCCCCCCCCCCCCCCCCCCCCCACCCCATGGGAAACTGTGTGCTCAGTACCAGCCAGCACAGACAACCTGACATTGCCTCAATGTTTATATAATGACGAAGATTATAAAATGGAAGGTTCACAGCAGTCTATGCATTAGCAGCTGTCCTGTATGTGATCACATTGCACACTTGTCTTTTTGACTTGTCTGTTTCTGGTGAAAGATTGAGTTCTCTCCTCCTCTGTGTTCTACAGGACCTGTCACCGTACCTGCCCAGCGTCATTCCAGGGCTCAAAGCCTCCCTGCTGGACCCTGTGCCCGAGGTGTGTAAGCCACCATCTCTCCTTCTCTCTCCTTCTCTCTCCTTCTCTCTGCTCCTCGCTGCTCCTCGCTACTTATAGATTATTTGATCATCAGTCCGGATCATATGACCCCCCGCTCTGGGAAACGCAGTGACAGACTCCTGTAATCTGAGCCCCTGAATGAGATGTAGTGTTGAAATGTAGCTGGGGGCTGCGATGTGGGATTTCTGTAAGTCAGTGGCTGTGCTCAATATTTAACATGCCAACCCTCCCTCTCCAGGTGCGCACGGTGTCCGCGAAAGCCCTGGGGGCCATGGTGAAGGGCATGGGCGAGACGTGCTTCGATGACCTGCTGCCCTGGCTCATGGAGACCCTGGCCTCGGAGCAGAGCTCTGTCGATCGTTCCGGCGCTGCGCAAGGTAGGCCCCGCCTGCAGTTCCCCCTGACCGCCAGCAGATGGTGCTGTTACCCAGTCATTGGGTATGGTCTGTGCTAACCGGCCTGTTTTCCCCGCCACCAGGCCTGGCTGAGGTGATGGCGGGGCTGGGCGTGGAGAAGCTGGACAAGCTGATGCCGGACGTGGTGCAGACGGCCAGTAAAGTGGACATCGCCTCCCACGTGCGTGACGGCTACATCATGATGTTCATCTACCTGCCCCTGACGTTCGGAGACAAGTTCACCCCCTACGTGGGACCGATCATCCCCTGCATTCTCAAAGTACGCCGTCCGTTCGCCTTCTTCCCCCCTTTTGTTTGCCCTTCCTCTTCCTCTCCCTCTGTTCTATGCAGTTTCCTGCCACATGATGTGAATGCATTTTTTTCTAAAGCTTGCATACAATTAAGTGCAGCAAACAAACAAAAAACAGTCTTTCCGTCGGTCACGCTTCTGCCCTTCTCTCTCTGTCACTCCCTCTCTTCCGTACTCGTTTGTTAACACCCCCCCCCCCCCCCACCCCACCCTTCCCCAGGCTCTGGCGGATGAGAACGAGTATGTGCGGGACACGGCCCTGCGTGCCGGCCAGCGCATCATCAGCATGTACGCCGAGACCGCCATCACTCTGCTGCTGCCGGAGCTGGAGCAGGGACTGTTCAACGACCTGTGGAGGATCAGGTACCGCTCTACAACATGCAAACACAGACACACATATACACACACACGGGCGCATGCACGCATGCGCACACGCGCGCACACACACTCTCGCACACAGACACACACACAAGCACACACACTCTCTCGCACACAGACACACACACACAGACACACACACACACTCTCCCTCTCACACAGACACACACACTCACACACTTTCTATTTCTGTCTCTCTCTCTCTCTCTCTCTCTCACACTATGTCCCTCCCAGATTCAGCTCAGTGCAGCTGCTGGGTGACCTTCTGTTCCACATCTCTGGAGTGACCGGGAAGATGACAACAGAGACGGCCTCTGAGGATGACAACTTCGGCACTGCGCAGTCCAACAAGGTGCCCCTCTAACACCTAGCACACCCACACACTCCTTATTGGGGAGGGGTTTCATGGTTTCTTCCATAACCTGATAGTATCCAGGGAAAGAGGCCTTCTGCCATTAGGATGGGTGTGAAAATATCGAATGCATGAGCACAGAATGTTTGTATATAAAATCCCACTTGAGCATATATCACGGAGTTAAGACCTGTCAACATGTTAGAGGGATGGATAACTATCCAGTTTATTTGTGCCTTGAGATGCATGGAGTTGGAGGCTGGTCAGATTGTCTGTCTGTCTGTATTGTCGTTGCTGTATCACCTGGTGTGAGGTTTTAATTGGGTGTCCCCGGTACGACGCAGGCGATCATCGGCGCACTGGGTGCCGAGCGGCGGAACCGGGTCCTGTCGGGCCTGTACATGGGCCGCTCTGACACCCAGCTGGTGGTGCGGCAGGCCTCCCTTCACGTGTGGAAGATCGTGGTGTCCAACACGCCCCGCACCCTGCGTGAGATCCTGCCCACGCTCTTCACCCTGCTGCTGGGCTTCCTGGCCTCCACCTGCCCCGACAAGAGAACGGTACCCCCCTCCTGACCCCAATCGCCCCCGCCTTTGTCTGTCTTTCACTATTTCTTTAAAGCTCAGTCAGGTTTGTCTGTCTCCCTCTACATCTGTCTATCTCTGTGTGCTGTATTATATCCGTCTGTGTCTCTGTGTATTTTTGAATGGATACCCGTCTTCTCTCAAGCCTGTTTCTCCTTGTCTGTTCCAGTCCAGTCTGTGTCCCTGTGGCTCTGGCCTGTGTGTCCTTGTGGCTCTGGCCTGTGTGTTTCTGTGTCCCTGGCCTATGTGTCCCTGTGGCTCTGGCCTGTGTGTCTCTGTGGCTCTGGCCTGTGTGTCTCTGTACTGACTCTTTCCCCCTCCGTCCCCCTCTCCCCTGTTTCAGATCGCGGCGCGCACCCTGGGAGATCTGGTGCGCAAGCTTGGGGAGAAGATCCTTCCGGAAATCATCCCCATCCTGGAGGAGGGCCTGCGCTCAGACAAGAGCGACGAGCGCCAAGGCGTGTGCATCGGGCTGAGTGAGATCATGAAGTCCACCAGCAAGGACGCGGTCAGTCGCCCACAGCACCCGCCACGGTCCTCACTAGTACTGCAATACAGGATTGCGGCTCAAATTATATCATGTGTCCAAGCAAAGGAGGGTCTTTTAAGATGGGCCTCTCTGACAGTGACATCCCCTCACTTAAAAACCTTTTTTTTTTTATGGTGCTATTGACAGAAATGGTTGCTCATTTGTTTAGATGTTCACACAATATGTGTGTTAGGCTTGTATAAATTCCCATGATTCCTCCAAACCTGTGACGGGACTCACAGCGGAGGGCGTCTCTCCACAGGTGCTGGTGTTTTCGGAGTCTCTGGTGCCCACAGTGCGGAAGGCGCTGTGCGACCCCCTGGAAGAGGTACGGGAGGCTGCTGCCAAAACGTTCGAGCAGCTGCACTCCACCATCGGCCACCAGGCGCTGGACGACATCCTGCCCGCCCTTCTGCGACAGCTGGTGAGCGATGAGATGAGTCCGTCTGTAGAGAGGGTTTCGCTCACACACCCATCATCTGAAGTGCAAGGCTCTATAAATGGAGATTCAGATGGTAAAATTGTATGCTTTTATTACATGGGAAGACCATAAGAACAAATTAGCAGCGTGTTCCAGGTAATAAGCTTTGGCGAAGATGGAGCCCACAGACTCCATTGTGTGTGTTTGTGTTTGTGTGATTGTATATGCTTTCGTATGTTCCCAGGATGATGAGGAGACTGCAGAGTTTGCTCTTGACGGACTGAAGCAGGTGATGGCAGTGAAGAGCCGCTCCGTGCTGCCTTACCTAGTGCCCAAGGTGAGCCAGTCTGAGGAAACAGCAGGACAAGGCCTTGCTCCTGCATAATGGGTTTTAGAGAATGTACTGTTCGAGACTGGAGAAGCCCCTGAGGTCGGCGGAGTGATGTGCACACTTGTCTTGTGTTCTTCTCCTGCACGTTTCGTTAACTCTGTCTCCTGCTCTGTCAGCTGACGGCCCCCCCAGTCAACACGCGCGTCCTGGCCTTCCTGTCGGCGGTGGCGGGCGACGCCCTGACGCGTCACCTGGGCGTCATCCTGCCCGCCCTCCTGTCCTCCCTCAAGGGCAAGCTGGGCACCGAGGAGGGACAGCAGGTGAGGGCTAGTGCCACGCACACCACCCACAGACCAGCTGACACTACAGTATCAAACATTTATGATGTCATGGCTTCTCTCACTTTATAAGAAAAATTACCCTCTCCCACTGAGAACAGTCATATAATGAATTGGTGTGAGGAATGTATGTATATTAAAAATTAACCTGTAGATGGAAAAATTGAAACCCACATCTATTTTAATTATCAAAGCTGCCATCTAGGAAAAATCTATCTATTAATGAATTCTTTTCTTTCTAACAATGGAAAGCCAATTGCTTTATGTGAGCTGCATTTTCTCTTCTGAGTGTAATGGGTAATTTTGAATGGGTACTTTGCAGTGTAGTTTACACCCGCGGCCAGCAAATGGCAGCTTTGGGGAATTTTTTTTGTTTTCTTTCCAAGGTGACGCACATGGCACTACTAGAACTAGCAGATATTTAGCAGATATTTCATGATGTAAACAATTCTGTAAGCTCCAGTCAGATAAGCGCACGTTTAATAATCACTCAGGTAAATATACACACTTTCATGCCTAGCCAAGCCTTTTGTCACTGCAGAGTGAATGGAGCGCCAGGTGCGGTCATAGTTACAGGTGGGTGTCGCTGCACACTTAAGCCCAAGGGGCGGGGTCAGCCAGTGAGGCCTTTGCACTTTGTACTTTGTGGGCTTGTTAAGCACCGGGGTCACTCCCCTTCCTCCCCACAGGAGCTGTGCAGCTGCCAGACTGTCATTCTGTCTGTGGACGACGAGGCCGGGCAGCGAATCATCATGGAGGACCTGCTGGAGGCCACACGCGGCTCCGACGCGGGCCTGAGACAGGCCGCCGTCACCATCCTCAACGCCTATTTCGCCCGCACGCGGCTGGACTACAGCGCCCACACGCGCACCCTGCTGTCGGGCCTCATCCGTCTGCTCAACGACGCCAACCCTGAGGTGCTGCTGCAGAGCTGGGACACCATCAACTCCATCACCAAGGTTAGCGCGCCGCGGGGAGCTAATGCAACTCTTAGCACCAGCGACAGGTGTTGCATTTAACCAGTGTGTTCACTCATGCACCTCAGGGATAGTCTGGGAAAGGCAGCCACCAGGATTGGCGGGAAGGTTGAATGCAGAGTTGAATGGAAGTGAGGCACTGAGACTTAGTGTGAGGTTGAATGATGTAGAACTCACTGAATTCAGTCCATAGAACTGATGAAGTTACAGAGCGCTTTTAGTGCCAAGATGCTCCACAGAGGGGCCGAGATGTACGGTCCTCACTAGGGCTGTCACTTTAGCCAAAAAAGCATAATTTATATTCGGAGCTAACATTTAGATTCGTTCTAATTGTATTCGAATAAGCGTGGCAAAAAAAAAGTTTAAAATTTCAATGCTAAAAATAACTATCGGCCTAACTATGCTTACTCATTTTTCCATTTGTCCATCCACAAGAAGGCAGAGGAATACAACAGATGCAGTAATCTGTCAGTAGAATTTCTTAGTGCAAATGGAAAAATATGAAGACATAGCCTATATAATATTGTGCTATATTTTCAAAAACAATTAGCATGAATTATGGTAGGCTACTCAAAAATATGTTAATGATAAAGGGTATGTTAATAAGAAATCCTCAGTGATTGGGCTCCTTCAGTGATACCATGACAATTTTGGACGGCTACTTTTGTAGGCAATAATAAACTAAACAAAGAAATTAGTACTGTAGGCTACAATGCACATTTGTAAATGTGACTTGTTCCAATAGACCAATTCTATTGGGTCATGTCATTTGGATACGTGAGCAGACCGGTTGCAAAAAAAAAAAACTGTTGTTTTCATAATCTGGCAGAGGCTAGAATAGCTATGAGCCTAACAAATAACATACAAAACACCCTTCAATAATGTCTTGTTGTGCTGATGGCTGTCAAAATCAGCACAGTCAGAAAGGTGGTCTTCACCTTTACAGAATACCATCTAAAAAGGGACCATTTGAAGCAAATGGAAGAGTTTTGTGGCTGAACCATTGGACTGATGAAATCATTTGTACGTCTCGTTTGTGTACTGGCCATTTCATATCAGATAAGATATTTTCCTGTACTTAACTACCACATCTGTAAGCAACATAATTAAGTTACAAATACTTTGGACGATAGTTATAGGGAGTTAGCATTCGCTAGCTAATGTATAATGGGGAACGCCATTGACCGGTGTTAGCATCGTTAGCGTGTCAAGAGTTGGCTCACACGTTAGCTTACAAGGACAGATCATGCAGACACTAAAAAAAGCTAGAATGTTGCAGTTTTTTCAACCAGTCTACATGATCCAGCTGCAACATTGTTTGTAAACAATAGAATTGGTCTATAGGCTGAGCCTATGACACATTATTTGCCAGGAATATAAGCCGATCAACGAGTTCAGTGTCCAGAGCCAAGCACTTTTTGTTAACGACATTCCCAGCTGTTTTGAAGATGCGCTCCGACCGCACTGATGTCCCGGGAACACTCAGGTAGACTACTTTCTTGCCATCTGGGCGAGGTGGGGGTATTTTGTGCTACCCAACATCTTCCCCCATTCATTACTGGTAATTCTTGTTAACGCCTTTCGTTAGCTTGTGTGCAAATCGTCATACTTTTTTAATTTATTTTTTAAAATATCAAATTTACCTATTCATCTTCGAAACCGGCATTGGTATGCAAATTCTAAATTAAATTTGATATTTGAATATAGTGTGACAGCCCTAGTCTCACTGCAGCTGTATTCCATTATATAGACTCTTTTTCAAGGATAAAAAAATTACCTTTTGAAAGATTACAAATTTGCGCCCCTCTTGGTACTGGCCTTGGTTCAGCTTTCAACTGATCAGATGTGCTTGTATTGTGTTTGTGTTCACTGTTGAGACTGAAATGAAAGCTTCTTGAAATCAGATTGTCAGTTATACACATGTACGTATGCACGCTCATAAACTCTCTCTCGCACACGCACGCACACACGCACAGAGGCACGCACACACACACTCTCTGGAGAAAGCCTTAACCCACGCATGCTAAACGGGTCTACTTAACTCACTCCTCTGAGACAGACACAAGACACTCATGCGCACACACATCTGACATATTGGCTGCTCATTTAATGAATGCATAATTAATGAATGAATAGGACTTCAACAATCCCCTAGGGATGTATTGATTTGCCTCAGGCAGCACTACAGTTTGAATAATGGAAAAACAAACCAGCAACCCTGGCACAGAAATATCAAATGCAGAATTATGAAAAACAGCAAAGTGCTCAATGTATGAAAGCAATACAATCAGCGTACACACACACACACACACACACACACACACACACACACACACACACAAACGCAACTACCAGAGGTAACGTTAACATTGGATCCTGCAATTTGGGAAGCGGATTGATTGACGTGGCTCACAGCTTATACTAAATTTACATAAAGTATTGTAATCTCTGGTCACCCGCAACAACAGCAACAGTGTTAGTCAGACTGACCCCAGCTTGCGCATGTGCCTTTATGTGCAGAAACTGGACGCAGGCAGCCAGCTGGCCCTGATCGACGACCTGCACAGGGACATCCGCTCAGCGGGCGCCGAAGCCAAGGGGCAACATCTGCCCGGCTTCTGCCTGCCTAAAAAGGTGAGCGTGCGCATACTAGTAACGCGCTTGAGGTCCCAGGAGAGGCGTCCTCACAGTTGCCTGAGCGTGTCTGTCCCTGTGCTCTGCCTGGCAGGGCGTGACCTGCATCCTGCCCGTGCTGAGAGAGGGCGTGCTGACGGGCAGCCCGGAGCAGAAGGAGGAGGCGGCGCGGGCGCTGGGAGGGGTCATTAAGCTGACCTCGCCCGAGGCCCTCAGGCCCTCAGTGGTGAACATCACCGGGCCCCTCATCCGTATCCTGGGAGACAGATTCTCCTGGACCGTCAAAACTGCACTGCTGGAGACGCTCACCCTGCTCCTGGCTAAGGTTGGTGTTTGTCCATCTCTCTCTCTCTCTCTCTCTCTCTCTCTCTCTCTCTCTCTGCCCCCCCCCCCCCGCTCTCCCACTCTCTCTCTCGCTCTCTCTCTCTCTCTCTCTCTCTCTCTCTCTGCCCCCCCCCCCCGCTCTCCCACTCTCTCTCTCGCTCTCTCTCTCTCTCTCTCTCGCTCTGTCCCCCCCCCCCCCCCCCCCCCGCGCTCCCACTCTCTCTCTCTCTCTCTCTCTCTGTCTCTCTGTCTCTCTGTCTCTCTCTCATGGCTGTATTAAAGCCGTATCTTTGCCGTTCGCCCCTCAGGTGGGCCTGGCCCTCAAGCCCTTCCTGCCCCAGCTCCAGACCACCTTCCTCAAGGCCCTGCAGGACTCCAGCCGGGCCGTGAGGCTGCGGGCCGCCGAGGCGCTGGGTCAGCTGGTGTCCATCCACAGCAAGGTGGACCCGCTCTTCAGCGAGCAGCTGGCCGCCATCCGCAACGCAGAAGACTCTGGTGTCAGGTAGGCAGAGGTCAAAGGTCAACTCAGGTGGGGGCCGGTCCGCTCAGGAGCAGGTAGAAACCCGCATGGTTTTGCGCAAGAGTGGTTCACTCTCACCCACAACAGAGCCCATGCCGCCCCTTGTAGTGTGGAACTACTCGTCTGGCTCTGGTGGTGTTAAAGCTACATTTTTTATTGGTTAAACTGAGGCAGCTCAGTTTATGATTTGCTGTTACCACTCTCTCTCTCTCTCTCTCTCTCAGGGAGACCATGTTGCAAGCTTTGAGGTTTGTGATCCAGGGCGCTGGGTCAAAGGTCGATCCAACCATCCGCAAGAACATCACCACCACATTGCTCGGCATGCTGGGACACGATGAGGTATGATGCGAAAGACAAGAATCGTGGTGTTTGTTCAATGGACAAAACATACAGAGAGCACAATGGGAGGTGAAGTCCAGAGCTTTAGATTTTTCTAGTGTTTGACAAAACCGGACTCCATCTCCCAACAGCCCCTTCTACAAAACATCCTGTGACTCTTTTGTTTTTCACTGCACCCCTACAGTCTGCTTGGGGCAGCACTGTTTGCTTGGGTTATGGTTCTGTTCACATGACAGGAAGGTGTTGTGCCCTTTTGTACTGTTCCGACACTTTCCTCTGTACTTCTGTTGCTGAATAATGCACTTGAGCCCACCACACTACTGGTGTGTAAATCTGACCTAAATTTCTTACATACTCTCCATGTGAAAATGTTATTAATAATTCCTAATAGAAAATGCAAAACTATGAATTGATGATAACAATGCTGGTCTCGTATCTCTGGCCTTATAATTGCATGGTAATGAAGCTCTAATGAAAGGTTGAAGGGACAATGCTTCTACGCATTTGTATGCGAGTGTGGCTTGGTTTCCGTGGCGATCAGTCTCCACCTGACATCCGGCCCGACAGACACTCGCAGCTCTCGGCAGGATGTGGCTCGGTGAGGGGGGGGTTGCGCTGGGATCCTGCAGCATGCGGCGAGGAGCGCGTGCACTGCAGCGCCATGCGTCTGACTGCGCGTTTGTGTCCCGCAGGACGCCACGCGCATGTCCTCAGCTGGCTGCGTCGGAGAGCTGTGCGCCTTCCTGTCGGAGGAGGAGCTGAAGAATGTCCTTTTACAGCACGTCCTGGGTGAGCGAACAACTCGACACACTCGTACACAACCTCACACGTACAGTTGAGGACAAAATTATTGGCCCCCCCTGTAAAGATGAGCAAAAAGGGTTATAAAAAATTCACCGTTTGGTGAATTAGCTTAATCTCACACTGAAAAAACAATAAGAATCCAACCTTTAATAGACGTTAATTTATTATGAGAAAAAAAAATCCCTCATCAAGAAATAATTATTTTTAACAAAACCACATTGGCCACAATTATTGGCCCCCCTGCATTTATATATAGAATAAAGTAATAATTTTTAATATTTGGTCACATATCCTTTGCATGCCATGACTTCCTGATGTCTGTGACCCAACAACATCAAAAGACTCTTGATATCTTATTTTCTGGTACTCTTACAAGCGATACTATAACATCTCTGCATTTGAATGGATCTCTATGGGAATTGGGGGGTGGGACTAGATTTAGCTGTAAATTATGCTGGAACAGTATGGAATACATGGTTGGTAAAATGGCTGTAAGTCAACAAGGTTCTGAGGTATCAAACAAGCCTTAAACAATCACTCTGCTGCCAGATATGCAGTAGATATGGATGGATCACTTTAAGGGTTGTTTCTCCTGACAAATTTTCCTATTGAACTCTATGGAAAAATAAGTCAGGAGAAGAAACCCTTCAAGTTATTCATCCATATCTACTGCATATCTGGCAACAGAGTGATGGTTTAAAGCTTGTTTGATACGTCAGACCCTTGATGACTTAGCCATTTAGCCAACCATGTGTTCCATACTGTTCCAGCATAATTTACAGCTAAATCTAGTCCCACCCCCCAATTCCCATAGAGATCCATTCAAATGCAGAGATGTTATAGTATTGCTTGTAAGAGTACCAGAAAATAAGATATCAAGAGTCTTTTGATGTTGTTGGGTCACAGACATCAGGAAGTCATGGCATGCAAAGGATATGTGACCAAATATTAAAAATTATTACTTTATTCTATATATAAATGCAGGGGGGCCAATAATTGTGGCCAATGTGGTTTTGTTAAAAATAATTATTTCTTGATGAGGGATTTTTTCTTCTCATAATAAATTAACGTCAATTAAAGGTTGGATTCTTCTTGTTTTTTCAGTGTGAGATTAAGCTAATTCACCAAACGGTGAATTTTTTATAACCCTTTTTGCTCATCTTTACAGGGGGGGCCAATAATTTTGTCCTCAACTGTACATACCCAGAACACGCACACACACTCACACACTCATGTATACACATGGCATACACACCCTCACATGTACATACCCAGAACACACACACTCACGTGTTTACACACAGCTTGCATACCCTCACACATCCGTACACAGAACACACACGCACACACGGCATGCTCACCCTTATACATCCATACCCAGAACACACACACACACACTCACATGTTTACACACATCCATACCCAGAACACACACACTCACGTGTACACACGGCATGCTCACCCTTACACATCCATACCCAGAACACACACACACTCACGTGTACACACGGCACACACACCCTCACACATCCATACCCAGAACTCACACACACACACACACACACTCGCATCCATACACACGACATACACGGTCATAACCATTCATACAATAAACGCACTAATTTCCATTCACGCAAGAAAAACACTCATATTCATACAGTAAACCCTCTTATGTCCATTCAAACAAACGCATTCTCATATCTCTCTCTACATTCATGCAATGAACACCCATATCCATAAATGCGACACACACTGCTGCTGTGGTGCCCCCTGCTGTTGGGCGGTGGTTTTGTGTGACCAGCTCCCCCTCCCTCCCTCCCTCCCCTCCCTCCCCAGCGGACATGTCGGGCGTGGACTGGATGGTGCGGCACGGGCGGAGCCTGGCGTTGGCCATCGCGGTGCGGGCGGCGCCGGCTCGGCTGTGTGGGGAGGAGTACGGGGTGGCAGCGCTGGAGGCGGTCCTGGCCAGCGCCACAGCGGACAGGGTGAGGGCGGGCTCTGGTTAACCGCGAGCCGTTTGAACCGGAAAAAAGACACACCCAGTACAAGTGCAGGTGTCTATCTACAAAATATCCAGCATTTCTCCTTTTCCCTCTCATCATAAAATCTCTGCCCCCCCCCCCCCCCCATAGATTCCTATTGCCACCAGTGGGATCAGAGCTATGGGGTATCTGATGAAACACCAGCTCATTAGTGCTGGAGGGGCTGGCGTGTCTCCCCGAATCATCACACAGTTTGTCAAGGTGAGGTCCTTTAACCCTTTGAAGAGTAGGATTTGTCAAATGTTTTTTTTTTTTTTTTTTTCAAAATTCTAAGTCAGTGTTCTAGAACAGCATTGCTTTGTTACATTAGCATTTGAATGTTCAGTTAAGAACATTCTTGTCGCAAATTTGTGATCTTACACCTAAAGGGTTAAAATGTATACACCAGGATACTGATTAGATTCCAGTGATTGGTTTATTGTACTTGACTACCCCTGAGCTGAACAAAGCCCCAGTGCCTGGCCTATGGGCTGGCGTGACAGTGTGTGCTGGACGATACTGGGGCGGGTCGCTCAACAGGCCTCTCCTGCGCCCCCCACAGTGTCTGCAGAACCAGTCCAGCGACATCCGCCTGGTGGCAGAGCGCGTGCTGTGGTGGTTGTGCAAGGACTTGGCCACGCCCCCTCTGGACCCCAGCCTCGTCAAGCCGCTCCTGAAGAGCCTGCTGGACAACACCAAGGACAAGAACACCAGCGTCCGGGCCCAGAGCGAGCACACCATCGTGAGCCTGCTCAGACTGCGGCAGGGGGAGGAGCTTATGCAGGTCGGTCAGCCTCTCGCACCTGCTGACACACACACCCCTGCCACCGCCACCAGCGATATCATCGACACGGCGGACTGAATCCCGTCAACGTTTTTTCTGAACCTTCCCTTTGATAAATGCATCTGTTCGCTTCTTTCCTTTTTCGCAAACAACGGATTAACAAGTGCAGCGATCATCATGAATTAACTTGTCACACATTGTTTATGGGGCGAATGGCATATTTATTTGTAAGCCGGGGAAATAAAGCGGTGACTCACTGGGCGGCGTACAGCGTCACTGAGACGCCGTCACGAAGTAGTCGCACGAGCACACTGAAGCGCAGAGGGTGTGATTCGCCTTGGCCTACTGGCCTACATCCTTCCTCTCAATTCCCCTACCTTCAGAGCACAGGGCTTCAGGCATACTTGGAAAATGTTACATGTCGGTGTGGTTACCGAACGAATATGCGGACAAAATCATCCTAGCTACAGAACCAAGATGTGGTTTAACTCCCTTGGATAAGCTGCGCAGTTAACATATGCCATTGATCGCTCACATATTCCAATTGTGGTTTCAGAGCCTGACCGCCATACTGGACTCGGCCAGCAATGAGCTGCTGTCGGAGTGCAACCGACGCTCCCTGAAAAAGATCTGCAGCCTCCCGGATTCCAGCGAGGAGATCGACGACACCATCCTCACGTGATGGGCTGGACTGGACCACGCACCTCACCCTGTCGCTCATACACACACACACGGAACACACACACAGTACGCACGCGTGCGCGCGCAGGCACACACACACACACTCGCGCAGTAGCCTTTGTTCACTGCGGAGGATGCAAAGGAGAGAATTAAGGACAAACCTCCGTGTTGAAATGTCTCAAGAATGGTTAATTTTGATTTTTTTCCCCCTCTTTAATTGCTTTTTGTTTTATATCCTAGCGAGAATAAATTTGATTGCACAAAGTGCATACATTCAAAAACCAAAACAGGCAAAGATATGGCAAACAAAAAAAATTGTGCCAACTCTGTACTGACATTAAAACATATTCCACAGAAGCCTATTTGCGCATCAAGAACATCACTGGCGAGATCTAAAGGAAATTTCTCACTTTTCAGTTGCCCTATTTTTATCTTGTACTGTTTTGTGTGTGTGCAAGAAGGATTGCTCCAGAACGGAAATAAATCTGTGTTAAATTATCTTTGAATTTCAAGTTTCATACTGTAATTCATAATTTTTCCCTTTAGAGATGGCTATAAAACAAAGGAAAAGTACATGTCTTAATATTTAACATTTTTTCATCCTAAAATGGGTAACACTCGACCCAATTAAAATTGATGCCGTAATTGTGTCCATAATGAACGGTAGGATTCCATTGAGTGACCTGATGAACTCGACAACAATGACTTGCTTTCTAGTTGGCTCACGCCCAGCTGTTTCACAGATGTGACCAGTTGGCATGTCTAGTATCACAAATGTGTAGTGTAAAACGCCCTGAGACGTAGCAGAGCATCTCTGTTGTCTGTGCTGCCTGGATGAGCTGATGCCTCTTCCAAACTGTGGAGGCAGTGTGCAGGCCGTTTGATGTTGACAGTACTGGGGTGGAGTAATCCTGTTGGTCAAATGTTGCACTGTGCAATGAACCAAGCTCAAAATGTCAGTGTTCTACTGATGTACTGTACATGCTTGGCTGTGTGCCACACACTGGATATGTTTTTCATGTCCCGTCGGTACACTTAATGCTATCGATTAAGTGTTATGCCCCATCACTTCAACGTCCTCTGCCCCATCACTTCAACGTCCTCTGCTTTTAGGATTTACTAAAAACATTTGATGTTTCTCAAATTCGATCCAGGGTATCCCAGTGTACGTGTTTTTTCGTTTTCTCTTGTTCTTAATTAACTAGGCTTATTGAATATAAATGTGTGTGTGAGGTATTTATGATTTTCTCCGAATGCACGTTTTGCTTAATTTTCATCTATCATCTTGACAGAAACCTTTTGCAAAGCACATGGTTTGCCTTAGTCGTTGGCTTTCGTACTTTCAGCGTTCGACTCGTGTGATTTCGCCTCTTAATCTATTTATCGGTCTATCAAATCAGTTGCAACAGAATGTATTATGAAAAATGTATGCGTCATCTGCCAACTGATCCTTGAAAAAAATGTCGATGTTCTTTTTTCATGGCGTATGTCCAATTCTGTCATAATGATCTGTCCTCTAAGGTCACATTGCAGATAAATGGGTAATCAGACTAGGCTACACATGAATTAAGAGCTCATTATACTCTGGGGACTGCCATGCCAGTGAGAACACAACACAGGGGTCGCCAGCAGTGAACAGGTGGCCAAATTAGTTAGCTAGTCGCGACGAGGCAGTTTATTACTCTACGGAAGGTTTCGACGGGGGAGAGGGAGATTTCATTTTCATTGAAACGGAAACAATCATGTTCAGAGTGTTTTCTGTCAATTATGCGTATAGCGCTATTACTGCACTTTACCAAAAAATAAAATGGTGTAACGTCACTTCAGATTTTCTTCATAACGTTAGTTATTTCATGCACAATTTTCATATTTAAAAAAAGGTGTGCATCGCTATGACTAACGCTAGTTAGTGCTAAAATGTGTTTTGCGTGTGGTGCGCTTGCGCAGTGGACACGGGTCTCGTAGGGTTGGGTGCAGAGATACTTCCAGAGAAGGAAGCGGAGTTTCCGGCTGTTTGCTGCGGAGAGGGAGGACTGCTGACACCGCGAAACCCCAACGAAATAGACGCCGGTTTGTGGGGAAAACACTTGGACACCCGGAGAAATACATCTGTCCCACACCGGGGGGAGGGCTGACAGTCCGGACCAAGCGTTTGGAGAGCGAGAGGGCACGAGCATCGGCGAAAAAGGCGGGGGAACCCACCAACTACCGGCATGGCTAGGGACTACGATTACCTCTTTAAGCTGCTCATCATCGGTGACAGCGGTAAGGCAAGGCCGGGGATGCGTTACGGGAAATGGGCCTGGTCGCGAGTTTTAAGCAAATTGAAAATTTGTGTTCCGACATGATTTTTTTTCTCTTTGGGGAACGCTGAGTCGCCAGTATATTCTGAGCGAATGTAACTATCTAACTAATTTGGCCACCTGTTCATTCGCTGTATGGCAAAAGGTACCTAGCTAACGCTAGCTTGCTAAGTGCTGTCCTTATGCGTCCAGTGTGCGGAGGGTTGATAACACGGGCCCGGGTAGGGCATGTCCACTGACCAGGCCGGATATAGCATATTAGCCAGCCACATTTTGTATGTTCAACGTGGCCACATAATAGAGGTTTGGATGGCTAGCTAACTACCGCGATATGAACGTAAAGTGATCCTGGTGCGATACGTTTTTTCAGTAACTTCGCTAACTTTTGATTTCAGTGTTTTGATTTGAGTTTGCTTTCCCGCTAACTGTACGTTATATAGCTGGCTCATTTGCACAGTACCAGTTAGCCCCGACCAATGCTTGCTTAACTAAATCCGATTGAACAACGGTGATTTGTTGTACCGTTAGTTATCGGCTGTCTTACTTAATATTACCTTTATTACCTCGCTAATTGTTCATGCTCACGATCTGTGTTGTTTCTCAATGTCAATCGGGCATAGTTTGGCGTTTAAATGAACTGCATGTGTGATGCCTAGCAAGCTTAGTAGATGTTTTTACGTGAGATGGCTACATAGCTAATGCAGCTCACAGTGCTGGCTAAGTTAGCTAGTAAACTAGCTAACGTTAACCACCTTGTATCCGTCAATGCATTGTTGTCTGTGTAGCTAACGCTATCTCCAGTCTCGGCAGATTACTTTTATTCTGGCGAGTTTTTATTTTGCCGCGGGTGTAGCGTTACCGAGGAATCCGTTGCTAATTTTAGTTAGCAAACGTTAACTTGAGTCGTCTAGCAAGTGGCACCGGCTTGGATAGTTGTAAGTTAGTGCAAGCTGGTGTGCCGTTTTAATAGACTGGAGTGCAGGCGAGATCGCAGTCGGTCTCATACAAGTATATGCCACTGACGAGTGTAATCTAAGAGACATGGAATGATCATGGGGAATAGCAACATCCGCCTCCTTACATAAGTGAGCCATCCTCCTCTATGACATAGGAATCATTGAACAGAACACCTCGTTTTCTAGTGTAATTGTTCAGTGTTCAATGTCATGTGTCTCAGGCAGTGAATTGGGATCACAGGTTTTACATTGAGCCAGCAGATCAGAATATGGAGTTGACCAGTTTTCTCATGGGTTGACTAAAACGAATGATTAGTACATGCGAATTTATGAGACGGTGCATAACCAACCACTGCTTTCCCAACGTCCTTTGCAGGACCTCGTTAATAAACCTTAAGTTATCATTTTCCTCATTGAGTGGTCAGGCTGAAGGGATGGGTGTGTTGAATATGGGGATTTTAAATGATGGCAGAGTTGCTGGCCTGGGCAGCGTGTACAGCATTGGGGTCTGAGCTAATGTTGAGTTTCAGTTGTGAAACGGCCACCTTGTCTCTTGCTCTCAGGAGGACAGGTATCCTCTTGTGTGTGGTGCCTGGGTGCTAATGGCTCCCACTGTTGTGTGTTTCCGGGCGAGTCAGGTTTGTGCGGGTGGCTATGTTGCGTGGTCAGGGTGTTTGAATGTATGCAAGGCGTGGTTGTGGTTGTGTTTGTGTTGTGATACCCACAATGCTTTCGAGGAAGAATGCAGCTCTGGATGCGTCCTTTGTCCATCATCTGCCTGATCTGGGATCAGGGATTCGGTGGCCTCCCCTCAGAATTATAATGTAGCAGCATATGTCCTGGTTCTTTCCTCTCCTGAGGTCCTGCAGGAACGAACGAGGCTTTCTGTCAAAGATTTAACTGAACCAGCTCACCCACATCCCTGTCCTTTAAGCTCGCTGTTCTCTCTGACTTTGATGTGCCTCTCTCATCCTCTGTTCTCTCTCTCTCTTTTTTTCTCTCTCTCTCTCTCTCTCAAGATCAGCATTTGTAGTTTATCACTTTTCATTTTATCCCTCACTGCCTTGTTTCTCTCTCTTTCCCTCAGGAAAAATTATGAAAGTAGTCATGGGTGCTTTAACAACCAGTCAATCAGCCAACCACCCAATCAATCAATGCATTTAGTTTAATGCTGGGCTCTTCATTATGGAGGTGTTGTAGAAGGCTTTGCAAACTGCTGCCCAGAGAACGTATCACAGTGGGCTAGGTACAGCTGAGATTTGGTTGCTTTGAGCTCGATTTAAAAAAATAAAACAGAACAGAGCAACGACTCAAAGCCGAGCAAACAAAGGCCAGTATAATATCAGCAGGAAACCTTGGTTGTATGCTGTCAGGCTAGATGAGTGGGAGTCATTTCCCTCCTGCATGTTGAAGGCATGGATGTAATGCTCCTGGTGCATAGCAATCGTTAGCTATTTGTCGACTTACTCGGGGGCAGGAACGTTTAATGAGTTGAAGATATGTGTTGGAGGCTTCTATCCGTTGCACGTTCAACTGTTTTCTCGGAAGATGTGGGGCAGCTCAAGCCTCGATGCCGGGGGTAGGCAATCCTGATCCTGGAGCGCCAGAGGTGTTCCTGGTTTTTGCTCCATCCATCCAACTGCAAAATTAAAGGATTAATTATTAGGCTTAATGAATGCAAGTGACCATGTGCTGGGGGTAGTCAGCTGTTTCACCATTCAGGCTCTGGATATTCTTCTCAAACTCTAAATAATCAGTCACACACTTGTGATCAAGCTTGGATGGCATCAAAGCCAGGAACCTCACTGGCACTCCAGGACCAGGGTTGCCTACCCCTGGTCTATACACTGGGAGTTCCATTTCCACCCTGCCCAGTCCCCTGGCAGATTGGATCACGGCGAACTCTGAACGAAGGGAGGGCAATGAAGTAATGTAGGTTTTATAACTGTCAAGCGTTTGAATTTTCAGCCTTTAGACTCTGAGTTCTGGAGGGTTTCTTTTGACTCATATCTGACAGTTGGCCTTCTGGAAGCAGGCCGCTCTTATTCTGCTGGCTCAAAAACAAAAATGTGAAATGTCATTAGGACGGCACAGTTTACCTAATAACAATGTTGTTTTGCTAGCGCTTGCATCACTGTTTAGGTTGAGAGCAAAGCACACATTAACGCAGCTAAGTGTGCAATTACATGCTGAGATGGGGTGAGAAAATAATTCTCACAAAAAAAGAGCTCTAATTGGCAGAGGTGGAAAATCCTAGTCTTCCAGAGTATTTTGTTCCAATCACCTGGATTTAGTAATTAAGACAATTCTTCAGCCAGGAGGTAGAACTAATTGGTGAAATCAGCTGGCTGAGTTTGTGGGTGGAAGAAACACATGGCAGGACTTTTACTTTCTGACCCCTGGAATTTACACCTCTGGAATAGGGGTTAAGACAGAAAAGAGTGAATCCTGCAAGATAGAAACCCAGCTGTACCTGTACGATGGAGGTGAGGTAGTGTTAATATTGTCACACATTATTCCCTTTCACCACCTCATCCACTCACTTTAACCTCACTCTGGTTTCACAGCAGCCTGTGTAATACATATTGAGGCAGTCTAAGGATTTGACTGGTTGATGGCTTTTCTTGGAGTGAAATCGTTTGAAACTCCACCAATTTTAAAGGGAACGTCAGGTTATATTAAATACATGAATCGTATTTGTCATGGTGACATGGTTTCCTCGCAATTCCATTACTTTTCTACATGGTAAAAAGTGGCTGTCAGCACGGCAGTGCGAGATACTATGTTGACTATGCTAATGAATGTAGCCGCTGAAATTAGTATGTACACACCTCTGCTTTGCAGCTGAAAGGCTGAAATAAGAGAACAGTCCACTTCAGTTTTAAATGATAAACGGAAAAAATGTAATGCTCAGCAGCGGTTCTTCAGCGAAAAGCATCTTAACTCTGCGGCGGGTCACTGTACAGTTGCAGAAATGCAAGCCTTGACTAACCCCATTTGTTAGATGTGGTCAGCCCCCCCCCCCCTCTGTGGGCGTGGCTTATTTTCCCCATTGGTGCTCGCACATTGAGTGGCGAGCGCTCCATTGTGAGGTAGAAGGCAGTCACAGGCGCGGGCGGCTCAGTCACGTCTTCGTTGTGGCCCGACGGAGGCGTTACTGAACACTTAAAAAGGAGCACTTCATTTGTGCACTCTCCGCTTGCAGAGCTTGGCGACTTTGGGCACTGCTAAAAGGCCCCTGCCCGATCGCAAATTCCATGTCGTTTGTCAGTAGCCCCCTGATTTTGGATAGACGTCCACGTGGTTGCTGACCACAAGCAGGACTCTCCCTGTATATTAGAGTGTTGCATCATTCCGGGTCACATCTGTCCCTGTGCTTGGAGGCCTCTGGTGAAAGGGAGGCGCTAGTGCCTCTCTAGGCTAAGGGCCGTCTCACTGGAACAAATGAAGAAGCAGCCTTTGCTCGGTCCCCTCTAGCATCAGCGCCAGGGAGGAGAGGATGCTGACGCACTGCTGCTCCTCCTCGTGTTGCGCACGTTTGTGGGAGTGTGTCTCTATCCTCCCGCTTTTTCTATTCCGCAGCAGGCAAAGTGCATAAGTCACGGCGCTAAAGAAACGCTGCAGTAACGTAACAAAAACAAAACGCTGCGCGTCTCTCTCTGTATGTGGGAATGATCGCGCACTGTTACTATGACAACTGGTGGCTTAAGAAGTGACGGGCCTTGGATTGATGTCCCGGCATCTCGCTTTGAGAAATGCAGACCACTCTCCACTCCATGTTTCTCCTCTTCTCTCTCACGCTCCCTTTCTCTCTTTTGCACTCAGACCTTTTGCACACCATGTTTATGATTAGAAAATGAGAGATATTCCACCCACCAGACTGTCTCCTCTCTGCCCCTCAGCGTCTCCTCCTCTCTGCCCCTCAGCGTCTCCTCCTCAGCGTCTCCTCCTCTCTGCCCCTCAGCGTCTCCTCCTCTCTGCCCCTCAGCGTCTCCTCCTCTCTGCCCCTCAGCGTCTCCTCCTCTCTGCCCCTCAGCGTCTCCTCCTCTCTGCCCCTCAGCGTCTCCTCCTCTCTGCCCCTCAGCGTCTCCTCCTCAGCGTCTCCTCCTCTCTGCCCCTCAGCGTCTCCTCCTCTCTGCCCCTCAGCGTCTCCTCCTCAGCGTCTCCTCCTCTCTGCCCCTCAGCGTCTCCTCCTCTCTGCCCCTCAGCGTCTCCTCCTCTCTGCCCCTCAGCGTCTCCTCCTCTCTGCCCCTCAGCGTCTCCTCCTCTCTGCCCCTCAGCGTCTCCTCCTCTCTGCCCCTCAGCGTCTCCTCCTCTCTGCCCCTCAGCGTCTCCTCCTCTCTGCCCCTCAGCGTCTCCTCCTCTCTGCCCCTCAGCGTCTCCTTCTCTCTGCCCCTCAGCGTCTCCTCCTCTCTGCCCCTCAGCGTCTCCTCCTCTCTGCCCCTCAGCGTCTCCTCCTCTCTGCCCCTCAGCGTTTCCTCCTCTCTGCCCCTCAGCGTCTCCTCCTCTCTGCCCCTCAGCGTCTCCTCCTCTCTGCCCCTCAGCGTCTCCTCCTCTCTGCCCCTCAGCGTCTCCTCCTCTCTGCCCCTCAGCGTCTCCTCCTCAGCGTCTCCTCCTCTCTGCCCCTCAGCGTCTCCTCCTCTCTGCCCCTCAGCGTCTCCTCCTCTCTGCCCCTCAGCGTCTCCTCCTCAGCGTCTCCTCCTCTCTGCCCCTCAGCGTCTCCTCCTCTCTGCCCCTCAGCGTCTCCTCCTCAGCGTCTCCTCCTCTCTGCCCCTCAGCGTCTCCTCCTCTCTGCCCCTCAGCGTCTCCTCCTCTCTGCCCCTCAGCGTCTCCTCCTCAGCGTCTCCTCCTCTCTGCCCCTCAGCATCTCCTCCTCTCTGCCCCTCAGCGTCTCCTCCTCAGCGTCTCCTCCTCTCTGCCCCTCAGCGTCTCCTCCTCTCTGCCCCTCAGCATCTCCTCCTCTCTGCCCCTCAGCGTCTCCTCCTCTCTGCCCCTCAGCGTCTCCTCCTCAGCGTCTCCTCCTCTCTGCCCCTCAGCGTCTCCTCCTCTCTGCCCCTCAGCATCTCCTCCTCTCTGCCCCTCAGCGTCTCCTCCTCTCTGCCCCTCAGCGTCTCCTCCTCAGCGTCTCCTCCTCTCTGCCCCTCAGCGTTTCCTCCTCTCTGCCCCTCAGCATCTCCTCCTCTCTGCCCCTCAGCGTCTCCTCCTCTCTGCCCCTCAGCGTCATACAGGCTGTACTGATCTCAGTTGGCCAAATTAACAACTTTGCAATGAAACATTCTATTAAATTTTATTTGTATAGGGCTTTTTACAGTCACAAAGACACTTTACAGCACAACAGGAGTTCGGTATCCGAACCTGAGTTTCCAAAAAACCAGCGAATGGGGTGGGAAGAAAAAACTAATATACTGAAATAGTGGTGAGAGAACTTCAGATCAAGATGTATAGAATGTGGTGTACCTCCTGTCACACTTTTCAAAAAATGACACATGCTCACTAGTATGATTTTTTTAAAATCGCATTAAACAAATCAACACTGACCTTAAGTATGTGAAAACCGCAGTTTAAACTGCAAACTGTTGGCAAATAAATGATTCCTTCTGTGTATGTCACTTGCACAAGCAGTTGACACTATGATTTAGTTTAAAGCCTTGTGTTCATCACACATAATCTTTGTGTCGTCATCATCCAACGGAAGTGGACCCGACCAAACAGGCCGCTCACATTATTATTATTACCAAACAGGCCACTCACATTATTATTATTATTATTATTATTATTATTATTATTGGTGAAAAACTGTTGAAATTGCAAGTTGGGTCTGCTGTGTTCAAGTAAGGATAAAGACATTTGCTAGGTGGGAGGAAGCGCATGGGACCAGTGATCTGTCCCTCAGGCAGGGATTGTTCATCCCAGAGGAGGGTGATTTGTCTAAAATACTGTCGGACATGGCTGCCAGCAACAGACCGAAGAGAGGAGGTAGAGATGCAATGAATTTTAACAGGTGCTATATAATCCATATACAGTGCCCTCCACAATTATTGGCACCCCTGGTAAAGCTGAGTAAAAACGGTTATAAAAAATTCACCCTTTGGTGAATTAGCTTAATCTCACACTGAAAAAATGCAACCTTTAATTGAAGTAAATTTATTCTGAGAAAAAAAAAATTCCTCATCAAGAAATAATTATTTTTAACAAAACCATGTGTGCCACAATTCTTGGCACCCCTGCATTTAATACTTTGTACAACCTCTCTTTGCCAATAAAACAGCACTTAGTCTTCTCTCGTAACATCTAATAAGTTTGGAGAATACAGAGCAAGGAATCTGAGACCATTCCTCTTTACAGAATCTCTCCAGATCATCCAGAGTCCTAGGTCTTCTCTTGTGCACTCTCCTCTTCAGCTCAGCCCACAGGTTTTCAATGGGGTTTAGGTCAGGGGATTGAGATGGCCATAGCAGAAGCTTGATTTTGTGTTCAGTTAACCATTTTTGTGTTGATTTGGATGTATGTTTTGGATCATTGTCCTGCTGGAAGATCCAACGACGACTCAGTTTTAGTTTCCTGGCAAAGGCAGCCAGATTCAGATTTAAAATTTCCTGGTATTTCATGGAGTTCATGATGCCATGTACCTTAACAAGGTTCCCAGGGCCTTTGGAGGAAAAACAGCCCCACAACATCACAGAACCTCCACCATACTTAACAGTGGGGATCAGGTTATTTTCGGTATAGCCATCCTTCTTTTTACACCAAACCCACCTTGAGTGTTGGTTGCTGAAAAGCTCAATTTTCGTTTCATCTGACCATAGAACACGGTTCCAGTCAAAGTTCCTGTAGCATTTAGCAAACTCCAGGCGCTTACGTTTGTGGTGAAATGACAGGAAAGCTTTTTTCTGGCATGCCTTCCAAATAATTTGTTGGCATGGAGGTGACGTCTAATGGTAGTTTTGGAGACTTGATGACCCCAAGATGTTACTTTCCTCTAATTCTCCAACAGTGATCCTTGGAGATTTTTTTTGTCTCTCTTACCATCCTCCTCACTGTGCTTGGGGGCGAAATAAACTTGGGTCCTCTTCCAGGCAAGTTTGTAACACTTCCAGTTGCTTTGAACTTTTTAAGTATTTCCCTAACGGTAGATATGGGCATTTTCAGGTGAGTAGCTATTTTTTTATAGCCATTCCCTGACTTACAAAAGCCAACACACTTTTCCCTCGTTTGATTTGTGTGTTCTCTTATCATTCCCATGTTGATGTATTAATAAGGGAATACGGCCTCTGTGTCACCTCATATTTATACCCCAGTGAAACAGGAAATCATGGATTACTGCTTGAAAGTTCCTAAACACTGATCAACTTTAAAAAGTAAAATATAAATGGAAAAAATGCTGCAGTTGCATTTTGTTCATTAGAATTTGTAGGATTTAGCTAATTCACCAAAAGGTGAATTTTTGTTTATAACCATTTTTACTCATCTTTACCAGGGGTGCCAATAATTGTGCAGGGCACTGTATAATAAAACAAGCTTAAATATTTTATTGTTTATGCTCAATCCAATCAAAAGTAAATTCAAATGCTACTGATTTGTTTTGGGCCAAATGCAAAGTTTTAAGTGAATATGAGTAATGATCAGTCACACACCCAGAAGAAGTCTTCAGTACCTCAGCATCGTACCATTCCAAAACATCTCTGATACTGTACGGGTATGTCGCTTTTCCCACTGTCATACCTTGAAAATCACCCTCTCTGCTGGCTGCTTTTAACTTAGGGACCCCTAAATACCTGGCAAGTTGGGAGTGGTCGTAAGGCTAGCTTTTATTCTTTCTTGAGCTACATTTTTTTCCAAATGTGTTTGGCCTTTTTTTATGCACACTGCCAAGGCCCATTTTACTCGAGCTTTGGGAGATGTTCTGTCCCACATCGCTTAGTGCAGTGCTGGATTATTGTGCGTGCGTGCGTGCGTGCGTCCTCTATCTGCGAGGACGAACACATCCCCTCGGGTCGACAGGGCCATGGAGAAGCGATGAAGAGGGGATTTGTTTTCAGATCGTCTATTAATTCTGGGCCAATCGACTGCAGGCCGAGAAGATTGCATTATGCCATTACCCTGGTAATGCACCGGGCGACTGGCTTCCTGCCAGGTCCCATGTTCCTGCTCCTGTCGAAACCTCTCGGGATATCCGCTCGATGCGTGTATGAAGCGCGGCTCGGCCTACACAAAAGTCCTGCCACGTCGGAAAACGCGTTCCGACTCCCGGCGAAAAAGGTGTCGCGAGACTCGCGACTGGACGCTGTTTGAATCCAGCTGTTATGTGGTTGCTGCTGCCACAGCCTCTAAACCAGGTGACTAGGTGCTAATCCTGTATGGCACACTGATGAGGATGATTTTCACCCTGCTCCTCACACTTAGTCTAAATGTGGCCGTTGTACAGTCGCCCGTGTGAAAGGAAATGGGAAGAAAAGACTGACCGCTCTCTGAAGACCCCTCTGTGATCTCTGTCCGTGTGATTTATAGGCTCAAATGCAGCACTTGCTCTCAGGACAAGCCGTGTGATTTCTCTATTGTGGAGTTCTCTCATGAATAAACAAAAAATGCTAAATGACAATAGTATCATAATGGTGACCGTTGTGATATTTCCCATTCTGATCCAGATATGATTCAGTGCACTTCCAAGTGTGGGCCTCACATTTTTCCTGCTCCTGCCCTCGGCCAGGCTCAGTAGAGGAAGTGTGAACAAGGGGTACACCCAGAAACTGGGGTGCCACATGGACGAGTCACTCGCCTGTTATCCTCCTGAGCCGAGCCATTCCCAGAGGGGCCGCTTGGATCCTGGGCTGGGGCTGCAGCGAATAGGGCGTGAAAATCTCAAGGCTGGACCAGGTCTCCACGACCCCTCAGAGATAAAGCCCAGGGAAGCCCCCCCCCCCGCGCCCCCCCGCACCGGGCAGTTTATCCAGAGCGTCAGAACAGTTGGTCATGTCTGCCATTTGCACACAAACACGTTTATAACACAAGAAATGTTTTCTATGAAACAAAGGGGGGGGAAAAACTGTAGCTATCTGACTCACTAAAAAGTAGGTCTTCTCATAGTCAGTCTTCAGTAGTTACACGCGACTCTCCCCTCTGCTGATAATAGTTGGGTGGGGGGTCTCTGATCGAACTGACTAGAAACTCAGAGCTCCCCAAATTACTTGTATTTCTCTCTTATGAAGGACCGGCCACCTGCTTCTGTCTCTACAGATTTCTCATTTGATGTCATGGACTTCACTGCCAAAAGTCATATTGAAGTGTAATATGAGATGCTTGTGTGATAAAGCATAATTTCAATGCTCGCTATAAAATATACATTTGTCTTTGATTAGCATCGCTACAGCAAACCTGAAACCTGAAAAAGTAATTAAAAAAGGTGTAAATTTTAAGTGATGACAAATCCCTCAAGCGTGTTTATGGCTTTTATGGATCACGAATATTCTTCCCTGCCTCTTCAATGCCTGGTGTACTCATTTGGGGGAGTAATTAAAAAAAATATGACCGCATTTTGAGTTGCAGGGCCATTTTTTGTGATGAAAATGCTTTAGCGAGCAAGCCCCAATATGACTTTTCAATCATACAAAGCATGGCAAATTGGCGTAACTATGATGTTATGAATTGAACAAAAGAATTGACCAATTGTAGCTTGTAAGCTTTCAGTAAAAATACCTGTAAAATGGTCACTGTGTGGCATGCTCAGGTTTGTGTGTTTAGGAACACTTATTATGGTAAACATAAAACCTACTCTTTCCCGCTCAGGAATGTAGCATTTGGCCGCTAACACCCTGCTTTATACAGACGTGCATGTGATGGCCAGGATGGCTTCCAGCTGTGTTCGCTAGTTTTCTTTTCATTTCTTTACACAATTTGTTAGCAATGTGACAGTCCTTGAATGTAGTATATTAATGACAATTGGTCTGTGGTGGACATGATTTGCAAATGAGTTCTGTGGTTATCAATGCCTGTAAACTTGTTTGAATCTTGTGAGACTGCATGACGTGCGTGCGCGCGTCATTGTGTTCACCTGTGCGTGTCTGACTCTACACTTTTTCGTATTTTCTCACAGGGGTGGGAAAGAGCAGTCTTCTACTACGATTTGCAGACAACACATTTTCAGGTAGGAGTCCCTTTCTCACTTCTGTTTCTGTCATAATGTACAGACAGAACAGAGAGAGCCAGAAATAGAGAGTTGCTTTCAGGGACCGTGTTCACAATGGTCAGGTCTAAACCCAAACTCGCACAACAAAGGACTTGCTCCAACTCGTCCCACTCCCAGTCGAGCAGGTCACCTTGCTGCTGGTCACATGCTACCTGTTCCCTGCTCTGAGGTAGGCAAGGTGATTGCAGCTACAGAAGGCTACAGAGGGGTTTATCTTTAGCCAAACGTAGCATGAACGTCCCCTAGAGCAAATACATGCATAATACAATAGTGCAGTATGTGCATTAGGATCAGAAATGCTTTCAAGTACAGCTAGCTGTGTTAAAGCTAATGTTTGTGATCACTAGCTGTAGACTATTCTCCAGATGGAATAAAGTTTGGGTGTGTCCCCAGCCCTTCTTTAATAGTTAAAAGACACGTTTACAGGCACTTATGCACGGGTAATGGTATTGACAGGTTTCTTTTGATCCCCAATTATGGAGAGGAAAACCTGTTTTATTTAGCCTTTAAGCGCTGAGATAAGGTCAACGTCAGGAGTCTCGGGAACATGGGCAGTGCATGGGTATCTGGCAGACCAGTGTTAGAGTGCACGTGTGTGTGTGCGTGTGTGTGTGTGTGTGTGTGTGTGTGTGTGTGTGTGTGTGTAGGTAGCTACATTACCACGATTGGGGTGGACTTCAAGATCCGGACAGTGGAGATCAACGGTGAGAAGGTGAAGCTGCAGATCTGGGACACAGCAGGACAGGAGCGCTTCCGCACCATCACATCCACGTGAGTACCAGCAGGGGGCGCCATATCGGCCACGGGGGGGGGGGGGGGCGCCCACTACAATTATTCTTCTGCTGTAGCGGCCCCAAACGCTCACCTCTCTTTTTCTATGTCAATGAAGAAAGCTGCTGCTTTCAACATGCTTTTAAAGCAGCACTTGTTTTTAGGAACAGTTTTGTATGATATTTCTCAAAACTGTTCTCACTTAAGATTTAACCATTTCTCACCGTCAATAATTTAAGTAACAGAAATGGAGGATTTTATCTAGGTCTCTCTCTGTCACACTCTCTCTCTCTCTCTCTCTCTCTCTCTCTCTCAGCATGACTCATTATAGCTCTTATTTTGATCTTTGTATAAAATTGCTTCTGCAACGAAGCCTTTGTGATTTGCTTGGTCTGTTGTAATTCACAAAACCAGTACACAACTCAGTCACTAGCTTCTTTTCATATGAACGATTCAGTGCTAGTTGTGAGTTACTGAGTTAAATTTTTTGTTGTAATTACAGAACAGCCTTGTTCATTAATAAAGCCATTTCACATTCAGGCTCTCACTCGGCATTAATATGCAAATGAGGCTGCACGCTTTTTAACAGGAGGCTGTAGAATTCTGCTTTTGGTCTCATCTAGTTCAACGGAGCATGAAGCTGAAGGCTTTATTGTATGTCCCGTAGTCAGCTGGGTTCTATCTGCCGAAATTGTGGTGTTGGGTATGGGATCTTTAAAGTGTGTACGCACTCTTTAGACTTGATGCGTCTCTCCAAGAGCGCTTTAAATTATTTTTTTGTAGTTCTTCTAGAACTTGGCACTGTGAGGTAGCACCAGATTATTATGCATTCTTAAGAGAAAACAGCAAGAGTGAGTAATGTGAGCTGTGGTTCCATCTTCTCCGTGTTGAGAGGAATGGTGGAGAGGGCTGTTAGTCATGTGGTAGTGGGCTCTCGCTGGTTTAGCCTGCTCGCTTGCACTTCCTCCTCACTTACCGTAAGAAGGCATGAGGCCTTTCGGTCTTCATCTGTCGGCCAGAGTGACAAGGGGACGCTGTGCTGCTGCCTCCTTTCCCATAATGTGAGCGCGCGCAGACACACACACACACACACACACACACACACAGAGACACACAGACACACACACACACACACACACACACACACACACACACACCACCCTGACAGGGGCACGATGGTCCTGGGTGCCAGCCCCCCCCCCCCCCCCAACATCCCTTATAGTCTACCTCCTGCCGTTTATAGCTTTCGTGACCTTTATAGATCTTGGCAAATGTTTTCACTGTACGCTGTATTTCGCTAATTGTACATCGGAATCTTCCAAATTACCCCTTGCAGACTCTGGCAGTTATTCTGGGCTGCAGTGCTGGTCTTCCTAACGGCACTGTGAAGGCGAGGTTGACATGCCAGCCTTCAAAGCTTTTTTGTGCTCCTGCCAGACCCGAGTCCAGAGATGGCCCAGTCCGGCGGTTTAGCGGGACCTCGGTTCCGCCGCAGCGCCGACTAATCTCGGCTGCTCCGCCTCCCTCGCCCGGAGCATGGAAGTCGGCTCCGGCTGCTAGGCAACCGGTTTTAAGTGCTAAGTTGCCATAACGCGATGCGTCATCGGCGAGAGAAAATGTGCCGGCTGGAATCGGGTGACGGGTTGAGTCATCCCGCCATCGTACGGGCTGTTATATCACTCAGACGTCGGCCCTGGAGACTGCAGCCGGTTGGCGAGAGCCGGCTATGCCGTGAATGTCCATGGGAGAACATGGGTGGGGGAGCCATGGAGAGATCACTAAGAGTCTGGTAAAATTATTAAATTTCCTGCTTGTTCCTAGGAATGTTAATTAACACACAAAAATGACTGAACCATTCCTTTAAACCAATGGTGTATTTTTTAACAGAGAGCGGTTTGTTCGCCGTCCTTATGTATTTTTTCATTTTATTCAGACATGGGGGAGGCAGAGAGGCATACAGATGGTGCACAATTGAACCTCCAAGGGTTCGTATTTTTGTTGCCACATGGTCTCCCAATTTTCTAAAACTTTTATTCAGTAACTGTTTTGGCATTAAATTCCAAATAAAATGGAGGTAGAACGCAGACGAGCGCAAAGCATGCGATGTCAGGCGCCACCTTAATACACCTCAGATCACACGTCAGGATCGCTGAGTCAGAGGAAGCCATTTCATATGCGGTTTAACAGGTGGACTTGTGGACAACCTGACCAACCAACAATGGTGTCTGGAACAACGCGAAGCAATGTCCTCCTGGCCGACTGACACCCTCTTCTCTGGCTGACGCAAGAGATTGTGTATCGCCCTGCCAGCCATTCGGCACTGGCACAGCCCGGATTTCATACCAGACTGTGGGACGCCTCCACGCACTAGAACAGTGCCTTAACAGGATGAGCCACCCGGCAGCACCCAAAAAGCATATATTTTTTAAAGAAATGTAATGGTACACTGAGGAGGATGCCCCGCAGAGAGAGAAATAAAACCGGCAGACTGTATGATGCTGTGGTTCTGTCATCCAGCCCCATGTCTGCAGTCTGCTCGTGTGTTTGCGTTGTGGTTTCTGCACGTCGTGGGTAAGTTCATGCGATTGTTCTGGTGTTCTCAGCGTGCAGGATATGGAGCGCTTCTTTTTTTTTTTTTTTTCACTCAAGTTCCTGCTTTGACCAAATTAGCAGCCTGTGTCCTTCAGAGCGGAGGTGAATTTTCTTCTCTGTGCTGAAAGAGGCCTTTGAAAGGAACTGAAGTGTGAGCGCGTGGGCCCTTGCCGTTGCCGTTGCCGAGGGCTGATTGCGCGCAGCAGTGCTGTGCCGTGGTGCCTCATTAGGGGACAGTGGATTTTGGCCTTGGAGGAACAGCGGTGAGTCTCGTCTGCAGGAGCTGGGCTCGAACTCCGCCCAGCCGTTAGGAGAGAGAGGCCAATTAGGAGCAGCGCTCCAAGGGCTGTCTGAAGCGCGCGCCGTCAGATGCAAGCCAGAGCGTAGTGCAGAGAATAGTTATGTGTTTGCAGTTTCCTGTATAGGCATTTCTTGAAGGTGGAGAGCGGCACAGATTCTGCGAAGGGGGCGGGGTGGGATGGGGGCGGAGCAGGGAAGCGGAACCCCGCCCTCCTTATGAGAAGCAAAGCGGAATGTTCCCTACGCCAGCACAGCTGAAGCTTGTGAGGCGGTGGGGGTGCGGGGGTGCGGGGGAGGAAGAGTTGCAGGGAGTGTGTTAGCAGAGGGGGGTGCGTTTGTAGCACCAGGGTGCTCGCTCATTGCTGGTGACGTTGTGACAGGCCGGGGCAGCGCCGCTGAAGGCCCATTGGAATGAGAGGCTGAGCGCTCACAGGGGGCCTGTCAAAGGATTCTTTGTGCTGGACTGGGGCCGAGTCCTGATGCATCCCTCTCATTCTCAGGCCTGCTCAGACATGTCCTGGGCGATTCTCCCTCCTCTTTCACCGAGTGCGTACGTGCGTGTGTGTGCGCATTCGCGTGCGTGCGTGCGTGTATCTCCTTTCATCACATCCTCCCATATTGATTATTTTTCATTCTTGTCCTGTTGAGGACAGAATATTTCTTTTTTCGGATCTCCCTTCAGTACTGTTTGGGTCTCCATCTTCCACCCTCTCTCCTCCCTTTTCCTCTCTCTTCCTTCACAATCCCTCTCTCCTCCCTTTTCCTCTCTCTTCCTTCACAATCCCTCTCTTTGCATTTTTGCATCCATCTTCCCCTCTCCCCATGTTTTCTGTCCACAACTTATTGTTAATCATCTGAAATCCACGTTTCAATCTTCTGGGTTTTAAAATGTTATATTCAGCAGGGTTTAACAATAACACTTGCTCACTTACCCAGGGCAAGTAAAACCAGGCGTGAGACGCATAACATTTCTGGGCCACCTGTGAAGGTTCAGGGCTATTCCACAATTGCGAATGTCCGTTTGGCGCCGCAAATCTAGCAGAGAAGTAGACTTGTGCGCAGGAAAGAAGGTTACGAAGCGTGTTGGTTGGTTACTGAGACCACTGACCATAGAATTGGAGGGCAATACAATGGCCTCTTGTCTTTACCACAGAATTTTGTCAAATACACCATGAAAGTGCCGCATCCAAGATGTAGTTATGAAAGTTATATAGTTCTGTGGTTACATAACAACAATGACCAGAGACAAAGATCACTTTTTAAGGATGAGGCTAAATAAAGTGTAGCTACCTGGCAACACTTGTGCTTTCCATTTCATTAACTGAGCTAATGTTAGTATAACGTTAGGAGACTGCTTGTGTCACTGATCCAGGCATCTATAAATGTAGATGGGAAAGAAGATTTCTTCCTGAAGTGTGAAAAACCTTTTCACATTCTGAACATTCGGTTCAATTCAGCGCATGTAATTCTAGTTATAAACCTTCAACGTTGGGTGTATTTATCACTCAAAACCTCAATGTGTTTGCAGCGAAATTTGCATGTCTATTTGATTTGAAAGAGACCACACAGACATATACACCCAGACACACACACACACGCACCCAGACACACACACACACACATAGCGGCGCGCACGCACATCCTGTGAAGTCGTGTGCTTCCGAAAGTGTCTGATGTGGTAGAGGCTACTTCACAAAAGCTGAGGAAGTTGTCTGTGAGGCATAATTTCATTTAGTCCATTGTGAGAAAAGCTAATCCTTTGCATTTGGCCCAAAAAAGCTCTGGTGGATCATCTCATTAGAACCAAAAACCCCAACCTGAGCATCTTCACCCAAACTAATCATTTTCCCTGCCAGTTTTACCATTTTATCTTTCCATTTCATTGACGCGTCTAATTTTTTCTGTAATCTCTCTGATTACAAGATCCAGTAGGATTCATTCATTGTTATCTTTCTCATCTTCCTCAGTATAGTTCTGAAAAAGAAAAAGAAAAAAAAGTTATTGTTAGACGGTCTAGATCAGGGCTAATCAACTGGCAGCCCGGGGTCCAAGTGTGGCCCGCCATGGACTTCAGCAACTTGGTCCAGTTACATCTGCACCGTGTCGCGATACCTCCCACCAGTACATTGTACATTTTAAGCATTTAGCAGATGCTCTTATAAAGAGCAATGTACACCGCTTACTATTTTGCGTACAATCCATTTTTACAGCTGCATATTGTTCCGGAATAATTCAGGTTATGTACCTTGCTAAGGGTACAATGTTAGTGCCCCACTTGGGAATCAACTCCGAAAACCTTGTAGTTGCAAGGCCAGTTCCCTAACCATTATGATACACTGCCACCCTTCAGTAACAGAATGATGAATAATGTACGAGACATCTTGCGCTTAAATTATTTTATAAAATACTAGTCAAATTTTTTTTTTTAAATCAGACCGTCTGGAAGAAGCAGAGAACCTTGGTCTCAAATATTTTGAAAGTCCATATTTATGTACCCTGGTATTCAATCAGCAACCTGTTGATTTACATATAGTTGCCTTTGCAGGAATGTGTGTGGAATGTGAATGTTAAGCAGTCTGGGCAGAGCAGTCAAATCTGTACTGAGAGCTCCCCCTAGTGGGCACACCATGGCAAATCAACATGGCCCTTTTTTAATCTCCTGAACTTAATGACTGGTAGTAAAGAAGACCGATGGGAGGAGTTATTTGTGTCGCGCTTCCCTCTGCAGGTACTACAGGGGAACCCACGGAGTAATCGTGGTTTACGACGTAACCAGCGCCGAATCATTCGTCAACGTCAAACGGTGGCTCCACGAGATCAACCAGAACTGTGACGACGTCTGTCGAATATTAGGTGAGCTGAGCTGAGCCTCTGCAGCAGCCTGTCAGAGTGTTGCCGCGGTGACGTGATGTTTGTGGGTTAGCAAGGTGTTAACCCAAACTGTTTTCATTTCCCCCCGCCACTCTCTCAGTGGGGAACAAGAACGACGACCCAGGCTCCAAAGTGGTGGAGACCAACGACGCGCAGAAGTTCGCCGAGCAGATGGGGATCAGCCTCTTTGAGACCAGCGCGAAAGAAAACCTCAACGTGGAAGAGGTGGGTGGAGCCAGCTTTCTTTCTTTCTTTTTTTTTTTTCTTCGCTCTTATTCAAATTTACCTACAGTATGATTATGGCGAGATACATGCAGTATAGTGTGTGCCTATAGATAGAGTATACACAGTACAGTAGATACTGGTTAACTGAGGGGGAAGCCACCATCTTGGGCAGACCGCCGAGTATTTGATCGTCGGTTTGAACCGTGGTTCAGAACCACGTGTAAACGATGTTTAAACACTCGACCGTAACCGTACTGAGCTGTAGGAGCACAAATTAATTATCCTCATGTCAGGATAATGCGGGACTAACGTGACTTTTTTTTGTGGTAATTCTCCTGTAGATGTTTAACTGTATCACAGAACTGGTGCTGAGAGCTAAGAAAGAGGTCATGGCCAAGCAGCAGCAGCAGCAACAGAACGACGTGGTCAAGCTCACCAAGGGCACTAAACGGAAGAAGAAATGCTGCTAACAAAACTGACGAGTGAAGATTAAAAACAAACAAAAAACACCGCCACCACATACACAAAAAAAGCGTCTACATAAAACAAAACCACACGGGGAATAAGACTCCAGCAAACTAATTTAAGAGAAGATGAAGATTTATTAATGAAATTATGACAAATAAAATGGAAAAAAAATATAAATAAAAGGTCCCTTTTGGACTAAATGAATCCTGAAGACTTAAAAAATAATGTACAGATTTTATTAGAGGGAGTTTTATTTGGAATTGAGCGGTTATGAGACGATATTTAATAAGGTCCTTCTGGGTTTGGGAAGGAGCAGAAAGCTGACTGCCACCGCAGTGCTCAGATTTATATATGAAATATAAATATTCCTTTGCATCAGTATATAAATATATATATTTTCTCCTTCCACATCACATGGGACTTTTAGAAATCAAGTGAAACTGCACCTGGAAAGGAGAACAATTGTCTTGTTTTTTTATTTGTTTTTTTGTTTTGTTTTGTTTTTTTAATGGGATGTTAGAATTAATGGGGTGGGATTTTTTTTTTTTGTTTTTGTTTTTTTGTTTTTTTGAGGGGGGTTTCAATTTTTATTTTTTTTTCATTTTCAAACTTAAGCCTGCATTTACCATTGCTTTAGTTCAATGCCACCGAATCATGAATTTTTTTTAAAAATTGAATTTATGGGGAAAAATTACCAGAACAATGATTTAAATTTGAACATTTGTCAATTCATCTGTTAGAAAGAGCCAGTGACCTACATCTTGTGTTTTTTCAATTTAATTTCATTATTTCTCTTCTCTATTTTGCCAAGCCTCTTTGACTCCCCCCTCTACCTCCAGCAAAAAGACATCATGGCACTATTAGGTTTTTCATCATCCGCCTGTGTTTTTAAGTAAAGGCAAAAGCAACCAGCCGCTAACTTGGACCTGACCATACAGCATTTTCCATTCTCTGCAGTCTTACTGTGTTGAGCCTTTTCTTCCAATTTGTATTTTTATTTTTACTAACGATAATACCATCATGATAGAGAGAGAATGGGTTCTGTTGAAGTCGTCTGCGCGGGAAGCCCCCTGTCTCCGCTCTGGCTTTGGTTCTGCCAGCAGTGCCACACACGGTCCTGCCATCCCCGGGGTCTTTGCACGCCTTTCTGTCGAATGGTGAACGGCCCCCAGATCCCGGTAATATGGTGTGTTATCCGGACTCTGGCCTCTGGCCCTCTCACACACAACCCCCCCCCCCTAGAGCCTGGTGTTCAGTACCCAGGCTGTGTGCTCCTTGGCTGGAGGTGCGGACAGTGTTGAAGCTAGGAACGCCGTGCCAAACCCAACGGACAGCAGAACCGAGATGGCGGAAGGCTTCTGTGGAGACCTGGAGCTCCTGGGGTCTTTAAAAAAAAAAACTAAAAAAAAAAAAAAAGATTTCCCCAGGATCCATTAAACCCCCATTGTATCAGATCACTCCCATGCCTCACTTATCTCCTCTGCACACGAGGTCACACCCGTCACCCTCGAGATTGAGAGGCCTGTTTCCCCCCAGACCTGAGCTCTGGGGAGGAATGCAGCCACACCCAATGGGAATAGTTACCCCTGGGCCGCCGCAGTGCACCGTACCTGTCCGTCACAGGGAGAGTGGGCGTGGCTGGCCGGTACTGGGGGCGGAGCAAACACCAGCTGGTTCAGAGCACCGCTTGCATGCACATACTGCAGCATCGTGCACCAACCTGGCTCCTCAGGAGCTTAAAGGATCATTTTAATTTCTATTAATATGTGTATGTATATATAAATATATTTGTGTATGTGTGTATATTTAATATATAGGTATATACATACATATTTTACACACACATAAACATGCATGTACATATGTAGGCAGCTATTGTGTACATGCTTGTGTGTGTGTTTTGGTTGAAACATTCTTTCTCAGCTGTGGTTTGCTGTACACTGGAGAACTAAGATGTATTCTTTATTTCCCTTTATGAATTAAATCGATAATAAACATTTTAAAAGAATTAACATTTGACACAGACCTGCTGTATTGAGTGTGTTTTATCGGGTTGTTTCTCCGGTGGTGTGTGGGGGGGGGGGGCGCCCGGCTCCATCTGCCTACTTTATGTTCCTGGTTCTGTGTTACACCAACATTGTAACAAATTCATTTTACTTGCTCAACCCACCAGCAGTGAAACTCATCAAAATACAAAAGATTCCTGAACCCAGAGATATGACCAGGACAACAAATAGCTAGCATTGTACTGTAGGTTCCATAGGATTTCTTGAAAATATGCTGAAGATTAAAAAAAATTTAAATAAAAAACTCCCAAATTCCTGGCTATGCCACCATACATAATCCCTTAATATTAAAAATGTTATAAAGAAATCCTACAGATTGAAGTGAATGCAGTCTATTTGTTCAGCTTTTTGTGCCTTGTATTTGTGTTGTATTGTGTTGATTGAATGGGAGGGGCCATTACTGAACAGGCTTTTAAGTTCTGTATTTTAAAAAAGCACAGATGCATTTGTTCAAAGCAAATGTGCATTTTATAACCTCAGACAATGTCTGGTATTTCATTATAGTTCTTTTGGCTTTTGGCCAGCAGACTCGATAATGAAATTGTAAAACTGCAGCTAAAATGGTTCCTGCGTTCTGCCTTGAATTGCCTGCCAGTGATTTGATTTATTAGCTGGTTATCTTTGAATACAGCTATGAGGTCTTGGTTCATTTTCTCTTCACAAAATGAGCACTAAAGTTTGATATATTTTTTAGATATCATTTTCACATAGGCCTCATTCACTGCAACAGAGGAATCAAAAAACATTGAACTTAATCTTTTTTTTTCTCTCCCATTTTTATTTTGTCACAGTGGCCTCCACAGAAACATTGAATAGACGTTTTTCTTCTCTTGAAAATTTCTTTATATAAAAAAATCTTTTAATTTACAGTGCTTTGATCATCTTTCCATTACTGAAAAATGTATATATATATATATCTTTTTTTTATATACCTCATTTCCTTTTTAATACAATATAGTATGTCCTTGTTTATCAAAGTATCTCTCTTTATAGAAAACTAGCCTGGAATTACATATTTATATATATATATATACAATGATTCATAAGTTGTGTATGCATATTTATAATGTGTATGTGCCTTTTACATACAATCAAACACACGTGTACTCATAATTTATATTTCTGTCATCCAGTGAACTGGTTGCAACTTTTCAGTTTGAACATTTGTTTAGCGTTATTTTATTTTTCAAGATTTTACTCCGTTGGCTGAACTCAAATAAGCCAAATGGGAATTTTTATTTTTTTAAACATTACTGCGGTTCCAGTCCCCATTTTTACATTAAATGGACCAGCACTATTACTACTTAATATTACAGAATCCAGGAAAAGCGTACAGTGTAATTATTCCCATTTATGTATTGAAGCTTTCTATGTCTTGTGCCATTCCGGAAAGGACATGGTAGCAGTGGCCGGGGGTTACTGGAAGCACAGCACAGCCACACGTGGACCCCCCAGTCAAAGGCTCCAGTGTCCCACGACCGTCATTTATGCGGCGAACACAACCTTAATATCTCTGTTCCAATCCATTTCAAGTGTTAAAAATGTGCTAGCACAGCACAAATAATGAATAAAAAAATACACGCATGCACACATGGACACGGGCACATACAGACGGGCACATACAAGTTACGAGAACGGAAAAAGAAGAGTAAAAACAACTGGCGCCAAAGGAAATGCACGTGAATTGAAGCGCCGCATTTCAGCAGACGAACGACACCAGTGCAGGAGTAAATGGCGACTCACTAGAAAGATTCATAAAACTTGAGAAGAAAGGTTTCAAAATGACTTTTAAATCAATTAAAAAAAACAGTTTACAAAGTCAACGACTTACAAGAAAGACGGCTACATGAATAGAAATGAAAAGGGACATTTTTTGTAGTACAGAGTAACACCGTGACATTGAGGTGGGTAACGTTGCCATGGGAACAGCGGTTTGATCCATGTCCCAGTCCCGTGAGATTGGTTGGCAGCGTGAATCACGCAGACGTGAAAGGGAAAAGTGCATGGCACTCCCTCCCACAGGTAACCTGTCTTCTCCAGTTCTGATGCATTAGCTTGGGTATACTTTTACAGGAAGTCACTAACATCATGTGAGAAAGCACCTTGAAGCTTGTGCAACACCAGAATCACTCTGGAGTGAAGTTACCTGTGAAAACTGCAGCACTCGACTGTGCCACCTCAGACCAACACCTGTGGCCTGGAACCAGCTAAATGCACTGCTGGTGTGCAGCACGGGGATCTGTGTTGTGGAAACTGAGGACAGTGTTGTACTCTTCAGAGAATGGCTATTGTGAAAGCAACCAAAGGGTTACTGCATCAGGCCACAAACACTAAGTGTGACACAAGTCCAACGAACTTCCAGGGTAGATTATGAAAAATCTGACTGTAATCAATATGCATTGTAATCGCATTTCAGCACTACATTCTTTGAATTCCCCCTAGTTGTGAATGTATAATGTATTTTTTTTAAAAACCCTGTTTCAAGTCAGTTGTGGGTTGTTTTCAAGCCATGTTTGCACAGTGAAAACATTTTTGCTATAGTATTTTCACCATATGGAATGTGCGGTCACATGCTTGAACCAAACTCAACTCCCACGGGCTGTTCCAGAATTAAACCTCCATGGGCACCTGGATTGGAAATTCAGAATCTCCTTTCTCCACCAGACACCTGTACGCAGAGATTCTACTCCTTGTAAACATTTATACTTGGAAAAACAAACGAACAGTAACAAGACACACATGTACATCAGTCTAGGAAATTACCTTTTTTTTCATTCAAAAGTTATATCTGTATAAATATATTGATTTTTTTTTTTTTCCAAAAACAAATTCATTCTTTGGGTTCATCCTTGCGAACAACTGCCTCCGTTGAGATAGGGAGAGGAGACCTGCATAGCTTTGTTCAGGCGTGCCCAGCCGGTGTGTCCCCACACTGACACACGCTGGGTCCACAGACTGAAGTTTCTGCATCACCCCAGCCCTAATACCACCCCGAAAAGGACAGCCTGGGGTGCCATTAAACAGAAACATCAACACTCAATGGAAGCTCACAACCAAGACATTATCTAGTGCGCCCTCTCCTGGAATGGAGGGGAACAACCCTGTCCATAGGCTTAGAAGCAAGAGGGGATGGCAGTAATTTTTTTTATATGGTGCTGTACACAGCGGGGAAAATTACATTGTCAAATCCTCACAAAAAAACATGGGTTCTTTGTGACACGTGAGCAGGATTAATTGGAAAACACCTGACTTATTAGTGTACTTATTTTTACATAAACATGGGCCACTAATAATTTAGCACTTGATCATAAATATCTGTGCCTGGATAAATGGCCTTTTTTCAACATAATAAACATCTAAAGAACATTTAAGGAAGCACTCGCTCAATGGGGTAAAACTCTATCACTGATATAGTAACAGTGGTGGACTTTTCCTTCCTCAGTGTAAACAATTATGGGGTGGTTTGGTCAGTTCAGATATATGCTCATTAAACAAGGTCCTGGTACTGGGCACTGACCCCCTCCTTCAATTCTAGTGTCTCATTCCATAGCTCAATAAATCCAATGCAAGATGTAAAAAATACAGAACCGTACCAAAGCATTGGTCAGCTCCTGCCCGGTTTGCTGCTGCTGCAGCCAACCTCAGCCGTCCCTCTGTGTATTCAAATCTCTCAGGCCTCCCCCTGAGGCCCGCCCACATTCTAACCATTTGTCAGGGCCTGACAGCACAGAGCCCAATTGGTCCAGCCCAATGCCACTCAAAACATCATACTGAACAGGTACCTGAGGGATATTCTAGGGGTTTACTGGTCTTTCACTACAGCCCTTAATTAACACAAACATTAACTGCAGCCGTGTAGGGCCACCGTGAGATGCACAGCTGAATGAAGACAGACTGTAACCGTGGTCTACAGCACTTTTTTTTCTTCTTGTTTTGTTCCTACATGTATGGAGAGAATATAACCCAATGTAAACGAGATTGAATTAGGCACGGTTGTGACTGCACCACTGGCCTTTCTGCCTTTCCTACTGTGTCCTGTAGGGGGAGCTGCTCGCGCTATTGTTGGAGTGAGAAACACTTCTAGCACTGCTCTGTCAATAGGCTGCGTGATCCTTTAGAGTGACAAGAGACGAACAATCTCGGTGACCAGAAAAAACGAATATGATTTTGTTCAGGCGCTTCACCGGCGACAGCTGTGTCACACCAGCGCACTTTCGTTCAACCACTGTTAGCACGACTGTTTCTGTTGTGACAGCTGCTGTTTTGAACATTTTTACACAATACCTGTCATCATGACTATTGCTGTTTAAAGCATTCAAAACACCTTTGCTGACACAACTTCAGCCAAAAGGAGACCCTGCTACCTGGGCCCTGGGCTACACTCAAACTAAAGCTTTAACCACCACACATAACATACCAGAAGCTAACTGACCCACAAACTGAAAGCCAACTCTCCTCAGTACAGATTCAGGATAAAGTCAATTTAAGAACCAGGAAAAAGAATTAGGATTAATACTATCCCTTTCTGCTATAAAACCTCAGCTGACACAAACCGCTCAATAGATTAGTCAGTGCATCGGTGGAGCAAGCAGGTTAGTGACTGTTACTCTGGACCACCAACATTAAGGCCTCAGTGTGCATCACTGAACGTCGGAATAAACCTGAGGAGACGGCTGGGTTTTCTGCAGCGGTGTGTTAGCCCCAGGCATGTCGCTGGGGTAGGCGGATGGCTCCTGTGACCTGTGTCCTTTTTTGGACGGAGGAGGTCACAACCCCCAGAGAAACACTACTGGAGAAATGGCCTCTCCCGGAGCAAAATTTGTGACCAAACATGTTGAATTTGCCTTGAGAGAGCAGCTCTACTCACTTGCATTAAGATAGCCCGGGCATCTTGGGAGGGCTTTTGTGACATAGTTCACATATCCTTCTCTGGCCCCACCCCTTTAGAATAATCAGACGGCAGAGTGACAGCGCCGATAAAGTGCAAAAAAGAATCATGTCAGCTGATCTGGGATCAGCTCCTGTTAGTGTGTAGCATTGACCTCTCTTTGTCTCAGTTTGACTCTTTGGGTATCTGCGTCACCTGTGTCCTGGTTCTGCAGCTGCTTTAGGCTCTCTCTCCCTCTCTCTATCTCTCTCACTGACTCCCCCTCTCTCTCTCTCTCTTCCCTTCGCCTTCTCTTTCACTCTGGCCATCCTCCTCAAAGGCTCAGTTCTTTTTGAAGAAGGAGAAGAGCTTCCTGTCCCCGTCGGCTTGACGACGGGGCCTTCTGGCGGGTGGGGCCGAGGGGCCGCCTCGACCCCCTAACCCGCCGGAGAACGAGTACGGGGAAGCCCTCCATTCCTCCTGGTGCTTGTCCATTAGCTGCTGGTCAATCACTCTGTGCATGTCATCCTGGGTGAGAGAGAGAGAGAGAGAGAGAGAGCGAGAGAGGGATGAGAAACAAAAGGGTGAGAGATAGACGTGAGCCAAAACAGAGAAGAAAGCAAGATGGGACGAGGATGGAAAAAAACAAGGAGGTAAGGAAGACAGTGGTTTTGATGTGGATGGCTCACTATGGATGTCAGTGAGTTCAGTGTGCTATTGGTGGAATGAAGACACTATGGCTCTGGAATGGCTCAGTGTGGTAGCCATTCTGGCTCATTATGACCAGTGGCTGCGATGAGATGGCAAACAGAGGCTCACCTCAAAGGCGGGGGGCGGGGGGGGGGGGGGGGGGGGTGGGGGGTGGGATGAGATGGCAAACAGAGGCTCACCTCGAAGGCAGGAGGGGGGGTACCACAGGGGGAGGGGGTGGTACGGAAGCTGAGAAAAGGCCACTAGATCAGAAACCACAAGAGCCACACAGTGAAGAGTCCTGAGGAGGCAAACTGCAGCCAGGGAGAGCGAGCGAGAGCGAGAGATAG